>JALBWW010000009.1:11257500-12507500 GCA_023212625.1 Styphnolobium japonicum
ATTTATGTCAGGTCAAGGGTGAATCAAACATTTCGTACATATGTTCACGTTACTATCGGGCTCCAGAACTAATATTTGGTGCAACAGAATACACAACTTCTATTGATATCTGGTCAGCTGGTTGTGTCCTTGCTGAACTTCTTCTTGGCCAGGTTGTTAAACTTTTTGGCAACCTATGCACTAATGTTGCTCATACTTAAGAAGTGATTTCCCTTTGTTTTTGAGATATGTTATCTTGACTTCTCATAGTTTCAAATGTTTCTTTAGCCACTATTTCCAGGAGAAAATCAGGTGGACCAACTTGTGGAAATTATTAAGGTGATGCCTTGTCTATGTTGATGTTGCCCTGCATTACGTGAATCTAATCAAGAGAGATAATTATTTAGGTGTCTTTTTGTAGGTTCTTGGTACTCCAACTCGAGAAGAAATTCGTTGCATGAACCCTAATTATACAGATTTTAGATTCCCTCAGATTAAAGCTCATCCTTGGCATAAGGTAAATGCATTCCCTGCCCATCCTCCTGTTGATATCAACACCGACAAATGGTTTCCAAAATGTGGACCAAAAAGAACAAAGAAAAAATAGTTGTCAAACTGAATTGAACTTGCTTTATAACAATGTGGTTTTTCTGGGTGCTTTTTTTTGGTGATTGATGCATTTGGTGCTATGATTCATGGTTCAGGTTTTCCACAAGCGAATGCCTCCTGAAGCAATTGACCTTGCATCAAGGCTTCTCCAATATTCACCAAGTCTTCGCTGCACTGCGGTGAGTAGGACAAAACCTAATACCTCCCTCAGCTTCCTTCCTTTAAAAGGAAGGCACACACACAGCAGAACCATATTACAACAGCCTTGATATAAAGACTAATTACATTAACACAAGAAGTTCCCTTATTTCTAATCCTGTTGCTGTGAGATTAGTTCCACGTGCCTTGGAATGGCATGTTTTATTAGGGTTTCAGTTAAATTTTGCAATCAAGTATTTTGCAATGAGGTTTCATTATGCCTATTAAAATATGTATATTATTGGCATAATTTTCACTAGCGTCTTTTATTATTCAGCTGGAAGCATGCGCACATCCTTTCTTTGATGAGCTTCGTGAGCCCAATGCCCGACTACCTAATGGTCGTTCACTGCCCCCACTTTTCAACTTTAAACAGGAAGTATGTATCTAATTGGTTTCTGTATTAAATATGATATATGCAAGGCTTTTGCATTGTTTATTGTTCAACATGCGTTTTTATGACTGCACCATGTATTCTGCATGGTCCATAGACTCTATACACAAGGTAATCCAGTTTAACAATTCCTCATATATTTAAATTGCAAAAGTATTTAACACAAAAAATAAGTGCAAACATTGTTGATACACATCTGAGCACAATCAATGTCAGTTAATCATGATGGCAGTTTACTTCTGAATGAATTTTTGTAAAGCTTTTTATCATTGTAATTGTAGCTGCTTTTGACTGTAACCTATGGTGCATTTATATATCTCAATGATTGTGTAATGAAAACTTTGATTGCAGTTAGCTGGAGCATCCCCTGAACTGATCAATAGACTCATCCCAGAGCACATTAGGCGGCAAACTGGTTTTGGCTACCCTCATCCAGCTAGTACATAGATGTAAAGAGATAATGAAACAATGAGTCAACTGCTCTAGTGATCAATGTGAAACAAAGGACGGCCTGTTTGTGGTCAATATAACTGAGGGTTCTGGCCTAATCTGCAGTTTTCCTCCCCCTTGTGAAGATGTATACATGTACTGGCAGCTCGGCATAACCTGGAAATTGTTGATTCTGTCTAATATTTCATTTTAGTTGAAGCATACTTATTCCCTGCATCTGTACATTGTTTTGGTCAGATTTCAGAAAGGTAGGAGTATAAAATGATGGCGTTCGTGTCTACATAGGTAGGGGCTGCCAGAGCCCACCTGAAATTGAAGGGCCTTGGTGGTAGTTTGGCTTGCTTTTTACATGATAATATTCATGGTGTTGTTTCTTATTATGTTTATGACAATCTCTTGGTTCTAAACCAAAATTCTCTTTCCATTGTTCAATACTCTAGTAAACCCATCCCAATTTTGGCAGAAATTTGTGCATTTAGTCACATGCGACAGGATTTGAGCTTGCTGATCAGTGTTTTAGGCAAAAGAATAACAAGATTCTGGACATGAGGAAAAGGAATCAGTCCAAAAAGTTGATCAGGGAAGAAAAATATGCTCGAGGGTAGCGTGCAATACGTGTTTATGGTTATTGGGAGGAACGAAGTTGAGACGAGATAGTAGATAATCTTTATTGCTATACAATTGTGTTTCAACGCCTAATAAAATCTTGCTGAAGGGAAAAAAGGAAAGTAGAATCTCATATAGGAACAAATGTAACCAAACATAAAATATATTAACAAAAAATAACATGAAAATTCTATAATAACAAAAATTACCAGGGAAATTCTATGACTAGATACTTTATAGTTAGAAATTTCATATCTAGACGCCTAAACATTTAAGATGTTTGTGCATCAATGTCTTGTACCCGTAAAACATACGATGCAGCTTTTTAACAAGTAGTTAAAATTTTAATTACTATGATAATATATCACTTTAATGTAAAATGTGAATGGTTGAATGCATTATCTTTTATAACCAACCAATTGAGATCAACACTTTACAAAGTTGCCGTTTGTGGTGCGACTGAAATTAAGGAAAGCCTCCGTGATACTGATAGAAGACTATCTTTTTCGGTCATACGCAACCAACTATTTTCGGCCAAGCATTCAATTATGAAAACAAGTAATGAATTAAACAGTACAAATAAATTTATAAAAACTACTGACTTGCTTGTTTTTTTAAGTAATAGCGACCCTTGAAATTTGAGCATGAATTAAACAGTGGAAGATTGAGTAGAAAAATAAGTGTGCGTGTTATGTGAAGTTGATTTTTGCGAGAGCATATTCAATGGATTTCGACTTAGGAGACATATACTCAGGTTCAGCACTTGCTGTTTCTCAAAGTTACTTTAGTTATCTAAACTTTAATAGGTACTCATAGATTTTGGGATATCAAATAATAATAAAAATATCATTTCTCATTATTCTATCTATGTTACAAAAAATTGAGTTTTGTGGTGCACTGTTTGTCAATTGTTAAACAAGCAGATTTCACATAAAATAAGGTACCAGCCAAGTTTGTTCACTGCAAAGAATACAGAAATGTCAAGGAGCTTATATCTCAGTCAATTGTTACACGACCTTGTCTGAACTCTCTCTCAAAGAATACAGAAATGTCAGGTTGCCCAAATTCGAAGAAAAATAAAGGATCTTCTGTAATTTGAAATAATGCTCCGTTCTTGTATTCGTGTGGGTTGTTGTTGGGGAGGGGAGCCCCTATTTTGTTTTCTAATGTGTAGAGTAGGAAATGGAGTGATTAGTTTAATGTATTTTGACTAAGTAGCAAAGCAGCTTAGACGGAACAGAAACTAGACATCTAAATCAAATGCAATTTACCGTGTCAGGGATCTTCCATCAGAAAACAACGCCAAGCTGATGCAGATTAATAATTCTTTAATTTGAAGGCTGTGATAATTTGAAGGCTGTGAGTTCTATATAAACCACCAGAAGGCTGTGAGTTCTATATAAACCACCAGAGCCATTGCCATTGGTGCATACCAATTTACATTGTTCTGTGTAACACAAACCTCAACAAGTCTTCTCTACCAACAATCATTAGCCTTGCTGACAAGGGATGGCTTCCACCAGCCAAAACCAGTACATCGTAGCTATGTTCCTCATTCTTGCAGTTGGGATTTCCCAGGTAATGTCCCGCAAGCTCCATGAGGCATCCTTATCAGAAAGACATGAGCAGTGGATGGAAAAATATAGTATAGTGTACAAGAATGCTGCCGAGAAGGAAAAACGTTTCTTGGTATTCAAGGACAATGTGGAGTTCATTGAATCCTTCAATGCTGCTGGGGACAAACCTTACAAGCTTAGTATTAATCACCTAGCTGACCTAACCAACGATGAATTTAAGGCTTCCCGTAATGGATACAAGAGGTCACATGAGCTGAGGACAACAACAACAACAACATCATTTACGTATGAAAACATTACTGCTATTCCTGCAACCATGGACTGGAGGAAGAAAGGAGCTGTTACTCCAATCAAGGACCAAGGCCAATGTGGTAAGATGAAGAAGAGCATATAAGTACAAAATTATGATTTATTTTTTTTAGTGTGCCCCAGTTCCATTGCATGAAGACAAATTGGGTTAATGTTCATGTTATTTTTGTTTGCAAAACCAGGTAGCTGTTGGGCATTTTCAACTGTGGCTGCAACAGAGGGCATCCACCAATTAACTACAGGTAAACTAGTCTCCCTCTCAGAGGGAGAGCTAGTGGATTGTGATACTAAGGGTGTGGACCAAGGATGTGAAGGAGGACTCATGGAAGATGGCTTTGAATTCATTATTAAAAATGGAGGAATCACTAGTGAAGCAATCTATCCTTACAAGGCAGTTGACGGTACATGTGACACAAAGAAGGAAGCCTCCCCTGTAGCTCAGATTAAGGGCTATGAGAAAGTACCTGTTAATAGCGAGGCAGCACTCCTGAAAGCCGTGGCTAACCAACCAGTATCAGTTTCTATTGATGCAGGAGAATCTGCTTTTCAATTTTACTCCAGTGGGGTTTTTACAGGAGAATGTGGAACTGAGCTAGACCATGGTGTTACAGCAGTTGGTTATGGTGTAGCTGAAGATGGTACTGAGTATTGGCTTGTGAAGAATTCATGGGGCACGGAATGGGGTGAGGAAGGATACATAAGAATGAAGCGAGGCATAGATGACAAGGAAGGTTTATGTGGAATTGCCATGGATGCTTCGTATCCAACTGCTTAAATAGTTCTGATACGTAAATTGTGTCTTAAATTTGCTTTTCTCTGAGCTTATGGCTATGTGTAAACTTACATGTTCAATCACTAATGTTATACGAGTTTTTTAAGCTAAAAGAAGGAGATTTATATGACTTTTTATTTTTCATAAATCAACTTTATACGTGGGTCCACTAGAAAATAACAAATTCTAACAGAAAATATGATATAATAATCAGTCTCCTAAAAGAAGAGCAAGCCCAAAATAATCATGGCAAAAAGGGGCAAGTTACAAGCACAGCAGACATTCAAAACTGAGAAAAGGAGCTGCAAGTGTTTAAGGGGCAGTTCCCTTCTCCATCGCTTCTCTTTCTTGGTGATTTCAATCCAAAACATCATACTCTGCCCATATCTAACAAGCTGTTAAAGAGTAGTAAAAACTTCACTTCTAAACTAAAAGAATTGACTTTTGAGAGGGTACTGAAATCATATAAAACCTAGTCTTCATTTGTCATGTTTAGCTTACCGAAATGCTTAAATAGTTGTGTTATGTAAATTGTGTTTCACATTTGCTTTTCTTTTCACTTCTGGGTATATGTAAAAAAATTTCAAGCATTGAAGTGTTACATGAGTTCTGTTTCCCTACATCAACTTTATACTTGTAAGCACCGTCTTGTGACATGCCTAATAAGGAAACTAACAAATTCTAAAAGGAAGCATGAGACTAGATCAATAAGAGTAGCCTAGGGGACAGCTCCATTCTCTCGTGGTTATTGCAATCCAAATTATCACGCTCCTCTGCCCATATGTAAATGTTCAATAGTAGTAAACGCTTCACTACTTCTGCTTCTGGTTAATGTAAAAAAAAAGACTTTTGTGAAGGCACTCAACTCGTACCAAACCCATTCTTCATTTGTCCTCTTTAACCGTGTTCTCATGGCAAGGCAGGCAGTGAAACCCCTTTCAAGCCTTGTCCATTTTATTTACCCTTTTCACCAGCGCTTGGAATAAAAATGTACATATAAAGTGCTTGTACAAATAAAATGGCAAGAAGTTGAACACTTATCATATTTGTCCAGCAAATCAAACAAAATTAGATACTTGTAACCACAATCCATTTTTTTCATTTTATATTAAACATACTCCACAAGTTACGTTCAACATATTAATGATATTATACATCAATTACGAAAGATATTAACCAACATGGATGCAAACTTCATTTTTCTTTTCTTTTTCTCATGGGTTGGGGAAAAAGTTCAGGAATGCAACACAAAATTTAAAATAAGTTCCCCCATCTCAAATGTGCTGCAAGCCGTGGCATCTCAAACAGAAAGCTAGTAATAGATATTTGTTCAACTCAGAGAATACTAAAATGTCAAGGACCTATTTCGTTCATAAGCCTTGTATGATTATTTGTCATATTATGAAAATTTCATGGTGGCTGCCATCCTTTTTTATTTGGTGATGCACGTTACTTTTTGGTAAATGGCTACAATTTTTCAAATACCAAGAAAACTCAAAACTCCTGTCACTTAAGTCTCAGACTCTCAAAATATATCTCGGTCTCTGGACTACCTTCTGCTGGGGCAAAACATGTTAACAATGGCCTAGAATTTGAATTACAGATATACAAGAGACATCGGTCGTCTCTATCATTTGCTATATTGTATAAAAAAGGGATAAAGGTTGTAATTAAAAATCTAAAAGACAAAAATGTACACAAGTTCTCATAACTATGAGGCAGTGGCAAATAGGCTTCTAAACTTATAATTCGACCTCTGTTAATTTTAAAAAACGCCTTAATAACTACTTCATGTTTTTTAATTTAATAATATGAAACATGTCTCAATAACTATTTTGTGTTCATAAGAAAATGTCTTTAAGTTTAAAAATTTTGGTTTCTAAGTACTTACAACTACCGAGGACTTATAAGATATATTTGTGATTGAAAAATTTAAGTGGAAAATAGTAAACAAAGAGGAATCTACTAACCAAAAAAATAATGGTAGTTATTGAGATATTATTTGAAGTTGAAAGATTTTATTTCAAAATTAAAAGTTGATGAGTTTTTTTGTTAAAGTTGTATTTTCCCACATCTAAATGGGAGTATCATTTCTATTTTGAAGCTTCTTTGTTCATTTCTATTTTCAGAAGGGGGTGTGTGGAAAAGTAAAATCCACCTTCATGCAACACATGTACAAGAAGTTCCCCAATCACAACACAAATGAATTAAGCAAGCTGTGGCATCTCAAACAAAAAGCTACTAGCTACTAGTAACTATATGTTTAACGCAGATAATTCAGAAATGTCAAGGAGCCTTTATCCCACATAAAGCCTTAGGCGATTATTTCACAGATTATGAAAATTTTGTGATGGCTGTCATTTTTCTTAATTTTAAAATAGATGGTTGAATATGCAAAACTAAGAAAACCCAAATTATAGGATCTCTTATAATTTATAAATAACCCCACCCTCTCATGTAAGCCTCTCTTTTGTTTCATAATATATAACAGGACAGAAAGTAAATAGATTAAATAATTAATGTTGACTTCATAGCAAAGCAGCTCCCTCGGAACAGAAACTTGCCATCTAAATCAAAAGTAGTTTACCGGGTCAGAAAAGTTCCATCATAAACCAATCTAATTAATCCTGATTCAGATTAAGAAATTTCTCATGAAGAGCATGTCACCTCTATATAAACCATCCAGCCAGTGTATTTTTCATATACCAAGTTACATCAGAAAAGTTACTCTACCAACAATTCTTGGCCATTACTGACTAAAAGGCATGTTTTCCATGGGCCAAAACCAGTATATTCTAGCTCTATTCCTCATTATTGCAGTTTGGAGTTCCAAGAGGCATCCTTATTAGAAAGACGCGAACAGTGGATGACAAAATATGGCAAGGTCTATAAGGATGCTGCTGAGAAGGCAAAACGTTTCCAGATATTCAAGGACAACGAGGAATTCACTGAATCTTTCAATGCAGCAGGGAGCAAACCATACAAGCTCAGCATCAATCAATTTGCTGACCAAACCAATGAAGAATTTAAGGCTTTCCGTAATGGGTTCAAGAGGTTACACGGGCTGAGGACTACAGCAGCAACATCATATAAGTATGAAAATATTAATGCTATTCCTGCTACCATAGACTGGAGGAAACAAGGAGCGGTTACTCCAATCAAGGACCAAGGGCAATGTGGTAAGATAAAGGACATCATCTAAGTACATTAGTGTGCTTTCTTGGTTCACTACTTCAGTTCCTTTCCATCATAACCAACTGGGTTAATGTTTACGTTAATTTTGTTTGTAAAACCAGGTAGTTGCTGGCCATTTTCAGGTGTGGCTGCAACAGAAGGTATCCACCAATTAACTAGTGGAAAACTACTTTCCCTCTCAGAACAAGAACTGGTGGATTGTGACACAAAAGGTGTGGACCAAGGATGCGAGGGTGGTTATATGGAAGATGGATTTGAATTTATTATAAAGAATGGTGGAATCACCACTGAAACAAATTATCCATACAAGGGAGTTGATGGAACTTGTAACACTAGCAAGGAGGCCTCCCACATAGTTCAGATTAAGGGCTATGAGAAAGTCCCTGCTAATAACGAGGAGGCACTCCTGAAAGCCGTGGCTAACCAACCGGTGTCAGTTTCTGTTGATGCTGGAGGAAATTTCCAATTTTAGAGAATGTGGAACTGGGCTAGACCATGGTATTACAGCAGCAGTTGGTTATGGTACAGCTGATGATGGTAACAACTATTGGATAGTAAAGAACTCATAGTTCAACGCTTACGTTAAGACGAGAAAGATTACCGGAAAAATAAACTGTACAATATGTGATGTGATTTTTTTGAAGGTTTGACTAAACAAGGGAAAACAGAGTAAGCTTAAAAAGTTTTATTCTGAGATTTAAATAAAGCACCCACTAAGTGAAACTTTCAGTCAAAAAACAAATGACAGTAAAATACTAAAATGACAAAAAAAAAATCATATTCCTCACGAATCCTTTACAAACTAAGTAATTCTCTTAAGCTAATGTAACAATGATTTCTCTTTTTAAAACACGAAAGAAGATACTAACAAAGAAAAATATTTTTTTTGGAAGAATTTCAAGTCATATGCTTATGCCCTTTGTTCCTCCGATGCTCTTTTTTCGGATATCAGCTTCCTTGTTAAAAACAAAAAATGTGTAGAAGTTAGACACAATGTTAACGGATTTGTCTAATATACACCTGAAATAAATGGGTGCATACATTTACCATTTAATATGAGCCATCCATTAAGAATAATAAAATTGGTCAATAAATCTAATGATTGATAATTATACATAGAACTAGTTGAATATGTTATGCTTTATTTCATCTAATACCTCCATGAATAATAAATTGGGTGGAAATTCTTTGCAGAAAAAAAAAAAGCCTTCTCAAATTGTTCCTATTCCTTTAGCCCTTTCCATTGATTGAAAGTGAACAATAAAAAAAATTAATTTTTTTCTAAAATACTTGAAAAAAAATAAATTTAAATCTTGCTTGTATAGAATAAAAAAATTCATTAAAAAAATTAATCAATTTAAAATAAAATAAGCCAAACTTCTCAATTTTTAATGAAATTCACCGTCCTAAAATGTTTTTTTTAAGCTTTGATGAGACTCACAGTCTTGAAATGTTTTTTTTTTTTTTTAAACTCTTAATGGTATTTTTATTTTATTTTATTTTTAAGCCTTGACGGAACTCATAGTCCTGAAATGAATTTTTTTCTTCTTCATGCTTTATCATTACATGTATGGGATTCCAATAATTAATTTTTGTGTTCCAATAAATATTTTCTTTATTTTTTATCATTACTTTACTTTAAAGATAGTTTCTTATTTTATTGGGATAATGAAGTTGATGAGTTGAAATAAAAAGTTAAAAATGAATATAAAATGAATCATAATGTTAAAAAGTTCAAATTTTATATTTTGTCTAGTCAAACTTATGACAAATTAAACTTTTTTCTTTTTTTCCTTGCATTACCTAATTTTTTTGTTTTTATTTTATTTTCATTTGTACTCATTAAATTAAATTTATTTTTTTCAACAAATGATTTTTTTTCTCATGATGAGTTTGGGAATCCCATCATGACAAAATAGTAATTTCTTATTATTATTTGTTGTAATTCAATCAAAAATGAATTTTTTGTAAAAGAAAAATAAAAATAACATGTTTAAGTCGTTCCTATATAATTAGGAATCATTAGATAAATTAATAAATTTTATTATTTCTAATAAATGGCTCATATTAAAAAGAAAAAAAACATGTTGAGACGTTAAATTTCATAAAAAATGACTTTTCAATTAAATATATATATATATTGATAAATAACTTTTAAAGTGATGTAAAAAGAAAAAATAAAAAAAATAGCTATTTTCATATAAAAAAGTTATTGACAAACTCGTTATAGATTAAAAAAATTAAAAATAAAATAAAAGTTTACAGGTTAAATAGTCATGATATAAATAAAATAAATTAAAAAAATTAATTTTTATCTCAAAATTACTAAATATATTATGAATTAAATAATAATCATAAAATTAAATAAAAATTAAATTTTAAAAAATAAATGGCATAATGGGATTTAACATGTCATAGAATAAAAAAAATTAAAAAATTAAAATTTCATGACCCATCATAAATTAAAAAACTATAAAAGAAAAATTAGATTAAAATGTAAAAAATGAGGAATAAACCCTTTAAAACCAAATAAAAATAAAAACTCGTAATAACCGATGATAGTAGATAAATTTTATTAAGTATGCATACACCACTTTTCTTTAAGTGCACGGTAGAAGTCTCTAATGTTAACATCTCATCTCACTGTCTAATCAAAAGATTATCGTTGCTCGAAGATGTCATTTGTGTTGAGATCATATATACTCTTGAGCTTGCTCAACGAGTAGACTTCAATATCTTGCTTTTAGATTTCTTCAAGAGTTGGCTCAAGTAATGAAGTTTTAGCATACAGGCTATTCTCATGAACTTGAAAATTCCTGTTTGATTCATCATTTTTTCAATCTATCTGTACCACATAATCGTTTTAGATTTGTTCAACTGAAAACAAGAGTGTATCACGATCATAATTAAAGTAACTAAAGAAATAATACGGTTTGTTATCATCAAAATCTCAAGAATTCATAAAAGAATTTAAGGCTTAATTAACACTCGAATCATATAAAACTCAGTCTTCAGTTATCCTCTGGTACTATGCATGCAAATGAAATTTCTGTACTCAATCCCACCATATATGCTTTTACGTATTTCAAATAATAAACATTATTACATCTCAAACACCCTTCTCCCGGGGGCGGCCTTTCACCAGTGCTTAAAAATTCTAAGCAATGAACATGTTGTCTTCTATGATCCAAGTATTAGCATACGTTTAAATTGGTGGCGTAAATCGTACTTGTATATGATACTAATTCAAGTATAATATTGCAGAATCTATTTTCTCGATGTATTTCTGTAAAAAAAATTAAATATTTACTACTTTCAAGATATTATTATTCAAAAAAATTAAAATATATTTACTTATCTTAAAACATATTTTTACTCTTGCAATTAACTAATTTTCCCACACATTATATTTTAATAACATATTAAGATTTTGTTTTTTTGCATCTTTTGAAATTTACTGGCACACGTTACCTTTTAATAACTGAAATTAATATTTTTAATTTTATTTTACATCTTATATTAAAATTTTGAATGAGATGAAATTAATTTTAAAGAAATCAGTGAAGAAATTCAGAGTTTAAAGTTTATCTATATATATATATATATATTATATTCAATATACAATATCGTATTCATATTTTAAATTTTTTAAATATTATATTTGCGTATCAGATACTCCTACCGTGAAAGATAGGTTTTCTTCATCAGTTATACTTTCGTTTAAGACACTGTCTACTAAATTGCAAAAAGCCAACTTTATTTTGTCTGACACACATCCACAAATTTTTATTTTTTTTGTCTTTCGTGTATTAGTCACATTTATAGTTTTTCATATTTTTCGGTTGCAGAAATAATCTTATTCAATAATTCCAAGGATTCCAAGATTCCGATCTCAAAATCCAAATGATGCAGACAATTGCGTTTCAAACAGAAAAAAGCTGATGCTGACTGGGCTGGCATCAATATGAGGAAGTCCTCTCGAATTATTAGAAACAAGAAATTAATAGAAGAATTTTTTTTTATCACAGTATTTTTATATTTTTTGAATATAAAATTAATCTTATTTAGTCTTAAAAATATGATAGTTATAAGCTTTCCAAATAATAAAATCACACTTTTAATCCAATATTTAAGATTGAAGTTACTATTCTAAGTAACTAGACGATTTTTATTAACAGTGTACTTGTTTAAGAATTAAAATAAAAAAATTAATAACATCAAAATTCAAATAATATTTAATACATTTTCTGTAATTACATCAAACATCCAATGCCAATTAATAATAATAATTTTTTAGAAGTCTACTTATTTTTTTCCCTTTTGTTTTATACATAGCTCACCTCACCTCACCTCACCTCATTCTTCTTCTTCTTCTTTTCCCGCTAAGTAATACAGGCTTCCTTCAGGCTACCCTTTTGTTTTACTTCTTTATCGTTTCAGTAGATGACTGGCACCTTCAAACAATTGCGGTAAGCACCCTTTTTTTTTTAAGAAGACGACAGATAGTAAACAGCTTGATAAATGACTAAATAGCAAAAATATTCTAGATGGAACAAAAAGGAGCCATCTAAATCAAAACCAATTAGACTGGAAAGGAATCTTCTACTGAAAACAATTGCATGTTGACTGACTCTGTTGGGTGTGATGGACGTGGTTAGTGGCTACCTGGAAGTAGGGCTGTTATGAGTTGAGCCAGCTCACAAAAATTTAAGGGAAGAAGACAATTTAGTTTGTTTTGATAGAGAAATGTTCTAATGTGGTTCATATATGAATTAACTAAGCATCACATTATTTTAATCAATAATTTATTTACATTTAATTAAATATTAGTATTTAAAATAAAAATAAATTATTAATTAACTGTAATTAAATTAGTTTGATATTTAGTTAATTCAATAATTGAATTAAGATGAAATTTTTTTCAAAGAGTTCCAAATTGTCATTTTCTCAAATTTAAATGATGGCAAGATGCCACAGCAATAAAAATGACAAAGAACTAAAATAACAGTGAACCGATGTACCAAAATCTAATTGACTAGAATTTTAAAAGATAGTGGGCTGATGTTTTCAAATTTTAAAATACACAAATTTGACCGATGCACCTGAAACTTAATCAAAAACTTAAAAGCATGTTTTTATTTTTTTGAATTTTGCATTGGACATGAGAGTTACTCATGACCAGTAAATTTGGAATCACAAGCTAATGAGCCGAGTTTTAACTAGACATTTGGACTCATTGCCAAAAGCTATAATTGTTCCTTAGACGCAACAATTTTTTTTTACCTAAGTTCATTTACAAACGTCATAGTTACATTACCTTTAGCAAATACCACTTGTGATTAAACATTTTTCATTAGGCCAAATTAAAATTATAGCATTAGTCATGATGCATCATCTTTTATTTAAGTCCTTTAGCATGCGACAGAGTTTGATTTGACTCAAATCGTATTTAAGTCTTACCAAAATATAATGTTGGCCTACAACACACACATATATATATATATATATATAATGATATAATTTAATATATATTTTAGATGTATATGTATTTGCTTTAATTTTTTATTTGACTATATATTTTTTTAATTGAAGATGAAGAATGTAGACATTATTGAATTAGAAATTTGAGCATAACTCATAACCTAACTCATTGAACCTAAAAAGCTCATTATTAAACTCGAACTCCTCATGAGCTTAAAACTAGTTTGAATGATTTTTTAAAATAAACAAAACTTTTTATAAATAAGTATTTTCTTAAAATATTTTTTTAAAATATATATTTTATGTTTAGATGCAATATTTGAAAAGTATTTTTTGTATATGTTTGAAGAGTTTCTCCATGTTATAAAAGGTCTTTTCTCAAAATTACAAAAATCTAGCCAAAAAAAAAAAGCACAAGTGCTTCAATTTGTCTTTTTCAAAATTTCATTTAAACACAATAAAATATAAGAAAAATAATTTACCAAAAAAACAATAGACTCAAATGGTGGATATGCAAGCATGATAACTTATATGATGTTCTATATCTCCATAAATCTAGGAACTTTTGCTTGCATTGTATCATTTGGTCTACGTACCGGAATTGATAACATTCGAGATTATGCGGGATTATACACAAAAGATCCTTTTTTGGCTCTCTCTTTAGCCCTATGTCTCTTATCCTTAGGAGGTCTTCCTCCACTAGCAAGTTTTTTCGGAAAACTTCATTTATTCTGGTGTGGATGGCAGGCAGGTCTATATTTCTTGGTTTCAATAGGAAAAATATTTTTTAGAAAAATATAATTATTTTATCAAAAATACACATTCAAAAGACTACTTTCTTATTGAGTTGAGCTTAAATTAGGCTTAACTCGACTCAATTGGTTCATTGTTACATCTATTTAGAGGTCGGTGTTTACTGAATAATTTAATTTTTTATTTACTTTTATCTTTAAAATAAAAAATAATATAATGAACTAAATGAAAATTATAAAATAATTTTAATGTTTAAGTTGTGATAATTACTTTGATGTACTAAAAAGTAAAAGCTCTCTATGAAGAGCCTGTCACCACTGTATATAAATTATAGCAGACATGGCCTTTGCTGCATACCAATTTTCCTTTGTGTGTGTGTATCACACACCTGACAAAGCTACTCTACCGACTAAAAGATGACTTCCTCTAGCCAAAAGCAAAACCAGTATATTATAGCTTTGTTCCTCATTCTCACTTTATGGATTTCCCAGGTAATGTCTCGCAGTCTCCTTGAGACCTGCTCATCCGAGAGACATGAGCAATGGATGGCACAATATGGTAAGTTTTACAAGGACGCTGCAGAGAAGGAAAAACGTTTCCAAATATTCAAGGACAATGTGGAGTTCATTGAGTCATTCAACGCTGCTGGGAACAAACCCTTCAAGCTTAGCATTAATCAATTTGGGGACCTAACCAATGAAGAATTTAAGGCTTCACGTAAGAGGTCACGTGGACTGGGGATAGCAACAGAAACACCGTTTAGGTATGAAAATGTAACTGACATTCCTGCTACCATGGACTGGAGGGAAAGAGGAGCTGTTACTTCAATCAAGAACCAACACCGATGTGGTAAAATAAAAGATATCATGTTGTAACCACATGATTGTGCTTTACAAGTTCATTATTTCAATTCAATTCCATTGTTATATCATACGATAATTATGCTAATATTATGTTGATTTTGTATGCAAAAACAGGGAGTTGTTGGGCATTTGCAACTGTGCCTGCAACAGAAGGTATCCACCAAATAACTACTGGTAAATTAGTATCCCTCTCGGAGCAAGAATTAGTAGATTGTGTTAGAGGTAAGAGCGAAGGATGTAACGGTGGTCGTATGGAAGATGGCTATGAATTCATTGTTAAAAAAGGAGGAATCGCAAGTGAAGCAAAATACCCCTACAAAGGAGTTGATAGGACTTGTAACGTTAAGAAGGAAACCTACCCTGTAGCTCGGATCAAGGGCTATGAGAAAGTTCCTGCTAATAGCGAAAAGGCACTCCTGAAAGCAGTGGCAAACCAACCAGTATCAGTTTGTATTGAAGGGGGAGAATATGCTTTCCAATTTTACTCAAGTGGGGTTTTTACTGGAGAATGTGGAACTGATATAGACCATGCTGTTACAATAGTTGGTTATGGTACAACTAATGATGGTATCAATTATTGGCTAGTAAAAAATTCATGGGGCACTAAATGGGGTGAGAAAGGATACATAAGGATGAAACGACACATACATGCCAAGGAAGGTTTATGCGGACTTGCTACCAATGCTTCCTATCCAATTGCCTAATTACTTCAGTTAGTCCATGAATCTAAAAGGTTATCTTAGTTTATGCATGTAGGTTGTGTTCCTAAATTGCTTGTCTTTGAACTTATGGGTATATGTAAACTTTTATTTTCAACCAAATAATGAAAAGAAGTGATCGTTGGTACTTGGTATACTCTTTTTTTTTTTTTTGCATTAATATTACCCATGGATTCAATGTTTTGTGTCCATTAAATCCTTATAATATCTGCCAACTGAAAAACTTGATATAAAGATAAATCTCATAAAGACTAGGCTAAAAAACATACATGTAGCAAGATAGGGTAAGCCACATACAGATTGTTCTTTGCTCCTACGTCTACTAGGTAATTACTAGGACAACATCAGATAGTAGTGGCCCCAAGTACCATTGTGCAGTTTAACCATGAACTCATGTCAGCACAGTTGAGTATAAGTGAACAGTATATATATATATATATATATAGAAGCAGTCTTTGGACATCTTACCCTCATTGTCAGTGATAGCTAGTACAATTTCAAGTTTCCAATGACAAAAGAAAGAATTAAAAAATAACATATTTGTTAATAGAATCGTATCCAAGCTCATTTCAGTGTCATTATATGTCTATTAAAACGTGATTCAGCCAAGTACCACTTAACAATGGACTTGAAGCCAAATTGTATTAAGGTGAGGTTGTAGATTTTAATGATGGATATATTTGATATAACAATTAGTTCTATAATCTGATAAATATAAGACAGGCACAAGTTGTAGAAAATCTAAATGGCGGGGAAGCTTGAAGCTCTTATTTTTAGGCGGGGATGAAACTTTAATGTCAAAATTACAAACAAGATCAACACCAACTCTCTTTGCCCCGCAGCACAGAAAAATAGTAATTCTTACCAAAGAAAATATTTAAGCATAAGAAGATTATGCGAAGTTTAGAAATTGTACCGCCTTACAATTTCTGTTGTTGTCTGTGTTGATATGTGTACTTCTAGCACCTCAATTCCTCCCTTGATAGAGATTATGAGTTTCCACAATTAGGTAAATGTCACGTGTCATTCATATATAAATTTTTTTTTTAAAAATTTTTACTCCTTTAATATAGCATTATTTATCATGTATTTAAAATTTATTTATAAAGTTCAAATTCAATTCAAATTTTAATTATATTTTATTTTATTTCATTTAAGAGATAAATTTAATTACTATAACTTTTTAAATTTTAAATTAATTTAAATATCAATTACTTATTTACCTATTAATAAGTGTGATTAATGAAGATCATATATCATAGCATATTCAAATTGTTAATATTTTTAAATTAATTAAATATCAATTATACTTATTTATCTATTATAATGAACAAATACTCTAATAAAATTTTAATTATAAATATTTTTAACATTAATCAAATACTTCAAGATTCATATTTTTATAGTTACTATTTTTTTTTTTACATTTTTTTGCTAAACATTAGATATATTAAATGTTTCATAATAAAGTTAATTTTTATGATTTTTTTATGTTTCTTCTGAGATAATTAAATTAGAAAGTGATTAAGTTATTTTTTGCATAATTTTGATTAAAAAATTCTTATAAAAATATCAAAATAAACAATAATTCAAAAAATCTTTACACATCTAATATTTATTAAATATGTGTATGGCACATATAATAAAAGAAAATAGGGCTGAAAATAAAAATACAACATATGTTAAGCTAGTAGATGAATTAATAGAGCTTTATAAAATCGACACAAATAATCACGGAGTAACTGCTACTAAGATAGGTAAAATGTGAAAATAGTTCAAAGGGCGAATAATTATTTTGAATAAATTACACTTTACTATTTTAAGTTATCAAAATAATAGCAAACCTCAAACATAATCATAAGTTACATTCCAACTCTTTTTTCTTTTGATTAATTATTGACTTACAGTGTTAAATATTTTAAAATAAAATAAAATAAACTCACTAATTATTAGTTATTAGTGAATTTTATATTAAAACAAATAATTAATATTATACCATGTATGTCCATTACACTAAAAAAAAAAGATTATACTCTCATTTTATAGTTTCGTTTGGTTTGTTGAGTCATCTCGTTAAACTGTTTTTAAAGATCATGTTTTAAATTATTTTGTTTATGCAAGACACAAATTATCATAATATATTATTACTTATAAGGATGATAAAAATATCATTTAAGTGAGTATTTACAGAAACTTTTTATAACGGGACGGATATTGAAACAATTTTTCCTATGATCAAGGCCAGGAGCATAGAGAAGTTTGTCTCCGAGTTGAGCAATCATGATCTCCATCCTTCCGTAGTATATATATATATATAATTTAATTTATTATCACTGTAAAATATTTTATATTATTATTTAATTATATATTAATAAATTATTACAAAAATTTCACTATCAATCAAAATTAAACTCATGTATGTATATGTGTATTACAAACCTCAGGTGATAAACTATAATTTACTTTTTTTTTCTGGCTTCTATTTCAGGAATGATTTGTTTTCTTCTCCTACACAACTTTCAATCAAATATCTCTTTTGTTTTTTCTGCCTTAAATTCCAGTCAAATATAGGTGGCAAATTATCTCGAGCTTGCTTGAAGCAAGAAAACAGGTGTTGGACACTCGACAAAAACGCTGGGAGTGTGAGCACGAAGCAGCACCAAGCGTGCACGAGATGACAAGTGCCACGTTCGAGGGTTCAAGTGGAGAGAGATTTGTAAGTAGGTACTGTATATTACAAACATACTAATTTAAGGTGTATTTGTATAAGTTTTTTTAAAAAGTATTTTTATAATAGTTTTTTTTAGAATCTTATGAAAAAATATAAATTATTTTATATTTAAATATAATTATTGAAAATTTATTTTTTATTTTCTTTCATATTTATTCCATGAGTTTTTTTCCATGAAGTTTCAAAATGTGACTTTAAAAAAAAAGTAACAAGACAACTTTTCTAATATGTTTGTTCTTTTTCTCCCAAATTCTCTTTTTTTTTTTAATTTTATGTTTAAATATTCGTGTCACATCTCACTCATTTATGATTTTAAAATTAAATTTTAAAATTTTATTAGTTTGTGTTCAAATATATTAAAATTGATAATTTTAAAATTTTATCATAAAATTCCTTTAATATTAATGAAATTTCAATTCAAATTTTAATTATTTATTTGAATCTTAATTTTATCTCTTTAAATATTAATGAAATATCTATTTAGTTTTGAAGTCATTGCAACAAAATTAAAAATTAACTATACATATCTTTAACCCCCGACTACTTAAACACTTAAACTTAACAAGATTATGAGCTCAAGAAATATTTAATATTTATTTTTAAATAATTAGAAAATTATCAAATTAATTATTAAAAGAATTTAGAATTTTACTAACTAAGGGTTGGTCGAGCTTGTAAACAGACTTACCCCTACAAAATAAGATTTAAGTTTGAATCTAAGTGAGAGAGTCCTTTTGGTTAGGAGATAGCAAAAAATTCTATGCTCTAAGCTGCCGACAGTGAATTAATTTTATTAGGATCCCAAAAGGCCTAACCTATAGAGATACTACGGGGTGTCACTTGACCTAAAAGGCTATTTTAAGTGATTAACACAAAAAAAAGAATCTAGACTTTTTCTAATAATAAATAATTAATGATTTAGCTTACGTTGAAATGCTTACATTTTATACTTAAAATTAGTTTTTGTAATTAATTAAATTGAACTTTAAAATTTTAAAAATAGAATAATTTAATAATATATAAAAAAAATTATAAATAAGTTATATAATCTATATTTATATACTATTATATAAAATATAATTCATGTAAGTGAAGTCAATATCACATGTTACTTATATATGAATTTTTTTCTCTTTAAATGTTTACTCATTTGATATAATATTATTTTTTATGTCTCTATAATTAATTTAAAAAACTTCAAATTCAATTCAAAACTAATTATATTTAATTTTTATTTTATTTAAGCAATAAATTTCATTACCCTAACTTTTTAAATTTTATATTAATTTTAATATAAATTACTTATTTACTCATTAATAAGTGTTGTTAATGAAACTCATATATTATAATATATTTAAATTATTAATATTTTTAAATTAATTAAATATCAATTATATTTATTTACCTATTATAATGAGTAAATTATTTAATAAATGTTTAATTTAAAATATTTTTAACCTTAATCAAATATTTCAAGTTTTATATCTTTATAATTATTATTTTAATTATTTATTTGCATCTTATTACAAACTACATATACTAAATATTTTAAGATAAAGTTAAATTTTATAAAAAAAATTATATTTTTTATCTGAAATAATTACATTAAAAATAATTAAATTATATTTTATAAGTCTAATTATAAAAATTAAAATGAACAACAGATTATTATAATTTAAAAAACTTGTAACCATATAATATAATAAACTCTAGTTTATCTAAAATGGCTCTTTGCCTCGTTTTTCTCACTCGTAGATGCATCTAATCTTGGGTTCATCCAGATTCTAATGATGTCTTTTGGCTGTGAGAGTGCCATGTCAGCAATATTACCTGCTACGCCAAAATTTCTTCCACCTCAAAAAGTTGAAATATACAATTTTCCACTCATAAAAATATGGAAATATCACTGGCTATTATATATATTTTTTTAATTTTCAATTTTGGACAAGCTCTTTTTTTGGAAAATGACTGAACAGGTTGATTCGGTGGAAAAACTTTTTTTTTTAATTTTTAGATAAAATTAATTAAATATTTAATTAATTTAAATAATAATTTTATATATAATTAATTAATAATTTATTTTTATTTTATTTTATTTTTTTCAGTTTCTCATAATATCCTTATTTGATTATAGAAATTAATCTCTCAAGATACTAAGATCTATTTAAAGAATTGTTGACTTCTCATAACAAATGTTTTTTCATATACATAGATCAAAAATTAAATCCTTACCATATGCTTAAAGGCTCAAATATCTACTACTTATCCTATACCAAAATACTTAATATGTATAAATTATTAATTAAATTAATTTAATAATCAATTAATTTCTTCCCCGAACTATATGGAATACTTGCCATTTGCCGACCATATGGTCCTTCTCCCTTCTTTTTTCTCTGAAATTCGTCTAGAATGGCTCAGTTACTGGCTCCAGTGTACACAGAGGCTCTCAAATCCCACAACCCATCACTGAGTTTGTGTTCAAGAAGCTCATGGCGGATGCTGGCGAAGGCTGCAAGTTCTTGGACCTTTGTCACACACAGTGGCAGTGGCAAGCGAAGAGACTGTGGCAGGGTAAGAGTTGCTGCTGAGGACTCAATTTCTCCGACTGAGACTATTGCAGATGACTATTATGCACTTCTGGGTCTGGTAATGAATCAAACTCTGATTTGCCTCTGTTTACTTCATACTGAAAATATTCAAACATTAAAAAGAATAATGGAAAAAGTGATTGTGAAATGAAAGAATCTACCTCTAGAAAATCATATGTATGATAAGATATAGTATGTCTAATTATTGGTTGGTCCTTTTTACTAGGTTCCAGATGCCACACCAGCGCAGATCAAGAAGGCCTACTATAACTGCATGAAAGCTTGCCACCCGGACTTGAGTGGTGATGATCCTGAGACCACAAATTTTTGCATGTTCATCAATGAAGTATATGCGGTGGGTTCCATTTTGGATATCTTAAATTTTAAGCTTGAGGAAAAGGTAATTGAAGTTCTTTCCTGTGCTTTTATTGTAAATTGACTATTACAGTGCAGGTGCTCAGTGATCCCGTTCAGCGCATGGTTTATGATGACATTCATGGGTATTCTTTGACTTCAATCAATCCTTTCCTGGACGATTCTAGCCCAAAGAATCATGCTTTTGTTGATGAATTCAGCTGCATAGGTACTTCACTCACTCTTACAATGTTACCTTCTATATTCCTGTCAGGCACAAAACACATTTCATAAGCACTTGATGTCGCCCATCTTTCACCTCTTTTGGAAAAAGAAGAATTATGGTTCTCTTTAATAACACTTCTTTTATAAAAAAATAAAAAATAAAAAACAGTTTTTGAATCTATCAGGTTTCAATCTAATCATGCAAAAGAGACAAAAACTGACATCTAAGTTCCAGAGTGCCAAGTACTTAAAATGATGCTTTATTTTTTGATAGACTTAAATGATGCTTCATTGATTGGATGCCAATGATATATCTAGAAAGCTTTGCAATTTCTACTAGAGCAATTACAAAGCATATCATGTAATTATATTGCAAATCCTTGAACAGGCTGCAAAAATTGTGCCAATGTTACCTCTGACGTGTTTGCAATAGAGGAAGACTTTGGAAGAGCCAGAGTATACAGCCAATGTGGGAACCTTGAATTAGTTCAACAGGCGATTGATAGTTGGTATGCCTATGTGCATCACTCTAATCACCCGTCTTTATCAGTCATTTCTATTATTATAATTAATTTAAGTATAATAGAAGTTTAATTAAACCCGCTTCAAGCCTGACTATCACCAGGTTTTGCTTCTAAGAATAGATTTTTACTTTTATGCCAGTCTGTATTCCAAATGTATTTCTGATGGTGATCTTAGCTTCTTTCTATACTTTTTAGGGTGAAAATTGGTATTTCTAGTTGATAATGAGAAATCATAAAGCATGGGATGCTGGTTACATAATCTGACATTGTCCTAAAAGTGCCACTGTTGTTTTATGAAGCCCCTTATTGCCCTTTTCCTTTTTTTTTTGGTACTACCAATTTTATTATATACAATTAAGATTAAAGTCTTCTTAGTCATGGGCTACATTATATAACCATTTTGGTCAATTCATTATCTTATTGTATTGCGGACAACAATCAATTGAACTTTCATGAATCAAGCTAGTTACATTTTATGATATTCCCTCATTTCCAACTGCATACAAATGTCTGAAATCTGCCAAGGGTTAACCTAACTGATCTTAATTCCAAGTTCAGTACCCTCCTGAAAAAGCACATCCTTCTGCAGCTATTATGGTTATGGTTCTTTCCTTTCTGTGGGCTAGTCCTGATGGCATGATCCACAAATTTTGAAGCCTTTGACTTCCAGGCTTCCCGCATTCTGACTCTAAGACTTGTGTTGAGACCTTAGGTGACAATGTATCAAATATCTAGTAACTGAAAAGATAGTTGGAAAATAAAAACCATTAAGTATAGCAGGTCCTGTGCACCCAAGCCTGCCCTAGGCACATCGGTGTATCATAACTAATATAGTAATCAGCCTTCTTCTTTCTTAACTGCTATGCTATACAGTTTTAAGTTCTCGCTGCTGCTGTTAGATACTTGAGTTTTAGAACCTCTGGTATGACAATGACATTGCTTGTGAAGAAACTATGCTAATGGAGATTACTGGAATTAATTTAACAGAAGTGTTTGTATTTTAGCCCTGTTGACTGCATTCATTGGACATCTGCTGCACAACTATCATTACTTGAAGACGAAATGCGCCGCATGGAAAGAGTCAATGTAAGGCCTCAGTTATAAAGTATATTTCTTCTAGTTTTTTTTCGTACAATCTCAATCTTCCTAAGATAATTTCATCTCCTCGTTTTCTTTCCCTCTCTTTTAGATGGAAACTGATATATTAGAAATAATCGTGATCAAAGAGCAGCACATGCTTTTGAAGTTTTCAAACTTGATTTTCTTGATGGTGTCTGATCATTTTAGTGTATAATTAAGGCATGACCTCAGTGTTGCTCCATATCAATTTGAAGTCTTTAGGCTTCTACTTTTTCCTTTTCAAAACATGAGGCTCTACGTCCTAGTTAATCTTTTTTTAAATGGAAAAAAGACTCAGAATTTCTATATGAAATTTTAGCAAACTAGTAATGTGAGAGGGAAAATTGTTGCCATAGGCATTTGAGAAGGAAGTTTCTTCAGTCAGATAAGTAAGGTTTTTTTTTTCTACTCCAAACGTGGATTCTGGACACACATATTCTTAAGATCAAGTTTAGTTGTTTGTACTTTGTATACTATTTATATACCTACTGAGTCTTTTAAATATGAGCAGGTTGCCCTAATGCTTTCTGGAATGGGATCAGCATCAAGTGATGTTTTCAGAATGGTAAGAATAACACGTTGACTACGAGATTATTTAAATGTTCAAAGGTTTTCTTCTAATTTTTTATCTACATTTGATGGATATTTTGGGAGTGCATGGGGCTTTCTTAGGTTGAAATAAGGTTGCAATCATCATATTCTGCATGCCCTATAACCTGGCTGAGAGACCTAGAATTTGGAACTTTCTTCATTCTGACTCTTGAAACAATGATTAAAAGGTCATTATAACATGGATTGAGAAAGCATTTTTTAGAATATTATAATTCGTAGTAGCATTTCATTTTACCATCCTATAGATTTGATGCCTCTTAAGTTTCAAGCTTATTTTCAGAGAAAACCTTTTACTCAGAAGGTCTGAAAGTTTAGGCTTTTTTTGCATGTGTACTATCGTTAAGTGCTGTACTCTAACATGATCTACACATCCTATGACAGGCAAGTTCCAGATGGGAAAAGAGGCAGGCAAAAGTCTTGGTTAGACTCTTATATTCTGATTCGCCTTCATTTTATGCTTAATATTTGAAGAATCACTGATTTACATGCGGTTGATCTTATGTGTTATGATTGTGTTTATATCTTTTTGCATGAAAAAATGGGTCTCTGGATTGTATTATTTGATTATCATATTTTTCCCTGCTATTCTCTGGAAAGTGGATGGGTTCTTAAGGAATTTGAAATGACAAATTCCAAGATAGTGCGCACGAGTTTCGTTGTCTAAAATATTTAAGAGTTCTCAGTGCTTTGGTCCTTGAATGAGCTGATATGATTCAGTTTCCAACAGGCCACTGTAACTAATTATGCCGAGCATAAATGTAAATGAGCAGTTCATAAAATGATTATCTGAATAGACTTTTGTTAGCTTTGATATAAATTACAGAAAGTTCTTACATCTGGGATGCTATTGTTTAATGAGAAATAGGAGGCTATGCAGTTTAAGATAATGCAATAATTGCTGAATAGTATAGAACTCTTTCAAAATTCATGATACTTAGGCTTGGACCAAGCTGCTTAAACACAGACAAAGCAACTACTAGGTTTTACGTTCATGAGGGATGTCTTAAACTAATCTAAATCATTGTCAGAGAAATTTCACTCCAGCTTCAGTGTCTAAACATTTATGCACTTAAACTTGATTAGTTTGGTTTCCAGCACATCTAAACACTGGTTATTTTCTTGCAGGAACAAGCAAAATTGAGAATGATGCAGCAAGAAGGTTCTGTTAAAACAGATTCATACTGGGACAATCTTTGGGGCAAATCGAAAAGCTACCAAAGTTCAGGTATGGGGATGTGAAAGTACAATATGAGTATACCTGATTATTTGCAATTACTGTAATATGAGGATTATATTGTTCATGCTACTTAGTCTTCCAAATGGAATTCATTTTGCAGAGGAGGAAGTTAAAGAAAGAGCAAAAAGAGCTGCTGCTGCAGCTCGAAGATGGAGGGAGTACTCAAGGAGGGGTGTTGATAAACCTCCCACATTTAAACTTCCAGAGGCAACCTCCAGCAAGGACAAGTGACCAGTATTTTCTCTATACCTTCTATAACATTCAGTCCCATGTAATTACTTCATCCATAGCTGTCATTTAATCTCATGATCATTTAACTAGCCACAATTGTATATGCAGCAACTCTAATTAAGGTAACACAAATGAATTAGAACAATACAGGGGAAAATAAAGAAAGCTAGTTTATAATTATGTTGCAATGTGCTTTATTCTTGGAAAAATTACAAAGAAGGAATTTTCGGTAAAGTTTAAGAATAATTAAGTAATTAACTACAAAAGTGGTTAATCAAGTCAACAAATCGTTACTCATTAATCACTCTTTGAACATAGTTAACCAATTGAGTGGCTAATTGTTTTTGAATTGTAAATGTCTTCAGCAAGATAGATATATATATATATATATATATATATATTGGTAATTTTCTTTTTATTTTTATTTTTATAAGCCTACAAAGTGGAAGCAGTGATTGAAATCTTATTTCTAGCTGTTTCCATTTAAATTGCAAAGTTCAGCATAACAAATTTAAACAAGTGGTGCAATGGGATCATATATGGAAGCTATAGCAGTGTATGCTATATATGGTATAATTGACCTGGAACTTCCCACAATCATAGTTCATGTAGGCAGGAAATTTTCGTGATGCCCACTCTTCATTCAAGTATGGAAAGTTCTTGGGTAGACCTCACGGTCTATGAACTGTGTCGCCAGGATTCAATCTATGCATGGGCCTGTTTGGGTCCCTCGTGAACAAATGAAATCATTTGCTCCACCATGTATGTTGTGATTGGTCTAACCAAGAATATCTCACTAATTACCCATTGATGTGGACTCTCACGTCATGCCAACACATGAAAAATACAAAACTCAGTTAAAAATAAAATAAATATTCATAATTTAATACAAAATTATGAAATAAACATGAAATTTTTATTGTATTATTTTTTAATTAATTTTAAAATTAAATACAACTAAATAATTTCATTAGTTATTGTTTTGAAAAATAACAAGTAACAAAATTCATGATATTATCTATACTTTTTTTATTTTTCTCTAATTTCTTTTCCTTCTAATGTACTCTCTTTTCATTTTTTTTATCATTTTTCTTTAATTTCTAAATTTATTTACCTTTTTTATTCAAAAAATGTTAATTTTTTCTATTTTTTATACAAACGTGTAATATTAATAAATGTAAACCTTAGTCATCTGAGTGAGGAATTAATATCTTGCGCATGATTTCATTGTGGTCGTGGGAAATGTCAAGTTACTCACCTTGTTTAGTTTGAAGAATGTTATTTGTATATTATAAAATTGGAGGAAATTTTATATTATTTCATGATAGTTGTTTTTTTTTATCTAATCGTTATTTTATTTGATAATTTTAATTTGTGTTAATAATTTGTTATTATTATTTAAGTTATTAATATATTTTAAAAGTTATCAATAAAACTAACAAATTACTAACGGTAAAGTATAAGTTACTAGCGATTATAATATAAAATAAAATTTACTCCACTTTATATTATGAAAACAACATTTTCGTAGCTTAAAATTGTGAGGATTTGGGATTAGAATTCAAGAGCCATACACTCACATGGAGTATAGAATTCTTCTATCAAAGGGCTAATGCAGATAATTCAATGAAAACCAGATATAGACTCGGGTGAATTGACTGCCACAGGCCCACAGCTCATAGACTAACTCTATGGCTTAGGCAAAGTTTTAAAAGGAACGGACTCTTTCTGATTAATTAAAGTATCCCTTTTCCTTTTCAAATAATAGCTTCCATAACAGCATCTTGAATCATGGTAGTAGAATATCCTTTCACAAGTATCGCAGCATACAAATTATTTTAATTTGTCCAAATAATTGCAAAGTGGGTTTTCCTTTTAATATTCTTCACAAATTCAATAATGCCATCCGAGCTTACATTAAACAGACCGGGAATGCAAGTTATACTAGCAACAGACAAAATCACGTGAGACCATGACAATCTTTTCTTTTGCATGTGAACCGGTTTTAGTATCATACGAGAAAACTTTTTTTGGCTAAAATTTAAAAGGTAAGGGAGAATTACCTGAATTTATACATGGACAATCATCTTTGTGGTATCAGAAAGCACTGATTAGTACTATTACAACTCTAAAGAGCCCCTACTATTCTAGCAATACTTGAGAGAATATACTTAGGTATCAAACAAGAAAGTTCATGGTAGATTTTTATGTTTGGAGCTTCTCAAAGATTCATTGTTTGAAGTATACTCTAAAACAAACTTGGCTCATTGTCCAGTGTCATACTCTATTAAGTTAATCTGGCCGTAGCAGGTATGCATCATTTGGACAGTCTCTTTGGTCACAGATTCTTATCTACATCTGATGATGTATTACATTCAATAATTAAAATAATTATTGTGAATAGTTATTATTTTTATAATAAAATTTTAATAAAAATTCATTTTTAAAAATTCTCTTATTATTTTTTCTTTCATGTTCTTTATTGATTTATGATTTTTGCAATGGCTATACATATGACAAAAAACGAAAGATTAGGTTTCTGTAAAGTGTAAGGTGTATTTTGCTCTATAAAGTATTGTAAAATGCTCAACCAAAAAAAAAAAGTATTGTAAAATGCATAATAAATCATTACTGATAAAAAAAAAAGTAAGAGTTTAAATTTTTATAAAGTATAAGCACCTTATATATAGCAATTTATAGATTTGCTACGACCAACTCTTTTGATTTCTTATCAATAATTATTTAGTTTCATTTTATTCTATAAAATACATTCTAAATTTTAGAAGAGTCAAATCCAAAAATAAAAACAAGTGGAAGGTGTATTCGAACTAAAAATGCCCAAATAGGACAGGAAACTTCAAAAGAAATTATTTTTAATTCTTTACTTAAGTTAAAAAGAATATCTGTTTACAATTTTAGGAATTTTACCAAAATGCCAAAAAGTCAGTTTGATCTAAAATGCAGAAACATAATCATTAAAAAGTTTGAAATTAACCTCTTTAAAAATGTTTTTTTCAGTATTGCCTGATGCAATCATCAGACCCCTTTGTCAGTGGAGTTGCATGAGTGGATGGAAAGTGGTGTTATCGCAACTTCCCTTCGTTCTTTTTCATATTTGATTTAAAGTTTGATACACATTGGTCTTAACTTTTGCTAATAGAACACTATGCTAAGAGTGGCAGCCTCCACTCAAGTGAAAATAATCACTAGTGGGCCTGCTTCTCTTTTTCTTGTCTCTTTTAATTTGGCCCTGCCATTCTTGTTATTCACTATACAACATTATAATTTAAGTAATTTGGGTTGGTATCAACCCTGTGTCAACCACATCATTAACAATCTAATGTTCATTCAATTGTATTGTTCAATCATCGAGAAAAGAGATGACAAATTGAAGAAGGAAAGAGTGTATTAATGCACTTTGGAATAAATAAATCAAGATAATTAGAGGGAAAATTCTGATACAATCAAGATGGCCAAAATGGACCAGTACTTGAACAATTATCAGGCTTAGCCTTTATCCACAAGTACCTTTCTCTTCATATACTACATTTTGCAGGGAGATAAACTGCACCAGGGAAAGAAAAAAAGAGAAATAGGAAAACAATGTTGGATACAAAAATTACTTGGAAAATGTACATCTATGATTCTAGCTAGTATCTAACATTTACAAGTATGGATTTTCCAAAGAAACACAACAGGATTGCACTTAGAATGTCCACCAGAAAAGAAAACTTCTTGTTCATTGTTATCTTACAATGGATGCAACTGTGTGAGCCCAGAACCTAAGATTGTCCTTCATGTCAATCTCATTCCCCAGAGCTGGTACCCTCCAATTCAACAATGGATTTACTACCCTCCTTTGATCTAAAACACCCCAAGCCTCTGATAAGTAAGGCCTACAAATCACAGTTTTATCAATGTTCTGCTGTTCTGCACCCACCCCTACATCTTTTCTACCCAGCCTCTGCAAGCCCGGTATCAAAGAAGCCAATCTTGAGTCCTTGTCTTCCTCTGAAAATACGAAACCCAAATCCATAAACCCTTTTAGCTCCTTAAACTCAAGGTCTGACAAGCTCCTACTTGTTTTTCCTTTTTTTAGCCTTCTTCTATGACTATGACTCTGCTTTTTCTTAGATGGTATTTCCTCCTCTTCATGGTTTCCAGTACTTTTTTCCAGTTTGAATTCTCCCATTTCCTTCCCAGAGAGAATTGGTCGCAGCTTCTGTGGCGTGAGGACAGAATTTGGTGATGGGGAGTCAGAGAAAACACCTACTGTTGAGCTCAAGTTTTGGTCACTGAAAGATCTAACTTGAAGTGTTGGAATTCTCAAGAGCTTTGTATCTAGAGGAAGCACTTCCATCACATGGGTCTGAGAGATTGAATCCAAAGTTGAATGAAACGGTGAAGGGGTTTTGAAAATTGTAGTCTCAAACCAGTAGGTATCCAACAATTTCAGAACTTGTTCTGTGGCCATTACCTGTTAGAAACAAAATGGCCTGATCCTCCGAATTCCTGTATATGAGAAGGTTGGAGAGAGTCAGTGGTTTGGAGATAAGAATAAAAGAGTTAAAGAATCAAGTATTTATGCTGAGTGGCATTACTTAATTGCCCCTTTTTCTATTTTATGCATTTAATTCCCATTTTATTCGAATATGCACTTTTCCGAAAGATAAATTTTTAACTAGTCACCTAGTCACTTTATTTAATAATTGATATATATAAGAAATTTTTTTAAAAAATAAATATATTTATAACATAATTTACACAATTTTTACATGATTAATGTTAAATAAAATATTTATTATAAACAGTATCTACTTAATAATTTTTCTATTCAAAAATATCACGCGGCTCCCTTCTATAATTGTCGGCAATCAAGAAATTAGCAAAATTAATATGCACTTTATGTTTGTTTTACTTTTATCTTTAAGGGTGTATTTGTTAAAATTTTAAAAATTTATTATGTTATCTAAAAGCATAATTTAAGTGGCATCAAATTCTTTTAAAGATCTTCATGTGGCTTCTCAAAAGTTTAGCTTATCTTCCCCCTCCTTACACTAAATCATAGATTTTCTTTATAATTAAAAAAATAAATTTTAAAATAATAAGTGTTTAATTTAATTGTTTATAAATATTTTTATTTATGTCATGAAATTATGTTAAATAAAATTATTAATATTTAATATTATAAATATATTTATATTGTAATAACTATTTTTATTTAATAATTCAAACAAAAATGATGGTTACTTAATACATTTATAGCTCATTCAATTTAATTTTTGGTATATATTAAACAAATATTACTGAATCATTTATAATATTAGTTTTATCATTTTTAATTTTACATAGAAAAAAAATAAGACATATTGAACTCATCATATAAAGTACACTACTATAAAAATCATATTAAATACTATGTGAACTATTAACTCATTAACTAAGTCTTACATTATTTTTTCTAAAGAAAATTATTGAAATTATGCTCATATATTCCTTCCTTATATTATGCAGATTCAGTAGATATGATTCACAATAATTTAGTAAAAAAATATTTTTATACATTCATTAAGCTTAAAAAAGTTTCTTTGGTTCCACTTTTAAGTTCGAGATAATGAACCCTTATCGCAATAATAAAATAAAAAATTCGCATTGATACACAAATCAGTAAAAAATTGTTTATCAAAATCATCTTAATTTCAAGCGAGGTTTTCTTTTTTGTATTTTATTCCTTCCAAGTGAAGAAATTGAGTTCCACTTGTCCATAATTCCGACTTACAAAAAATCAAATATATAAAAAATTAGTATTTAATATCAAGCTTTCATTGAGAGCGCGGAAGAGTAATTCATACGTTTGTTTAGAATAAATTTGTTTTTGGATATGGAAATTTATACGTCTTAGGTCCAAGTTCTATTCAAGTACACAATATATACTATCTAGAACTCACTTATGATTTACTAATACCATATTTGGGTTAACTTTTAGAAATTTTTAAACCATGATTTTGGTTAAAAAAAAATTATATTTTTACTCAAATTATAATTTTAAAGTTTCAAAAACTAAACCACACACTAAGTGTATCACTTTGTATGAGATATATCTTATTATTATATTTTTTTGTTGAAACTTTTCCGTATCTGCTTGTGATTTTAATTCATTTTTTTAATTGTAATAAAATATAGTGCATTGTAATATCATATTCACATCCATTATAAAAAGTGTAAAATTGATACACTAAACAGCTTGTTAACTTTTCTGTTTAATAAGAGCAGATAAAAAACTGACAGACATGAAAGAAAGAAAGGTAATTTTCTCTTTTCATATCTTCTCCTTTATTTCCTTTGCCCTAAAATCATTCACCTAGCACATGTTTATTTTTTTTAATTTCTTTTATAAAATAACTTTTCAGTCCAAACTTTTTTTGACAATAATTTAATTATAATTTTTTTTTAATTTAAGATAAACTAATCCAAATACGCAACTCTAGTAATTAAAGAGCAAAAGTTTTATATTGTATATGTGCATGAAAACTAATATTAAATCATAAGCTAAATAGTGTGTGATTTAAGAAACGATTGGATAAATGTTGATTATTTAGAACTTCAGGATTAGGGTTGTTAAACAGGTCATCCCGACCCATTTAAGCCCAGCCCAGCCCACGACAGACTGGGCTAAAAATGAGTCTGACGGATTGGTAAAAAGTTAGCCCAACGTGTTTAATACTAGCTCGTAGGCTTAAAAGGGCCGTCCATTTAATTAATTAATTTTTAAAAAACTTCAAATTATGAATCAAATTCATAAATGACTCAAAGACAAAGTCAATCATCGTTCAAAACAAACTCAATCAGACATTAATACATAATCCAAATGATCAAATCCAAACAAACATCAACCAACAATTACAAGCATAAAATTTTACAAAAAAATAAAAATTACATAAATCCAAAACAAGAATCTAATCCAAATTTCAAAATTCAAAAGTATTCATTCTAAAACATGTTCTTTTTGTAAATTTACAAGTTTCTTTCACAATCGCAGCATCCATCATTCATGATATCTACTTGTTGTATGTAAAAATTAAAGATCATCCAATATATATGTATCAATAACTAAATAATATGTCTAAAATTAAATTCTCATGTTAAAATATGTAATACTACTATCATATAATTTTGAATCCTGAGATAGGGACATCCATAAAAGATGTTGATTTAAAAAAAATTACAAAAAAATATATATGGGCCAACGGGCTAGCCCACAAATAAATAGGTTTAGCCCGTTTAATTGGCGGGCTAAACGAGCTGGGCCAAAAATACATTAATTTAAATGAGTTAATAATTTTAAAGCTTAACTCACATAATTTTAACAGATAAACAAACTAACCCAACAAGTTTAATCCATTTTAACAATTAGAAGTTTGATCAAGGCGTATAAAGTATATTCTCCAGCTACAAGTCCAACAAAAGAGTCGATAAGTTCGAATTGAAAGAAAAAAGCCTTTCCATAAGAATTAAGAAACCTCATCCTCAAAGTTCACGTGCTGGCTACGCATTGCAGACAAAAGTTTCTACAATAATTGCGATGGTATATGCATATCATCTTCATATCTATAGGACCATTACCTTTCTTTAACTTTATCATTTTTAATATCACGTGCATATTAGAATATGAAAAGGATACTTAAATAACAGGCAATGTGACATCAAGGTTGCTTTTAGGCTTTTCTATATGAAAATAATTGATTTTTTTATTCTTTTTATATTAAACCGATTTTTCAACATTTTTTTTAATTTTAGTGTTGACTCTCAACGGGATTAGAAAATAAAAAATTATTTTTTACGTTGAGAAGTCAATTTTATTAAAAATTAACTTTTCAATATTAAAATTTTTATTTAAAAAAAATATGTTAAAAAATCAGTATGATAAATATTAACTTTTCAACTAAAAAAAGTACATTTTAATACATAATTTTTAAATATGATGTAAAACGAGAAAAAAGAGAAGAAGCTAATTTTCATATAAAAAAAAGTCGTTGCTTTTATGCTAAATATATGTTTACAATTTTTAAAAATAAACTAAAATTATTTATATATTTTCAGAATTTAACAACTAAGTGATATATTATCAACTTATTAGTTATAAATATTGTGTGGCACAAATGGTAAATACTTAAGCCTCTTAAGTATGTGGTTAGGATTTGATTTCTAACCTATGTTTATGAAAAAATATCTGTTGGGAGAAGTCTACCCCTTAAATATGAATCTTAATACTTCGAGAGATTAGTCCTTACAGTCGTGGGTGAAAGATATCCTGAGAAATAAAAAAAATTATCAACTTATTAGTTTTAAGAGGTATAATTTGTTTGACATATATATAAAATCATTTAAAAAGTTTCTACCATTAAGCTTATTCAAAATTAATAAAAGTTTAAACTATTAGCTAAAAATGTTAAGTAAAAATTAAGAATGATTTTATTTTTTTAACATAATTATGTATTTAAGGTGTATCCCAGAAATCACTAATATTATTAATTTATTGATGCTATTCATATCTAGAGCTAAAAAGTAGAAACTATGCGACGGAAAGGGGTTTAAAAAATTGTGATTGGATCCTAAGCACCTTATATATCATGGGGGATATTCATTCCTTACAAAATTATATAATCGAATTTTATATTCTATATCAACCATTTCCAAATATTTAAGTGTTTTATCCGTTTAACAAAAATCACTCTCAGAATACTGTTAATCTTTAGAACGGTAATTCTAAAAAAGAATTAATTTTCATCCATTGTAAGTGTAAAAAAATTATATTATTATCTAATTATGTATTGCCAAATCATTAAAATAGTTTAACTATTATTATAACTAGAGTAAATACTCATTTTAGTCTTCTAAAGATATAGATGACATCACATTAATCATCTATTCATAAATATATTAAATTAGTCCTTATATGCGATATTGAATTAGTCCTTAAATAATTATATTTTTGTCATCAAACTGATTTTTAGAATAATATTAAATTGGTCTTTGAATGATAAAATTAATTACATTAATTATTATTAAATGATCAATTTGATGTTATTAATAAATAGATGATCAACGTGATATCGCATATATCTTTAAAGGATCAAAATGAATATTTACTCTAATAATTATATTAAAAATTAAACTCTTTTAATGATATGTTATAACATATTATTAGATATTAATGCACATTAGATCAAATTTAAACTCTTTTGGGAATAGGTTAAGAGGTACAAGTTGAAGTTGCTATTGCTTTTTAATGTTAAAATCTTAAAAAGTAAATATTTTCAAATATTACAAAAAATTTTTTATACAAATACTTCAGGTTGTATTCTCTTACATTTACAATTTTACATATCCTTTTTAATATTTTTCAATATTATATTTAATAAATGATTATCATATTCAATTGGATGAAAAGTTATTTAAATACACATCAAACAATTTTTACATATTATTATCAAAATATTTAATTTTTTTATGATAATTAGAAAAAAGTGATAATAAGGATAAATTATTACATTATCATTAATCAGGACAGAGGGTACTAATTTAGAGGTTTCTCCACATGAAGGCCACTCCATCATAGTTCTTGGGTGTGAGGGATCCCTATGAAAAAGGATGACCATCAAAGTATGATTATTGTCTAACGAGAGATTTGAATCCGTATACTTAAAAAGTATAGAACCATAGCCAGAACCCTTAAGGGAGTTGAGTCTACTCGCTTTGGCTTTATTATCAAAATATTTATTTATCATTGCGTTTAATTAGAAAAAGAAACATATTATAAAGGTGTTGTGTATAACTTCATTTTATGGAAAAAAGGAAAGGCAAACTCCACTTATGGTCCCTCTTTTCTTTTTGGGCCATTAATGTTCTTTTAACGTTTGTTATTAAGGTATTATTATTATTATTATTATTATTATTATAGAATAAAGTGTACCTATCATAATCAATTACATCACCTCTTTTGTCAAAAAAAAAAAAATCAATTAACTGAATTAAGTAGGAGTACCTATCTTATATCAAAAGAACTAGTTTTTTTCTTTATGATGATTTTAGAAAGACAAAAGAAAGTGTAAGCCCACAGATCACAGCGTAGGTGGAAATGGGCCTGACCTGACAACTAAACTAGGTGTATGAAGCTGTGTCAAGGCAACGCATATGCTATTCCAATTTTTTAAGGTCTGCCCAATGCCCATTACATTAGATAGGGAGTTTTCTGCAACAACGGATTTTATTATATATATTGAAAGTTTTTATTTTTAAAAAAGTATAAATTATACAAAATTATTAATGTATGTGAATATTATTTTTTTAAGAATATGATTTTTTTCGGTTATATTCAAATGTTATTATATTAATTATGAATTTAATTTTGATTAATTATCAATATAAAATTTATTTATATTATTATTCACGTTGACATATTATTAAATAATTTTAATTATAATAATAATTATATAAAATATATTATATAAAATTATATAAAATACTAATTTTTTTAATCATATAAGAATAATATATAATTAGATAATAATAATATAAAACAATTTTAAACTAGGTGTGGAAATTAAACTCATTAATAATTGTGTATTATTTATTTTTTTAGTGACGTGTATTATTCATATTAATAACTTAAACATTGTTGTGTAACTTTACCTAAATCATACAAGGAAAAGAAAGCTTTACCAAAAAGAAAAAGCATTATATAGTACTATTACCTTTTTTTAGGTGTGATCTTTTTTTTTTTTTTTTGGTTCGTAAGAGGATCTCACCACTGGGGTGGGACCAAGGATGACCCCTATAGGAAGCCTACGGGGATAGGGAACGGGGGGGGGAGAGTGGTATTAGGAGGAATCAATCCCTCTACCTCTCCAATAACCAGCATGTGCCTAATCAACAGAGCAAACGCTCAAGGGCAGGTGTGATCTTTTACTAAGCTATCTTTTTCACTCTCCTACCTAATTGCTTACACACCTCTTATATAACCATGAAAATATAGTACCCAAACGTGGCCTTTGTGTTTTCTAATCTTTGCCCTCTTGTCAATTCACATATCTTAAGCTATGATTCTCTCACATGGCCAAATAGCAAATTGCCAAATAGTGTAGTCCACGAAATTGCAGCACGTGAGAGCTAAGCCCGCCGCCACTAGAGAAACGTTTAAAGATTTTATTTTTTATTTTTTTTCTGTTAGGTAACTATGCTTATCTGTAATAATGTGATTTGTAATCTAGCTGTAGACCTCTCTCTCTCTCTCTCTCTCTCTCTCTCTCTCTCTCTCTGTGATCAGATCAGAATTTATTTTTTTGGCAAGTATTATCAGATCAGAAATGATGGCCGGCGCATGTATCTGTCTTGTAAAATTTGGTTTGCATTCATTATCAGTTTTCTTTTCCTTTTCATTTTGCTCTCATAATTTGTTGTTAATCAGGTTAAATAAAATATATTAAAATGAGTACTGTTTCAACTCATGAGGCTGCTTTTGAAGAGATTCGTTGACAGTTTATTATAATTAATAGGCGCTATTTAGATCACAACAAATAGCTTGATTTTAACTTTTAAGTTTAGATTGCTGCATATATTTTTCAAAAATTAAGTCTGAGTGTGTTTAACCTACGCTTATTGGCAAGAACCACGCCCCTTCTCAAGCCTCATTATACATGTTTGACTGTGTTAGTAGGTAACTGGGGTGACCGATTTAAATATGATCCATATCTGATATGTTGCTGGACCATGGAAAAAAAACAAAACAAAAAACTGATATTGTTCTTATGGGAAAACTTCGCTAGAGAGACTAGCATACTGTTACTGCAAAGAGGTAGAATAAAGCATGAGTTGGTTCAGTTAATAGAGTGTTTAATGGAGTTTATTATAATAATTCAACAAGAACCAACTTCTGCATTTATTGAGAATTGGAAAAGCTAGGAAAGGGAGCGAATATTTTTTTCTTCTTCAATTTTTAACTCATACACACATGTAACAACACAGAAAAAGATATGTTTACTCCTTAGATCTATAGAGGGGATGCGAGAGACAGATGGCTTTGAGGCCGCAATGGATATTGGTGATGCAAGACTGCAACTACAACACTGGTCACATATAACTCCATCACAAAATTTACATGATATTAGGGTGTCAAATGGATGAGTTAGATGAATTTTAGATTGGACCATAATGGATGAATTAAAAATTAACTACGAATTCATTTGAAATTTATTAAAAAATTGTTAAAATCATTTAACTCATTCATAATTCATTTTAATAGATGGATATTCAATTCATCAATTAATTCATTTTAATGGATATGATAGATTGATATCTGACCCAATTATTTTAAAAATAATTTTTTTTTCTCTCTAGAAAAAAACTCTTTTTAGACAAAATTATTTTTCTCTCCTTAAAAAAAATCAAATTTCTCTCTCTAGAATCAAAAATAATGTTATCTCTCTAGAACAAAACTAATTTTCTCTCTCTAGAAAAAAAATTAAATTTCTCTCTCTAAAAAAATATTTCTCTCTTTCTCTAGAAAATAGATGAGTTATAATTTCAAATGAGTTATGGGTTAGTTAGATTTCAAATGGGTCATGAATAAGTTAATAACTGGTTATCCAATGAATATTATGCTCAATTTATTAGCTATTTTTTAATTAATCTGATTTAATTCATCCAATTTATTTAATTTATTATTATTATTAAATTGATTGGATTTAATTTAAACATAAATATATTAGATGAATGATAGATAAATGAATCATTTTGACACTCCTACATGATATGCAGAGAACCCTTTAGATAATCAATTGTATAAGTGACCCTACTTCAATTAAATTCATTATTCATAAGTTTCTCCCATGAAACTAAGATATAATTTCCTGCTCAGTTCTACAAGTTAATTAATCTAATAGAAACTTACAACTCGAGCTATGCGTATCGAAACTCATCCATAAATAATGAGGTTTGAGAAGGTATGCTTTTCGCTGATCGATCGATTAAATCTTGTTATATCCATTTTTTTTCCAATAACAAAATTAAGATCTATGTGTATTAGCATCTCCTGCTTAAGAAGGAACAATAAGATCCTCTGCATTCTGCCCACAGCTTTAGATAACTTATTTAGAGGACCAATTGGCTCAAGTGTATCAATAACTTTACTCATTTGATGGCTTTACTAATTAATAGACATTGAGGCGGAATCCAAATGATCAATAGAATACTAGTGCACTCAGACAACATAGAATTTAGATGTATAATTCTTAGAAGAATAAATTAGGCATAGTAGTTTAATTATATGTGAATTGTAAAAAATAATAATTAGTAATGTAAAAAAAATTGAATTCATATATATATATATACACACACACACATACACCAAGTGTAAGTTTTGTATACTTACACCACTCAATAATTTTTTAAAGAATGTGAATTTAACTAATCAAACCATTGAATTATATGATATTATCTTAATGATCATGCATATCAAATTTTAGATAAATCAAACATTCATAGGTATCTAATTTAATAATAGATAATTTATTTATATTTTAAAATCTTATTATACATTAAAATAAAGTAATGCGATGAAGTATCAAATAATTTTTTAATTATAAATTTTTTTTATGGGCTTGATCTATTTTTTATGAACTTTCAATTTAACGTTTATAAGATGTTATTAATGTTAGATCAAGGGGACTTGAGGAGATCTCTATCAATGGGCAAAGTGCGAAATCACAATAGCGGGTTAGACACCACATCTTGACCAAAAACTTTAAGATATTAAGTTTATGAGTCTTCCCACTTATATGATTATCACCATTGTTTTAAAAATCGGTCCAACCGAACCGATTCAACCGGTTGGACCGTGGACCGGAAGCTCCACCGGTTCTGGTTCAACCAAAGAACCGCCCGAGCGGTTAAACCGCAAAAATCATAAAAAAAATCAGTTGAATCAGTTAAACCAGTAAAAAACCGGTTGGACCGGTCATCAACTTTTAAATTGAATTTTTATTAAAAAAAAAAGAAGAAAATGATTCTTTTTTTAACAAAAAACTTATGATTTATCTCTTTTAGGAGTTGGGTTGGGGGTTTCCACAATTCTAATCTTTCTTTTTCACAAAATAGGTGACGACACTACAAAGCAGTTTATGATTTTTGTGATTAGTTATATATATATATATATAGTATATAGTATACCGGTTCAACCGATCAAATCTTGAACCGCTCTCCTCTCCAGTTTTCCGGTTTTTAAAACATTGGTTATCACTTAGTCCATTCCTAACCAATGTGAGACTTCCTCACTCATACTTGAATTTTCAACAATTAAACGATATAAATATGTCAAAATTTACACTTAGTGTAAGTAGATTCTCATAATATAACCGGTTGAATCGGTTAAACAGGTAAAAAATCGGAAATAAAAAACCGATTGGACCGGTCATCAACTTTTAAATTGAATTTTTATTAAAAAAGAAAGAAGAAAATGGTTCTTTTTTTTAACAAAAAACTTAGGATTTAGCTCTTTTAGGAGTTGGGTTGGGGGTTTCCACAATTCTAGTCTTTCTTTTTCATAAAATAAGTGACGACACTACAAAGCGGTTTATGATTTTTGTGATTAGTATATATATAGTAGTTCAACCGATCAAACCTTGAACCGCTCTCCTCTCTAGTTATCCGGTTCAACCGGTTTTTAAAACATTGGTTATCACTTAGTCCATTCCTAACCAATGTGAGACTTCCTCACTCATATTTGAATTTTCAACAATTAAACGATATAAGTATGTCAAAATTTACACTTAGTGTAAGTAGATTCTCATAATATATATATATATATATATAGAGAGAGAGAGAGAGAGAGAGAGAGAGAGAGAGAGAGAGAGAGAGAGAGAGATGTGTGATTTATTGTGAGAAATAAGAAGAATGAATCATGAAGTTAGATCTCACAAGAATTGTCAAGATCAAAACATCATTCTATGTTATATGACTATTATGTAATCATTTAAAGAAGTCATGTGACTATTTTAAAAAATTATATGGCTTAATATTTTAATCTTGATCATTCATATAGATCTAATGGTCATGATTTATTTTTTTTATAAACTACTCTTTTTAATTATATATATATATATATATATATATATGAGATATATCTAATGAGAGGAGTGGTTTATTATGAGAGTAAGAGGATCAAATCTTAACCATTAGATCATCCATATATGGTTAAGATTAGATGTTACTTAAAGGTCACATGACCATTTAAAAAAGCCACATGACTTTATGTTTTAATCTTGACAATACATGAATGATCCAATGGTCAAGATTTGCTCCTCTCACTCTCACAATAAATCACTCCTCTCACTTGATATACCCCATATATATATATATATGGGTGTGCGAGGAGGGGGCATTAATGGTTGCACAACCTACTCAACTATTTTTTTGTTTGCAACAGTGTACATCAGATTAAATCATTCATGCTTTCAACCAGATTCCACTCTCAAGCTTCTTTACGTCTAACTTGACTGTTGAAAATTATTTGTCGATGAGTTTCTTCTGGCCCCTTTTACATGCTCTAATCTCCAAATTATCTAAGAAATCAACAAAATTCATACGGGGACTACAATCAACAATATACAAGTCCTTTTCAAGACCCAAACTTCTCTATATTTATTATATAAATTAAGAAAAATATAAACACCTTCTGTGCATTTTCACTTAAGAAAAAATGGACAAAATAAATAAATATTTTTTAAAAAATAACGCATTAATTTTGTGGTTTTTTGTTTTTGTTTTTAACGGTACTTAACTTCTTAATTAATCTAGTGTTGCTGACCTCTTTCTAATGGGTTTATCGGACTAGCTAGAGTAGTCTTAAAATTAAATCTGACATATTTATTGTCATTTCTAATATTTATTTTACGTGTATAGTTTAATGCATGTATTTTATATTTAAAGCTTCTAACAAACATTTAATTGTTTTGTTTGGGGGAGGGGCGGTTTATAACTGATCAAATTAATTTAATCTTATCTTTTCCTTATTTTATTCCATTTAAAGCAAAATATGTAGAACTAAAATAGGCTAGATTCTAAGTCTCATAAATTAGTGAGACTTTTTCAAATTGTTTGATGTCATCCTTATCCAAATGCGATGCAATGCAGAGGAAAAGGAAGATGCAATGTAAAAGTGTTGAATTAATAAAGTGCTTTTAACTCATTTCTAACTTCTCTGGACTTTCCATTGCCTATTTGCCTTGCGATCTACGTCCAAAGTCCAAACAGAATTAGGTGGATTTCAAGACCCTTTGATTTAAAATGAATTATTTTCTTATTTAATTTCTCACCCACCCCCTCCACGGGAAAAAACAAATACGCACTTGCTTAGTCAAATCATTATTTTAATGCCAATCACAAGGTAACTAAAACCAATAAATGTCTTCATGTCAGACCTAGCATTTTAATAATCCTTCATTATCACAATGTTATTATAATTAAGTACCTGAGAAAAATAATGTTATGATCATAAACAACCAGCTGGCATACGTATAAGATAAGATTACAATTGTTTGCAATTTTGCATGATTAATTATATAAGTTAGACCAATGGATAATGAAATCCTAGCGAAAGAATCAGAGCAGGCAATTTTTTTTTCAAACCAATAATTAGTCATTTACAAATTACAATATCTGCATGTATAGTATACATAATAAGACTTCTTATTTTCTTTACTTCGCTTTAGTAAATTTTTAAAACTAAGATAACGCTTTTTTATGGAATTATAAAACGATCGAGTACATGAACATGTTATCCCCATCTGACAAAACTTCAATTGCAGTTTATTTTACTCTATAATCAATTAGTCTTTTTCTCTTGTTTAGCTTGACCAGATAAAAAAAAAAACTGGAGTTAATTAAGCACACGGTTTACTTGAAAATAAACCTAGCTAATATTGGCTTTTCTTATATAAACAACAGGATTATAATACAAGCTTTTTAACTTAGGTATTGTTAATCTTGGAATTTATTACTGAAATATTGTTATTTTGAAACATATTATTTATCTATTGTTTTTGTAACATAAGAATTTTTTTTTATGTGCCACGTAGAATATGTCAAATGTGTTGATGCATCTATGTAGGATACGCTAAATGCGTTGGTGTATCTATGAAAAATATGCTAAACGCGTTAGAATATCCACGTAAGAAATTTTTTTTTTTATGTAAATAGGTCAACGCGTTTGACACATCTTTTGTGAATGCACCAACGTGTTTGATGTATCCTACATAAAATATCCCAACACATTTAACGTATTTATGTAAAAAATATATTAATTTCTTACGTGACAAAAATAACAATAAATATGAAATATGTTCCAAAACAACACCATTCCATAATAAGTTTCGAGAACATCCTTTAAAAAGCGTTTACATTAATACCTGAGAGATGAGAATGTTGAATATTTTTTATAGCGCCGAGTGAAATTGACTTTTGTCAGTTCAGTAAAATTCTTTTAACTCTAGACTATTGTTTGGATTACGTAGACTGTTAGGGGAAATGTATGGATTTTTTTTTCATAAGCCTGTTGGTAGTACATACTATACAATGAGAGACAATTCTTTTTTTCCATGAACCATCTCCTGCCAAGTAAAAGTAGAATTTGATTTAGATTACAATAAGATACTTTTTTGTGAATGATAATAAGATACTTTACTAAATATACTTAAATTGATGAAAAATTTACCCAAGGGAGTGAAAGGAGGTCTCCCCAAGTAATTTACATTAACATGTTTTTCTTTCAGCCACAAAATGGCTTGTATAAGGAATTATCCTTCATTAATTTGGAAATAAATCATTATTTTGCTCTGTTATACTATTTTAATCAATGTTTTAAAAACCGAATCAGAAATCGAACCGCCAAGACTCTTGGGTCATGGTTCGATTGATTCAACCGGTCGAACCGGTGGTTGAACCAGATCACGTAATAATTATAATTATAATTATATACATAATTATTTATATATATATATATAAGTAAATCTAATAATATGAATAATAAAAATTGAATAAATATAATATTTATTATTGTATTCAATTAAAATAGCTTTATTTTGAGAATAACAAAAATTTAAGGAGAAAAATTAGAATTTAATCCTTATTTAAAAAATTTATTATTATTATTTCTTTTAAAAATACTCATAACTATGAAAATAATTATTATTTTTATTGAAAATCAGTTGGTTTAACTTCATTCATTCAATTTTCATTACATAGATCTTAAAAAGCTATGTGAAATCAATATAAATGCATCCAAATTGGACGAACAAATAAAAAGTTATGACTTTTGAAATATAAATGTGAAAAAAACTCCTAATAATTAATTTAAAAATATGAAAAAGTAATTAAAAAAAGTAAAAAAAAGAAGAGAACCGGCCGGTTTTCAGAAACCCGGTCCGATTCATCCAGGTCACCGGGTCAACCCGGTTCTTTTCAGTTCAACAGCTAAAACGATTTTTTAGACTAACCAGACCGGCCAAGCACCCGGGTCACGGTGAGACCGGCCAGTCCGGTCCGGTTTTTAAAACCATGATTTCAATGATGTATGATGAAAATAAAATTGTGGTAACAAATGAAACATTTTGTTTTGGATAAATTATAATTTACGCTCCCGTAGTTTGATTCAAAATCACTTTGTCCTCATGTAGTTTAAAAAGTAATAATTTGTCTCTTGTAATTTGTTATGTTATCGCATAATCATTCTGTAGTTTTTTTCATCCATTTTTTCATATGTTAGAGTTGTGAAAAAAGCTATATAAAAGGTTTTAATTTGTTTACAGAGAACATGAAATATTCAATTACCAAAAAATATAGGAGAATAATCAAATCTTACATAAAAAAAGTAAACAAATTATCAATAATTTCTTCATGTTACGAAACAACAATGCTTCAATTTTGTTATAAAACAAATGAGTGATATATACATTCACACTTAAGATTTTGCTAGTAACACATTTCTAAATTCTAGTGTGTGTTTTCTATTAAAAATGGATTAAAAAATCACAAAGTGGTTAAGTGATAATAATACAAGCCATATAGAGATAAAATGTTACTTTTTAAATTACAACAAATCAAAATGATTTTAAGTCAAATTACATGAGGGAAAACTGTAATTTATCCTTTTGTTTTAAGAAGAAAGAAGTGAAAGTAAATTTATTTGTCTACCTGAAAGAAACATATAGGGAGTTGTAGACATAATAAGAACATACATAAATATTTTAACTATTTCAATTAACTTTGTTCCACCAAAGTGTAACATGGAAACAAAGTGGGAAAGGTTATTAAAAATCAACAAAAGCCCCAATCCAATTTTTTCTTTGAAAATCTTGTAAGCAAGCAGATCGATGGAGATAATTATTACCGAAAAATATCTGAATTTTGCCTCTGTTTATTTTAATAGCAGAAGTGCAAAAACCTATAAACTTTCTAGTTTACCAAATACCAACCCATAATTCATAGAAACTCAAAACACTCATATTTTCGTCTCACTTTAGTTCTCTCAATTTGGATCCCTGCCACCAAAAACAACCATATACAATTTGAGGATATGACAATATTGCAGCACTATTCTACTAACCCTAATCATACATTAAACACACATATAGAGTCATAGACCAAGCAATGAAATAATCCAAAACTTTCTTTATCATGAACCCAACTCCATCAGATGAATCCCCCTCGATATAATGTTTATTAATTGGGTATTTGCTCGCACGTCCACAATAAACTACACTGCTGCCAATCTGTCACCATGGCGGCTCATATTAAACCAACCCCAACCCCAACCCCAACCCCTTCTTCTCTCTCACTCTCACACTCACCCTCCTTCCCTCATCGCCACTTCTCCGGCCACTCCCCTCTTCACTTTCCGGCGAGCCCACTTACCCAATCGCTATTTCTAGCACCAACAACTCATATATATTGATATATCAACCTCCCAGAGATTCACTCCAACCCATCATGTACCGTAGATTCAAGACCCACCCATTATATGTCACTGACCCAGAAGAGCCCGAGCCAGAGCCCGAGCCCGCCTCAGAAGCCGGGCCTGCCTCTCCCTCCTCCGGTGATGACACAAAAACTGAAGTGCCTTCGCTCAAGAAAAGGTCTCCTCTTTTTAACTCTCTATTTTTATGGCAAATTTGGATTTTTCTTTTCTTCCTTTTTTGGTTTGTGAGTTGGGAAGTTAATCGTTGAAGGGTTCATGTTCATGATACTATACGTAGGAGGGAGATGAAGAAGAGGGTGGTGACTATACCGATCGGTGACGTGGACGGATCTAAGAGCAAAGGAGAGACGTATCCACCGTCTGATTCTTGGGCCTGGAGGAAGTACGGCCAGAAGCCCATCAAAGGCTCCCCTTATCCCAGGTACTATGGTACCTCCAAACCTCTTCCTTTACCTTAATTGCTTTTCCTTAATCATCACTTTTAAGCTAAATAAACCACAATTGCAGCTTAATTTTAAGCCATTAAGAGAGAAGCTCATAGGAGTAAAGAATGCTAAATATGTTTTGGAATGAGAACCAAATTTAGAAGTTAATCAAATAAAGGTGTTTACTAGACCTGGGAGTGCACGGCGGAATCTTCCAGGGTTGTGGTTGTCGCCGCCGCCGGCGGCGGCAGCATTAGCAACAACCGGTTGGAGGCGGCTGTGCTAAAATGCGCATGCAGTTGTGGTGGTAGTTGGGAACTTAGGTTGTTGTGATAGCACACGCGGGCTCTAAACCGCGTTGCCGTCACGCCATAATAATAATTAGAATATAATAATCTCGAACCCGAAGCCCGTCCTTATCGAAGTTTGATCTTTTAGTTTTTGTGACAGAACTTTTTTTGGTTTCTGCAAATTTGTACATTTCATTTGTATGTTGTAAGTTACAATTTGTACAATGCAAATGATTGTATGTTATGAACTTCACACAGAGAAAATTCTATCTTACGGATTATAGTGTTCAGAATAAGAGCATATGCGTATATCATGCAACATTACATTTAGAAATTACATACAAATTGCTGCATATAAATGTAAAGGGAAAATGAGATTACGTGAAGGAGCGAAAACTAGAACGATTTGTAGCAAATATTATTAATAGTTTGACCTTTAAAGAAATAATCTTGTAAAAATTAATTATGAAAAGTTGATTTTGATCTAAGTTTATACAACTAATATTAAAAAAATATTAAGTGTTAAATCATGAAAAGTATAAATATAAAATAGATAAAATTTTGTGTGTAGCTTTTATTTGCATTAAATTTTATCTCAACTTCGAAGTAATTATTTTGATATTGCATCGTGATCAACGAAGACAAAAAAAAAAAAAACAAACTGAAGGCAGCACTCAAATAAGGTATTGTGGTTGGGAAACACGCGCTCAAATAAGGTATTGTGGTTGGGAAACACGCGCTTGAGACGTTCAGATAATGGCAAAATCCATAAAGTTGACATTTTCTCTTGTTTGGATTATCAATTTCTCATCCCAATCCACATCACTCTTCTTTTTCTCTAATAATTCTAATATCTTATATCTCCCATTAATATATATTTTTTATAAATTTTAATTAATTAATATAATAAGTTTGAATCTGAAAAATGCAGGGGATACTACCGATGCAGCAGTTCAAAGGGGTGCCCCGCCAGGAAGCAAGTTGAGAGAAGCCGCGTGGACCCCACAACGCTGATCGTCACCTACGCCTACGATCACAACCACCACGTCCCCGTCGCCAAGTCCAATTCTTCCTTCGCCGCCGCGAGCGACGGCTCTGCTGCTTCCGCCTCCAGATTCCCACCAGAGGAGCTGACGGTCTTCGCGAGCCATCCCGATCTCGAACTCGCCGGTGACTCGGCGGTTCTGCTCAGCCACCACCACCACGCCGAATTCGGATGGTTCGACGACGTGGCCTCCACCGGCGTTCTGGAAATCCCGATCTGCGGGGAGGTGGAGGACGTGACGATGACGATGAGGGAGGAGGACGAGTCGCTGTTCGCCGATCTCGGCGAGTTGCCGGAGTGTTCGGCGGTTTTCCGGCGAAGGAATATTCTGAGCGCGAGTGCGATTCGGTGCGGTGGCATCACAGGATAACACGGCTGGGACCTTTTTCTTTGTCCAGCTTTGCATAGTAATAGAATATTCGCCGCCTGAAAATCGTGTGCTATTAAAAATTTGAAATATAAAGAAAATATTTAAATAATTTATTTTATCATTCATGGAAAATTTTTCTTCTTCTTGTTTTGTATATTTGTTTAAATAATTATTAGCAGGGTACCACTTCCGTAGAATCGATCCGTCCATTCATTTTAAGTTAACTTTCTTTTTATGGCCTCCAAGCGAGGTTATATAAAATGAATTCATTGTTTTCTTTTATTTTGGTAGTAAAAGAAATCTATATTGCTATAAATTGGAGAATGAAAAGTCATACTAAAGTTAATGAAATGACGTCTCCAGAAGTTTCATTAATTTTGGACAAGATAACAAATTGCTTTGAAAGAAAAATGCTTTTCTCACAATTTTGTAAATATGAAAGGGAGCGTCTATTATTGTCATTTTTATTTATTTAATTTTTAATTTTTTTTTTAATTTTGTCAAACTAATTATTTATTATCATTTTTAATTTTATTTAAACTCCTTATCACTAATATAATAATTCCAAAAAATCTTTTAGAGTTTGTAGAATCCCAAATATTTTGTAACTCTTGCCTCTCTGATTTATCTTTTCTTTGTGAATCTCGTTTCATCTTTTGCTTTTTTTTTTTCCTTTTCATAAAACATACTAGGTTCAATTTTTCACATAACAAGGAAAATAAAATTGAACAAGAAGATATGGATGTCGCTGAAAATTATTGAATGATTATGTTTAAGTAGGTTTTTATATGAAGATGAGTTAAGCTTTAGCTAACTCAATAGTGGTGTGCATGGAGAATACTAGCAGCAAATAAGGATGGGAGTAATTATCAGGACCAATTTTATAAAAAGGCATTACCAACTTTTTCTTTGGGAGCTTTTGATATTGGATTTGAAGCTGTTTCTTTTGACTATTAGATAAGCTTTGGTGCTTAATTTCATGAGCTTTATTATCATTATATATTGCTTAACCTTAATTTATATCAGTTTAGTTATTGAAAATATTTAGAACTTTTGTTACTTTAGCGCATAAGATCAATAAATGAGCTTACAATTTAAAGCTTCCATGGTTAAAAATCTTAAGTTTTAGCTTTCTGTTGAAACGAATTTTGTTCTATATTGCTTGAATTTGCTTAGTCATGAAAGCTTCTTATTAGTTTGGTTCATATATATTCTCTTAATCCTTATTAATAAATTTTAAAAATTCATATACCAATGCCTGTAGTTTTGTACGTAAGGTAATTTTTTCTCTTGTAGTCTTGTATTTCTTTTAATAAATTGTTCAATTCTACACAAGTAATATTATTGTAACGTGACTATATCTAAAAATTTGTCATTCACTTTATTAAAAATACAAAGATTTATATTTCATTTAATAATTATCTTTTTGTAAAACACTTGTTCATATATTTTATAGCTATTTAGGAGTTCCCAAAGAAAATACATTATAATTATTTAGGAGTTCACAAAGAAAATATAAAATCACATAAGCAAGAGTTATGATATACTTAAATTTACAAACTCTAAAAGATTTATTAAAAGTATTAAATTAGTGATAAGTTGTTTAAATAAAACTATTAGTGACAATAGATAATTAATTTGACTATGAAGAAGAATGATACTTTAGAGAAATTAAATAAAAGTTAGTTAGATAGGATTGATAATAGACATATAAGAGTGGCAATAAACGCCCCCCAAACAAAATATCATTTTATATTATTTGTTTGACTGATAGTCTAAATTAAATTGTATTAGTATTTTTTTTAATAGATATGCAGTTGTTGCAATAGTATTATTTATTTCAAAACAAAGTAATAAATAGAGAGAATGGAAAACATAATATTAGCTATACAATTATGTATTCACAATATGTTTAATTCCCAAACTCAAATGGAGGAACCAGTGCAATAATTTTGAACCCACTACGTGCACCAAATTTAGTGAAAATGTACTATCATTGTTCTGAGATTCTCTCACGAACAAAACTGCAGTGCTGAGAATGCTAGGGATATATAAGCATCTTATCCATGACACAACTATAATTTCATTTAAGTAATAAGTTGGATTTTAGGGCCATGTCTTTTAGTATCAGTTTCGTATCCCGGATGAAAATTTCATACAAAACTGCATAGGAAAAATTGTATGAAAATTTCATTTGTAAATTTTTGGTCAGTTAAAGGAATTCATATAGTCGCAACATTTTAACAAAACTAAGCACAAGGGCTTCAATCCTCTAATAAGTAATTCTAAAACAAAGATTCAAACTTTTGCTACCGTGAACCATAATTAGAACAGCATATTTCAAAAACCTGCAAATAAAACTTTGCCTATATGGACTTGGGTAGACAGATTTGTTTCAAATACGTCTTTAGAAACACTGTCATAAGAAACATAAATCCTGCATATGGAAGCTTGTAAACATTATCCAAACAATATGTAAGACTCGACTTATTCTACGAGATGATATCAGGATTCCCGTGTAAGCATTTACAAGATAAAACAGGCAATCAAAACCACCTGCCACAGATGAAGCATCTAGTTTGAGCAGCATCCAATTCTCTTCAAAACTGAAGAATCTTCTTTCACATTTATTGTCTGTCCTTTAGATGGGACAGCTGAAGCACTGCCGTTGTCACCAGCCTCAACTGCTCTCTTGCTCACTATGCGGTATATCTGACTAAGAACCTCAGTGAATGCATTTTCAACGTTGGTTGCTTCCAAAGCAGAAGTCTCCATGAAGTAGAGAGACTCCCTCTCTGCAAAAGATTTTCCATCTTCCGTTGAGACAGCAACAAGGTGTCGAAGATCAGATTTATTTCCAATAAGCATGACCACAATGTTGGGATCTGTGTGATCCCTCAACTCCTTCAACCACCTTGCAGCATTCTCAAATGTAGCACGGCGTGTTACATCATACACAAGTAAGGCACCAACAGCTCCTCGGTAGTAAGCACTAGTAATAGCACGGTACCTATTACAGAAACACACAACTCAAGTGAGTGGGTGTAGTAGCTGGCACAGCAATAAAGACACGTCTCCACCTATTTGGAATGGTATTACTTTATGCTGTCTAATACATTGCAACAGAAATTTATGCACCAACTCAGTTTCATCATGCATTTCATTAAATACACACTGGCATTTCTGCTCCGAAAATAGAAATTAGGGAAAAAAGGAGCAGATGTGAAGATGTCATCAAGCTATATACATGCACAAGGTTCGCACGGTGGACTTCCACAAACTAAATAGCTTGAGATGCTATGCTGATTATTTATATCAATCACCTACAAGAGAAATGCACATAGACATGGTATAAGGAATGGCATAAAGAAAATTTTCAAGATAATTAACTTACAATGCACTTCTGTTATTGTACAAATTGCACCTGTTGCACAGTACTACCTTTGGGTAGCATTCAATGACTTAATACAACAATTAGAAAGGTATATATTGATACTGAAAATACATTTACATAATTTAATTAACAGTTATTCAAAATGAAAAGAACACACATCAAAAGCAATTAATTAAAAGTAAAAAAAATAAAAGCTTTGCTTCCACTAATTTCGTTTCTATGTCAATCTTTGTTTTCATTCTCATTTGTAATTTTGCTTATCTTTCAATTGGATCTTGAGTTGTTAACTGGCAATCTTCAAAGAAAAAGTGAAAGCTAAACGACAAATGTAATGGCAGAGAGCTGCAAAATACAGATATTAAGATTATCCGTCTCTTCTATAAGTATACTTCCTTCACCCCTCTCTTTTTCTTGTTGACATTAGAGAATATGCTTCTTCACAAATTACTGAAATTATAACAACCTCAGCATAACATTTTTTGCTTGAAACAATGTTTCCTTGGAAGACTATCATTGAGTAGATGTGACAGAATATCATCAAACCCAGATGGCAAGTTAGCTGTCTTTTTCTTCATTCTTTTTTAAATGATATCACTGATTGAACAGCTCAATACCTACCTCTATCCTCCATATATCTAGTAAGTGTATTATATAGATAAATATGACGTTAGGATACATGCGAAACAAGTAATCAGCTGCATCCTAAGTTTCCTAACCATATAAACACCATGCAGGTATTAAACATAAGTTCACCAGGGGCTACATAGATTAGTAAAGATCAGGTTTGCAAGAAGCAGATGCATATTCAGAGCCAATTGGACTGTTGTCCACAGAAGGCAATATAAAGTAAATATTTACATATATATTCATACAACACATGCACAATCAAATGGCATGCATGCTCGGGTCCTTGATGGTTGCATGTACATGCGTGTCAAAAACAATAAATTAAAAGAAAAATCCAGAAAACAAGGAAAGCCATAGCATAAATTGCAATTTCATGTTATTCTATATAGCCTTCTATGCTGTTAAGGAACTAACCCTCAAAATGATATGAAATTAGAAGCTCCGTAAGACCCAGTCTCAGCTATGCAAAGAATAATACCTCAGAAGTGCCAGTTTACAACTTCTTAAGAACTACTAATTTATTCACAAGGGCAAGTATTACTTTTCCAATGGTTTCTGAATCATTTTGATTGATAGAGAAATTAAAATTAATTTATAAGCTCCAAACACTTATGTGCTGTGCAGAAAGGTACAGAAAGATAGCCCTCATTGACTTAAAGATAAATCGAAGGGGACCAAGACCCTCATCAACACAATTTAGACGTCAATTTACCTATGTCCATGGACAGAAAGCAAGTCTAAAAATTTACTTCATCTGTAGATTTCATGCAACTGGATTAAGGGTGAGAAAGCTGGCATTCCTTGGTGGAAGTTGCACAAAGAATAGGGCGTAGCAGTTGGCTTGAAGTTAGCATAAATAACTATCAACTGCTTTGCAAAATTGCAATAACCAAGAATCCTATTTCCATGAAGAAGTGAATACAATGGATTCCCACGGCAGTCTCTAATAACTAGATAGTAATTTTGGGTATAGAATACTGGCATTTTGTTCACAAAATCATCCTCCAAAAAGGAGGCGATTTAGCTAGTTACCCAGAAGGCCCGGGTCCTATACAATGTATGAAAACGGTATATCAATCCAGAGAAACTTCGAAAGTGGAAAAGTAATAGTTGCATGTTTTCCTTCACAAACATGCAAGGGTATAACATTAACATTCTTAACATCCTCTAGTGGCATCACAACTAAGCCCCTGTTCCTTTTATCAATTAAAACGGTATTCATATCATTCCAAAATCATAATACTGAAGAAATGAGCATGCTTTCTAGTACTATAGCAACCAGGGTTTTACGAAACAATCACAATCACAGCTCAAACCAAAAAAATAAATAAATCAAATAACCACAAAATTTTAGATAGACAAATGAATGATAAAGCCAACAAAATAAAGAAAGAAATAGAGAGGGAAAAGAAGAGACCTTTCCTGGCCAGCAGTGTCCCAAATCTGAGCCTTGATTACCTTGGCATCAATATTCAAACTTTTGGTGGCAAACTCAACCCCTATGGTGGACTTGGACTCCAAATTGAACTCGTTCCTGGTGAACCTGGAGAGCAAGTTGGATTTGCCCACCCCAGAATCACCAATCAGAACCAGCTTGAACAGGTAATCGTACTCATCGTCGGCCCTGAACCCAGCCATGAATTGCCTCCTTCCTTCACCTTCTATTTCTCCAAATTCAAAAATAAATAAATAAAAAATTGGTCTTTCTTTCCTCGTTTCACCTGGGGTGCGGTTACTTGTGTCTTTAAACTATTCGATGTTATGTTACATAGAAAGAGAGAGAGAGAGAGGGAAAAAAAAAGGGTAAAGGTGGGAGGGAATTTCGGGTTTGGTAAATTAGAAATTTTTAGGGTGCGGTAACGGGTGGATTTGTTTTGAGTTTTGAGTTTTAAAAAAAAAAAGAAAAAAGAAAAAAAGGATTAGGAAGTAACTGACATTGAAGTGTTGCGGGACTGGATCACCCTGGATTGTGGGAATCGTGTAGTGCGGTGAGATACCCAATCCAAACCCAACCGAACCCTTCTCTTCTCTTCTCTTCGAGTCTTCCTTTCCTGTTGCTGCAGCTTTGTTTTACTTTTACGCGCTCTTTTTCTTCGCAGCAGCCCCGTGATGCACGCTATGTTATAATTCGTATTCATATGGTCATTTCACATTTCCGTTTCTTCCTCTTAAGATTTTCATAACAAGCGTTAAACGTACTACAAACCAAAAACCAAGACAAGTCTTACCAATTATACTATTTTTTATCACCAAAAAAAATTGAGAAAATAGTTTATATTTTTGTATTATCTTAGTTATAATAAATTTTTATTTTTTCTATATTTTAAAATGAATTAAAAGCTTATTCATCCTTTTTAAAAATGCAAATTCAGTGATTATTTGGGTTATTTTATCAAAATTTTAAATTTGTGGGATGGTGAGCAAATTTTGTATCTTCTCTTTTCTGTTTTCAATTTTGTATCTCTAGTGAAGTTTTACTAACTATTTAGCCAACACATAAAGAGAATTAAATTCTTAAATGCATGTTGATGCAAAAGTGAACCCTTAACATATCACTTATTTTCAATTAACACAAAGGCTGACTTAATATCCATGCCACACAATAAAAAACTAGTTTATAAAATAATGATAAGTCTCATAATTTATATTTTAATTATAGGTAAAGAAACTAATTATTTTAAGAATAAATCTTTTTACACTTATATTGTTAAATAACTTTTTATATAATGTAAATTTAATTAATTTAATCGTTGAATGATGTGATAGTACATTAATGATTATACATATTAAATTTTAGATAAATAAAAAATTTATAAATATTTAATATAATAATAGACATTTTACTCATATTTTAAAAATATACTATATATTAAAATAAAGTATTGCAATGAATCATCAATTAATTTTTAAATTTAACAATTAGATTGATAAAATATAACATTTATAAAAAGTTATTGGAAGAAATAAGTGTGTGAAGACTTATTCATGTAGGAGTAAGTGGATCTCACCTTTTAATTATATATTCATTTCTTAATTTAATTACCAGCAATTTTGTGGCAATCATGTAACTCGCATGAAAGCAATATCTACCACCACATACTATTAATCATAAAAATGTTAGATAAACAACTCTTATGTTAAAACAAAAATTCAAACGAGTGTTTAGAGTAATTGATTTTGTATATGTAGTGTTACTGAAACAAAGAGTCCCATAATATTTATTGGAAGTGGCCGGAGAGCATATGGATGAGTTTGAAGATAATTTTTTTTATATAAACCATTGGATGATATTCAATAATTTAAGGAATATGTGATTATATTAAGTTAAATCATAACTGGTAAGAGTTCTATAATATTCGATGATTTGATGAAGTTGTGTTTTGAGTCATTTTAGAGCAAACTAATTATAAAACTTCATCACGAGTTTGTGAATTTTATGTGTTGGCTACAGGCTTATCCTGCGTAAATTTTACTTAGGATTACTGGTGAATTTTATGAGTTGGCTTGTAAAGGCTTAATCTGAGACAATGCTTCCTTCTGAGATATGTCTAATGCTCGCTAGTTCTCATGTTTCTCTCTAATGCTCCACTTTTGTTTAGATGGCTGGAGACAATCCTCTCTGGATTGCATTTTTATTATTATTATTATTGTGAACTGAAATGCGAACCTTAGTGATCAGAGATATATTAATTTAGCGAGATATATCATTTACAAATTACAACAACATTTTCCAGGTTATTCCTTCCCTTGGAAATATTATTGGCGAGCTGTAGTTCCATATAGAGTGCCATCATTTTAACACTGTAAGTGAATTGTCTTCTGTCAGTAGATGATTTCAGAAAAAAAGTTTCATTGTGGAAAATTGATGCGCCAGATAATTTGAGGGAGATTCAGTGGAGCTCACATTATTTGGCGCTCTAAAGTAGCCTGAAATTTGATATTTATCATTATCTGGAGTTTATGGGGGTAATATCAGATAATATTATTAAGAGAGTACTATGGATGAGAACATAAGGACCCACAGGAGAGAGATTTCTTTAGGGGAATAAACACGGTATGTTATCATTATGATTATTAAACTACTGATACTGAAAGTCCCACATCGATGGGAAATGTGACAAGAGCATCATCTGTAAGCTATAAAAGATGACTTGATTGGCTGTTAGAAGCATCTTTGCGCTTGGGGCAATGACGCAGCTAGTGAGGTTCTAACCGAGGCGCGTCAATTGCTGGTTGAAAACTATTTCCAAACCCCCTCTTAGGCCTGGGTTTGGCCTAGGCCTTTGAGAATTTCTGGAAGGGCTCCCTTTGGGGTAAAGCCCTACAATACACAGTTAAAAACTTTATATATATTATAATATATTTATATATATATATCGTTATTTCTTTCTTAGTAGTAGTTAGGTTTCAAGCAACGGTTTTTTTTATATTAATATATTTAAAAAAAATTTTATTTATTATTTTATTACACTTTAAAAATTACGTATTAAAATATTATATTTTAATTTTTTTTTTCTGTTGAGAAGTTAGTTTGGTTTAAACTAATTTTTTAACATGTTTTTTTTTAAAGGGAGAAAACTGATTTTTCTGTTAAAATTTTTTTAAATTTTAATGTTGAGAAGTTGGTTTTTCCCGACTTCGTGTTAAGAAGTCGGTTTGGGCATGAGAAAAAAAGAAGTATTTTGGTATATAAATTTCTGAAGTGTGATAAAATGATATATAATTTTTTTTAGGTATATTTATATAAAAAAGCCTCAAGCAACAGATTTAATAATGATTTTTAATGTCTTTTAGTTTTAGGATGTTATTGTATTTACTACAATTATAAATTATATAAAATCTTGTTTTCAATAATTTTCCTTTTATTTTTCATTTCATTCTTTTGGTCTTAATTACTACTCTCCAATTTTTTTCTCCACAAAATCAAGTGTAATTGCTCTATTACTTTTTTCATTTTACGTTACTTTTTGTTCTTAATTATTACTCTTCATTTTTTTCTTCACAAAGCCAAGTGTCATTGCACTCTTCTTTCTTAACTTATTGGGTGCTTTGCGTATTGAGTAAATGCATATTCAAGATATAAATATATGAATGTATTCTAATGTTATGAATAAAAAGGAGATGAAGCCTCTTGGAATACTAATTTTTTGCTGTTGGTGGTGAGTTCTTAGAATTGTTCTCCACAAATAATTTTCATAATGTATATCAATATTTTGTTTCTTTTTATCAGTTTGCATAAAAAAATCATGATGTATTTTTAGTGGTAGTATAGTCATTAGAATAGTTTAAATTTCTTAAAAAAATGAAAGGAAACTTTCAATTTTTATTTTATTTTATTTTTATCTAATATTAGTTTTATGTAAAAACATAGTTATAAAAATTAGACGGGACCGGTCGGTGAACTAACCAAGTAACTAGTCTGAGTGATTAGTTAGATCAGACATATCTTAGATCCGGTTTGACTCGATCGAGATTTGGGTTGAAAATTAGCGACCCGATCAATTGAACTAGCGAACCGGTCGGGTCATGAAATTTAAAAAAAAAACTCTTAAACTTTGAGAAGTCATAACATTTGACTCGTTTGCCCAATTTAGATTAATTATATGTCTATTTCATATAACTTTTTAAAATTTATGCCATATTAGTCCTAATTTTTTTAAAAAAATTTATTTTTTGAGTTATGAGCATTTTAATGAAAATATTAGAGTTTTTTTTATGAATTAAGGGTTAAACTCTTTTTTTTAATTACATGTTATCATTTCTCTCAAAATAAAGATATTTTAACTATTTATAATGATAAATATCATCATATGTAATATGTATTTTTATATGAGTTTAATTTTGATTTACCGTCAGTGTAAAGTTTCTTTACATTGTCATTCAATCATGTGTTGCCAAATCATTAAAAGAATTTGACTATCACAACAATCACCTAGAAAGTCTAACTCTTTTAATGATGTGTCAGCACATGATTAGATGACAGTGTAAAAAAACTTTACATTGACAGTGGATTGAAATTAAATTCTTTATATATATATATATTTAAATATTTATTTAATTTTATGTGGTTCAACCAGTGATTTGCTAGTTAAACCAATAATCCATTGACTTAGTACCAAAAACGAGTGAGTTACTGGTCCGAGTTTAATAATTATGGTAAAAATTATGAGTTCTTATTTTGTTGAAAATTATAACTTTTATTGCTCCTAAAAATTGAATGGTTAAAAGTCTATATTCATATATTTAATTATATTTTAAATTCCTTTGTTATTTACGTGTTTTAACATTTAGAACTTAAATAATAAAAATATTTTTAAGGTAGATGAGTTTTATCTATTTATTTTCATAATTAATTCAGCAGAGCTACATTTATGCTCCTGTTTTAAGTTTTCATCCATCAAGAGTATTTATATTTTAGAAGTTTGAATTTTGAATTTTTTTCCAATTTGTGTTTATTACTCAAAATATTACATGTACTATTAATTTAATTAATTTTCGTTTTATCTTTACTACTTTTTAATCATTTCCTAAATAAATGTATCATTTCATCGAATAAAAAATATGATCACTTCATTTATTTTTATTGAATTGCGGCTACTTATTCATTAAATATTAAATATATATACTTAATATTTCTTATTAATATATATATTCCAATATTTTTAATAAATATTAATGAGATTTGACTCAATTAGTTGAATTAAGCTGCATAATGTTGTCTGATTTCATTTTTTTATCAAAAGAAATTTTCTTAATAAATTATTTGATACAAAATATTTTGTGTGAAGCACGAATAGATCACTAGTTTCTAACTAATGCCATGAAAAACGTATTAGCAGTTAGTACCATACAATGATAGATCTAGAATAAGTTTTGAATTTATTTTTAAAAAAATATAATTTGAGGTGTTAGTTCTACATATTATAAAGTTTTTCTTTTACAATTTAATTTATGATTAACAAGTAAAATAAAAATAAAAAAACATTTGAGGAAGCCCATGCCACCAAACCATTATGGTGGTTCGGTCCTAGAAAGATAGAGATATGCACATGTTTATATAATATGTGTAAAATTATTATTGATTATAATGTGTGTGTGTGTATATATATTTGTGACATGAGCATAATGTATTTTAAAAGAATAAGTTTAATCTTTGAGAATGTTTATTAAAAGTAATTTTGTTTAGATAATGTTGAGTAAAATTACTAAAATAAACAAAATAAATTAGGTAAAACTATGTATATATATATATATATAGTCGGATGAAAATAAAATTATCCACACACAGCACACTTAGCATCTAGAAATTTTAAACAATATTAGTTTTTAATAAAATATTTTAGAACATTGATCTTGAAATTATACTAGTTATTTAATCAATATATCATAACTTCATAAAATGGATGAATGTAATAATTTAACTATTTTTCTCGTTTCCTTTCGTATGCTGTGCCTTAGTAACCAAGGTAAATATTTCAAAGTACAAACACATCGCATCGCACGAATCTTGCACGTGTCAATGCTGAGCTGGCATGTGGAAAGCGCGTGGTCAATCCCCCTCGCCGGGTGTTGCCAGCTGCCCTATTAGGTCGGCTTGTGAACCTTATCCATTTTCTTATAAAGTGTTGATAACTTTACCTGCCGTCTCTCCTTTCCTCCTTCACTGTCCATTTCTATTGGCCAACATCAATCACTTCAAATTACGGTCTTGTGCCCTTTGACCAAACACCCTAGGGCTGGAGCTGCCAATTGTTGGTGACGCAAACTTGTTAGGTGCCACTGTACGAACTGGAGATAAACTCCACGATTAAATTGTGCGAAAAATAAAAAGGTTAAAATAAAATAAGAAGAGAGAATTAATTTTTTAATTTTCTTATTTTAAAAATTTTTATTTGCTCCATATGAATATTAAATAATTAATTAAATCTGTTAATATATTAATTATCTGAATATCCGTATAGCGTCTTTCTTTTTGGTAATTGACATTTGTGGGAGGAGAAGGAGGAGGAAGAGGGAGATCTTGGATTGTATAGAAGGAAACCCTAGTTTTTACCCCTTTTTTTGTTATTTTCTAGAATTTTCCATAAATTCGGCTCCAACCAGCTACTGTGCGAATAGGGAATACCCTGCCATTGTTTCAATCGCACAAGGTCAGTCTCAATTTTCAATCTTGTTCGAGCTATCTACCGATTTATGTTTTTTAATTACTGTGCCCTTTCGTGTGGCGTTTTTCTGTTTCTGTATTGCTTGGAGCTTGGAAGAAGAAAAATGGTATCTTTTTTATTTATTTAATTTGTTTGATGTGTTTTCATCGGGTTTTGTCGCGGCTTCGGAGTTGTGATTGATCTTATTGTTGGTGTAAATGTTTTTTTGTAAAGATGGGTTTGGCTGGTTCCTGTGCTCATTTTGGTATAACCCATTTTGGGGTTCAAGAATTTGGGGGCTTTTGCATACTGAATAATATTGGAATATTTTTGTTGCCATGTATGTATGTGTCTGCATTTTGGTAATTTGGTAGTTTTTGTCTGTTTCTTTTCTATTTCTCTTCCCAGTGAAGAAAAGGACATGCCATAAATTAGTGTGCTTGCTTATCACTTCTTGAATCTTGTTCTCCTGTGGTATTGTTTGAGTGTGTGCTTGTCGGTTATGCGTTTGGTTGTTTTTGTCACTTTAATGTGTAATGGTTTTCTGTTTGCAGAGTGAACGAGTTTTGTGGAGTTTTGTACTCTAGAAAGACGCAAAGATGATGTCCAGATCGTATACGAATCTTTTAGATTTGGCTTCCGGGAATTTCCCAGTAATGGGTAGGGAGTTTAAGGAAAGGAGGCGGATGCCGAGGGTTATGAGTGTCCCTGGGATTGTCACAGAACTTGATGATGATCAGGCAGTCAGTGTTTCTTCGGATAATCCGTCAACTGTTTCTATGGATCGGATGATTATTGTAGCAAACCAGCTTCCTTTGAAAGCAAAGCGAAGAGAGGACAATAAAGGGTGGAGTTTCAGTTGGAATGAGGATTCATTGCTTTTACAGCTCAAGGATGGATTTCCTGAAGACATGGAGGTTCTTTATGTTGGGTCATTGTGTGTTGACATTGATCTAGCTGAACAGGATGATGTATCACAGTATTTATTGGATAAATTCAAATGCGTTCCTACTTTTCTACCCCCTGATGTTTTGGCTAAATTTTATGATGGCTTCTGCAAAAGGCAGTTATGGCCACTGTTTCATTATATGTTACCATTTTCAGCAGAGAAAAGCCACCGTTTTGATCGCTCTTTGTGGGAAGCCTATGTGCTGGCAAATAAGCTATTTTTTCAGAAGGTAGTTGAAATAATAAACCCAGAAGATGATTATATTTGGATTCATGATTATCATTTGATGGTGCTGCCAACCTTTATTAGAAGGCGCTTTAACAGGGTTAAAATGGGATTTTTCCTGCACAGTCCCTTTCCATCGTCAGAGATGTATAGGACTCTTCCTGTCAGGGAAGAGATACTTAAAGCTTTACTTAACTCTGATATCATTGGATTCCACACCTTCGACTATGCTCGTCATTTCCTTTCCTGTTGCAGTCGTATGTTCGGTCTGGAGTATCAGTCGAAGAGGGGCTACTTAGGATTGGAATATTATGGAAGGACTATCAGTATTAAGATTATGCCTGTTGGGGTTCACATGGGTCGGATTGAATCGGTTATGAGAATGGCAGATGAGGAGTGTAAGGCAAGGGAGCTCAAACAGCAATTCGAAGGAAAAACCGTTTTGCTTGGTGTTGACGATATGGACATTTTTAAAGGCATAAATTTAAAGATTTTGGCTATGGAGCAGTTGCTTAGACAACACCCGAAATGGCAAGGAAGAGCTGTGCTGATCCAGATAGTAAATCCTGCTAGGGGTAATGGGATTCATCTAGGGGACATACAAGCTGAAATAGAAGAAAGTTGCAACAGGATCAACAGAGTGTATGGGCGGCCTGGTTATGAACCTATTGTTTTTATTGAGAGATCGGTTTCAATTGCTGAAAAAGTTGCCTATTACAGCATTGCTGAGTGTGTTGTTGTCACAGCTGTAAGGGATGGGATGAACCTAACTCCTTATGAATATATAGCTTGTAGGCAGGGAATATCTGGTTCTGAATCATGTTCCAATGTCAATGTTCTGAAGAAGAGTATGCTAGTAATATCAGAATTTATTGGGTGTTCTCCATCACTTAGTGGCGCTATCCGTGTCAATCCATGGAATGTTGAAACAACTGCAGAGGCAATGAATGAGGCCATCTCAATGGGTGATGGAGAGAAACAGTTGCGGCATGAAAAGCATTATCGGTATGTTAGCACTCATGATGTGGCTTATTGGTCACGTAGTTTCTTGCAAGATATGGAGAGGGCTTGCACAGACCTTCTAAGGAAAAGATGTTGGGGAATAGGTCTTAGCTTTGGATTTAGAGTTGTGGCACTTGATCCTAATTTTAGAAAGCTCTCAATTGATGCTATGGTTTCGGCTTACAAGAGGGCAAGGAGTAGGGCCATTTTGTTGGACTATGATGGTACTGTGATGCCACAGAACTCCATTAATAAGAGTCCAAGCCGGGAGGTCATCTCTATTTTGAACAGACTCTGTGCTGACTCCAAAAATATAGTTTTCATTGTTAGTGGAAGGGGGAGGGATAGCTTAAATGACTGGTTTGTTCCCTGCAAAAAACTTGGAATTGCAGCAGAACATGGGTACTTCTTGAGGTGATATCTCTCTCTCTCTCTCTCTATCTTTGTGTGTCTGTGCCTTCTGTGAGAAGATAGTGAACATATGGTTGTGGATGCATAAGCTCAAGCTGGAATATGCTTTGACTATTACTGAAGTGGTGTCTATTCTTTGTCTTTCTTAGTGTTAGTTTTCTAACTTCTAAGAACATTACTTGTTACAATATGAAACATAGATTTGAGGCATCTTCATATAATAAGCTTATGCCATAGAGTTGGAAATGGTCCTTTCTTTGTGTATTAATATCTTGGTTCATTCGAATTACAGTAATGTCCTTTTATTCCAAAGTTTTGACAGAGACCTATTAGGTGGGTTCAAAGTGCTTTTAAAGTCAAATTTGATAGTATATGATATTATCTAATTTGGAAACTATTTATCTTTGGTTTTGCAAACAGAAATTATATTCTGTTATGAACTTAACAAAACAGAAACTTGATGTGAAGTAAGTTGTGTTGCCTTTATTTGGTCAGTGTCTTCCTTAGGATTCGTGGGCTTAACATCCCGGCCCATGACGCCTGTAATAAGTGCAGCCCCTTAATGCTTGATGTGATTTTGAGAAATATAAGGAAATAAATTGCACCCTTGCCATTAGCTATACCTTTTGGCCTAGTGGTAAGCATTTGATCTAATAATTTGATGATCAACCTGGACAATAGTAAACTTTTCTAGAAGTTGGGACTTCTCGTCTTCTTCTTCAACCACTTTGCGCACATACGCTTTCTCATACGTTCTCTCTCTTGATCCTCAATCCTTAGTTTTGTCTTGTGTTCTCTGCTCTTATAATGTGGCAATTTTTTTCTGAACATTTTTCAGATGGTCCCAGAGTGAAGAATGGGAAATTTGTGGTAAGAGCTCCGAATTTGGCTGGATGCAGATTGCTGAGCCTGTGATGAAACTGTATACAGAGGCAACTGATGGTTCTGGCATTGAAAAGAAGGAAAGTGCTTTGGTCTGGCAATACCGGGATGCAGACCTTGGTTTTGGATCTTCTCAGGCAAAGGAAATGTTAGATCATCTAGAAAGTGTTTTGGCCAATGAGCCTGTTGCTGTGAAGAGTGGCCAGTTCATTGTTGAAGTGAAGTCCCAGGTATATACTTAGGATGTTCATTTCAGTATTTGTTAAATTCTCTAAATGGCTGTTTGTCTGATAAGAGAATGGGAAGAACTTTGATTTTTCAAATCTATGAAGATGAACATTCCCTTTCAAAAATACATTGCAGATTTTGAATTTCTAGTTGTATGACATATTCTAAGAGGGCATAAATATCAAGTTATAAATTTTGGTTTTTCCTTGCATTATATCTGTTCCTTATGTTTTCATGTTTTTCTGATTGGAAATGATAAACCTATAGCAGACAGTCAACTATGATAACCTCTACCTTCTTGGTTTGGCTTCAGAAGGAGGAATCTGCCTTATATAACATATTGCCTAATGAGCAGAGTGTTTGTTATGGTTCTTGTTTGACAAGCCTCGTTCTATGCGTAAAATTGATGAAGAGTTTTTAAATAACTTGGAAGTTAAACTTTCGACTTAATATTGAATACTTATTGCCAGCAAAGCTGCTGGTCGTTATTATTTGACTTTGGCATGAACTTTATAGTTGAGGTTACTAAATAATTGAGCTGCACTCTTATAGGGAAGAGACTGGATTCATCTTATGGTACCTTTTCCTTGTCTTCGTTTTGCAGGATGTGAGCAAAGGCTTAGTTGCTGAAAAGATCTTTTCATCAATGGCTCAGAATGGCAAGCAGGCTGACTTTGTGCTGTGTGTTGGTGATGACAGATCAGATGAGGACATGTTCGAAACAATTAGTAGTGCAACCTCAAGAAATATTCTTTCCGCCAATGCTTCAATATTTGCTTGCACGGTTGAACAGAAACCGAGCAAAGCTAAGTATTATCTGGATGATACGTTTGAAGTAATAAGCATGCTAGAATCTTTGGCCGAAGAGTCTGATTCTTCACCCTGCATAGAAGAAACCGGAGATTCCTCTTGATGGCAAATGTGACTGTGAGGTTTCTCCTGATTTAGGTGATGATTCGTTTCCTCAGTAGAATGTAATCTTTGTGATGAGGCATTGGCAAGAGTATCTTTTCATAAAGTTTCCTCTTTTCTGTTTTTCTTCATTCAATTATATATTACATATATTTTTTGGACGAATTCCTTCATTATATTCTGTTCTCATCGTTGATAAATTTAGTTATGTAGGGGCCGAAAGATGTTAAATTAATTTTTATATTCTACAACAAAGGAAGAAGAAAGTGGGAGATATTGTATGGCTACGTTTCAAAATTTAATTTTGGAGTATAGTTAACGGTTTTTCTTAAGGGTTTAGTTTTTTTTTTCTTTTGGTGTTATTTGGGGGGGGGGGGGGGTGGGTTGTGTGGGGTATAGTAAGTGGTATAGTTTACTTCAATTCTTTTGGCAAAGGGCTTTTGGTAATTTCATTTTCCAAGCTTTAGATATTCTTAGAAAATTAACTGTTTACTGTACTTTTCTACAAACATAGTTTTGGATAGCTGATTTATGTCTGTGTATTATCGTACTTGTTATAAAATCGAGAACAAAAAATTGGTTTGAGCATTGAAATCAAATGTAAGTTGATAGTTTTAAGCAAGGAGTGGGATTACAATGGAATGACATTGATTTGATAACTTTTTCTCCATCTTTGAAGCTTCTAGCTATCATATACACATGAGCTAGAGGTTCCAACAACCAAATGAAACTGAAAACAACACTTCATCACGTAAGCGTGAACCTGTCCTGCTGCAAATAAAGTTCTCAGACTTGCACAACCCTTGAATACACTAGCCAAGCTGAACTCTTCAGGCATGAAACCCACTTCATACATTCCTGAAAACAGCACCATTGCCTCTTCGTTCTTTCCAAACGGAGTCAACCCCGCAATCATCGTGTTCCACGTCGCAAGGCTTCTCTCGGGCATTTGTACAAACAGGTCCGCAGCACTCCCAAGATCACCACTTTGTATATAAGAGCGAATCAAAATGTTACGCCGTCATATGCAAAAACTTACCTAGAAATTATTTTATATATATTTTTATATAAAATATGACACTGTCATTTATAACAACCTCTCCTTTTGAACCCCGATGCAAGGAAGACCCTAGTTAAGTTCATCCTCTTACCAAAATATAATAATGACGAGGATACCCTTTAGCAACAATGCACACTTTCTTTACACCATTAGCCCAACCTTAATTACACATTTTCATAGACACAGGAGGCATCAACATTTGAACTGAAGGCACACCTACAATACGATTTCATAAGCTGTTGCCATTTTTATCCAATATTGAAGAAATTATCAAAATTAAGTTTCCCAGTCATCACCGACTTTGTGAACTCTATCAATTTGTCAATTTTAAATGTGTCTAGGCCCAGAGACACAGCATGAGCAACAATGATTATGTACAAGTTATCAAACAACTATAATAAGTAAAGAAAACACTACATGTGCTAAAAGATGCACAGCAGCACAGGTTTGGTGATAAATGTTTCTGAGTTGATGAGTGAAAACTAGTTGCAAAAAAATATCCTCCTCCTTGAAGCTCCTCTAGCTGACTAAAGGAAAATGTGATAAGGTTGATTTAACATTAGCAATTATTATGTCAAAATATGTTTGTTTAAATGGTCGTGATAATAGACCTTTCTTTTCTTAGAAATATGTAAGTTTATGTGTGCATTAATGGACGTGCTTATTTGTATCGACAGACTGATTATCAGCATATTAATCTTTGATATGATATCTTACCAAAAAATAAAAAATCTTTGATGTGATATCCCCCATTATGCTGCTTTAAGACTTTACCTCCATCCCTATATATGAACAAATCTATATTTATAGCATTTAAAACTACTCACAGATCTGAACTGCTCTCTCAGTTGCAGTCCTCTCAGAAGAACTGTGCTAAAGAAATCATTGAAATTGGTCAGACAAGATAAAACACTCAACCAATTGCCAATTTTGGGAAGTCTTCAGTTAGGTGTCCTTGTGATATGATGCCAACAGTGCTCGCTGAATGGAATGGAAATCTGTTTTTGCCAATTACAGAATATGCAGTAGTCTGAATAAGTATATTTGTGGCATTTGACCCTGTCAATGTGCATAATAACTACCAAAATGGGCAAGAACATTGTGATTTCTTGACTATACTATCGCTCATGTATGCATATATATATAACCGAAGACAGTGCTATCGCTGTAGCAATCTCCCTTCCTTGAACTCCCAAAATGACTCGCATTCAGTACATTGCAGCAGTTGCTTTCTTCCATTTTCTGGTATTTGTCCAGCTTGCTCCTTCAATATCCGCCGGAATTAGCCTAAAGCTAATTCCTCTGTTCTCTCCAGAATCTCCCATGTACCCTGGAAACCTTAGCCATCCTGAAAGAATTCAGAAAATGCTTGAAATCTCTGAAGCTAGAGTTGAGTACCTAAGATCAACCTTGTCCCATAATGATACTATGGATTCTCAAAACATCTTTCTGCCAGTATCTTCCACGTATTCTGTGAAAATCTCTCTGGGGACACCTAAGCTTTCGCAACATCTAGTGTTAGACACTGGCAGTAGCTTACTTTGGACACAGTGCGAACCTTGCATAAAATGCTACGTGCAGGAAGATCCCAAATTCAATTCTCACACTTCCACTTCTTACAAAAAGCTTCCCTCGGATGATCGTCGTAGTCGTTGGCCAGGCTTTCGATGTCAAAATGGAGAATGTTCTTATGAAATAATTTATGGTGATGGTTCCACGTCCAAAGGTATTGCCTCCACAGAAGCATTCACATTTCCAGACAGTGGGGGCCAAGAGTTAACTCTCTCGGATATAGTCTTCGGCTGCTCAAAAGACAACAAGATGATTCATTTAGCTAACAAGAAGATCCCTGGGGTCTTGGGGCTGAACATGGATTCAGTGTCCCTTGCAACCCAATTGAAGGAAAGAATTAAAGGGCCCTCGCTCTTCACTTATTGCCTGGTCCCTTCCCAACCAGAAATGGGAGCTACCAGTCTCTTAAAATTTGGTGAGGGTGTTGGTTTTGGAACAAGACAGCATCAAACAACTCCACTTGTAGCTGGGGAAAACCATTATTTCTTAAATTTGGTAGACATCAGTGTTGATAACCAACGCATTGGGTTTCCACCTGGAACCTTTGCTCGTCGAAATAATAAGGGAGGTTGTCTCTTAGATAGTGGGTCAACGCCCACGCTCATGGACAACGACCCTTACCAGCTTCTCATGCGAAAGTTCGATGAACGTTTGAAATCGGAAGGACGTAAAAAAGTACCAGCACCAGGGTCTCTACCACTTGAGTACTGTTATAACTATGACAGTAATTTTAGGTTGCTGCCAATGACATACCATTTTCAAGGAGCTGACCTTAAGATAGAAGGAGCACGAGTGTACAAAATAATAGGTAATGTTTTCTGTGTATTCATAAGGCCAAATCCCCAGGGCTTCGCTGTGATAGGGGCATTTAATCAGCAAAACACTAGGTTTGTTTTCGATCTTGATAAACGTCAGATCGAGTTTGCCCCTGAGGAATGTGGTCGAAATAACATGTGATACTCTTATTAGTTATTACGTCGTTTCCCATCTGATTACAAAAATAAAATGATAGTATCTTTTATTATTCAAAAGTGGATGCTGCTGAATTAACTTGCGTAATTGTATCACACTATTATAGTACGTTCTTATGAACTTTGATCTAAGTTGCGTATTATATTTTCAAAATCTAAACGTATCCCGGGAAACCATTCACATGGAAATCTAAAATGGTCGTTCAAGAATATTTCTCTATCAACCCTTGGGCCTTGGTGGTTTGGGTCCTATTTTCCTTCGAATTTTTCTTTCAAGTTTAAACCGTGTGATAAATTGATATGTAAAAGGCTTAGTTAAGAAAAATACAAACCCAGATGTAAATCAACCTTAATTTTGACACGAACTATACAATTTGTGACAATTAGGATCACTAAACAACGTGTTGTCACATTTAATTAGAAAATTCTCAGTGGGGATGACCTGCTTTGTCGGCTAATAAATAAGAATGGGTTCAGCCCCAGTGTACTCCTGCTTACCCCTTCCCCTATTCCTTTGGGCCCTCTACAAGATCTCCTCATGCCTTACCAAAAAAATGGGTTTAGTGCTTGACAGCGCAAGTTCCGCTTTGCAAGGCGTCATTCGTGGAAAGGAAACCAAACGCTCACATCTAATGTTTTAAAAATTAGTTTTAAAAATTAGTTGAACTGGATAATCGGAAAAAAAAATAATTTAAGATTTGATCAGTTTAATTGGTTGAATTGGTATACTATCTATATATATATATATATAACTGATCACAAAAATTATAAACCACTTTGTAGTGTCGCCACTTATTTTGTGAAAAAGAATGACTAGAACTGTAGAAACTCCCAACCCAACTCCTAAAAGAGCTAAATCTTAAGTTTTTTTTTTTTAAAAAAAGAACCATTTTCTTCTTTCTTTTTTAATAAAAATTCAATTTAAAAGTTGATGAACGGTCCAACCGATTTTTTATTTTCAATTTTTACCGGTTTGACCTGTTCAACCGATTTTTTTTTATGATTTTTGTGGTTTAACCGCTCAGGCGGTTCTTTGGTTGAACCAGAACCAGTGGAGCTTCCGATCCACGGTCAAACCAATTAAACTGGTCTAGTTAGACTGATTTTTAAAACACTGCTCAATACTCAGGACTCACAAACTTCATCGATGGTCTTTAAAGTTTTTTTTTTTTTTTTTGACATAACACGATAAGATAAGGTAATATGAACACAAAACGCGTTAATTGGGTTTAGGTTAAGGCATCCACAAGACTTAAGGTAGATATGAATTCTTTTAGAAAATTGTCAGTGCTCTACTCCAATTTTCTTCTTTCATTTACTCCCAATTCCCAACCAAAGTCACTATTCGGTACTCACAAACTTCGTCGCTGGTCAAGTATTATGTTTTTAACATAACACGATAAGATAAGGGGCAACTATTTTTATTTTTATTTTTTGGTATAGAAGAGGCTACTATGTTTACCTTTATTTTTTGGTATAGAAGAGGCTACTATTTTTATTTTTATTTTTTGGTATAGAAGGGGCTACTATTTAATAAATGGTATTTTGTGAAAATAAAATATAAATTAATTAAAAAGGAGTGGTAATAAACTCACCAATGTCATCAACAAACCTGGGTATACTACAAGCCACTTTGTTAAAGGAAATTAAACCAAGCAATATAAGAATTTCCCTTGGATGGTATGAGTTATGTCACAAATGAAATTTTGTAGCACCAGTTGAGGTATGAAAAATTCAAGTTATATGCACTTAAAATTGTGTAACTTCTAAAATGAGTGTTTCTCCAAAAAAAAAAAAATCTAAGATAAGTGGAATGTTAATGGCATTTAAATTATAGTGTGTGACAAAATATAATAAAGATTAAGATATATATATATATATATATATATACACACACAACTGAACAAGTTTTCAGTCTGTTGATATATGATAAAAATTAAATGAAACTGTAATAAAGAATATCGTTTCTCTTTGAAGTTTGAACCATTTAATGACATATTATATACTGAATGTTTCTAGTCATTTTTAACATAGTTTTATTTTTATTAAATATTAACGCGTGTTAGATACTGTAATATAGAAAATCAGAGTCAACCATGCACCCAGTATAGTTGAACAGTCAAATTAAATGACTAGGCCTACACTTAAAAAAAGAGAGAGTAAACCAAATGCATGCTTTGACAAAATAAAAATTGAAAAGAAAAAAAGATTTTTTTGGGGGGGGGGGGACTTTGGGAGTAAATGAAGGAAGAAAATTGGATTGAAGCACTGAGAATTTTCTAAAAGAATTCATACATACCTAAAGTCTTCTAGATGCCTTAACCTAAACCCAATTAACGCGTTTTGTGTTTATATTACCTTATCTTATCGTGTTATGTAAAAAAAGAAAAATACTTTAAAGACTTTGTGAGTACAGAATATGACTTGTGAGCGTTTAAATTGGTTTCCTTTTAACGAATGACGCCTTCCAAATCTTCCTTGCGCTGTTAAGCACTGAACCCATTCTTATTTATTAACCAACAAAGCAGGTCACCCCCACACCGAATTTTCTAATTAAATGTGACAACATTTTTTTTTTGGTAACATGACAACACATTTTTAAGTGATCCTAATTTTTACAAATGATAATTGCAAACTTTATCTTTATTACACTCCTTGTACTTCTATCTAATAAATGGATTCAAGTTTTAATACAACATGCTAACATGTTGGGAGCTAATTCTCTCTTCACAGCATCTCCACAATTTGAGAAGGGTGGATCGAAGTATGTCTGTTTAAATGGTCGTAATAATAGATCTTTCTTTACTTAGAAATATATACGTTTATGTGCGTTTTAATGGACGTGCTCATTTGTATCGTCAGACTGATTATCAGCATATTAATCTTTGATATGATATCTTACCAAAAAAGAAAAAATCTTTGATATGATATCCCCCATTATGCTGCTTTAAGACTTCACCTCCATCGCTATATATGAACAAGTCTATATTTATAGCATGTAAAACTACTCATGGATCTGGACTGTTCTCTCAGTTGCAGTCCTCTCAGAAGAACTATGCTAAAGAAATCATTGAAATTGGTCAGACAAGATAAAACACTCAACCAATTGCCAATTTTGGGGAAGTCTTCAGTTAGGTGTCATTCTCATGTGATGCAAACAGTGCTCGCTGAATGCAATGGAAATATGTTTTTGCTACTTACAGAATATGCAGTAGTCTGAATAAGTATATTTGTGGTATTTGACCCTGTCAATGTCCATAATAACTACCAAAATGGCCAAGAACATTATGATTTCTTGACTATACTATCGCTTATGCTTCTAAGTAGCAGGAGTCATGTATATATATATATATATGTATATATATATTATATACATATATATATATACATATATATACACATACATATATATATACATATATATATATACACACATATACATACATACATACATACATATATATATATATATATATATATATATATATATAACCGAAGACAATGCTATAGCTGTAGCAATCTCCCTTCCTTGAACTCCCAAAATGACTCACATTCAGTACATTGCAGCAGTTGCTTTCTTCCATTTTCTGGTATCTGTCCAGCTTGCTCCTTCAATATCCGCCGGAATTAGCCTAAAGATAATTCCTCTGTTCTCTCCAGATTCTCCCTTGTACCCTGGAAACCTTAGCCATTCTGAAAGAATTCAGAAAATGCTCGAAGTCGAGTACTTAAGATCAACCTTGTCCCATAATGATGCTATGGATCCTCAAAACATCATTATGCCAGTACATGGCATAAAAGATTTCATGTATTTTGTGGAAATATCTCTGGGGTCACCTAAGCATTCACAATATCTAGCGTTAGACATTGGCAGTGACTTAATTTGGACCCAGTGCCAACCTTGCATAGACTGCTACCAGCAGAAAGCTCCCATATTCGATTCTCGTGCTTCCACTTCTTACAAGAAGCTTCCCTCGAATGATCCTCGTAGTCAAAGGCAAGGCTTTCGATGTCAAAATGGAGAATGTCGTTATGCCATAACTTATGGTGATGATTCCAAGACCAAAGGTATTGCCTCTACAGAAACATTCACATTTTCAAACAGCAAAGGCCAAGAGTTAACTCTCTCAAATATAGTCTTCGGCTGCTCAAATGACAACAAAAAAATGCGGTTAGCTAACACAAAGATCTCTGGGGTCTTGGGACTGAACATGGGCTCAGTGTCCCTTGGAACCCAATTGAAGGGAAGAATCAATGAGCCCTCGCGCTTCACTTATTGCTTGGTTCCTTTCCAACGAGAAATGGAAGCTACCAGTCTCTTAAAATTTGGTGAGGGTGTTGGTTTTGGAACAAGACAGCATCAAACAACTCCATTTGTAGATGGGGAAAACAATTACTACTTAAATTTGGTAGACATCAGCGTTGGTAACCAACGTATTGGGTTTCAACCTGGAACCTTTGCTCGTCGAAATAAAAAGGGAGGTTGTTTCTTAGATAGTGGGACAATGGGCACATTCATGGACAAGGTCCCTTACCAGGATGTCATGAAAAGATTCGATGAACTTTACATGTCAGTTGGACGTCGAAAAGTAAAACCTAAGTCTACAACTTTCGAGTACTGTTATAATTTTGATGAGAATTTCAAGGAGTACGTGCCAATGACATACCATTTTCAAGGAGCTGACCTTAAGATAGAAGGAAAACAACTGTGCACAAGAATAGAAGAAGCTTTCTGTGTAATAATATCCCCAGTTGATTACTTCACTGTGATAGGGGCAGTTCATCAGCAAAACACTAGGTTTGTTTTCGATCTTGATAAGCGTCAGATCGAGTTTGCCCCTGAGGAATGTGGTCGAAATAACATGTGATACTCTTGTAATCTTATTAGTTCGTTTCCCATCTGATTACAAAAATAAAATGATAATGCCTTTTATTATTCAAAAGTGGATGCTGCTGAATCAACTTGCATGATTGTATCATGGTACATTCTTATGGGTTATGAACTTTGATCTAAGTTACGTATAATTCTATTTTCAAAATCTAAGCTTATCTCAGGAGAAAACCATTCACATGGAAATGTAAAATCTAAAGTATTTTAACATGCTTCATCCTATCAAACCCTTTTGATAATATAATAATATATTATTAAATGATAATATAAAATTATTTTTTAAACCAATAGTAGACAATTAACTCCAGAGAAACTTACTCTCTGTTGACGCAAAAACTTATTCAATAATACCTTTACCGTGTAATTATAATAATTAAATTCATTAAAGAAGTAAACAAAAAGTGTATTAAATACTTTTAAAAAAGTATTAAAATTTTGTTTATTTAGTGTCCTTAAAACATTTGTTAGGTTAACCTCATCTAAATTAAATCACTAAGAAGAACATTACAACAATTAAAATGCGTCAATGATAAGACTTGGTATGTCATTGACGCCTTGACCCGGCCATTAATTTTAAAATAATTCATTCTCACTACTATTTTTCTCATATAAAAAAAGGAGTGTCAGTATTAATTGCCTTGCCCGCCCTGAATTTTTAGCTACTCTTCTTTTTTGCATTTAGCCATGCTTTATCACAAACTAAAAGACAATAAGTTATTTCTTAACTTAGAAAATAGAAATAAGAAATGAAAGAAATAATACACTACGAATATAATTTTGATTCATTGTAAAAGTTTTATTACAACATTAACAGGTGATTATGTATTGCCACATTATTAAATTAATCACAATAATTACATAGAAAGTGAAATTTTTTTAATAATTTGTCAATACATAATTGAGTAATAATATTAAAAAATTTACACCTGAATCAAAATTAAATCTATTATAATATCTAACAAATTATATATATATACAATTTAAAAAAATTTGTTAACAGCCTCCCATTATTTATTGGATTTAATTTTAATCCATTATGCATGATTATAAAAAAAAAATTATATTATCATTCAATAATTATATATTATTAAATTATTGAAAGAATTTGACTTTTATAAAAATAATATTTAAAAATAATAAATAATAAATTTGTAAATTTATTGGATATCAGTTTTTCATTGGTTATCGGTGAACATAATAATACATCATTATCATTCATTTTAAACATAGACAAAATATACATTAAAAAAAACATCGATTGTAAACATTAATACTAAAACGTATATAAGACGTTAACTCTAAACATATTCTAAACAGAATAAAATAGTAAGTCTAAACAAAATATAGATTCCTAATGTAGGAAAAATAAAACATTAAACATATAAATAATCATGCAATATAATATAAAAAGTATGTTTAAAGTAAAATTAAATTACCTGTAACGAGTTGAAAGTGTTGGAAGCAAGAGGGTGAGGGAGGATCTTGACTTGAGCAGACAGAAGAGAAGGGCTTTCAAATGGAAACAGAGCAAGTGATAAAATGATGGAAGGAAGACAGTAGGCAGAATGAGAGAGGAACTTGAGAAAAAGGACGCCACGATAAAATATATTTAATCTAATCTAATATCTAATACTATATATAAAAGAAATTAACAGTTTAAATTTGTCATGTATAAAAAAATAAATTCTGACAAATGTCTTATGTTTTGACATTTTGTTTATCTTATAGTGTGACATGTAGATCTATGTTTTGACTTCCTTTTTCAGATCTCTTTCTCATTTGGTTTTTCGTTATCCTTATTATCGCATTAACTCCATATTTATATACCTTAATTGTCGTTGTTTTCCTTTCTCATTCAAAGAAGTATCGGTTTTATTGCTTGCATGTTTAATTTTTGTTTTCATTGTTTTCAATTACAGCTATTTAATGGTTGTGTCTATCTATGTGTTCTGGTAATTTTAAATTCATTTGGTGGGTTTAAGTTTGGGTATCAGTTTCCAATATGTTTACATTAATTCTTCTATCGTTTTCATTGCCACAATCTCTCATTTCAATTCTAAATTTTGAATTTCAAATTTCAATAACTTACCAAACATCCACAATCTTTTATAAATCTTCCTATTCTCTTCATTTTCCAGAGGCCTTCTCTTCCTTCCATATGCTTGAGTTCTTTCGCAACCATGAAAACACATCTTGCTACCCTCTTCAATATCAGTCTCTCAGCAAATTGGCTTCTATTCAAAGATTGGTTTCTCATTTTCATTATGTTCCTCTATATCACTGTCTATTTTATTTTGCTATCCAACGGTTAAAATTTGAATATATAGGTGAGCCTACAGAGTAAGCATCCTTTCATTTTGATTCACTTTTTATAGTTCGGTGGCATGCAGTTTGTTTTTCCTGGATGATCTTTCTTCTACTAGGACATTGTTGCGTTGCGTCTGATGTTGAATCCTAAGGTGAGAATTTTCCTTCTGCCGTTTTCTTCATGTTTGCTGCATTTTTTCCCTTAGTTTTGTTTCTCTGTCGCAATTTGTGTAATTTTTTTTCATTCATCCAGTGCCTCTTCTTTTGTAAGTGCTTTTATTTTCTCCTCTGCAACTGTTGTTCTATGATTGTGTCCATGGCATGACCAGAGATAGGTGAGTGAAGAGGTAGGCTTGGCTTGCTGAGAGACTAGAGGCATGGAGAATCCAAAAAAGGCTAAGATGAGGGGAACTGGGAAAGAGATTTAATGTTTTAACTTTTATAATTATAAAAAAAACGTAGTCTTAGGAAGTAGTTAGAATTGGTGATATGGACGAGGAAAAGGTGAAATCCCTTATGCCAATAAGAATGCTTTATTTTGATTACTTATTTCACCAATGTATCTCACATCTTTTTCTTTTTTGTTGGTAATAATCTCACCTGTTATTCGATGAAAGGATTCAGAAAAGTAAATAAATAATGTGTTATGGCGCTGCTGGCATCGCATGGCTGCTTACAGGTTCCATGGTGTTAATTGCTTCTTCAACCGAATTCATTAACCAAATGCCAGTATAGTTGACACGTGAACTTTTACATTCTTTTTTTATATAAAAAAATTGTTACTGGCTACATTTAGATTTTGAATAAAAAGAAGAGGTCAAGAATATGGGTTTATTTTTCTCTATATTATTTTTATACTTTTGTCGTTTTTAACTTATCACCATACCAGAAGATTGTCACACTGAAATTTTTTATAATAACAGGCTATAATACACCTCATATATTGAATACTAATTAAGGCTCTCCTATACATTGCAAGTTCAGTCTCTAATAATATATCATGTCAACTTAAAATAATGCAAACATTTATTGAAATAACATATTTCATTATAATAATCAAAATAATGATTTGTGATAGAATAAAATAATATTAATTTCTCTCACATGTTCACTTCCACGACAAACAAATCTATTTTCTATCTTTATTATTTTATCTTTATGTACCTTTTTTTAATAATGTTTCTTTTACATTATTTTTTATATTATTTTTATACTTAATTAATATTGAATAAATTTTTTATTAATACAGTATATTGTTTGGTTAATAATTTTTAATAATTAATTATTTACAAATTAATAAAATTTATTAACCAAATAATATATTATATTAATCAAACATTTAATTATTATTAATTAAATATAAAAATAATATAAAAAAATAATGTACATATATCATTACTTTTTTTTTCACCCATTTGGCTGCTATACTCGGTCAATCATGAACAAAAACGTCAAAAGGTTAAAAAAAAGATTTTTTTAATAAAAATTATCTCATATCTAGATTCAAATGTGTAGTAACAAGTCCATCAAGTCAATTTTCTCTTTAATTTTCATTTCAAATTTCAAATTGGGACTGATTATGACATAATCTTCATCTCAATCATTCATCCACCGACGATCATTTCTTTTCTAGATTTTACTCGTTTGGATAAAGTTCTTAAAATTTTTTTTTAAGTAAAGTATTTTTTTATTAAAAATAGATTATTTTATATTTAGATGTAATATTTGTAAAATACTTTTAAGTAATATAATAATTTATAAGTTTGTTTAATAAAAAAGAACAAAGAAAATTTTTATAAAAAAATTATTAAAAATGTAGGGTATTTAAGATGAATGAGACAATGTTTGCAAGGTGAAAAGAAGAGGATATGAAATGTAAATTTTAATAAAGACAAATGATATTTTTATCAATAAATTATATTAAAAATTACTTTTTTTATTATTTTCAAAGTTAAAAATCACTAATTTTTTTAAAAAAATGATAATTGGACTTTTCTTTAAAAAAATTTATACAAACATATTTTTTTTTATACAACTAAAAGAAAAGAAAAAAAAAGAAACTATGGCCTAAAAACATTAAACCCCATAGAGTCGGCTAGAAGCAAAGGCCCCAAGCCAAGAGGAGAGTTGGATCAAAGAATCACATTCTTGTCACTAAGAACGTCAAGTTTATCTAAACATATTTAAAAATTTATAGAAGTATTTTTTTTTAAGAAAAAATTTATCCAAAGATACTCTATATCATTACAAGCCTCTAAAATAAGAGAACAACCTACTAATCCTTCACTATCTTTTTCTATTTTAGATTTCTATTAAATTTCCCTAAGACATGACAATCGCCTACTCATCCCAGCACTATTTTATTTTTAAATTTTTTATTGTAAAACTTTCAATCTCATGCTTGTGGTGGCCGAAAAAGAAAAATTAATACAAGTGAGTCAAATGATTAATCAAAGCACAAACGATAGAAAAGTGTTTCAATTCAGAATAAGAGTATATATATATTTTTAAAACAAAATTTAGATGAAATTTTATAAATGTTTGTAGTACTATTTTTTTATTAAAATATAACGTATGAATTATATTTTATATTTTAACATCACATTATCTGCACTTTTAATTGATGTGTAAAAAAAATCATACATATATTATAATATAATTAAAAAATAACATCACAAACACTTATAAATTTTTATATAATTTTTATCGGAGAATAGAAAAACAAATACTATTTTTCGAATAGTACAGCACAACTTCGAAGATGGAGCGTAGGCGGTGGGTTCCCAGATTCCTGCCAGCAAAGGGTGGGATGATGCCACCGGGATAACAGTCCAAGTGGAAATTTCATGATATTTTTCCCCGGGCAGAGGGTTAAAAGTGATCCAACATTAAACATTTCTTGCTTTTGTCGATCCCTTCTAAAAAATCACGCCAACGACATCAATAATTCGCAATTTTTTAAGGAATAAAAAATGAGTTTTTTTTTATTTGTCAAAAAAAAATGAGTTTATTCCTTTTCGTGACGTTCGACATGATGCCCGAGTAGCATTAATGAATCAAAAGTGACTTGGTCCCTGTTTCAATAATTGAGATTATTTAAAGATATCATTGCTAAGAAGCATGAGACATAGAGTTCTAACTTCAAACCTACAATTTTCAGCGTTTCAGGCAGCTATGGATGCAGCTCCCTTACACATAGCAATGTTTCCTTGGTTTGCTATGGGACACCTAACCCCATATCTCCACCTCTCCAACAAATTAGCAAAAAGAGGACACAGAATCTCCTTCTTCATCCCTAAAAGAACACAAACCAAGTTAGAACAATTCAACATCTACCCACATCTTATTACCTTTGTCCCTATCAGTGTTCCTCATGTTGATGGCCTTCCCCATGGTGCAGAGACCACTTCAGATGTGCCTTTCGCTTTGATCCCACTCATTATGACATCTATGGATCGTACTGAGAAGGATATCGAACGTCTCCTCATTGAGCTAAACCCACAAATTGTTTTCTTTGATTTCACATATTGGCTACCAAACTTGACTCGCCGCTTGGGGATCAAGTCTTTTCAATACTTGATTGTTAGTCCAGCAACAATATCTTACACTACATCCCCAGCAAGGATGCGCCACAGTGGTAATATAACTGAAGTTGACCTCATGCAACCCCCTGCTGGGTACCCCGTTTCATCGATCAAGCTTCATGCCCACGAGACAAAGTTCCTTGCTTGGAAAAGGAAATGGGAATTTGAAAGCGGTGTTCTTTTTTCAAATTAAGAGAATCATAGAATGATTGTAAAAATGAAAAAAACATTTACATAATAATTTTTCATTTAATTTCTTTTATTTTAAAAAATTTTTTAAACCTCTCCTGTTGTAAAAAAACATAGTCCTAGGGAGTAGTTAGAATTGGTGATATGGACGAGGAAAAGGTGAAATCCCTTATGCCAATAAGAATGCGTTATTTTGATTACTTATTTCACCAATGTATCTTACATCTTTTTCTTTTTTGTTGGTAATAATCTCACCTGTTATTCGATGAAAGGATTCAGAAAAATAAATAAATAATGTGTTATGGCGCTGCTGGCATCGCATGGCTGCTTACAGGTTCCATGGTTTTAATTGCTTCTGCAACCGAATTCATTAACCAAATGCCAGTATAGTTGACACGTGAACTTTTACTTTCTTTTTTTATATAAAAAAATTGTTACTGGCTACATTTAGATTTTGAATAAGAAGAAGAGGTCAAGAATATGGGTTTATTTTTCTCTATATTATTTTTATACTTTTGTCGTTTTTAACTTATCACCATACCAGAAGATTGTAACACTGAAATTTTTTATAATAACAGGTTATAATACACCTCATATATTGAATACTAATTAAGGCTCTCCTATACATTGCAAGTTCAGTCTCTACTTACGTCATGCATTTTTTTTTAATAATATATCATGTCTACTTAAAATAATGCAAACATTTATTGAAAGAACATATTTCATTATAATAATCAAAATAATGATTTGTGATAGAATAAAATAATATTAATTTCTCTCACATGTTCACTTCCCCGACAAACAAATCTACTTTTTATCCTTATTATTTTATCTTTATGTGCCTATTTTTTTAGCCCATTTGGCTGCTATACTCGGTTAATCATGAACAAAAATGTCAAAAGGTAAAAAAATAGATTTTTTTTAATAAAAATTATCTCATATCTAGATTCAAATGTGGATAACAAGTCCTCCAAGTCAATTTTTTCTTTAATTTTCATTTCAAATTTCAAATTAAAGTTGTTTATGGCACAATATTCATCTCAATCTTTCATCGACCGAAGATGATTTCTTTTTTAGATTTTTACAAGTTTGGATAAGTTTTTAAATTTTTTTTTAAGTAAAGTGTTTTTTATTTAAAAAAATTATTTTATATTTAGATATAATATTTGTTAAATATTTTTAAGTAATATAATAATTTATATAATTGTTTGATAAGAAAGAACAAAAAGATTTTTTTATAACAAAATCACTAAAAATATAAGGTGTTTAAACTAAATGAGATAATGTTTGCAAGGAAAAAAAAAAGAACATGACATGTAAATTTTAATAAAAATAAATGATATTTTTGTCAATAAATTATATTAAAAAATACTTCTTCTTTTTTTAAAAGCTAGGGTCACTAATTTTTTTAAAAATAATAATTAAATTTTTTTAAAATTTTATCCAAACATATTTTTTTTTCGTACAACTGAAAGGAAAAAAAAAATAAAGAAACTAAGGCCTAACAACACTGACCCCCATAGAGTTGACTAGAAGCAAAGGCCCCATGCCAAGAGGGGAGTTGGATCAATGAATCACATTCTCGTCACTGTAAGTGTAATTCAAACATACTTAAAAATTTATAGAAGTACTTCTTTTTAAAAAAAATCTATCCAAAAGACACTATATATCATTACAAGCCTCTAAAATAAGAAAACAACCTACTAACCCTTCACTATTTTTTTTATTTTAGATTTCTATTAAATTTCCCTAAGACATGACAATCGCCTACTCATCCCAGCACTAATTTTTTTTTTTTTTAAATTTTTATTGTAAAACTTCCAGTCTCGTGCTTGTGGTGGCCGAAAAAGAAAAATTAATACAAGTGAGTCAAATGATTAATCAAAGCAGAAATGATAGAACAGTGTTTCAATTTAGAATAAGAGTATATATATATTTTTAAAACAAAACTTACATGAAATTATATAAGTGTCTGAGGTACTATTTTTTTATTAATATATAAGGTATGGATTATTTTTTATACTTTAACATTACATTATCTCCACTTTTAATTTTAATGTGTAAAAAAATAATACATATATTATAATTTAATTAAAAAATAACACCACAAACACTTATAAATTTTTATATAATTTTTATCGGCGAATAGAAAAACAAATAATAATTTTTGAATAATACAGCACAACTTCGAAGATGGAGCGTAGGCGGTGGGTTCCCAGATTCCTGCCAGCAAAGGGTGGGATGATGACACCGGGATAACAGTCCAAGTGGAAATTTTATGATATTTTTCCCCGGGGAGAGCGTTAAAAGTGATCCAACGTTAAACATTTCTTGCTTTTGCTGATCCCTTCTAATAAATCACGCCATGACATCTATAATTCACAATTTTTTAAGGAATAAAAAATGAGTTTATTCCTTTTCGTGACGTTCGACATGATGCACGAGTAGCATTAATTAATCAAAAGTGACTTGGTCCCTGTTTCAATAATTGAGATTATTTAAAGATATCATTGCTAAGAAGCATGAGACATAGAGTTCTAACTTCAAACCTACAATTTTCAGCGTTTCAGGCAGCTATGGATGCAGCTCCCTTACACATAGCAATGTTTCCGTGGTTTGCTATGGGGCACCTAACCCCATATCTCCACCTCTCCAACAAATTAGCAAAAAGAGGACACAGAATCTCCTTCTTCATCCCTAAAAGAACACAAACCAAGTTAGAACAATTCAACCTCTACCCACATCTTATTACCTTTGTCCCTATCAGTGTTCCTCATGTTGATGGCCTTCCCCATGGTGCAGAGACCACTTCAGATGTGCCTTTCGCTTTGATCCCACTCATTATGACATCTATGGATCGTACTGAGAAGGATATCGAACGTCTCCTCATTGAGCTAAACCCACAAATTGTTTTCTTTGATTTCACATATTGGCTACCAAACTTGACTCGCCGCTTGGGGATCAAGTCTTTTCAATACTTGATTGTTAGTCCAGCAACAATATCTTACACTACATCCCCAGCAAGGATGCGCCACAGTGGTAATATAACTGAAGTTGACCTCATGCAACCCCCTGCTGGGTACCCCGTTTCATCGATCAAGCTTCATGCCCACGAGACAAAGTTCCTTGCTTGGAAAAGGAAATGGGAATTTGGAAGCGGTGTTCTTTTTTATGACCGCATGTACAATGGTTTAAGCTTATCAGATGCAATAGGATTCAAAGGTTGTAGAGAAATTGAGGGACCTTATGTTGACTACCTTCAAGACCAGTTTGGGAAGCCTGTTCTGCTTTCAGGACCTGTCATTCCAGAGCCACCCACCGCTGCTTTAGAGGAAAAATGGGCTGCATGGCTTGGTGGATTCAAGGATGGTTTAGTAATTTACTGTGCACTTGGAAGTGAATGCATATTACAGCAAGATCAATTCCAAGAATTGTTGCTGGGTCTTGAGCTAACAGGCATGCCATTTTTGGCAGTACTTAAACCGCCTATTGGGTTTGAGACAATTGAAGCAGCTCTGCCAGAAGGGTTTATAGAAAGGGTTCAAGGGAGAGGGATTGCCCATAGTGGATGGACACAGCAGCAATTGATTTTGTTACACCCATCTGTGGGTTGCTTCATAACACATTGTGGGGCAGGTTCATTAACAGAGGCACTTATAAATAAGTGTCAGATAGTGTTACTACCACATCTAGATGGTGATCACATCGTTAATGCACGGATGATGGGTAATAACTTAAAGGTTGGGGTTGAAGTGGAGAAAGGTGAAGAAGATGGCTTGTTCACAAAGCATAGTGTATGCAAAGCTGTGAAAATTGTGATGGATGATGAGAATGAGCTTGGAAGAGAAGTCTGGGAAAATCATACCAAAGTGAGGAACCTCTTACTAAGCAACAATTTAGAGTCGTCTAGTGTTGATAGTTTCTGCCATAAGCTTCAAGATTTACTCAGATGATTTCCAAGTTTCAGCAACTATCCCACTCTATTTTATTACTATAATAATAAATCCATTCAATCAAAATTAGTTAGATGTTCTTTAATCTATTCAGATTCTATCATTCCTTGTCCTCCCTCAATTAAATCAAATGTCAAGGGGAAAAAATATAAATCCTATTTCAATTAACAATTATGGCCAAAAAAATATTTTTTATGCTAAACATATCTTATAGTTATTGTGAGAGAATTGTTATTTATCTTCCTACCTGGATACACGTTGAGCTGACAAAGAAGCGGATTCATATGTGGGACTCACTTCAAATGGGACTCAAATTCTGAGTTTGTGCTAAATAGGATTTCTCGTCATAAATTCCAAAACATAATGTGGGTTTGTTCAAAATAAACATGTTTGTGCCTTTCGTTTATATCTAATCTAGCTCATTTAGATAAGCTTATAAAAAATGTTTTTTTTTAATAAATTTTACTAGTAGTGTTTTTTTTTTAAAAAAAAATTAATTTACATTTGAATTCAATATTTAAGAAATATTTTAAGTATTAAATGATTTTTAATTTTGTTTGAATAAAAAAGAACCTAATGACTTCTTTATAGTAAACTTACTAAAATGTAAAATATTTAGAGTAAGGAATGCAAGCTTACAAGAAGAAAAAAAGAGATGACATAAAATGTAATTTTTAATAAAAATAAATAATATTTTGTCAAGTAATATTAAAATCATTTCTATTTTTTAAAAAGTTAATAATCATTAAATATTAAAATAAGTAAGAAATGAGTTTTTTATTCTATTTTTTAAAAAGATATCTAAACATATTTAAAAACTTATCAATTACTTATTTTTAAAATAAAAATACTTTGTTTAAATAAATAACTATCCAAAAGCACTTCAAATCTTTATGAAAAAGTCAAATATAATTTCAGTAAAATGCTAAAGGCGTCATTATCCCGAACAACGGTGCTTTTAGAAGTACCTGAAACAAAATTTTAACAGAACCCGGGTGAATGTACAAGGCACACACAAAATAGTAGAGTCTACCCGCGTGAGCGGTGACTATCAATGATAGTGATGGTCAGCGAGCGGTGAGTGGTGAGGGAGCTGTTAATGACGTCAATGATATTGTGAAAGTAATAACCATCATTGGAGGCAGAATAAGAGAGATAAAATAAATATTCTTTAAAGAGAGGTGCTATGATATTCTAATAGATTTAATATTTAAGATGAGTTATTAATTATTTATTAACTATTAATTAAAAAATTTATTAAATATAAATAATAACTAATAAATACTAGACAACTCACCCTGAGTACTAATATCTTAAAAAAAGGATGAATACTAAAATAATCCCTTATATCAAGAGATAAAAGAAAATATGTTGTTATTCTATTATAATGAGATAAAATTATTTGATTGTTTATAATTTAATTCTATTACACTCCTAATATATCCTTCCTAAAACGATTACCTTAAGCTAATTATGTAAACTTTTATAACCTAAGTGATATCTATTTTATTTCTTTTAATAAATAGAGAAATTAAATAAGTGCGAATAATTATTCATAGATAATAAGGAAATTAAATTGCAAAAATTAAAAATTTAGCTTTACTTGCGCTCCTACGTATCCCCTGGTACAATCGAAAATTCAAAGTCACGTAACTTTTTCTAATAATTAATTGTGGTTTTACTTTATTTAAAAGAAATTTGTTAACACATCCTAAATGAAATGGAATACGGTACCAGACTCACTAATTCATCTCAAGAAAAATTTCTAGTTGGTACTTGACTCCTCAAGATAATTAACACAATTTGTGGCATTATACCACTTTATTTTAAAAGCTTCTATTAACAAGCCCTAAATGGAATGAAAGGTGGTACTAAGCCCATTGATCCACCCCATAAAAAAATGTCTAGTGAGTATTTAACCCCTGAAGACAACTAACTTAATTTGTGACATTAGACCATTTTATTTTAAAAGCTTCTAGTAACAAGCCCTAAATGAAATGAAAAGTGATATTAAGCCTACTGATCCATCCCATAGAAAAATGTCTAGTAAATACTTCACCATTGAAGACAACTAAACCCAAATGTTATGCCATTGAAAAATTTAATCCTTAGAACTCATTATTTACAACATAAAGTGAAGCCATTATTTCATGGATATTTATTAAAATTAAAATAAAACAGTTTGGATGCAAAAATAAATCAAAAATAGCACAAAAGGGGAGAAGACTGATCTAGTTGGTCAGTCATCCAATCAAACAAAGGAGAGAGGGTACTCAGTAGAGACCAAATTGATCAGGAATTGATCGAAAAAAGGACAAAACATGGGATCGGATTGGAACAAGTACGAGATCAATCTGCGTGGTTGCTAGAGAATACGAAAAAGTTATTCGATCAGTTGAAAGCCGATCATCCAAGTGTGGATACAAAGGGCGAACAAGATCTAATCAATCCGTGAGGATCAAAATAGTAGAGATTGTTTAAAGGGAATGATCGATCAGGTGTGATCAATGTGTCTAATCAGTCTAGTTAATGAGTTTCAGGGAAGGAGAGAATAGTATTTTAGTTACAAAATATAATAATTAGATATATAACCAATATATATATATATATATATGAAATCTATTTTGCGAATGAGTATTGACTCATCTAATTAGACTTTTTCCTCATGTTAGTCATGATTTTGATTTAAATCCATAATATGATCATTAGTAAATAATATCTACTCCTATCATAAATTTTCATTGACGTTAGTGATTTATCTTAACCTTAAGTTGAGGATTAACCTTCCCTTACCTAAACATTTCCCCACAAATAAATAAATAAATATAAAATCTATTTATTTCAATTGTTAAATTGAGATAATTACTCAATTGAATAACTTCTTCCAAATATTAATGTCACAACTCGGAAAAAAAAAAAAAAAACCATGACCAGAATGGCAAGAGAAGAAAAAAGTAATTTAAAACAATAAAATCATCAACAATCATTTATTGGGTAAAAAAAAATGACTAACAAAATCATTTAAAAATATTTTTAAAAAAATAGTCTGCAAAATCATTCAAGAGTCAGTAGTTAATTATGCACAGGGAAAGATAAAATTTAATTCCACAACACCCATTATACATCCAGCCTAAGACAGTTTACCTTAAACTAGCTGTACAAATTTGAGAACTAAACGATATCTATTATACCCCTTAAGCAAAATATGGAATTAAATAAAAGTAAACAAATATTTACAAATCAATACAAATATTTAAAAAAAAAATAAACAAAACTAAATTACAAAATTTACAAGTTTAACTATTTGTACTCAATGTATCCACTAATACAATAAGATGAAAAAAAAAGAGCTTATTAATACATCCTAAATGATATGGAAGGCAATAACCTACTAATCTATCTCAAAAAGATTGCCTAGTAAGTATTTGATCCCTAAAGACAACTAAAAGCAAGTGTTATGGTATTAAATCATTTATTTTTATTTCTTTAAAAAGAAACTTCTTAATGCGTCCTAAAAGGAATGAAAAGCAATACTAGACTCATTGATCCATTTCAAAAAGATTGCGTAGTAGGTACTTAACCTCTGAAGATAACTAAACACAAATGTTATAATATTAGACTATTTCTTTTTTTTATACAAAAAACTTGTCAATGCGTCCTAAATGAGATGAAAAACTGTACTAAACCCACTTCTCCATCCCAAAGAGATTGTTTAGTGAGTACTTGACCTCTGAAAACAACTAGTGTAAATATTATGACATTGGACCATTTAATTGATTATTATTCTACCCCTTTTTTCATTTTATAAAAATTAAGCATGAACATATTAATAAGATACAAGACTAGTAAGAAAAACTTATGTCAACAGAAAAAAATTACATATGACTAACGTACATCCTAACGAAAGAAAATAGAAGACACATGATGCTAAATATAACATCAAAACAAATACAATATGAATACATAGTAATAACTAATGACAAATGAAAACAGGATAGCATTTACAAAAATGAAGAAAGAAAGATGAAAACAACAAAAATGTTGAATTAAATTCTATGGAATCCTGAGTTATCAATTTACAAACTTCTCAAAATAAGATAAAGCAGAATCTATCACTTATTTCTAAAAAGATTTGAAAAAGGCAAGGTTTCAATGTCCACTGATATTGGGAATCAAGGATATCATATCTCTTATTATCTAAATTATAGAAAATTAAAAAGGAAAAGGAGAGAAAGCATCACATATCATGTATAGCCTTTCAATGAACCATATTATGAACCTGCAACCTTGGCAACATAAAAAAACGCAGTCTCCCAATATTCCTAAATCAAAGCTCCAACCTGTCATTCAAATTAATAACCTCAACCCATGACAGGGACTAAATCCAGCCTACTCTCTTTCAACAAGACAAAAACGCACTAGCACATAAAATACAATTGACATAACAATCTTATTCACAGGTCCAAATGCAATTGGAAATGAAACAATCAAGTCCAACAACATGGTCAGTAACCAAACTAACATCAGAACTTATGGACATAATCTTAGGCCAATCAAACTATTCTTGCGGCAGTAGTAAGCATCAGATGTGAGCAGAAAAATAATTTATTAATGTATTAGAAAACTTACACCAATCATCTCGATTACATATTTTAAAGATCACTGACAGTTATAGCAGTATAAAACCAGAAGCCAAACCAGCAATCAATAAACTAAACATGGAACCTTTACTCAGCATGTCAGAAAAGGACATTGATTCAGCCTTATATCAAACAAATCATATGCAACTTGACATAAACATACATCTGTAGATTATTGAAATGACCACCTCAAGTGATGAATTCCATTCGACAAATTCCAAAAAACAGCTTGAGTTTACATACAGATTTCTCTCTCAATGCACATGCTAACCCAACTCTGCCTCAAACTAAAAGATTCACAAGCTCAAACAAAGACAGGATAAAGAAATTTTAATGACTTTGACTTCATACTTGTAAGCTGAACAATCTAAACAATAAGACAAGTAACAAAGCTGCCATTCAATTAAGCATCCAAAAATCAGATTAGAGAACCATTTCAGAATACCAGACATGCAATAAGACTAACCGGGCCATAGCTTTTCGAGAAAACATTTGTGACAGGACATGATCAGATTCTTTTTCAAGTTATAAAATAGGCCCTAACAACCAAAATCCCATGGTTCTTAAAACAGAATAAGACAATTACTTCTTATGCTTGTCAGCAGCAAAATCAAGTGAGCAACTCAGATATCAACAGTAGAATAATGAGCCATAGTGAACAGAGCAGAATTTTAAAAGATTATCATCATGACACAGCAGGCCAAATCAAACCATCATAATCCTAATAAGTCCAACCCCTGCAATACAAAAGAAACCCCCAAACAACCACATTACAACACTACCATATTAACCACACAACAATATTCAAAATCATTGACACTTTCCAAATCATGAAGTGAATCAGCGCAAACAGAAACAAATCATTCACACCAAAATATTAGTAAGCAATCCATTCATCAACATATCAGAGAAGAATCTTATTCATGCGTTTCATTTATTGAGTCAACGAGACTACACCACCAGCCTTGAATCCACCATTGGTTTGGTGTGTGCGTGATCAAAGAGCCCCCACTTCATCCCCCTTGGCCGTTGGGGATCCTTCTTTCCTCGCACGATTTGGAATGAGCACGTCCTCGTTCGCGTGAGCTGGCAGAGGAAAGCTTCCTTCCCTCCCCGAATCGCGCGTGTGGACCAAGACCTAACTGGTTCCGCTTGATGGAGCGAAAGAAACCCTTCGCTGCGAGTATAGGAAACACGTGGATGGTTCAGAGGAAGGTGATGGTCTGTAGAGCGAAAGGGACGTGTGGTCTCTGTGTGCGTGCGTGCGTGATCGAGTGAGGGTGAAATTGGTGTGGAATGGTTTGGGTTCATGGGTCTTGGATCAACTCAGCCAATTAGTTGGGCTTGATTCTGGATCCTTTGGGTAGTGGGTCTTAAATGAAATGGATGATAATGGGTCTGGGTTATGAAAATTGCTCAGGATCTGGGTCTTGAATCTTTATTTGGATCAGGAACTCAAATTGGTCTCTGGATTTGGGTTAAGAATTTGAGCCTGAACTAATTTTTTATTTTTTGGTTGATTGGTTAATTTTTAAATCTTACATAAATGGTTAAGATTATAAGTTATTTAAAAGTCACATCATCACTTAAAAAAGTCACATGACTTTATGTTTTAGTCTTGACCATACATAAATGATCTAATAGTCAAAATTTATTCTTTTCACTCTCACAATAAACTAATTATCTAATTAGATATGACATATATATTGGATGATCCTTAATTTTTACATATAATAGGTGAATGGCATATATAATGGATGCTATGATTGTGAAAGAAACTTGCATATTTACAAAATGAACATGTTTTGAATTAAACACATTTGGAATTTGAAATTTGGATTAGATGCTTGTTTTGGATTTATGTAATCTTTATTATTTTTTTTCTAAATTTTGATGCTATAGTTGTTGGTTGATGTTTATTTGAATTTTATTTTTAAGTAATTTATGAATTTGATTTATATGTCACATTACATATTTGAAATTAAAAAATAAAAATAAAGTAAATAGGTAGCCTGTTTAGGTTGGTAGGTTAATTAAACTGACTTTTTATCAGCCTGTCATTTTTTACTCATTTTTTACCCAATTCGTTTAAATTCAGCCTGTCATGAACTGAGCTTAAATGAACTGGACTAACCTGTTTAAGAGCCCTAATAAAATGTACTTCCTTCAAAATATTATTTTTGAATGCAAGTATAAAAGTCTTATACTTAGAATAAATATATTTCATCTTATGTATATTCAAATTTTTTTTTAGTGATATTTATAATAATAGAAGCAATTAGTAGTGAAAGACGTGAGTAATTAATTGAAAGTTACGAACCTGTGCTCTATTATTAGATTCTTCAAGCAATGATGGTGGCTAATTTTTTTAATATATATGTAGCAAACATGACACAGCCATGTACTGTATTTTAGTCCAAAGATTCTGTAACAATTTATCAAGTCATCACAGCCTTTCCTTTAAGGCAGTCGTGTTAATAAAAAATAAAAAAAAGACAGTCGTGTTATCATGTAAAAGACATAAAAAAATGAGGTCCAAAATTTGAGAAATTAATTAATTAATGGGACTTATTATCTTTTATCGTTCTCTCTCTTAATTTTCTCTTGTAAAATAGTTTAGAAAATCTAACTCCCGGATTCGAATCCGGTAATGGCAACTAAAATATTTCGCCACGCAGTTCACGCCATCCTAATAATGTTGTAGTCATAAAAGGAAATCACAATTAGGGAAGGGAATCCAGCTATAGTGACTCTATCCATTATTATTAATTTACTATGTCTTTTTCTTTTCCTAAAAGCACGCCATTAATATGGTATCAAGCATGTTTAAAAAAAAAAAAATTTAAAAAATCTTTAAATGCATCATACCACTATATGCTTAAATTTGGTTAAACAAAAGCTTTTTTCATTGAAACATGTATTTCTTCTGAATTTTTCTCTTGTTGAAAGACTATGTTGTTAATCACATACCATTAAAACTTTATAAAGGTACAAGTATGTTCTGTACTTATTTCTTTTTTAAGATCTGTATATTACAAAATATTAGTTTAATTATCCATGATATAGTCATCTCTATTATAGAAGAAAATAGCTTTGTGAGGTACTTGCCATTGAAATTTTGATGGCCTCAAATATGGGCTTTTGTTATCTCAGCTATGAAACAAAGAAGTATTCTCTCTAATGTTGGGGCTCCCGGCCATTCATAATTGATGCAAAAATTAATTTAAAAATATCCTTAATGTAAAAAAAATAAAAATTATAATAGGTACAAGAATTTAAGATTAAATCTTTATTAGAGATGAGAGAATTTTAAAGAATGAAACTAGTGGTCTCTAGTTGTTTAACCCAAAGTCATGGATAGATAAGAAAATAGAAAACAAAAATATTAATTTAGTAAAAATCTGGTAAATTAAGAAATACATAATGATTTTTTATAAGTGAAACATTATAATTATTTAATGAAAATTTACTTTCTATAACAAAATAATACTATACACATATTATGAATATGCTATTTACACAACAGTTCATTCACTGCATAGACATAATTAATTGTAAGCAATATACCTTTGATTTAATATTAATTAGTACACAATCCAATTCATAATATTAATAATTGGTAAATTATTGTTACACAAATTCTAATAAGACATTTGATAATTAAAATTGCAAGAATAGTATACATCTGGATTACCATTCTATCATAGAACCATAATTCATACGAGATATTGTAAGAAAGAGGAACAGGAAAAGTACGTGAAGCTACTGATTTTGATTTAAGTCTTGTGATTTTTACTTTCTTACGGAATTTTTTTACGTAAAATATGATGATTTGTGATTTATTTTATTTAATTGTTATTATTGTTTTTTTGAGTAAGTTAAGAGAGTTATTTTTTTTTCTTTGGTAGAAAAAGGGAGCCAAAGTTCAATAAAAGTAAGAAATTTCTATTAAAATTTAAGTGGAAAATTAAAAAATGAAGTATGAGATATCAAACCCCTCACTTTAAAAACTCCAAAATCCCCTGTAACTAGAGGAGGTGCTTCTAGTCTACTAGACCATTAGCTATCTTAATGTTATTTTATATGCTTCTTGTTGATTCTCATAAGCGAGGAAACCTATTGTATCAGGGGTTACAACTTAATTTTACTAATTTTACCCATATTATCTGCTGCAGTTACTGCAATTTCCCCCCAATCATTTAGCTTTAAGTTCCAGGGTGTCCTATACTGGTTCCTATTCCTAGTCCCAAGACCTCATTCACCAGTGACTAATTATATTTGAATTTGAAATTATAAAAGTTCTACTGAACCTTTAAAAATTAAAGGGTCGTGCTAATGAATGCTGGACCGCTGATGCGGACGAATTCTCAGCCGCATGATACATTTGATATTAACGTTTTCAGATATCTCCACGTGGTATCCTTATTAAAAATTATCCTTACCTAACTCTTATTTTGTGACTACATTCTTACCTACCTTTCGAAAAATATAATCAAAAAGTTATTCTTTAATTTTATCATTTAAAATTAACATTTTATGAGCATTATAACTAAAATAAGTAAAAGTATAATTCAAATTATTTATGTCAAATCATAATAATTATGTTTGAAATTAATTAAAAATAATTTTAATTTAATTTAAAAATTAATTTTTATATTTAAAATTCATTATAAAAATTAAAATTAAATTAATTTAAAAATCAATTCTTATATTTAAAGTTCATTAAAAATAAAATTAATTTGATTTAGTTTAATTATTTAAATTTTTTAACTTTATATAATTGTAAATAATGTTATTAAGTTAGTAAAATAAAATTAAAAAATTAATAAAAATAAAATAATTAATTTATATAATTAAATTTAAAATTAAATTAAATCTACTTAAATTTGCTTAAATTTAATTAAATTTGATTAAATTTTTAAATAAACATAATTTAAATTAAAAAATTAAAATTAAATTAATTTCTATTTTTTAATATTTGAAATATAAAATTTAATTTATAAATTAAATTCTCTTGTTAATCATTGCTGTTGAATCAGTGGACCGCAAGGCTAGTACAAAGAGAAAGACACCGCAGTCTGCACAGCACGCATCATCATTAATTTTCTCCTAACAAAGATAATTAGGAAGAGTGGAAGACGGAATCTCGACGTTACGTTGCTTTTATAAGTGTTTGGTTCGATTCAAATTATTTAAAAAATTGATTATACATATAATTAATTTTAAAAAAAATTAATTATGAAAAAATTAATTTATATTTAGATATATTAATTTATAATTAATTTTATAATAAATAATTTTATTTAAATTATATAAAAAAATTATTTGAATGTATTAAATTATTAAAAAATATATAAAATAATTAAAAAAATTATTTAATTGAAGGTAAATAAGTATTTTTTCTTAAAATTTTTAAAATAATTTGAAATCAAATAATTAAAAATTTAAAATAATAATTTTTTAAAAAATTTATTTTTAATTATAGAAAAATAATATTAACTTATAATTAATTTTACACACTTTAAACAAATAAGATAAATTTTATATAAAACAATTTTTTTCATATCCGGCATCCAAGAAAAGTAACAGATTCAGAAATTTTAGATTGTGGGGCATATTAAAGATAATAGTATATTTAATTTTAATTTATATGTATTTTTTTATAATTCGATTAAGTGTTATTATATTTTTAAAAGAATTTATTATTTGATTTAGTTTATAAATAATTTTTTTAATAATATGATAATACGTAATTGAATAATAATTTATTTTTTTACATTTAATAAAAAATTAAAATTAAATATAAAATAAAAATAAAAATAAATTTATAATTGTTTTTCTAAATAATTTCATATTTTAAAAACACTTAATAATTTTTTATTATCATTATTATTAAATATTTATTTCTCTATATATATAATAAAATAATAATTTAATTTTGATTCACTCTCAGTATATTTTTTTATATTATCATTTAATGATATTTTAATATATCATTAAAGAATTAAATTTCTTAAATAATTGTTATGATAGTCAAACTCCTTTAATTATATAGCAATATATGATTAGATAATCGTATAAAGAAATTATACATTAACAATAAATTAAAATTAAACTTATAAAATAATCATTCAATTATTCATTTTTTATAGGCTTGTAAGTTGGTATTTAAAAAAAAATTAATGACTTAAATAAGGAATCAATCTTTCACCGGGGGCAAATATATATGGAGCATAGGGTAAAAATATTCAATTATATATAACCAAAAGAAGAAGAAAAAATGCTGTGGGGAAGCTTCAACGTAAATCCGTCACTGTGACCATGGATGCAGTTCCTATGCACATAGCAATATATCCATGGTTTGCTATGGGGCCCCTAACACCATTTCTTCACCTCTCCAACAAGTTAGCCAAGAGAGGGCACAGAATCTCCTTCATCATCCCTAAAAGAACACAGGCCAAGTTATAACATTGACTTCTCCCACATCTTATCGCCTTTGTTTATAAATAATTGTACTCGATGAATTCTGTGGTTTAGATACTCAACCCAACAAGGTTGTAAACTTTTTTTTATTATTATTATTATTTTATTTATTATTATTATTATTATTTTGCGGAGATTCGTTGAAACAATAAAGATCCTTCAGCCAATCAATTCATTCCCCAGCGGGGGAATGGTATGGTAATCAACCACTCTGGGAGGAATCCAATAAGGTCATACTTTATTTTTTATTGAAACTCGAAAGTGTGCTATTCGTTACCAAAAAAAAAGTGCGTTATTTATGATTTGAAATTGAAATGATTTAAGAAACGATTTGAGAAACTATAATAGCATTTATGAACTGTCCTTTTTCTCCTCTTTCTCGAACACTCTCCTCTCGCCTATCTCTCCTTTCAATTTGTTACTGTAAATGATAATTTTCAAAAAAGATATTTAAACCATAATTTAAATTAATGTTATATAAACTAACAAAGTTAAATAGTTAAATTTTTTAATTATGTTGTCCTAAGTTTAAATCAAGTCATGTGTATGAAAAATATTTTATTTGGAAAGTTTATATTTATTTTAATAATCTCTCAACTTTAAAAAAGATTAATTTTTAACTTGCAAGTAGAAGATATTATTTTTAAAAAAATAAATTAATGTTACATAGAGGGGATTTTATCATGGATATATTAATAACAAAAAAGGGAATCCCTTGATGTGAGATCTTGTATCATACACTATTTATTATGTTATGCTAGCCAATCGCATAATTAAAAGAGAGTAAATAGTAAAAAAGGAGAGTCTCCTTTAATTATGTTGTCCTAAGTTTAAATCAAGTCATGTATATGAAAAAGACTTTATTTAGAGAGTCTATATCTATTTCAATGATTTTTCTACTTCAAAAAAAGATTAGTTTTTAATTTTTAGGTAAAAGATATTATTGATTTACAAAAATAAATAAATTAATGTTACATAGAGGGCATTTTATCATGGACATATTAACAACAAAAAAGGGAATGTGAGATCATGTATCATACATTATTTACTATGCTATGCTAGCCAATCACATAATTAAAGAGTGACCTCGATATACATTACCAGCAAAAAGGAGGGAGTCTTCTTTATAGGAGGTACACAGCAACCTATTTCAATACAATTGTCACCATAAGAGGAAATTAACACCTAATAATAACGTGCGCAACTGGTTTAAATATTGTGGTTTAGGAAATTTTTTGCAGTTGAGTTTCCAACCAAGAAGAAAGAGTGTTAGGTATAAAATGCACTAATATTTTAATACTTTTATGTGCTATTTCTAATTATAAAAGTTACATTAAGCAATAATGTTTGCTAAGTTTATATATATAAATATGAATTTAATTTTAATATATTATTAGTATAAAACTTTTTACATTATTATTTAATCATATATAGTTAAATTATTTAAAAAGTTTGACTATTACAATAATTATTTTTTATGCCAAACTCTTTTATTGAATATGTGTCATACGTCATTTGATGGTAATATAAAATTTTTAACATTGATAATGATTTAAATTTAAACACTACCATATCATTTTTTTAAAATTTTGAAAATAAAGAAACACAAAATAACTTTTATAAATAAATCATTAAATTTATTTAATAAAAACTTACTTTCTGTTATAATATTATACATATAATATGCATAATTCTATTTAAAAAATATTTTATTCACAACATAGACATAATTGTATACATTATTTTTTAATGCATGATATTTTGTACGATAATAATAATAATTTTTAAATTATTATTGCACAAATTTTAATAATCCAGTTTCTTCTATAAAGTTAATGACTCAAGTTTGATTTTTCACTCTCAATATTTTTGCTGGAAAAACTTTAACCGTTCTTTGCCGGTGTTTTACTCATGATTTAAATTGTGTTTATTTTTTTATCTTTTAATTAAATAATAACAATTCAGTAAAATAATTTTTTATAATAATTTTTCTTTTAATTGTCAATTTTTTATGCTGAATTATTAATATTTAATTATATAAAAAAAGAGAAGATTTTATTCAATGAAGAGCCGCATTAAGCCATTAAGGGGCAAAGAAATGGTAGCCCACTGACGCGAGTAACCTTCAATGGTACCCTGGTGTGTACTTGATAAATTCTCATTCAATAGAAGGACATATAACTGTAAGCGCGCACTGCACAGCACAGCACAGCACAGCACATACATCATCAGAATTAATTTGTGCTTATTTATAATGCTGACAAAGAGCAAAACACTGCACAGCACAGCACGCATTACTTTAGTCCTTACTAGTTACTCCTAATTAACAAAGCTAAATAGGAAGAGTGGAAGTCAGAATCGTCTCGACGTTTTACGTTGACTTCATACTTCATCCGCTGAGACACCAGGCAGCCATGGATGCAGCTCCTTTGCACATAGCAATTTATCCATGGTTTGCTATGGGGCACCTAACTCCGTTTCTCCACTTCTCCAACAAGTTGGCCAAGAGAGGGCACAGAATCTCCTTCTTCATCCCCAAAAGAACACAGGCCAAGTTACAACATATCAACCTACACCCACATCTCATCACCTTTTTCCCTATCGCTGTTCCTCACGTTGATGGCCTTCCTCAAGATGCAGAGACCACTTCAGATGTGCCCTTCTCTTTATTCCCACTTATTGCCACTGCCATGGATCGCACAGAGAAGGACATCGAGCTTCTCCTGATGGAGCTAAACCCACAAATTGTTTTCTTTGATTTCCAATATTGGCTACCGAACTTGACTCGGAGCCTGGGTATAAAGTGCATGCAATACTGGATAGTTAATCCAGTATCAATAGCTTACCTTGCATCCCCACCAAGATATCCCCAAGGAAGAGATTTAACTGAAGCTGATCTCATGGAACCGCCTTCGGGGTTCCCCGATTCCTCCATCAAGCTTTATGCCCATGAACTTCGATTCCTTACTGCCACAAGGAAACTGGAGTTTGGCAGTGGTGTTCTTTTGTATGATCGCATCCACAAGGGTGCAAGATTGTCAGATGCAATTGGGTTCAAAGGTTGCAGAGAATTTGACGGGCCTTATGCGGACTATCTTGAAACTCAATATGGGAAGCCTGTTCTGCTTTCAGGGCCTCTTTTACCTGAGCCACCTAACTCTACTTTAGAGGAAAAATGGGCTGCATGGCTTGGGGGATTCAGGGCTAGTTCTGTGATTTACTGTGCATATGGAAGCGAAAGCCCGTTACAACAAAATCAATTCCAAGAGTTGTTACTTGGTCTTGAGCTAACAGGCATCCCATTTCTGGCAGCACTTAAGCCCCCTGTTGAATTTGAGTCAATTGAAGAAGCTCTGCCAGAAGGATTCAAAGAAAGGGTTCAAGGAAGAGGGATTGCATATGAGGGATGGGTGCAGCAACAATTGATTTTGGGACATCCATCTGTTGGTTGCTTCATAACGCATTGTGGGGCTGCTTCTCTAACAGAGGCACTTGTGAATGAGTGTCAGTTGGTGTTGTTACCACGCCTAGGTGCTGATCATATCACGAATGCACGAACGATGAGTAGAAAGTTAAAGGTTGGGGTCGAAGTGGAGAAGGGTGAAGAAGACGGCTTGTTCACAAAGGAAAGTATATGCAAAGCTGTGAAAATTGTGATGGATGATGAGGGTGAGCTTGGCAGAGAAGTCAGGGCAAATCGTACCAAAATGAGGAACTTCTTACTAAGCAACAATTTAGAGTCGTCTTGTGTTGCTAGTTTCTGTCACAAGCTTCAAGGTTTACTCTAAATTCTGAGTTTCTATGACTGCAATCTAATTCAGTTGTTTATAAATAACTTTACTCAATGAATTTTGTGGTCTAGATACTCAACCCAATCAATAAAATGTTAAAAACCCAAGCGGAGGAATGGTAATCAACTCCCTTCTCTTCCACAGAATGGTTGTGACATGAATCCAATTAGGTTGTACTTTAGTTGTATTGAAAGTGTGCCATTTATAATTTGAAACCGAAATGTGTTGAAAATCTATAATAGCATTCATGAACTGCCCTTTTTCTCCTCTTTCTCGAACTCGCTCACCTCTCTCCTTTGCCGATAAAGTATAAGTTAAATAAATTTTTAATTTTTATAGTTTACACTTATTTTAATTTTATTCTTTATATTTTTTTTTTATAAATTAATTTTTGTACTAACAATCATTTATAAAATATTCTTACCATTAGTTTCAGTTATAATCTTGTAAATTTATGGTTCTTATAATTTTTTATTTTTTTAATTTAGTCTCTATAAATTTTTAATTTAGTTCTTATAATTTTTTCTTATTTTTAATTTAATTCTTATAAACTAACAGCATTATAATAAGTCTAACGATATGGACTATTTTATAAATAATTATAAGTATAATAATTGATTTAAAAAAATATATAATGACTAAAATTAAAATAAGTATAAATTATAAAGAAGAAACGTTTATTTAAACCTAAACTATAATAGCATATTTTAAGCTTGTGCTTCTATTGGTTACTTTAAATGATAATTTCAAACAAAAGAAAAATATTTAAACTATAACTTACGTGAATGTTACGTAAAAGGGGATTTGATCGTGGGCAAATTAAAAATGGTCCCTTGATGTGAGATCATAATATCATACATTAGTAATTACTATGCTATGTTAGCCAATCACACATCTCTAGAGTGAGCCCGTAACATTACCAACATAAAGAGGAGTTTGTTTTTATAGGGGGTACATACAGCAACCTATTTCAAAGCATAACGAAATGTAGGTAAATTAATTACTTGACTGCTTCTTTAGTAGTTCTCACGAGGAGATTATATTGTAACTGGAGTTATAACTTTATTTTACTGATTCTTTAGTATTTTACTTGCATCATGGGTTGCCAATTGCCATTACTACCATTCTTCCCATCATTTACCTTGTATGTCCCTCGGAGATCTTCTTTTTTTTTTTTTTTTGGTGTTTGTTCCTCGGAGATCTAGTGGCTCATAATCCAAAATTGGCTGGTTACATATATTTGAATTTGACATTATAAAATTCTACTAAACGTTTAAAAAATAAAAGTATCATTGTCAAAATTATCTTACCTAACTTTTCAAAAATATCATTTTGGTTTTTTAAAATTTTTTCATTAAAAATTATCACTTTATCAGCAAACTACAAGTAAAAGTATATATAATTCAGATTATTTATGTCAAATCATAACAAAAAATAATATAAATAAAAAATCTCGTGTTAAAACTATTTCCGTTGATTAATAAATAAAACTTGGAATTTCAAGAAAAAGAATTCTAAGAACAAAAATCAAACACGGCAACTTCCTATGTGAAAATCAATGAATCGCAAGATTAGGTTGTGTTTTGAATTAATTATAAAAAAATTTATGTTAAAAATAAATGAGTTTAATTTTTATTTATTATCAGTATAAATTTTTTTTATATTGTCATTTAATTATATGTTATTAAATTCGTAAAAGAATTAACTATCATAATAATTATCTAGAAAGTCTAACTATTTTAATAATTTAACAACACATAATTGAGTGATAATATAAAAAAACTTTACACTGACAGTAAATAAAAATTAAATTCAAAAATAATTATATGTATAATTCATTTTTAAAAAATTATTATAAAAAAATTAATTTATGTTTAAATATATAATTTATAATTAATTTTAAAATAAATTTTTTATTTAAATTATATAAAAAATTATTTTTATATATTAAACTATTAACTATATATAAAAAATTTATTTAATTAACTATAAAAAAATATTTAATTATTAAAACTTTTAAAATAAACTAAAACCATTTAATTAAAATACCCAAATCTTATCACAATTGATTTGTCCTTGCTCCTAAAAAAGCTGATGAGGAAGGGTGAGTGGAAGATAGACCCCTCTCGTCCTCTACGTTTCGATGCCTTCATACTTCATCAGACTCTGATACACTGCACACTGCACTGCAAATATCACAAACCTCCTCCTCTTACTCGTTGGTACCCGTTCCTTTCCCGCCATGGATGCAAATCCTTTGCATATAGCAATGTTTCCATGGTTTGCTATGGGCCACCTAACTCCATTTCTTCACCTTTCCAACAAGTTAGCGAAGAGAGGGCACAGAATCTCCTTCTTCATCCCCAAAAGAACAAAGGCCAAGTTACAACATCTCAACCTTCATCCACATCTTATCACCTTTGTCCCCATCACTGTTCCTCATGTTGATGGCCTTCCTCATGATGCAGAGACCACTTCAGATGTGCCCTTCTCTTCATTTCCAATTCTTGCCACAGCCATGGATCGCACAGAGAAGGACATCGAACTTCTCCTCATTGATCTAAACCCACAAATTGTTTTCTTCGACTTGCAAAATTGGCTACCGAACTTGACTCACAGACTGGGCATCAAGTGTATCCAATACTGGATAATGAATCCAGCAACAATAGCTTACCTCGCATCTCCAGCAAGAATGCGCCAAGGACGACATTTAGCTGAGGTTGATCTCATGAAACAGCCTTCGGGGTTCCCTGATTCCTCCATCAAGCTTTATGCCCATGAACTTCGATTCCTTGCTGCCTTAAGGAAAATGGAGTTTGGCAGCGGTGTTCTTTTCTATGATTGCATCAGCACTGGTGCAAGTTTGTCAGATGCAATTGGATTCAAAGGTTGGAGAGAAATTGACGGGCCTTACGTGGACTATCTTGAAACCCAATATGGGAAGCCTGTTCTGCTTTCTGGCCCTCTTTTACCAGAGCCACCCAACTCTACTTTAGAGGAAAAATGGGTGGCATGGCTTGGGGGTTTCAAGGCTGGTTCTGTGATTTACTGTGCATTTGGAAGCGAAAGCCCTTTACAGCAAAACCAATTCCAAGAGTTGGTACTTGGTCTTGAGCTCACAGGTTTTCCATTTCTTGCAGCACTTAAGCCCCCTGTTGAATTTGAAACAATTGAGGCAGCTCTACCAGAGGGATTCAGAGAAAGGGTTCAAGGAAGAGGGATTGTATATGGGGGATGGGTTCAGCAACAATTGATTTTAGGACACCCGTCTGTTGGGTGCTTCATAACACACTGTGGGGCTGCTTCTCTAACAGAGGCACTTGTGAACGAGTGTCAGTTGGTGTTGTTACCAGGCCCACTTGGTGATCATATCATCAATGCACGAAAGATGAGTAGAAAGATGAAGGTTGGGGTCGAAGTGGAGAAAGGTGAAGAAGACGGCTTGTTCACAAAGGAAAGTGTATGCAAAGCTGTGAAAATTGTGATGGATGATGAGAATGAGCTTGGCAGAGAAGTCAGGGCAAATCATACCAAAGTGAGGAACCTCTTACTAAGCAACAATTTCGAGTCGTCTTGTGTTGACAGTTTTTGTCACGGGCTTCAAGGTTTACTCTAAATTCGGTGTTTCGATGACTGCAATCTAATTCAGTTGTTTATAAATAAATTTACTCAATGAATTATGTGGTCTAGATAGTCAATCCATGAAGGTTTGGATTATGTTCTTTTCTCAAGACAAGCAAATGTTTTGCCACCGCATATGTCATGTGTCTTTCGTTTAAGACATCCAACTAAACACTACAAAAAAATGTTAATTTTCTGGCTGTCGAATTTGTCGAAAACTCTAGAAAGTCTGCTAAAAAAAGGTATTTTTGGCAAAATTTTCAGCAATTTCGGGTTGTCGCAAATAGTATCGACAAAAAATCATTTCCGATGCCCTCGAAGATTGCCGAAAACTCATTGACTGGTTATCTCACTTCCTCATCAACAAAAAATTATTTCTCCTTCTCTCATTTCACTCACTGTTTATTATGTTCGTTCCTTCCAACCGGGAGATTTTGGTATGGAGAACTCAAGCTTTCATGCATTCTAGTGAGCTGAGTCACATACTCTGTCGGAGCACATGTTAGAAGCCAATTAAGGCTGGTTGAAAGCTTAGCCAATTATTTCAGCTTGGGTCCAACCATACTTAGCCATAGAAGTGAGGGATTGAAGCTATCCTCTTATGTTCCCTTTTGAACCGAGAACAAAATTAGTTAGCACCACATTTTTCAGCTTGTACAAGGGTGGTTGGCAGGTTGCCATCTTCAGTCGAGTCACCGTCATTCCGCCATCCTTAAGCTGCTTCTGACTTGAAAAGGGGCCGGGGGAAAATCAGGAAAACGACTCGATGAAAGAAACGGACACCAAGGGAAAAAAACAGAACTCAGGAAGAGTGAAACTAAAGCCGGAGGTAGAAGAATAAAACTAGGACAACCATGATGTGATGTGATGTTGAGAATAGATATAAAATCAAGGGTGAGAGGAGTCTATTGTAAATGGTTATAAGATAAAGGAATTTTTTTAAGAGTAAATATTTATTTTCATCTCTCAAATATATAAGTGATATTAATTTAATTTTTTAATAATTATGTTATATTAAATTGATTTAAGATAATTTTATGTTATTAAAAGATTAATTTAATGTCAAAAAACATATTAAAGGACTAATATAATGTCAAAAATTAACATTAAAGGACTAATTTGATATTATAAATTATTAGAAGACTAAACTAACGTCACTTGTATATTTAGATGACTAAAATAAGACCAAAATAAGGAAAACGACTAGATGAAAGAAACGGACACCAAGGGAAAAAAACAAAACCCACGAAGAGTGAAACTAAAACCAGAGGAAGAAGTATAAAACTAGGACAAACAAGATGTGATCTTGATAATAGATACAAAATTAACGGTGAGAGGAGTATATTGTTAAGATAAAGAACTTTTTTTTAAAGAGTAAACATTAATTTTATTTTATTTTCTGAAAAATATAAGTGGCATTAGTTTAGTCATTTAATAATTGTATGACATCAAATTGGTCCTTTTAGATGACAATTTTATGTTATTGAAAGATTAATTTGATGTCAAAAAATATATTAAAAGACTAATTTGATGCCAAAAAATAACATTAAATGAATAATTTGATGTCACAAATTATTAGAGGACTAAATTAATGTCATTTATATTTTTAGAAGACTAAAATAGGACCAAAATCAAGAAAACGACTAGATGAAAGAAACGGACACCAAGGGGAAAAAAAAACCAGGAAGAGTGAAACTGAAGCCAGAGGAAGAAGAATAAAACTAAGACAAACATGATGTGATTTTGACAATAGATACAAAATCAATAGTGAGAGGAGTATATTGTAAATGGTTATAAGATAAAGGACTTTTTTTAAAAGAGTAAATATTTATTTTAGTCTCACAAATATACAAGTAACATCAGTTTAATCCTTTAACAATTGTGTGATATTAAATTGGTTCTTTTAGAGGACAATTTTATGTTATTAAATGATCAATTTGATGTCAAAAAAATATTAAAAAACTAATTTGATGTCAAAAATTAACATTAAATGAATAATTTGATATCATAAATTATTAAAGGTCTAAACTGATATCACTTGTATTTTTAGATGACCAAAATAAGACCAAAATCAAGAAAACGACTAGATGAAAGAAACGAACACCAAGGGAAAAAAACAAAACCCAGGAAGAGTGAAACTGAAGCCAGAGGAAGCAGAGTAAAACTAGGACAAACATGATGTGATCTTGACAATAAATGCAAAATTAACAGTGAGAGGAGTATATTGAAAATGGTTGTAAGATAAAGGATTTTTTTAAGAGTAAATACTTATTTTAGTCCCTCAAAACTACAAGTGATATTAGTTTAGTCCTTTAACAATTGTGTGAGATCAAATTAATTCTTTTATAGGATAATTTTATATTATTGAATGACCAATTTGATGTCAAAAAATATATTGTATGACTAATTTGATGTCAAAAATGAACATTAAAAGATTAATTTAATATCACAAATTATTGAAGAATTAAACTAATGTTATTTGTATATTTAGAAGATCAAAAATTGACCAAAATTAGGAAAACGACTAGATAAAAGAAACAGACACCAAGGGAAAGAAAAAAACAGAACCTAGGAAGAGTGAAAGAATAAAACTAGACAAACATGATGTGATCTTGACAATAGATACAAAATCAACGGTGAGAGGAGTATATTGTAAATGGTTATAAGATAAAGGATTTTTTTTAGTAAACACTTATTTTAATCTCTAAAAGATATAACTGATATTAATTTAGTCTTTTAACAATTATGTGCGATCAAATTAGCCTTTTTAGATGATAATTTTATGTTATTAAATGACTAATTTAATGTCAAAAAATATATTAAAGGACCAATTTAATACCAAAAATTAATATTGAATAACTAATTTAATGTCACAAATTTTTAAAGAACCAAACTAATATAATTTGTATGACTAAAATAAGTACCTACTTTATTTTTAATAAATGTCTAATTACTGGGAACTGTCGGTAATTTTTCATATTAATAAAATAAATTTGGTGAGGTGTCAAAATCTTATTTCGTCATCTATAGAATATCGGTACAAAACCTTATCGTTGAATGACTTTTACATTCTTCAATAAAATGAAGGTTTTCATGATTTTTTTTTTTTACTTAGGTTTTCATGTTAAATATGGTATTTTGTGATTGTGCCTTTTTTTCCCATGCTATTGTTGTTTGATCTACTTAACTGCTTATTTATTGGTTTTCACAATAAGAGAAGATTTTATGTTTTTTGACGAGGAGAGAAGATTTTATAGTATCTAGCAGTAACTTTATTTTACTGATTTTAGTATCTTACTTGCATTGTGGGTTACGATTACTACCATTTCTTCCCATCATTAAGTTTGTATGTTCCACGGAGATCTAGTGGTTCATTTTTTATTTTTATTTTTTATAATATTTTTATAAGTTACTAATATTATGAAATTAATCTCTCACTGATCACCGACACAGTTATGACTAAGAAACTCACTTAATAATTTCCTGATCCAATAATTAAATTTGTACCTTCATTTTATAAGTACAACTCGCTTATTATTGTACCTTATGTTTATTGATAATATCTAGTGGTTCATAATCCAATTAAGACTTACATATAATCTAAACTTATAAAAATTCTACTAAACGTTCTAAAAATAAAAGTATCATTGTCAAAATTATTTCTTACCTAACTTTTAAAAAAACATAATCTTTGAATTTTTTAAATTTTATCATTTTATCTGAAAAATAATTTAAAATATAATTAAAATTATATGTCATAACAAAAAATTATATAAATAAAAATTCTCTTGTTAAAATTATTTTTGTTGATCTAATCTATATTTATATAATATTACAAAAAAAGTATATTTATATCTCACGAAAGTCACGTGTAGTTCATACATTAAATTTTTTCTCTCTAACTTTTTTAGTCATTCATGTAAATTGAAATTCAAAATTCAGATACAATAAATAGGATGTTTGATATAAATACCAAATAATAACGACACGATATCAATTTGAATTTTTAATATAAATACCAAATAATAATGATATGATATCACTTTAAAATTTTTTTTTGACTTTTTCTCATGTCTTCACAATAATTGGCTCATGTAGGCTTGAGACATTTGAAATACTTTCTCTATAACTTGAAATTTTATGTTTTCTTTAATAAATTTGTAACACTCTATTTTAACTTTGATTAAATGTAAATATATAGTGTTACATATTAAAATAATATTTTAAATTATCATTAAAAATTAACCACTTTAAAAACTCTCGCTTCACAGTTTGTTGGGCAAGTCTCGCAGGTGTGCTGTGCGTGCACAGGCTAGTTTATTACTACAAAGTGCCTAAGGTTGAAGGAATGTTGGTTCTATAAATGGCTAGGTGTATAGATATCAGAGCTGGATGAAAGACCCCATAGGAAGCTTTCAAGACTAAAATACACATAGGATAAGGTGGAAAGCTTGCCTTACACCGAAACTTCAGAAGCAGAGAGTTAGGAATTCTTCTCCTCCTCTTTTTGGTGTTGTGGCCCTGTCTTTAGGGATTTTTTTAAAGGTTTTTCAACTATTATCTATCTATAATTTAAGCAAATAAACATCTCAATCACCAATTAATTCAAAAATTAAAAATTCTCAAATCAATTAGTATCAATTTTCATAATTTATGTACAATCATAATTAATCTCTCTATAAATGTTCAATCAGAATCAATTAGGATCAATTTACAAAATCATAATAAACTTATCATTTACTCCAAATCACTATTAATGAGACATTAATTGTGATACTTGAATTTAAATTTGTTTCTTTTTATATATTCTTTCTTATTAAATTTTAAGTAACAGAGCTTAGAGCTCAATAATGGATATCAAATAATAAAAATCTCTATAGGCTATATATTTTTTATTTATAGAAATGGCCTAGATAAAATTAGATATTGACAGTAGTTATCAGAGAGCAAAGTTTATGACATGTCTAATTTTTTGGTTATTCTAAATCAAAATAAATATAAACCCACACTTCATGGGTTTAGAATTTTTTTAAAGTTGTTTACCAGTGTCGGGCCTTTAAAAAATTCAATAATTTCTCTATATGAATTTTCTTTCATAACTTTCTCACAAATTTTTGAATACAAACATGATATTCAGACTTGATTGGTGAGTGATAATATTCTTTGGTTTAAATAAAATTTTGGTCCCTATAGTTTACACTCAATCTTAATTTAGTCTTTATATTTTTTGTCTTTGTAAATCAAAAAAAAAATCTTCACATTTATAATCGTTTGTAAAATGATCCCTATCATTAGATTTGTTATGACGCCATTAGTTTATAGTGATCAAATTAAAAATAATAAAAAATGATAGGGATCAAATTAAAAAAAATAAAAAACTATAAGGACAAAAAACTGACGGCATCATAACCGAAACTAATAGTAGAAATCATTTTACAAACGATTGTAAGTATAAAAATTGATTTATAAAGAAAAAAATATATTTAAGATTTAAAAAGATTATAAGTACAAAAATATAAGGACTAAAATAAAAATAAGTATAAATTATAAGAACTAAAAATTTATTTAAACATATTTCTTTCTTATGACATGTTTTATATCATATAATGTTAGTTATTTAATGATGACGACAATCACAAGTTGCATTTTTTTAAAGATGTTATCAGTCTTCTTCTTACTGAGAAGAGTAAGTTAGTATAATATGAGATGACAAAGCTACCAACCACATGACAATTGAGTTGGATTATCTTTTGTAAAATGATTGATGATTGATTTTGTTACTTTATTAGTTGTTGTGATTTACTTTTCTATTTATTCTTCAATTATTTTGTATTAGAGGTGCACAAAAGCATAAGTGCATAATGCTCTTATGAGAATATTTTCTTATTCTATTTTTTGTTGTTGGCTTGTTCTTTTAGGAAACGACTTTTCATGATGTTGGTTGAGCAAAAGTCACGGTATCTTATTTTAGAATATGATATAACATTTATAGAGTTTATATATATATAAGCAATTGTGAAGAAATGATTTTTCTAATCGCAATAATTTTAACATACTTAAATAGTTGTATTAGTAAAATTAAATAAATTTATCATGCAACCATTTTATTATATATATTGAACTAATTTATTATAATTATTTAAAAAAAATATGTACATAGCTTATTTAACAAATTCATGTATCAAACGAGTAATAAATGTAAAATTATTATATAAAATATAATTCATATATGTAGAGTCAATGTCATGTGTCACTCATACATGAATTTTGTTTTTTTCTAAATTTGTACTCCTTTGATATAATCTTATTATCCATGTATTTAAATTTTGTTTAAAAAATTTCAAATCTGATTCAAATTTTAATTATATTTAATTTGATTTAATGTAAGTGATAAATTTTAATTACTATAACTTTTCAAAATTTATATTAATTTAAATATCATTTATTTATTTATTAATAAGTGTGATTAATGAAGATCATATATTATAGCATATTTAAATTATTAATATTTTTAAAATTAATTAAATATCAATTATAATTATTTAACTATTATAATAAATAAATACTCTAATAAACAGTTAATTTAAAATATTTTAAACCTTAATCAAATACTTCAAGTTTTATATTTATATAGTTATTATTTATTTTTGACATCTTGTTAAACACTAAATATATTAAATGTTTAATTATAAATTTTATTTTTATGATTTATTTATTTATTTTTCTTTTGAGATAATTAATTTAAAAAGTGATTAAACTATTTTTAATAAAAATCTTATTAATTTTTTTAATAAAAAATATCAAAACAACTAATATTATATATATATATATATATATGTTTTTAATATAACAAACTAGTACATTATATAAGTAATAAAATTAAATAATAACTACAAGTAGAAATTTCAAGAATAAAAAATTCGAAGAACAAAAACCAAACATGGCAACTTCCGATAAGAAAAGCAATCAATGAATCACAAGGTTAGGACTGGAACGGTTAATAACCAAATTAAATCGATTAAAGTTAAAAAATAATATTTTATTTTATTTCTTTTTATAAAATTTAAAAAATAAAAAATAAAATATTATTTTTATAATTTTAGTAAAATATATATAATTAAAACTAAAAATAAAAAAAAAATCAAACGTACTTTTAAATTATTAGAGTTGGTCATTTCACTTATATATTTTTTACTTTATACATTCCTTATCAACAATATAAATTCTTCATCGATGTCTCACCCAGTGTTATTAAACTCAGACTGAATCGGTTGGTGAATCAATAAATCGGCCAAATAACCGGTCCGAGTAATTACTTGAATCAGTCATGTATCAAAATAGTGTAACCTAGTTTGATTTAACTGGTTTTAGCCAAAAATCGGTGACCCAGCCAGTTGAACCGATAAATCGACCGAGTCATGAGTTTAAAAAAAGAAAAACTCTTAAACTTTGAGATGTTATAATTTATAATTTTTGACTCGTTTGTACAAATTAAACTAATTATATGTTCATTTCATATAAACTTTTTAGATTAACGCCATGTCGATCCTGAATTTTTTTTTAAAAAAACTTATTTTTTGAGTTATAATCATTTTAATGAAAATATTAAAAAAATATTATAAATTAAAAGCTAAACTCTTTTTTTTTTAAGGTCATTATTTCTCTTAAAATAAAAATAATTTAATTATTTATAATAATAAATATTATCATATAATATATATATATATATATTTAATTTTATGCGATTTATGACTATCGACACATTACCCTCACCAAATCTTCGAGTTTAATAACTGTGTTCGCACCTCCCAGTTTTCACCGACGTCCACACACAATTAAATTCCAAACGCATACTTCGTCATAAGCTGATACAATGCAAATATCACAAATCTCCTTCTCTTACTCGTTGGTACCGGTTCCTTTCCAGCCATGGATGCAGCTCCTTTGCACATAGCAATGTATCCATGGTTTGTTATGGGGCACCTAACCCCGTTTCTTCACCTCTCCAACAAGTTAGCGAACAGAGGGCACAGAATCTCCTTCTTCATCCCCAAAAGAACACAGGCCAAGTTACAACATCTCAACCTTTACCCACATCTTATCGCCTTTGTCCCCATCACTGTTCCTCACGTTGATGGCCTTCCTCATGATGCAGATACCACTTCAGATGTACCCTTCTCTTTATTCCCACTTCTTGCTACTGCCCTGGATCGCACACATAAGGACATCGAAATTCTCCTCATTGATCTAAACCCACAAATTGTTTTCTTCGACTTCCAATATTGGCTACCGAACTTGACTCGGAGACGGGGCATCAAGTGTATCCAATACTTGATAGTTAATCGAGTAACAGTCGCTTACCTCGGATGCCCAGCAAGAGAGCGCCAAGGAAGAGATTCAACTGAAGCTGATCTCATGAAACCGCCTTGGGGGTTCCCTGATTCCTCCATCAAGCTTTATGCCCATGAACTTCGATTCCTTGCTGCCACAAGGAAACTAGAGTTTGGCAGTGGTGTTCTTTTCTTTGATCGCATCAGCACTGGTGCAAGATTGTCAGATGCAATTGGGTTCAAAGGTTGCAGAGAATTTGACGGGCCTTATACGGACTATCTTGAAACTCAATATGGGAAGCCTGTTCTGCTTTCAGGGCCTCTTTTACCAGAGCCACCTAACTTTACTTTAGAGGAAAAATGGGCTGCATGGCTTGGGGGATTCAGGGCTGGTTCTGTTATATATTGTGCATATGGAAGCGAAAGCCCGTTACAACAAAATCAATTCCAAGAGTTATTGCTTGGTCTCGAGCTATCAGGCATTCCGTTTCTGGGAGCACTTAAGCCCCTGTTGAATTTGAGTCAATTGAAGAAGCTCTGCCAGAAGGATTCAAAGAAAGGGTTCAAGGAAGAGGGATTGCATATGAGGGATCCATCTGTTGGTTGCTTCATAACTTCTTGCTAAGCAACAATTTAGAGTCGTCTTGTGTTGATAATTTTTGTCACAAGCTTCAAGATTTACACTAAATTCTGAGTTTCAATGACTGCAATCTTATTCAGTTGTTTTATATTACTCAATGAATTCTGTGCTCTAGATACTTAACTCCTCCTCCTCCCACTGAAGGGCTGTGGCAGGAATCCAATAAGGTCGTACCTTAGTTGTAGCAAGTGCAAGACGCTTGGTTGTATTGAAAGTTTGCCATTTATAATTTGATATTGGAATGAGTTGAGAAACTATAATAGCACACATGAACTGTCCTTTTTCTTCTCTTTCTGGAACTCTCTCGCCTCCCTCTCCTTTCTGGGAAACTCTCCCCCGTTCTTTTACTCAGGGCTGGCATTATTCTCCACTGCACTGACAGTTTTTTTTTTTTATATAATAATATTGTTATTTTTGTTAATTAAAATATTTTGCCTTTATTTTTATGTATTAAAATACGTTTTAAATAAATTTATTTAGAAACCGCCATTCGTTAAAGACTATTTTTTAACATTTTTTTTTTAATTTTATAAGTCATAAATCACTTTCATTGAGAGTGGTTTTTATGAAAATTTTTTAAAATAATTTAAATAGAGCAAGTTAAAAATTTCTTTTCACAACGGTTTTTATTTATGTTTTTAAAATTTAAAAACATAAAATTTAAAAAAAAACATATTAAAAAATTGTTATGAACCAAGATAATTTTTGAATATAAATAAAAAAGCATATTTTAGTATATAAAAATAAAAAAATATTTTAATAAATAAAAAAATCATATATAAAAAAAATCCACAGTGACACACCTCACTTCTTGTTTTACAAGTTGCATGTCATTAAATCATGACTTGAGAAACTATAATAGCAAAACTCTATTTTTTTCGTTGTAGTGTAAGAGATTTTTAAACTTCAAAACTTTATTTTGATAAAATATATTAAGAAGCAATTTTTTAGCTTGTGTTCTATTGGTTACTTTCTTTAAATGATGAAAAGAATATTTAAATCATAATTTGCATGGATATTACGTAAAAGGGGAAATAAACACTTCGGACTTTGTTTTTGATTAATTTTTTAGAATAAACATTTTTTTTAATTAAAAGCTATTTTATCTAAAATTTATCTTATTGGTTTAAATTATGTAAAATTGATTATAAGTTAAAATTATTTTTTCATAATTAAAAACAATTTTTTTAGAATTTTTTTTATTTTAAGCTTTTAATTATTTGATTTTAAATTATTTTAAAAGTTTTGAGAGAAAAATATCTATTTACTCTTAACCAACAAATTTTTTTAATTATTTCATATATTTTTTAATAATTTAATACATAAAATTAAATTTTTTTATACAATCTAAACAAAACTCTTTATCTTAAAATTTATTATAAATAAACATATTTAAATATAAATTAATTTTTTTAAAAATTAATTATACATATAATTAATTTTTAATATAATTTTTTTTTACAATTAATTTAAACAAAATTTGCGCAACTGGTTTAAGTATTGTGGTTTAGGATAATTTTTGCAGTTGAATTGCCAACAGAGAAGAGAGAGTTATAGGTATAAAATTCTTGACCGCACTATGCGTAATGTCACATAAAGTTCAGATGAATATAGAGAAATATTGAAGGAAGGACTGAACAGCAGTACAAAATGCAGCATCAGAGATGATATAGAACATCAACATATTATATTTATATTCAATAGGTATTTTAATTGACAGCTTTAGTAATGAATAATGATTAGTTGAAATACGTACAAGAATGATCATGATGAAAAAGAAAGCAGCTCACTAATGTAGTTATCATCATCATTTGTCACTTATCAATGTAGCTTTTACCCAAAAAATTGTTAACGAATCTGCAAAATGTGTTAGAAGTTGGGTAATCTACTATCTATTAATAAAGTGACTCTCTCTAATGCTGCGTGGTATTTTTTTATTGCAATTGATTAAAAAATTTCCCTGTTCATTTTAACTTATTCATGTCCTAATTTCAATTTTACCCTTACTTTTTTTTATTTTATTTTTTATGACAAGGAGGGGCAAGGGCCCTAAAAAGTAACTATACTACAAAGAAAAGAAACTCCAATAAGGTCATCTACAAGAATCCTCCCACACCCTACAGGAGGTGACTCCAACAAGTGCAAACCAAGAGTTATAGAGTGGGAGTAGTTGGCCCAAAGCTCAGACAAAATAACACTAGAAGACTCCCAAATTCCTCACGAAACCACCAAGTCAGGTTCCTGAATTGTCACGAAAAATTCCTCCGCACCCAGTGAAACGACCCCCAGATTTGCAAGAGCTGTCAACATTACATTTAATCCAGCCCTTCTCTGGAAACTGCCAACCAACCATAACCTGTTGATAATGATTTCCCTGCACAAAGTCATGAAGAGGGGATGAGCCAACCTGGAGCATTTCCAAAGCTCGAAGATTGGCGAAGAATAATACATTGTCCAATGAATTGCTTTTACCTTCAAATATCAAACAGTTGCGATTCAACCAAATAAGCCAAAGGGTAAAACCAAATAAGAGCTTCCATCTAACAGTAGCATCCTGACCCAAACTGTTACAAAGACTATCCTCCACCCAGTTCACTAGGCTCGAGCTAAAGAAACCATGGCAAGCCCTTGGTTGGAGCATACGATGCCACAAATCCTTCACCGTGGGACAATCACGCAAAGCATGAATGGTGCTCTCAGACCCCCCACACCGCGGGCAAGCGTTTGTCTGAGCAAAACCTCTAGCAAATCTGAGCTTGTTAGTAAGAACTCCATCATGCAAGATCAGCCACATAAAACAACGAATACGTTGTGGGCCTGGCCACCGCCAGACTTGCTTCCAAATTATTACCATCACGAACTCCATTATTCCCAGAAATTGCAAGATAAGCTGAATTAGTAGTAAATTCACCATCGCTTGAATGAGCCCACACAGGTTTATCTTCCCCAAGCATTACACAGGGAGGCAAGATGTTAGCAATTTTATGACACATCTCACTAGGAAGATGGTGTTGGAAGATATGCCAGATCCAATCCCCATGTTAGTCAACAAAGACGGTTCAGGTTTGTATATACCGGAATTTAAGTCAAATAACTTGTTTCATTTAAGCTAATACATTTTATTATTAATCATGACCGCAGTTAAATGGTTTTCTTATATTTAGTTTTATTCCTCTATTAATATTTTTTAATTTATAATTTTTGTACATTAATGTTTGTCACGAGCCTTTTTAATTTTCTTTTTCTGATATTGCTACTTTATATTTTTTTTCAAATTAAATCAAATTCTTGGTTATTGATGACTGCATATAATTTATGTTAAAATTTGTAAAGACAGAAAGTCAAATAATTTTGATATAATTTAGTTTCATTCAAGTTAATACATTTTATTCTAAATAATGATTGCTATTAAATGATTTTTTTTAATATTTAGTTTTATTCCTCTACTGGTATTTAAAAAATATAAATTCTTTTACATTTGTGATGAACTTTTTAATTTTTTTTTCATAGAATAATTTTTTCCTATATTTTTTTAACTTAAATCAAATTCTTGATTATTAATGACGCATATAATTTTCATAATTTATGTTAAAATTTGTATACACCAGAATTTAAGTCAAATAACTTGTTTCATTTAATATAATACATTTTATTTTTAATTATGACTGATATTAAATGGTTTTTTTGTATTTAGTTTTCTTCTTTTATGGATATTTTCTTATATGTAGTTTTATATTTAGTTTTTATAATAAATTTTTATATGTATGATTTTTTATTATGTAATTTTGTTCAATTAATTTAGACTTTGTTGAGACTGGCTCATGAATGTTTAATTTATTTTTGTCATGTATAACTTTATTTTTATATTTTTTCCATAATTTTATTTCTTCATATTTTATTTTTTTTCAAATATTATTAATGTGGAATACCAATCACAAATTTGTAATTTATTTTTATATATTTATTTTCTGCACTGAGTTTTTTTTTTTTTGGAAATTCCTGGATTTCTTTTGGCAAATTCCTACTATATTAACAAAATTTAGACTAAAATATTGTAGTCTTGCAAATTTGTAATATTTTTGTAGTTTTATTGGTTTAATTTTTAATTTTATGGGTGTTTCACCTAATTTTTAATTTTAATTTTAGATTCAAAACCTTATCAAAACTAGTAGTTGCATTATGATCTTTCATGAAATTTTAAATAATTTTAAAATTTTATATTTATCTCTTGTTGGGACTACTAGTCCCATAAGGGATAATTTAGATTTTAAAAAAATTTTACTTATTTTTATTTTGCCCATAATAAATTTTATATTACACTTTTGGCCCTTTGTGGAACTATGAATCCTGTAGAGTGTATTTAGAAGGAATTGTATTTTTTGAAGGGATTCTCCAACCATCAAATGACCATAATGTAGATAAAGCAAAGATAAGGACATGCAAGAGAGATTCTACCAGTTTCCAAGTCAAATAAGGAGATGGAATGAGATACGAAGATGCAAGAGAATAAGAGAGATCTTAAGAAGTGGTAGGAGTGTAAAATAAAATAAATAAATATATCTCCAGATTAAAAAAAAAAGTTTCACAATATATAAAAAAAATTTAAAGATTTTTTGCAAAGTAACTTTAACCTCATGAATTAGTTTACTTATCAAATTTCAACTATTAAATTGTTATCATTATTTTATTATTATTAACAACCAAAAAGGCTTATATTAAATGATATATCAACGCACTAATTATTTATTGGTATATGTTACCCATTTTGTGACTCTCTTTTTTTTCATGATGTTGTTGTTTGATGTAGTTTACCGCTTATTTATTGGTTTTCACAATAAGAGAAGATTTTATTATACCTAGAAGTAACTTTATTTTACTGATTTTAGTATCTTATTTGCGTTGTGGGTTACGATTACTACCATTTCTTCCCATCATTAAGTTTGTATGTTCGACGGAGATTTAATGGTTTATTTATTTATTTATTTTTAAATGTTTTCACAAGTTATTAGTAGTATGAAATTAATTTCTGACATAGTCGCGATTGAGAAGCTCACTCAATAATTGCCTCACATTGTAAATATAACTCAGTCACTACTACACCCAACACTTATTATTGGTGAGATTTAGTGGTTCATAATCCAATTAAGACTTACATATAATCTAAACTTATAAAAAATCTACCCAAACGTTATAAAAATAAAAGTATCATTGTAAAAATTATTTCTTACCTAACTTTTTTTAAAAATAATTAATATTTAAATTAGTCCTTTAAAAATATATAAGACATCAGTTTAGTCCTTTAATTTAATTATTTTTGACATCAAAATAGTCTTTTAAAGATACATTAGACATTAGTTTGATTATTTTATGTCATTTTTTAATTAAGTTAGTCCTCTAAAATTATTTTTGACATCAAATTAGCCCTTAAAAATTGACCTAAAATGATCAATTTCATATAAAAAATAATTAAAAAACTAAATTGATGTCCAATTATATCTTTAGATGATCAAATTAAATATTTACTCTAAAAAACATAATCTTTGAGTTTTTTAAATTTTATCAGAAAAATAATTTAAAATATAATTAAAATTATATATGTCAAGTCATAACAAAAAACTATATAAATAAAAATTTGCTATTATAGTTTCTCAACTCATTCCAATATCAAATTATAAATGGCACACTTCCCATACAACCAATGGTCTTGCACTTGCTACAACTAAGGTACGACCTTATTGGATTCCTGCCACAGCCCTTCAGGACCAATACAACCAAATTATAAATGGCACACTTTCAATACAACCAATGGTCTTGCACTTGCTACAACTAAGGTACGACCTTATTGGATTCCTGCCACAGCCCTTCAGCAGCAGCAGCAGGAGGAAGAGGAAGAGGAGGAGGAGGAGTTAAGTATCTAGACCACATAATTCACTGAGTAAATTTATTTATAAACAACTGAATTAGATTGCAGTCATCGAAACACCGAATTTAGAGTAAACCTTGTAGTTTGTGACAAAAACTGTCAACACAAGACAACTCGAAATTGTTGCTTAGTAAGAGGTTCCTCATTTCGGTATGATTTGCCCTGACTTCTCTGCCAAGTTCATTCTCATCATCCATCACAATTTTCACAGCTTTGCATACACTTTCCTTTGTGAACAAGCCGTCTTCTTCTCCTTTCTCCACTTCGACCCCAACCTTCATCTTTCTACTCATCTTTCGTGCATTGATGATATGATCACCAAGTGGGCCTGGTAACAACACCAACTGACACTCGTTCACAAGTGCCTCTGTTAGAGAAGCAGCCCCACAATGTGTTATGAAGCACCCAACAGATGGGTGTCCTAAAATCAATTGTTGCTGAACCCATCCCCCATATACAATCCCTCTTCCTTGAACCCTTTCTTGGAATCCCTCCGGTAGAGCTGCCTCAATTGTTTCAAATTCAACAGGGGGCTTAAGTGCTGCAAGAAATGGAAAACCTGTGAGCTCAAGACCAAGTACCAACTCTTGGAATTGGTTTTGCTGTAAAGGTCTTTCGCTTCCAAATGCACAGTAAATCACAGAACCAGCCTTGAAACCCCCAAGCCATGCCACCCATTTTTGCTCTAAGGTAGAGTTGGGTGGCTCTGGTAAAAGAGGGCCAGAAAGCAGAACAGGCTTCCCATATTGGGTTTCAAGATAGTCCACGTAAGGCCCGTCAATTTCTCTCCAACCTTTGAATCCAATTGCATCTGACAAACTTCCACCAGCGCTGATGCGATCAAAGAAAAGAACACCGCTGCCAAACTCCATTTTCCTAAAGGCAGCAAGGATTCGAAGTTCATGGGCATAAAACTTGATAGAGGAATCAGGGAACCCCATCGGCGGTTTCATGAGATCAACTTCACCTAGATGTGGTCCTTGGCGCATTCTTGCTGGGGATGCGAGGTAAGCTATAGTTGCTGGATTAACTATCCAGTATTGAATACACTTGATGCCCAGTCTCCGAGTCAGGTTCGGAAGCCAACATTGGAAATCGAAGAAAACAATTTGTGGGTTTAGATCAATGAGGAGAAGCTCGATGTCCTTCTCTGTGCGATCCATGGCAGTGGCAATAAGTGGGAATAAAGAGAAGGGCACATCTGAAGTGGTCTCTGCATTATGAGGAAGGCCATCAACGTGAGGAACAGTAATGGGGACAAAGGTGATAAGATGTGGGTAAAGGTTGAGATGTTGTAATTTGGCCTGTGTTCTTTTGGGGATGAAGAAGGAGATTCTGTGCCCTCTCTTGCCTAACTTGTTGGAGAGGTGAAGAAATGGAGTGAGGTGCCCCATGGCAAACCATGGAAACATTGCTATATGCAAAGGATTTGCATCCATGGCGGGAAAGGAACGGGTACCAACGAGTAAGAGGAGGAGGTTTGTGATATTTGCAGTGTATCAGAGTCTGATGAAGTATGAAGGCATCGAAACGTAGAGGACGAGAGGGGTCTATCTTCCACTCACCCTTCCTCATCAGCTTTTTTAGGAGTAAGGACAAATCAATTGTGATAAGATTTGGGTATTTTAATTAAGTGGTTTTAGTTTATTTTAAAAGTTTTAATAGTTAAATATTTTTTATAGTTAATTAAATAATTTATATATATATTTAATAATTTAATACACAAAAATAAATTTTTTATATAATTTAAATAAAATAATTTATTTTAAAATTAATTATAAATTATATATTTAAATATAAATTAATTTTTTTATAATAAATTTTTAAAAATGAATTATACATATAATTATTTTTGGATTTAATTTTTATCCGCTATCAGTGTAAAGTTTTTTTACACTATCATTCAATCATGTGTTGTCAAATCATTAAAATAGTTAGACTTTCTAGGTAGTTGAGATGATAGTCAATTCTTTTACTGATTTAACAACATATAATTAGATAACATTGTAAAATTTTTTTACATTGATATTATATTTTAACATAAATTTTTTTATAATTAATTCAAAACACAACCTAATCTTGCGATTCATTGATTTTCACATAGGAAGTTGCCGTGTTTGATTTTTGTTCTTAGAATTCTTTTTCTTGAAATTCCAAGTTTTATTTATTAATCAACGGAAATAGTTTTAACACGAGATTTTTTATTTATATAATTTTTTGTTATGATTTGACATAAATAATCTGAATTATATATACTTTTACTTACAGTTTGCTGATAAAATGATAATTTTTAATGAAAAAATTTTAAAAAACCAAAATAATATTTTTGAAAAGTTAGGTAAGATAATTTTGACAATGATACTTTTATTTTTTAAACGTTTAGTAGAATTTTTATAATGTCAAATTCAAATATATGTAACCAGCCAATTTTGGATTATGAGCCACTAGATCTCCGAGGAACAAACACCAAAAAAAAAAAAAAAACAAAAGAAGATCTCCGAGGGACATACAAGGTAAATGATGGGAAGAATGGTAGTAATGGCAATTGGCAACCCACGATGCAAGTAAAATACTAAAGAATCAGTAAAATCAAGTTATAACTCCAGTTACAATATAATCTCCTCGTGAGAACTACTAAAGAAGCAGTCAAGTAATTAATTTACCTACATTTTGTTATGCTTTGAAATAGGTTGCGGTATGTACCCCTATAAAAAAAAAACTCGTCTTTATGTTGGTAATGTTACGGGCTCCCTCTAGAGATGTGTGATTGGCTAACATAACATAGTAATTACTAATGTATGATATTATGATCTCACATCAAGGGACCATTTTTGGTTTTTAATTTGCCCACGATCAAATCCCCTTTTACGTAACATTCACGTAAGTTATAGTTTAAATATTTTTCTTTTGTTTGAAATTATCATTTAAAGTAACCAATAGAAGCACAAGCTTAAAATATGCTATTATAGTTTAGGTTTAAATAAACGTTTTTTCTCTATAATTTACACTTATTTTAATTTTAGTTATTATATATTTTTTTAAATCAATTATTATACTTATAATTATTTATAAAATGGTCCATATCATTAAACTCGTTATAATGTCGTTAGTTTATAAGAATCAAATTAAAAATAGAAAAAAATTATAAGGATCAAATTAAAAATTTACAGAGACCAAACTAAAAAATTAAAAAATTATAAAGACCATAAACTAACAATATCATAATTGAAACTAACGGTAAGAATCATTTTATAAACGATTATTAGTATGAAAATTAATTTACAAGAAAAAATATAAAAAGTAAAATCAAAATAAGTGGAAATTATAAAAACTAAAAATTTATTTAAATCTATACTTTATCAGAAAAGAAGAGATAGGTGAGCGAGTTCGAGAAAGAGGAGAAAAAGGGCAGTTCATGAATGCTATTATAGATTTTCAACACATTTCGGTTTCAAATTATAAATTGCACACTTTCAATACAACTAAAGTACAACCTAATCGGATTCATGTCACAACCATTCTGTGGAAGAGGAGGGAGTTGATTACCATTCCTCCGCTTGGGTTTTTAACATTTTATTGATTGGATTGAGTATCTAGACCACAAAATTCATTGAGTAAAGTTATTTATAAACAACTGAACTAGATTGCAGTCATAGAAACTCAGAATTTAGAGTAAACCTTGAAGCTTGTGACAGAAACTAGCAACACAAGACGACTCTAAATTGTTGCTTAGTAAGAAGTTCCTCATTTTGGTACGATTTGCCCTGACTTCTCTGCCAAGCTCACTCTCATCATCCATCACAATTTTCACAGCTTTGCATACACTTTCCTTTGTGACCAAGCCGTCTTCTTCACCCTTCTCCACTTCGACCCCAACCTTTAACTTTCTACTCATCGTTCGTGCATTCGTGATATGATCAGCACCTAGGCGTGGTAACAACACCAACTGACACTCATTCACAAGTGCCTCTGTTAGAGAAGCAGCCCCACAATGCGTTATGAAGCAACCAACAGATGGATGTCCCAAAATCAATTGTTGCTGCACCCATCCCTCATATGCAATCCCTCTTCCTTGAACCCTTTCTTTGAATCCTTCTGGCAGAGCTTCTTCAATTGACTCAAATTCAACAGGGGGCTTAAGTGCTGCCAGAAATGGGATGCCTGTTAGCTCAAGGCCAAGTAACAACTCTTGGAATTGATTTTGTTGTAACGGGCTTTCGCTTCCATATGCACAGTAAATCACAGAACTAGCCCTGAATCCCCCAAGCCATGCAGCCCATTTTTCCTCTAAAGTAGAGTTAGGTGGCTCAGGTAAAAGAGGCCCTGAAAGCAGAACAGGCTTCCCATATTGAGTTTCAAGATAGTCCGCATAAGGCCCGTCAAATTCTCTGCAACCTTTGAACCCAATTGCATCTGACAATCTTGCACCCTTGTGGATGCGATCATACAAAAGAACACCACTGCCAAACTCCAGTTTCCTTGTGGCAGTAAGGAATCGAAGTTCATGGGCATAAAGCTTGATGGAGGAATCGGGGAACCCCGAAGGCGGTTCCATGAGATCAGCTTCAGTTAAATCTCTTCCTTGGGGATATCTTGGTGGGGATGCAAGGTAAGCTATTGATACTGGATTAACTATCCAGTATTGCATGCACTTTATACCCAGGCTCCGAGTCAAGTTCGGTAGCCAATATTGGAAATCAAAGAAAACAATTTGTGGGTTTAGCTCCATCAGGAGAAGCTCGATGTCCTTCTCTGTGCGATCCATGGCAGTGGCAATAAGTGGGAATAAAGAGAAGGGCACATCTGAAGTGGTCTCTGCATTATGAGGAAGGCCATCAACGTGAGGAACAGTAATGGGGACAAAGGTGATAAGATGTGGGTAAAGGTTGAGATGTTGTAATTTGGCCTGTGTTCTTTTGGGGATGAAGAAGGAGATTCTGTGCCCTCTCTTGCCTAACTTGTTGGAGAGGTGAAGAAATGGAGTGAGGTGCCCCATGGCAAACCATGGAAACATTGCTATATGCAAAGGATTTGCATCCATGGCTGGAAAGGAACGGATACCAACGAGTAAGAGATGGAGATTTGTGATATTTGCAGTGTATCAGCTTATGACGAAGTATGTGTTTGGAATTCAATCCGTACGGTGTGCACGTCTTTTTCCTTCCTTCTCTCTTGAGATTTTCTTTAAAGCTGTGGTTGGATTACGAGAGAAATAGAGTAAAAAAAAATAAAATAAAAAAAAATAGGAAGGAAAGAAATAAGATAAAAAATGAATAAATTTTTAAGTTGTTTGGATTAAGAGAATTAAAAAAAAAAAGAAAAAAAATTTAAATTTTGTTGTAAATACATATTTATCCTTATTTAATTATTTATAAAATAATAAAAAGAAGGGTATATTAGTCAAATTTTCATCCCTACCTATTTTTTTTCTATTTCTTCTCATTTTAGGAAAGAAATAAAAAAACTGTGAGATTCATCATTTTTTTTTCTTTATTTTTTCTCTAACCAAACAAAAAAATTTCTTCATTTCTCTTCTATTTCTCTCTTTCTATTTTCTATTTCTCTCCAAAGGATAAAAGTTGTTTTTAGATTCCAGTTTAGTGATCGGGGTTTCACTGACTCTAACACTGTCAGGTACCACAATAAATATATATATATATAAACTTAATTAATTAATTAGTCCTTACCTACTAGCTGTACGAAGGCAACGTAACGTAGAGAACGATAAGGGTCTATCTTCCACTCACTCTCCCTATTCAGCTTTTTTAGGAGTAAAGTGGTTGTGATGATGCATGTGTGACGTGCACTGTTCTACTCTTCGTCCTATCCTTGTTGTTCATTGATTGTTTTTCACATTTGGAATTTGCCATGTTTGATGTTTGTTATTGGAGTTTTTTTTTTTCTTGAAAATCCTACTTTTAATTATTAATTAATTCTATTATTTATATAATGTACAAATTTGTTATATTAAATATATATATTAATTATAATATATTATTTATTTTGATATTTTTTATAAAAAAATTAATAGAATTTTATTAAAAATAATTTAATCAATTTTTAATTTAATTATCTCAAAAAAACCATAAAATTAAAGGTTATCATTAAAAATTTAATATACTTAGTGTTTATAAAAAAAACAAGATGTTAAAAATAAATAATAACTATATAAATATAAAACTTGAAGTATTTGATTAAAATTAAAAATATTTTAAATTAAATGCTTATTAAAATATTTATTTATTATAATAGGTAAACAATTATAATTGCTATTTAATTAATTTTAAAAATATTAACAATTTAAATATAGCATGATATATGATTTTCATCAATCATATTTATTAATAGATAAATAAATAATTAGTATTTGAATTAATATAAATTTTAAAAAGTTAGGATAAATAAAATTTATCACTTAAATCAAATCAAATAAAATATAATTGAAATTTAAATTAGATTTGAACTTTTTTAAACAAATTTTGAATACATTGACAATAATGCTGTATCAAAAGAGTAAAAATTGAAAAGAAAAAAAATTCATGCATGAGTGACACATGACATTGACCTCATATGCATGAAGTATATTTTATATAATTGTATTACTTTTATTACTCATTTGATACACAAATTTGTTAAATAACCAATGTACACATTTGTTAAATAATTATAATAAATTAGTTCAGTTTCATGAGGTTAGCTCATTTAATAAAGAACATTTGATGTTAGTGTCAAATTCAAGATTTTATCCCTAACGAATGTATATTAATTTTTTCTTCTTTTTTTTCCTCTTCTCTTTCTTGAGCCCCCTTGGGGATTGCCCTTAAGTCCTACTCTAATAATGAGACTTCTACTAAACTTAACGAGGTCAGGTACCAAAAAAAATATTAGTTAAATATATATATATATATAATAAAATGATTACATAATAAATTTATTTAATTTTATTTATACAACTATTTAAATATGTTAAAATTAATACGATTAGAAATATATATAACTCTATAGATGTTATATCATATTCGAAAATAAGAGAACGTGACTTTTGCTCAACCAGCATCATGAAAAGTCGTCTCTTAGAAGAACAAGCCAACAAAAAAATAGAATAAGGAAAGATTTTCATAAGAATATTATGCACTTAAGCTTTTGTGCACCTCTAATACAAAATAATTAAAGAATAAATAGAAAATTAAATCACAACAACTAATAAAATAACAAAATCAATCATCAATCATTATCCAACTCAATTGTCATGTAGTTGGTAGCTTTATCGTCTCATATTCCACTAACTCACCATTCTTAATAAGAAGACCAATAACATCTTTAAAAAGGGCAACTTGTTACCGTCCTTATCATTAAATAACTAATATTATATGATATAAATCATGTCATACGAAAGAAATATGTTTAAATAAATTTTTGATTCTTAAAATTTATATTTATATTTATTTTTATTTTTATATTTTTTCTTTGTAAATCAGTCTTTGTGCTTATAATTATTTGTAAAATGGTTTCTACCGTTATTTCTAATTATAATGCCATCAGTTTATGATTTTTATAGTTTTTTTTTTAATTTTTTAATTTGGTCCTTATGATTTTTAAATTTGATCCTTATAGTTTTTTTTTACTGTTTTTAATTTAATTCTTATAAACTGACGACGTCATAATGAATATAACAATAAGGATTATTTTATAAATGATTGTAAGTATAAAGAATCATTTTTAAAAAAAAGTATAAAGACTAAATTAAAAATGAGTATAAATTATAGAGACAAAAAATTTATTTAAACTAAAGAAATATTATCACTTACAAATCAAGTCTGAATATCATGTTTGTATTCAAAAATTTGTAAGTAAGGTATGAAAGAAAATTCATACAGATAAATTATCGATTTTCATAAAGGACGGACACTGATAAATAACTTAAAAAAAACCCTAAACTCATGAAGTGTGTGTTTATATTTATTTTGATTTAGAGTAACCAAAAAGTTAGACATGACATAAACTTTGCTCTTTGATAACTATTGTCAATACTCAATTTTATTTGGCCATTTTTAAAAATAAAAAATATATAACATATAGAGATTTTTATTATTTGATATATATTATTAAGCCCTAAGCCCAATTGCGTAAAAATTAATAAGAAAGAATCTATAAAAGATAAAAAATTTAAATTCAAATATCATAATTAATACTCCATTAATAGTGATTTGGAGTAAATTATAAGTTAATTCTAATTGTGTAAATTAATTATAATTGATTTTGATTAAATATTCGTTGAGAGACTGATTATAATTGCACATAAATTATGTAAATTGATTTTAGTTGATTTGAGAATTTTCAATTTTTGAATTGAATGGTAATTAAGATGTTTATCCGCTTGGATTATAAATAACTAATAGTAAAAAAAACCTTAAAAAAAATCCCTAAAGGAAGAGCCACAACACCAAAATGAGGAGGAGAAGAAGAATTCCTGACCCTGTGCTTCTAAAGTTTCAATGTAAGGCGAGCTTTCTACCTTTAGGCTACGTGATATTTTAGTTTAAATTATGATGGCATGCTTGAAAGCTTGCCATGGAGTCTCTCACCCAACTCTGATATCTATACGCCTAGCCATATACAGAACCAACATTCCTTCAACCTCAAGCACTTAGTAGTAATAAACTAGCCTGTGCCCCACACTTTCCACGCACACGGACAACACACATGCGATACTTGCCCAACAGACCCACAAACCATGCCTCCATAGCCTAACTCCAGCCTTCTCACATTACTTTACGCCATGCCTAGTGTCCCAAGGAGTCCATAAAGCCATTAAGCATATATTAAATGAATCAGCTCCTATTTTTTAGAATCCGAAACATAGTCTCCATTGGTCTTTGTTGATATTGCACCACCATTGTGCACGATACTGCCTCCATGCATGCAACTATTTCCTTTTTTAATATGCAATTTATTTATGATTTTTAATACACTTTTCACCTATATATCACGTGAGGTTTGTTTTCTTTTTTAACAGTTTTCTTGTAAGTGGGGCAACGTCATCTTGGCCCATCATGCACATATATATTTTATTTTTATTCTTCTTCCTTTTAATTATTTTTTTGTTGGCTGTTGATCTTTTGTTAAATGAGATCTGTTAGCCCTATTATATTACGCCAAAATCATTGTTATCTATTTAATTTTATCACATTAATCACACACATTTTTCAATCATCATTAATCATAAATTAAGATTGCCAACGGGAAAAAAAGTCAAAATTAATTGTCACGACAATCACATTTTAAGAATTAAAGTTGATTACGGTTAAAGAACGTGTTAATATTTACCTTAATCTAATCTCTATACTTTAAAAAAAATAACAAATTACATACAATTAGAGAATCTCTACTGTAAAAAGATTTTAGACACGTGAATTTTGTTGATATCAAATTAATTATTGAATTTTAGAGTTTAAAATCTAAATTATTGATTCAATTATGAAAAGACACATGATATTTAGAGTTTCTTACCGTAACACTGTGAGAAAAAGTCAAGTTTTTTTTTTTTAAATTTCTAACATTCCTTAATTTCTAACATTCAAAATAAATGAGAAAAGTCAAATTTGTATTTTAATATTTTGTAATAAATATTGTGATTAAATATGGATATGTATCATTATTATTAATTTGGTATTTATATTAAATTTGATAGTAATTGTATTTGGCATTTTTTGAATTTGAATTTATGGTATTTTATGTATTCATATTTAACATGTGTTTGTTTTCACTTATTCCAATTAGAAACCACGAAAATTTTATTGTCCACTTAAATCAATAATATCTATATTAAAATTTTCGTAAATTAAGGTACAATATTGTTTTTTCAATATTTTCTTTTAATTTTAATTACTTGTAGCAACTGTTACCAAATTTTAAGTTGCAACATTAACTCCAAAATCTTACAATTTGATATCGTAACATTCAAATGTTCAAAATAAATGAGAAAAAGTCAAGTTCTCTTTTTAATTGATATCTATCATTATTATTTGGTACTATATCCAAAATTCAAATTGATATCGTATGTTATTATTTGGTATTTATATGAAACATCCTATTTATTGTATTTATTTTGAATCTCAATTTATTTAATTAATTTCAATTTACATGAGTAACTAAAAAAGTAGAAGAAAAAAAATTGATATATGAATGACACGTGATATTGGTGGATATAAATGTATTTTATTTTGTAATATTATGTAAATATAAATTCTATAGTCATAGATTTGATCAACAGAAATAATTTTAACAAGAGATGAGCTGTCCTTTTTCTTCTATTTCTGGGAAACTCACCACTGTTTTTTTGGCTCCACTGCACTCACAGTTTTTCTATAATAATATTGTTATTTTTTTATCAAAATATTTCACCATTATTTTTATTTATCGAAATATACCATCTCCACCAAGGATGATTTTCATGGAAAAAAAATTTGGAGCAAATTTAAATAAGTTAAAAATCACCTCCCACTACGACGGTTTTTATTTATATTTTTGAAATATAAAAACATAAAATTAAGAGAAAAACATATTAAGAAATCGTTATGGCCAAGACAGTTTTTGAATATAAATTAAAAACAGTATATTTTGGTACATAAAAATAAAATATTTTGATAAATAAAAAAAATCACTTGAGAAACTATAATAGCAAAAGTCTATTTTTTCGTTGTAGTATAAGAGATTTTTAAACTTCCTCAAACTTGATTTTGATAAAATATATTAAGAAGCAATTTTTTTAGCCTGTGTTCTATTGGTTACTTACTTTAAATGATAAAAAGAATATTTAAAACATAATTTGCATGGATATTACATAAAAGGGGAAATAAACACTTAGGGCATTTTTTTATTAATTTTTTTAGAATAATCACTTTCTTTAATTAAAATTTATATTACCTCAAATTTATCTTATTTGTTTAAACTATGTAAAATTGATTATAAGTTAAGATTATTTTTTATAACTAAAAACAATTTTTTTAGTAAAGCTTTTATTTTGAACTTTTAATTATTTGATTTCAGATTATTTCAAAAGTTTTGAGAGAAAAATAGATATTTGTCCTTAATTAAATAATTTTTTCAATCATTTCATATTTTTTAATAATTTAATACATAAAAGTGATTTTTTAATACAATCAAAACAAATTTTTTTATTTTAAAATCAATTATGAATTAACATATCCAAACATAAATTAAATTTCTCATAACTAATTTTTTTAAAAATTAATTATACATATAATTAATTTTTAACATAATTTTTTTTATAACTAATCTAAACACACACCTAATATTAAAGTGTGGGAAACTGATTTAAGTATTGTGGTTTTGGATAATTTTTGCAGTTGAATTCCTCCAGAGAAGAAAGAGTTATAGGTATAAAATTCTTGACCGCGTTATGCGTAATGTTACATAAAGTTCAGATGAATATAGAGAAATATTGAAGGAAGGACTGAACAGCCGTACAAAATGCAGCATCAGAGATGTTATATAACATCAACGTATTATATTTAGAGATAATTTTGATTCATCGTAAAATTTTTTTATATTATCATTTATTTATATGTTATTAAATTATTGAAAGAATTTAATTATCATAATAATTATCTAAAAAATTTATATATAATTAAATAAAAATATAAATTTTTTTTTATATTAACAATAAATAAAAATTAAATTCTTATATCTATGTTCAATAAATATTTTAATTGACAGCTTTAGTAATGAATAATGATTAGTTGAAATACGTACAAGAATGATCATGATGAAAGAGAAAGCAGCTCACTAATGTAGCTATCAGGATCATCATTTGTCACTAAACTATGTAGCTTTTACCTAAAAAATTGTTAACGAATCTGCAAAATGTGTTAGGAAGAACTTGGCCAATTTATTATTTATTAATAAAGTGACTGTGTCTAATGCCACGTGGTATTTTTTTCATTGTAATTAATTAGAAATTATTTCAGATCTCTGTGTGGCTCTTACTTATTCTTGCTTAAATATTTTGCCTATCTCATTCTCGCTGGTAGGTTAATCGGGGGTGAGATGTTTTATCTTTGACTTTTATATAAAGCAGTTTTATCTTTGCCACGTGGCTTCTATGCTTACAGCATGCTTTTCGAATTAAAAAGATGTTGAAATTCTTTATTGTTATACTGTTTTCTTCAATTAAAAGTATATATTTTTATATTAAAAATAATTGTTAAATAGTTAGAAACTAGTCAATTTATTCTCTTATAAAAAAAAAAAAATTCCTCACAATTAAAACTTAACATTATTATTTAAAAAATGAATATTTTATTTAAAGAAATTAATAATCTATTATCTATGAATAAATAAATTGTTTCTAACGCCATATGACAATTCTTGATTTTAATTCAGAAAAAATTATTTGCCTTGTGTCTCTATTCCTCCTTCATTCTTCTCTTTTCCCAAAAAATTGTTTTTCTAACTAAGAATATCCGGTTTCTTATTTGTTAAAAGTTGCTCGATTAGGTGTAAAGCCTCTTTCTTTATTTCTAATTTGAAATGCAAAACTGCTCAGCGTATTGTTCAAGCTAAATTTTGAGAAATTCAAATCTAAATATTACGATGAACAAAATTCACATACTAAGCAAATGTAAATAGGATTTAATTTTTATTTACTGTCAGTATAAAAAAATTTATATTGTCATTTAATTATGTATTGACACATTATTGAAATAGTTAGACTTTCTAGGTAGTGATTGTGATAGTCAAACTCTTTTAATGATTTAGCAACACATAATTAAATGACAATGTAAAAAACTTTATACTGACAATGGATAAAAATTAAACTCATGTAAATAATATAACTATAACTACTGTTTAATATTTGATGTCATTTTTTTCGAAATTTCACATTCAGTTTTCTAAATTAATTAATATATTTATCTAATATAGGATATTAAATTATTACGGTTATATAAAGCTACACAATAAAATTGTAACAGTTATACAAAAATAATTTAATTTTGTCTATTTTATTATTCTTTTAAAGAATGATTTGTGTTAAAATTAAAAATTTAATTAAAAATATAATTATCTGAGATATAAAATAAATAAATAAATAAATAATATTTAATTAAAATTATATAGATTTAATTTTGATCAACTGTGAGTGTAAATTTTTTTATATTATCACTTAATTATATATTACTACGTCATTAAATAGTTTGATTATGACAATAACTACTTAAAAAGTCATACTATTTTAATGATTTATCAATATATGATTAAACATTAATATAAAAAACTTGACACTAATAATAGTTTAAAATTAAATTCAAATTGTATTATTAAAAGATATAATTTTAATACACTGTTAGTATAATTTTTTTTACACTATCATTCAATGATATGTTACCACATCAAGTTAAACTATGACAATAACTATTTGAAAAGTAATTTTTTTAATGATATATCGACACTTAATTTGGTGATAATATAAAAACTTTATAATGAGAGTTAATCAAATTAAGCTTATTATTAAAAGTGTAAAAAATAATGAAAAACACACAAAATAAAAAATATTTCATAAAATTTGTGTTGGTATATATTAGAATTAAATATGTATAAAATATTGAATTAAATTTATAATATTAAAAATATGAAGCAACCATTAAAAAAATATACAATGAAAGAAATTATACTTAATATATAAGAAATAAAGAGTTAAAAAATTTGTGAAATTCACGGGAGAATAAGTATTAAAATAATTCTGCTGTAAATTGTCAATAAATTGGCAATGTTATCAACCAACAAATCCGGTGATATGCTGAGAGAGAGAGAATTAATGGGCATTAATTCATAAATAGATTATATTTATACAGCTTCTTCTCAACACCATTCACCTTCAATTCCCCACACTTTCCGTTTGTTTCCCGAGAAAATTGATCTCATCCAAGTAGATTTTGGTTTTCGATGACTTCGAGTGTGCTTTGTTTGCATTTGATTTGGTGAAGAAGCTTTATGAATTATGTATGCTTGAGAATTCTGACGATGGCTTCTCTTTCTCAATCTCAAACCTCAAACGGCATTCTCTTACTGGTACCCGTTCTTTTTTTTATTGTTTTTATTTTATCCTAATATTTGCATTTTCTCCAATTCGATGTTATTCCAGCATTAAATATTGATGCTGTCTATGAGTTAATTTGAGAACTAAACTGATTTCTGTTTTAGAAGTGCTTCCTTAGGTATATCCGTATATGTTATAAGCTCTGGAAGGAAGTTAAGGCTTGCAGGCCCATACTGTAACTGATGATGGAACTGGACTTTCAATGGCTGGGACAAGGATAATTTGGGCAATAAAAGAGGATCAAAAGAATAAGAGTTGGATAGTACAAAGCTGTAAAATATGCCTATCAAGTTATTTATTTGTATATATTATTTGTTCTGAATTAGCTCAGTTTTTTATCTGTGGGTTTTCTAGTTGTGGGCTGTAAGATTGTTTGTTTATCAATTCAATTGTTTCATATATATCGTTGCTTCTTATAGTTTTCTTATTTGCTTCTCAGGCAATTCTCCAGTTTTACCTAAACTTTGGAGAGGTGGTTCTTAATGATGCTGATCCTAGTCTTGGGACATTTTTCCGGTCATGCTTGAGTAGGTAAATATATATATTTTTTCGTGTCAAATTATGATTTGCTTTGTTTATTGGACTCAACTCCACATGTTCACTTGAACACAAGGGAAAGAGGCAGCGGACTGAGAAAATGGGGTAGTTGCCATTGCATTTGATGTGTCAATTAAATAATTATTTAGGTGCATATTCTGATTGACCATTACTTATTCTCTTATTCTTCTTTACCCAATCCATCTTAAATGACTATGCTCGGAGGGAGGGGGAGGGTGTGGAGGGGCCACCATAAGGATTTTTTGGGGACACTAAGAAGGGCTTTATCTGTTATTTCTCTATATTTGGGATGGTTATCAATTTATAAAGGGTGGCCCGGTGCACGAGGCTCCCACCATTATGGGGTCTGGGGATGGTTAGATATACATGCCACACAGCCTTACCCTCGTGAGCAGAGAGGCTGTTTCCACAATTAAAACTCGTGACCTCAACCTTATAGTTGTGCTAAGGCTCACCCTCTATGGTTATCAATTTAGATTTTCTGAAAATAATACCAAAAAAAAAGTATATTACTAATATGGGTTTTATCATTCTTTAAAATTATTTGTATCCTATCGTAGGGAATTTGATGATCCTGTTGTTGCAGAAGCAACACTTGAACTTCTCATTGCCAACAAGAAGAAGCTTCTAAATTCCTTCCCTAACTTACTGTCTCAGGTATAAACTATGCTCTGCTGCACTTTCTATTATTAAAAATGAAACTTGACATAAAATTAAGAAGTTTAGTATGTGAAAACATTTGCTGAACTTCAAAAGGGAATCTTTTCTGTAACTTACTGTGTGATAGTAATATAGTATAGTAGATTAGATATATCATTCAGTTATGTTAAGTAAGTTCCAATTGGTGCTTTACAAACTTAAAAATGATCACAACTATATATATCACTTAAAGAAAAAGAATTGCTTTCCAATTTTTGTACCTATTTCATGCCAAAATATACTCCAAACCAGTATTAAGGAGTTATGGAGTTTGACAACTGGTGACATTCAATGGGCTTAGTTCTTATATATTAGCTTGATAACTGGTGAAACAATGGACCTAGGCCTAAAATATTTGCACATAATTAATATTAATCAAAGAAGGCACCATCTTCCATTATGAATTTTGTTTTTCATCTCGCATTTTCTTTAATGAATTTTTTGTTCTGTTCATAAGCTGATGTTTAGATATTAAAGTCTCGGAGATGATACAAAATTAAAAATAAGTTCACTGTTCTATTGAATTGTCTGTACTCTGGTTTGGGTTTCAACTGCCATATGTTTACCTCTGGAAATTGGTGAAATTTCTAGAATCTATCTTGAAGCATGAGATCACGGTGCAATGAAATTAACCTCTTGATTATTGAGCCTGTTCCTTTCTGGCTCTGGCTTTGGAGCTTACTTTTTATCCCAATAATGCCAGTATGTCTCTATCTCATTGATGAATCACTTTGAGACACTTATGTTAGCTTTGTATTAGGCATTATTAGATGTTTATTGTGCCTAATATTAGTATTTTAGATGAGTTTAATGTTGTTGGGCTTCATTGGGTTTTAATGTAAATATTGAATAATTTTCGGATTTTGATGCATTTTGACCTTTCTTCCTTGGTTAGGCCATAACTTGGGACTCGGTGATCCAATTGAGGTGATCTTGGTGTCTTTGGAAAGCTAAGACAATGCTCTACAAGTTTCATGAAGAACTCAAGAGCTGAATCGGAATGTTAAGGGTCCAAAATATCCCTGCAATGCAGAGTGGGTTTGCTGTCACGGAACCATCTGGGCAGTATGCACATATTGGACTATATAGTGGGTTATAGGCCTCCTCTTGGGCTGAAACTTGGTCACTTGAAAGATAAGACCCATATCTCCAACTTCAATGAAGACCATTTTGTCAATAGATGTCGTTTTAGGCATGCTTCTGAAGCTACAAGTTGGTCTGAATTTGGAAACACGTTCTTCCAACCTAACTTGAGGTAGGTGAAGTGTTTTTGGCATTTCTGGAGTTCTAAAAGTCCAAATGACATGATTCAAATTGGAGATTTTCAAGGAGACAACTGGCTACAACTTTGATGAAGACATCCAAGCCAAAATGCACCGTCTAGGTGATGAATTTGAAGCCAGAAGTCGGATAAGAGTTGTTGACTAAAAGCCACCAACCATACACCAACCCACCTACCATGCACCAACCCACCTACCATGCATCAAGCTTCCATTTTTGACAATTTTCATATTCTTATAGCTTGTATTCAGATTATGTACATGTACAAATTTGCTTCTAGGATTAGTATAAATAGAGCCAATCTCTTTGTATTATCAAAGATTCAATTTGAAGTAAGTTAGAATTCAATTTTGTAGTAAGTTTGAGTATTTGTTAGTTTTCTTTCTCTTCTTCTCCCTTCTCTTTAGAATTTCATTTTTGTTCTTTAATTTCTGAGTTCTTCCTTCCCATCCATGGAAGGCTAGGCTCTCATAATCAATCCAAGGGATTAACCGTCTTGATGTTTAATTTGGAGATCTTGTTTTGCTTGTTCATATTGCTTAATTGTTATTCAAGTTTCTCTTCTTCCTCTTTTGATTTCTATCTAGATTGAATTGCTTAATTTGATTTAGATGTTAATGTGATAATAGCTTTATTGTCATGTATTCAAAGAGGATCACAAAGAATAAACAATTTATTAAAGCTTTTTATGGATTGTTTAGCTTGGTTAAATTCTGGATCTTAAATTAATCTATGTATGGATGGTGCTTACTTTATCTAACCTTGGTTAATTAAATTCTAGATGCTTATCTAGTAGAGGATTCTTGGATTATGTTGAGGCTTCTTGATGTGATCTAAGGCCAAGAACATGGTTAGCAATTAAGTGAATTCCTTGTGATCAATGATGAGTTAAACTCAAGATCGGTAAATTTCCTTGGATTGATTGTTTCTTTAGATTTGTTTTCAACTTTGAGTCTTGTATATTTATCAATATTGTTAATCAACAACAAAACCCCCCATTTTAATTATCTTGATTTGATTAAATATTTGTTCTTTTTGGATCCTTGAGAGACGATTCGGTTCATGCTCTATACTACAAATTATTTTGTGAACCGGTAAATTTTTATTATTTGACGAGGTCTCACAGCCTTTTGTCAAATTTGGCGCCGTTGCCGGGGATCCAAAGGCATCTATTTGATCATTTCATCTAACTCTAACAATTGTGTTTGTTTTGTTTTTGAAGCATTTTCAAGTGGAATTCGGCTGAAATTGGGTAAAGGGCATTCTGTCAAGATTTTGGTTCGGTAACGTATCTCTGATTAACCTGAATTTTGGTGGACTAATGAAAATCGTGATTTTGAGAAAGACTCACTATTAATAGTGAGGTCACCCTTATTTTAGCCAAATTTCATCGTTTAGACCACTTTTTCAATTTTTTTAAGATTTTTTATTATTCTGTTAGATAGAATTTTTGTGTAGATTTCACTCTGTGGTAGTCCCATAATTTTTAAAAATCTGTAGATATGTTTTATGTAATTATTTTGTGTGTATATTTAGACTTGTTTTTGTGATTTTGTGTTTGATCTCTAATCTGATGGAGCATAGACTTGATGAGTTGGCTTATCTGGTGGGGCAACTGGGCGGTGGAACAAAGATCATTACCCCGAGAACCTACAAGATTTTGTAGTATATGCTGTAGTTCTTATCATCCCACATATGCTTGCACCACACAACAATATGATGGTTCTGTATTTCATGACCATTCTGTTGATGCAACAGGTGTATTTCTTGGTGAACCACAATACCCACAGCTTGGATATGATCCTTATTCTACCACATATAACCATGATTGGGGAGATCATCCTTGGTTCGAACCTTATGTTAAACCAATCAGTCTATACCAGCAACCTATGTAGCAGCAGCAAGCTCCAATAGGTATGGAATCTAAGCCTACATTAGAGGATTTGGTGAAACAAGTGGCTCAGAACAACATCCAATTCCAGCAGAGAACAGAAGCTATAATACAAAACGTGAAGACCCAAGTTGGTCAACTTACATCTTCATTGAGTCAGTTGAGCAAGCAAGGATGCAGAAATCGATTACGCAAAACATGAGATCATTGATGAGAAAAAACCAATTGATGATTTGTGTGTTGAATTTGCTAGTTTTACCGATTTTGATGATTCCGTTTGTTGTCTTGGTTGTGATGTGATATGTTATTGTAATGCATGTCTTGAGATTGTCGCTTTTTGAGACATGATGAATCTTTTTTGAGATAATGCGGAATTCAATCTACAAAAGTAGTGCAAATGCCACTAAAATTGGAGTTCATTGTGGTTAAAAACTTCCTTACTGATGAGGAGGAGAGGTTGCTGCAGATTTTTAAGGAGAATCAAAGAGCCATCATACTTGCAGACATTCCTAGCGTTAGCCCTTCCATATGCATGCGTAGGATTTTACTTGAAGATGGAGTTAAGCCAATAAAGCAGCCCCCGAGGAGACTGAACCCTTTGATTCTGGATGTGGTGATCCATTACACTGGCTATGGTGTGGCTGCTGGAACGTTAATTCTTCTGCTATCCATAGGGAGTTTTCTTTCCACACTTTTATTTCATTTTTCTAGTTGTTGTTTTCTTTTTGTTTTTACTGTTTTGATATTGTTTTTAATATTGTTTCTATTTTTATTTGATTGTTACAATTTACTCTTTTCTGTTGCTATTGTTTCTGCTGTTTGTGTTGTCTGTTTCTATTTCTGCTTCTGTTTTGCTGTACTGCTGATGTTTGTCTTTTATTACTTTTTTTTTTTCTGTTTCTGTTTTTATTTTTTGTTGTCTGTTGTGTTTATTTTTTGTTTTCTATATAAATCTTTGTTGAAAAAAAAAAAAAAAAGAAAGCCACGTTTAAGGTCAATGGCCAGAAATTGAATCATTATTGAGGAGGACCCATCAATCGTGAAAAATCTTCAATCACGCTGGCTGAAGATGTTAAAAGTAGCGCTTTTTGGACGGCATCCCAAGTTTTCTAACTTTGTCCTCTTTCCAACTTTGACTTATTTGTTTTCACAGGAATCAAGACAGAAAATCGGTGCCAAGCAAGAAAATCTATCAGAGTTTGATTTTTCTGTCTTAATTAATTTTTTTTTTTGTTTTTCATTGACAGATGATTTTTCACCGGTTAAATGGCGGATAACGGTACTCCGTGAAAATCTTTTTCGGTCCCTTCAGTTACCCACAAACACTGAAATCTGTACATAATTTTACTCAATTTTTTTCTCTCTCTTTCTTCTTTCTTTCGAAATGGATAATCAGCTTTTTAATCTCCGCAAGCAATTCCCTTCTCTCCCTCAAAATGCTTTAACTAACATTTATTGTGCAAGGTTTGAGAGATTAAGGATGCTCATGCACAAGGGCATCCCTGCGGATATACGCTGGTTGATCGAAGCAAAGGTCAGGCTCGAGAGGTGAATTTTCTGACGCTCTTGTTTCATATCTGCCAGGGCTAGGCAAAAGTTCATATGCAAAGAAGAGAAGAGCAAAAAGGTTACGTGTCTGCTATAAATGTGCAAGATGAACCTGTAACACAAAATGCAAATCAATTGGAATGACGTCTATAAACCAAGATGATAAAATTAACTTCATAAAGGATGGCATGAGTAAGGAGTCTTTAGATAACATTCTATTGACTCTTGAGAAGCATCCTAGTGGAGATGTGCAGAGAGTACTTCTCGATTTATGTCCAATATTCCAAGATGAACATGAGCGTTATAGTCTCGGGAATTTGACTCAAAAAGACCCTGTTTGTCAATTTTTAAGAAAATTGGATGGGAAGCCGACCATCGGCCCATAGAGAGCATCTGGTTCATCGGACGTAAAACCAGAGGAAAATGTGAGCCACAATCACACCTCCTGTAAGTATTTTTTTTTATTTTTCCTTTTTTCTTCTTGTTTATTAAAAAAAAATTCAAAAAAAAAAAGAAAAAAAAATTAGCCGTATTTTTTTGAAATATGTGTTGCGTATTTTCAAACTTCTTCTGACACATATAGATTAGCCTTTTATCTTTGTCATATAGCTATTATCATTTCTGTGCTTATTTTTCAAACTTATCTGACACGCAGATCTACCCCTCCTTTATAGGTGTAATTATTACCTTTGAGTTTTGATGCCTTTAAATAATGCACTTTGCTTCTCTTGGATCATTGATAAGGTGAGAGTACAAAAAAAAATACAAAGAGAAAAAAAATGGAAGTCACTTCAGTTCGTCGGATCAAGAGTGTTTGTGTCTTTTGTGGATCTAATCCTGGGAAAGATAAAGAGTTTGTAAATATTGCACACCATCTTAGTCAAGTGCTCGAGAGAGAAATCCGTTTAGTTTATGGAGGAGGTAGTCTTGGGTTAATGGGTTGTGTAGCAATCGCTGCACATTTAGGAAGTGGCAAAGTCCTTGGTGTCATTCCTAGTCCTTTATCTACCGTGCCCATTGGAAAAACATTAGGGGATGAAGTAATGGTATTTTGCATGCACTCAACGCATGAACATTATGATAGCAAATCTTGATGCCTTTATTGCCCTACCCGGTGGTTTTGGAACTTTGGAAGAGCTCTTTCAAATTATATCCTGGTCCACCCAGTAACTTTCACCAAAAACCCATAGGTATATTAAATGTTAATGGTTTTTATGACATTGTTTTGTTTTCTTGATCATCGTAGAAAAGGGTTCATCTCTGGCAGCGACACGTCAAAGTCTTGTAACTGCTGCAACTCTGAACAATTGCTCGATCAACTAAATGAATTTGTACCACAACGTGATCCAAGAATGGCTCCATGGAATTGGGAACAAGGCAAAGAAAGAAGAAAAAGCCAAAACTTGATTTGAATTTGTCTTTGTGAATTTTTGTTTTCTCTTACGGTTTTAGTTTTTTGTAATTTTTCTTATTTCAAGCTCGATTTGCAGTTTTCTGGTAAGACCTTCTACACTCTACCTATCTTTATTTTGACATTGGGAACAATGTCTTTAATTAGTTGGGGGGAGGGATAGTTGACATTACCATGTACATAGTTTAGTAAAAAAAAAAAAAAACTAACAAGCTAATCTTTATTGTTACTAACTTATTAGATATATGATGGCAGAGTAAGGAGTAGTTTTGCTCTTGAGACGCATCTTAACTTGCATTTCATAGTATGTCTTAAATTATCTTGTTCTTGCATATTAAAAAAAAAATTTAAAAAAAAAAATTTCATTTTGATATTTTCAATTGATTTTGATACAAGCATGTGCTGAATCTGAGCTTAATTGATGATAAAAGTATGCAAAATAGTTTATAGTTGAATCATTTTCATGATATACATGTGTATATGATTGTGGATATTAGGAAGAAGACATGGTTGAATTGAATGAATGTTCCATACCTTTGTGAGTTTTGGGCTTTTCCAAGTTTGATACTTACACTTGGTTATTTTCTTTCATGAGTGATGTCAATTATGAATTTATTTTCTAGAACTTGCATTGAATCGATTTGAGATTACATTGGTCTGTATGTTGCATGAAAATGACAGAGGCATTTTTTCTTGACTTAGCTGCTTTGGCCAAATAAACCTACCTTGCATTTATCTAAATATTAACTCCCTCTGAGCCTATTTGCCTATTCTTTGTTCTTAACTCATTACAAGCTTTGAGTGAAAAACCATGTTTTACCTTACCTTAGGGAATGGGAGAGCATTGATTTTCTTATTGGAGGAGTTCTTTTGCTTGCAATGATTTAAGTGTGGGGGAATTGGTGTGCTGATACGAAATGCTTGGTACACAAAAAAAAAAACAAAAACAAAAACAAAAACAAAAACAAAAAAGAAAGAAAAAAAAAGAATAGAAAAAGGAAGGAATGTGTGAAGAGAATGAGCATTTTATGGTTTTGGGTAAAAAATTTATTCTTTCTACTTGAATTACTCCTCAATGCTCTTTTATTCTCTTTGGTTTTAACCTGCTATTATCTATATTGTTTCCCTTCCTTCACCTTATAAGTTCCATTACAACCTTTTTGAAAGACCTCTTGATTTTTGCAATTTATTTGATCTAAGTAGTGGAGAATTGATGTATATGCAAGCCTATGGTAAAATACTTTCATAATTTGACTGAGTTGAGCGTAAACAGTTAACCTAAACACCTTGTGTGATTTGAGTGTCACTTGTGAAGAATTTTACTCAATCTGAACATGCCTATTTCTGATTAAAGCATGATTATGCTATACTTTATTCTCAATTGATTTGATTCAACTATTCTTTGTTAAGCATACTTGACTTATTAATTATGGTTTATATTTGATACAATGCTTGTATTTAAAAATTAGTTGAATTGATTAAATAAAATATTACATGTTTGTGGGTATCATCCTTGTAAACCCTCACGAGACTATAACTCGTCAACTAGGGACACCTAGGGGTTTAAAGGCTTGTGGCACATGCTAAGTGCCATCGTGTTTTCCTACGAAAATGGATTAGAATAGTTATAATTAGTTTTTATGCTTTTAGTTTAATAATATGATGTTTCTTGTTTTTCTTTAATTTTGTTCTTATGTGTTTTGCCCAGGAGTACAAAAGCTTAAGTGTGGGGGAATTTGATGAATCACTTTGAGACACTTATGTTAGCTTTGTTGTAGGCATTATTAGATGTTTATTGTGCCTAATATTAATATTTTAGATGAGTTTAATGTTGTTGGGCTTCATTGGGTTTTAATGTAAATATTGAATAATTTTCGGATTTTGATGCATTTTGACCTTTCTTCCTTGGTTAGGCCATAACTTGGGACTCGGTGATCCAATTGAGGTGATCTTGGTGTCTTTGGAAAGCTAAGACAATGCTCTACAAGTTTCATGAAGAACTCAAGAGCTGGATCGGAATGCTAAGGGTCCAAAATATCCCTGCAATGCAGAGTGGGTTTGCTGTCACGGAACCATCTGGGCAGTATGCACATATTGGACTATATAGTGGGTTATAGGCCTCCTCTTGGGCTGAAACTTGGTCACTTGAAAGATAAGACCCATATCTCCAACTTCAATGAAGACCATTTTGTCAATAGATGTCGTTTTAGGCATGCTTCTGAAGCTACAAGTTGGTCTGAATTTGGAAACACGTTCTTCGAAACCTAACTTGAGGTAGGTGAAGTGTTTTTGGCATTTCTGGAGTTCTAAAAGTCCAAATGACATGATTCAAATTGGAGATTTTCAAGGAGACAACTGGCTACAACTTTGATGAAGACATCCAAGCCAAAATGCACCGTCTAGGTGATGAATTTGAAGCCAGAAGTCGGATAAGAGTTGTTGACTAAAAGCCACCAACCATACACCAACCCACCTACCATGCACCAACCCACCTACCATGCATCAAGCTTCCATTTTTGACAATTTTCATATTCTTATAGCTTGTATTCAGATTATGTACATGTACAAATTTGCTTCTAGGATTAGTATAAATAGAGCCAATCTCTTTGTATTATCAAAGATTCAATTTGAAGTAAGTTAGAATTCAATTTTGTAGTAAGTTTGAGTATTTGTTAGTTTTCTTTCTCTTCTTCTCCCTTCTCTTTAGAATTTCATTTTTGTTCTTTAATTTCTGAGTTCTTCCTTCCCATCCATGGAAGGCTAGGCTCTCATAATCAATCCAAGGGATTAACCGTCTTGATGTTTAATTTGGAGATCTTGTTTTGCTTGTTCATATTGCTTAATTGTTATTCAAGTTTCTCTTCTTCCTCTTTTGATTTCTATCTAGATTGAATTGCTTAATTTGATTTAGATGTTAATGTGATAATAGCTTTATTGTCATGTATTCAAAGAGGATCACAAAGAATAAACAATTTATTAAAGCTTTTTATGGATTGTTTAGCTTGGTTAAATTCTGGATCTTAAATTAATCTATGTATGGATGGTGCTTACTTTATATAACCTTGGTTAATTAAATTCTAGATGCTTATCTAGTAGAGGATTCTTGGATTATGTTGAGGCTTCTTGATGTGATCTAAGGCCAAGAACATGGTTAGCAATTAAGTGAATTCCTTGTGATCAATGATGAGTTAAACTCAAGATCGGTAAATTTCCTTGGATTGGTTGTTTCTTTAGATTTGTTTTCAACTTTGAGTCTTGTATATTTATCAATATTGTTAATCAACAACAAAACCCCCCATTTTAATTATCTTGATTTGATTAAATATTTGTTCTTTTTGGATCCTTGAGAGACGATTCGGTTCATGCTCTATACTACAAATTATTTTGTGAACCGGTAAATTTTTATTATTTGACGAGGTCTCGACAGCCTTTTGTCACTCATGCTATTTATAATTATTCTTTTGGCAGTTTTTTCCGTTGTTGTTAACGCTCATCTCTTGGAATGGTACTTCTCCATTAGCATTGCATGGTGTCAATGATTGTAAGTTCATACACTCTCAATGTTTGTTTGAACTTAGAATTAGTTTCATTATATTGAGTAATTGAGAATTTATCTTTTCACAGAATTAGTACACTTAAGTAAGAGATATATTCAAGGCCTGGCTGTGTTAACCGTTTATTTCCTCTTCCTTTTAAATTCATTTTCAGCTTTGATCTGTGCATTAATTCCCCTACCAAATCTACAAAATACAACTAAATGTCGTTGTGATGACACAGGCAAGTGGTGCAATCCTCACAGCAAGTGCTGAAAATATTTAAAATGGAAGGCTATTATGGTGAATCTTGGGCTAAAATTATGAGGCCCATATAATATTTATTTAGGGAAGTAATATGTAACTAAAGTACTTCATGTCGAATTTTTAATATTTTTAGGCCATATAATATTTTAATAATATTAAAGGAATAATATGTAATTTTTTAAATACCCATGTAATATTTTCAAAAAAAATTAGGGTACTTTTTCTCCCCAGTCCCCACTAAGCTCTACTAGTGTACTCATTAGAAGTCATAAATGATTGAGTTAAGTTTAAAATAGTCAGACCCACAAGATATAAGTCGGATTGCGAATTGAGACTCTTTCAACCCGCACAAACTCAACTCAACTCACTCAAGTTTTTTTTTAATATTTATTTTGGGATGTGTTATCACTTTTTATTAGGGATTCTAAAATCTTATTTAAATTTATCATTTTTTTAGATAATTAATTTTTTGAGAATTTTTAAATTAAAATTACACCGCATTTAGTACTGGAGGGAAAATTCTCAACCTATTTAGTAGTCATTTGTAACCCAACACTATTGAAGAATTAATTTGTGCTTAGAATTAATTAAGAACTCTTAATAAACACATTGATATCGGGTTCAAATGGATAAAATTTAAAAAATTGAAATAAATAGTGTACTATATAGAAATTAAGAACTCCTGATAAACATTAATTTGTGGGCTCAAAAACAAGTCTTTATTGTTTGTTTGTGTTAATCCTAATTGTAATTCTAGGGTTATATGTACTTTGAAACTTATGTTTTATGTTATGTCATTTGAAAACTTATGTTTTGTTATTTAAAATGGATTTCAATTTCAATTTTGGCATGTTAATATTTTTTTAGATTCAAGTTTAACCCACAAGTTGAACCTATCCTAACTCATATATGAGCGGATCAAGTTGGTTCGGGTCAAAAGAAAGAAAACTCCAAACCCAACCCAATCCAATCTATTGCTTCTATAAGGAGGTTATCCAAAATCACTCCAAACCCAATCCAACCTATGTCCACCCCAACCAGTCAATACATCTTACATCTACATTTGTGATCAATCATAAATTAACAATTGTGAGTAACATTTTGATTTTTAATTCATTCCATGTTTGATAAAAAAAGAAATTATTTCATTTCACTGTAATTCAGAAAGAAATTAAACTTTAAAATCTATACTGCACATTCAAACCTATTTTAGATTTTATTTTAAAATAATAATTACCCACAAAACGGGCGAGATCCTTGGATGACTTCAATGCCACCAAATTGCCATTGTTGTCATATAATGATAATATTATTGCCATTATATTATTTTTCTTTTATTAAAAATAACTAAGAATAAATAAATATATATTTGATAATTCATTCCTCAAAGTGACCTGCCAACTCCCTTTTATTTCATATTTTAAACTAATACAATGATCTCAACTTATTCACATAATAATTATTTATCAGTCGAAATTAGATATTCATTCATATCAATTAGAGTATGTTAAATTAATATGTATTCTATATTTTTTTTAGAATTTTAATTAAGTTTTAATATTTTAAAAATTTATAATTGAGTCCGTATAATTTAAATAAAAATTAATTGAGTCTCTACTATTAAAAACTTATATCATTACTCTAACAGTGTGCTAGATTTAGGGATTAATCTATTAAAAAATATATAAGGGAACTCAATTACAAACTTTTTGAGATCCTGTAGTTGCTAAAATTTATAATAGGTCCCTAAATTCAGCTTACTTAGGTATGAAAATTGGTTAAACAGCCTAAAAGACATCTATGGCTTACTTACTTTCGTTTAAACTTTTAAAAATGCTCATTTAGTTAATAGAGTAAGGCTGCTTTTAAAAAAACTTATTTTGCTTAACAGACTAACTTATTTATTTATTATATATACATATAATTAAAATTTTATATAATTTATTAATTATAAATTAATATAATTTTTTTATTTTATAAACAATACAATAATTTTGTTAAATGCTAAGCATATTTAAAACTTATAAAATTTGAGTCTATTGGCCTATTTGAAGGTTTTTATATAATGTAGACATTTAACTAAGCTTTTAGGCTAAATTTTTATGTTTTCAAAAAGGTCAGGCAAAAAAAAAAACCTATAATAATTTACATCAAACTAAGGCTAAAGTTTTGTAAAATAGATCAAGTTTATATAAAGTAAAACCTAATCTAACTAAGTTTATTTCCACCCATAATAGTGCTCTAACTTCAGACTCAATTAAAAACTTTTGAAACTATAAAACTCAATTACAAACATTTAACATATGGAGATTGATCAATCAATTTGAGACACTTATGTTAGCTTTGTATTAGGCTTTATTAGATGTTTATTGTGCCCAATATTAGTATTTTAGATGAGTTTAATGTTGTTGGGCTTCATTGGGTTTTAATGTAAATATTGGATAATTTTCGAATTTTGATGCATTTTGACCTTTCTTCCTTGGTTAGGCCATAACTTGGGACTCGATGATCCAATTGAGGTGATCTTGGTGTCTTTGGAAAGCTAAGACAATGCTCTACAAGTTTGATGAAGAACTCAAGAGCTGGATCAGACTTCTAAGGGTCCAAAACATCCCTGCAATGCAGAGTGGGTTTGCTGTCAGGAAAATCTAGGCAGTGTGCACATATTGGACTACATAGTGAGTTATAGGCCTTCTCTTGGGTTGAAACTTGGCCATTGAAAAGATAAGACCCATATCTCCAACTTCACTGAAGACCATTTAGTCAATAGATGTCGTTTTAGGCATGATAATGAAGCTACAAGTTGGTTTGAATTTGGAAATACGTTCTGCCAACCTAACATGAGGTAGGTTCAGTGTTTTTGGCATATCTGGAGTTCTAAACGTCCAAATGGCAGGATTCAAATTGCAAAATTTCAAGGAGACAACTGGCTACAACTTTCATAAAGACCTCAAAGCCAAAATATACCGTCTAGGTGATGAAAATGAAGCCAGAAGTCAGATAAGAGTTGTTGACTAAAAGCCATCAACCATACACCAACCCACCTACCATGCACCAACCCACCAACCATGCATCAAGCTTCCATTTTTGACAATTTTCATATTTTTATAGCTTGTATTTAGATTATGTACATGTACAAATTGGCTTCTAGGAATAGTATAAATAGAGCCAACCTCTTTGTATTAGAAAGATTGAATTTTAAGTAAGTTTGAAAAAAGTTTGAGTATTTGTGAGAGTTTTCTTTCTCTTCTTCTCCATTCTCTTTAGAATTTCGTTTTTGTTCTTTTATTTCTGAATTCTTCCTTCCCATCCATGGAAGGCTAGGCTCTCATAATCAATCCAAGGGATTAGCCATCTTGATGTTTAATTTGGAGATCTTGTTTTACTTGTTCATATTACTTAATTGTTATTCAAGTTTTTCTTCTTTCTCTTTTAATTTTGATCTAGATTGAATTGCTTAATTTGATTTGGATGTTTATATGATAATAGCTTTATTATCATGTATTCAAGAGGATCACATAGACTAAACAATATATTAAAGCTTTTTGATGGATTGTTTAGCTTGGTTAAATTCTTAATCTTAAGTTAATCTATGTTTAGATGGTGCTTACTTTATCTAACATTGGTTAATTAAATCCTAGATGCTTATGTAGTAGAAGATTCTTGGATCATGTTGAGGCATCTTGATATGATCTAAGGCCAAGAACGTGGTTAGCAATTAAGTGAATTCCTTGTGATCAATGATGGATTAAACTCAAGATTGGTAAAATTTCCTTGGATTGGTTAATTTGTTAATTACTTTCCTTTAATTCAATTAGTGTATTATCTTTTCAAATCATCAAAATCCCCTTTTAATTATCTTGATCTGATTAAATCTTTGTTCTTTTTGGATCATTGAGAGACGATTCGGTTCATGCTCTATACTACAAATTAGTTTGCGAACCAGTAAATTTTATTTATTTGACGGGTCTCGACAACCCCTTGTCAGAGATTTAATTGAAAACCCCAAAATAATGTAGGCACCTACTAATTAATATAACCATTGTATTTTTATAACCCCAGCAATAAATTGGGAGGCTATGTTACACGAGTATGAGTATGAGTATTTAATAGGATAAGTAAATACATCAATTTTTTTTAAAATTTGAATATGAGTATGACAATGCATATTAAATAAAATAAATTTATATATATAATAAAATTTAAAATTGGTGATATCCCTCACTAATTTACTATAATTTTGAGAATGACAAGATTGAAAAAGTGAGAATATATTTTAAGAAAAGTAACTTATGAGAATAAGACTTAAATCTATATTTCGGATTTTTCATGTAGTATCTTGAGGGCAATAAGTATTTTTTTTAATAAAAAAAAGCACATGCAGATATTGAAAGAATATATAGATGCAACAATATTATAAGTGTATCAATGTCAGATATGGATATTATACAGATACATCACCAATTTTGAAGTATCTGTGCATAACCAGGAAGTAAATGAGAACTATACGCACTTCACATTCTATCTGTGCTTTCAGTGGGGAACTAACGGAGAACATGAGGCAGAATGAAGTAGTCAACAATATCTTTTACCACATCCAAGACACGAAGCTGCTAAGCCATTTTGGAACTTTGAAAACTCTCTCATCCAATTGTTTAGTTGATTATTCTACAGCACTGCATCTTTTATAGCGTTAACAGTTTCTGTAATAATATTGTGGATGGTATCAACTGATTCAGGAGGGATAAATGGCCTATTGGTGGCACTTTCAATGATATGGAATGCGACAGTTAGAAGACTTCCAGTGCCACTATCTTCTCTATTATTATCTCCTGGCAACCCTTCAGGAAGGATAGCAAACCCTGAAGGTAGGATAGCTACATTGTCTGGGTTTCCTCCATTTGCAAGAGCTGACAGAGCAAACTCGTCTAATGGAGCATAAATCACGTACGAACCTGTTGAGTCTGTGTAACTCTCTTGAAGATAAAAGATTTCAATCTTGTCTTGAGAAGCCTAAGAATTGCATATCAGGCAAGTTGTTTTAAATGGATTTTGGAGAAGAAAAACTAAAAGGGAACGGAAGATAAAAGAAGAAGCTTACATTCGCTCGCATTAAGGAAACACGATTCCCCGGATATTTGCCCTTGATGATGTATGCGAATTCTCGAATAGAAAGTTCACGTGAAAGCAAATCCCACTATAATTAATCAACAAGCAAAGAACGTAAATATGTATGAAGACACGGTACTACATCAACATTCAAAATTACAACCATGCTGGATTTTATTATTATTATTAATTATAAATAGTATTTACGTCACATTAATAACACTATACTCCTTACTTATTTTAAAGCATTTTCTTGCACTCATATTAACTAGTTGGAACTTCTTTCAGTATGTTCATAACCAAACACACTCCAACTCAACATTAGAAAACTTATTTAATCCTCACACCTCTCTAGTCTCTAGTTTAATACAAATACCCCTTTTTGAATTTTGCGAAACCTATTGGCCACACCCTTGGTTGAATTTTTTTAGTTATATAACGCCCTTTGTATATATAACATTATGTACAAGTAAAAATTAATAGTGTAAATTTTTTTACATTATTGTTGACACATCTTAAATTACTTATTTGTGATAATTAAACTCTTTTAATAATTTAATAATACATAATTAAATAACAATAAAAAAAATTATATTCACATTGAATCAAAATTAAATCAGTAAAATTTACACTATCTAGGAGATTCTGGTGTAAATTGATCTATGAGAAGAGCTGGGAAGCTGGTAGGTTCCAATTATTCTATCATCTCTCGGTACTCTCAATTGACTTAATAAATCAAGGGAGGGTAATTGTTGAAGCTTTGCTTTGACTAGTGGGAGTACCCTTTAGGAATGGGCATTGGACCTAGACTTAATGAGGGGAATTATTCCACTATGATCTAAGGTACCTGATACCCTAAAAAGATATAATATCATAACAATTACTTTTTTAAAAAAACAAATAGAATATTTTTAACCTACCCCCTTCAATTAATAATATTTTTCACTTTGATCCTCATTGATAAAAATGTCTAATTCTACCCCCTGCTAAAATTATATACGCACATATTTATATATAATTTTTTTTAGAAAATTGATTTTTTATATATATTTGAATGTAATTGCTAATAAATATAACTTTTGATTTCTTTTGTTTGTTTGTTTGCTTTTCATTTCAAGCATTGAAATTATATTATAAAAATTCAAAAAATTTATTTTATTTATTACCTATGCAAGTTTAGGATTTCTTTATTTTTGTTCATTCAAGGGATGTCTCACCACTAGGTGGAGCCTAAGGGGGCCTTAGTAAGAGACCCATAGAAAGGGAGGATAAAGGGAAGGGAAGTGCATTCGCCGGAATCAAACCCCCCACCTTGCACAGCTAAACATGTCTAAACATTTGGATACACGGCCAAACTTAATCATGTTCATCCCTACTTTCTTTTGCTTTATACCTTTGAGGAAGAAATTACAATCCTAGTTTCTTTAAACAATTTTAAAATAGAATTTAAAATTGATATAATGTAAATGTAAACTTTTTTATACTAAATAAAAAAAAAATTGTCATATTATTAAAGTAATTAAAATTTTACTTTTAGTAAAAGTTTATAATTATTTTTAAATAAGTTGTGTCATATATATAATTCACTGATAATTTGAAATTTTTTATATTGTAAATGTATTAAAATTAAATCTTAAAATATTATTGAGGCTAGACACCGTAATGAAAATAATACTATACTATATTTATCTTAAATATATATTGAGCTTACATTTCCTTCCAGTTTTATTTGTGTAAATGTCATCACTTCCTACATAACATATATAATATAGCTAATTAATTATCTTACCAAAAATATTAACATCTAATTAACTATGCATTCATTTTGTTCAACCTCGTGGATTAATGCTATGTTTGGGAGATCAAAAGAGGTGGGAAGAGAAGAGACAGAGAGGAATTTTTTTTCCCTTTTTTGAATATTTAAGTAAAAAAACAAAAAAAAAACTCTCTTCTACTTATTTTAGAATTAAAATTAAACGAGAGGGAAAGAATATGTTTTAAGATTAAATTTTTTAATATAATCCTTATGTTGTCAATATTATAACACAAACACAAAGTATATATATAAGTTAATAAATATTTAATTAAAAATAAATCTTTTCTTGCTCCACCCTTCAATTTAAAAAGAAATAATTTTTAAACTTTGAGAGGAAATGAGTGAGAATTTTTCCGTCCCTTCTTACTCCTTACCCTGCCCATGCAATACATGAATGTTACACAATGTCCCTTCCCTCCATACCAAAAAACAAAATGGCTATGCATGCTTTCGCCTTTCCATTCCATACAAAGTCAAGACTTATTAATAGTAACTTGCTAAAATTAACTAGACCAATATTACTATTGAACATACCTTGTTTCTGGAATTCTCGTGACGTAGGAAGTTGAATAATCGCCCTGGGGAGGCTTTAAGACAAAGAGATGTAGCGAAAACCACTGTCGTACCACGAGGCTTCCCAGTATCCTCCATATTATTCTTAATCATGACCCTCACATCTTCAGAACCAGGAAATGAAGCTAACTGCATCCATGGATGTGCTGTGGAAGCACTGATATCAACACAAAAGCTTCTCATCATTCTATCTGCCAGATTCAAGAAACTTGTTCTCCCAGCTTGAGGTATAAAAACTGTTTATATCGAAAGAAACAAGCATAAGAGAAGCAGTTAAACATGCTGTGTATCGCTAAAATAGAAGATAAATTAGCAGTTGCTTTTGCTATGCATTGGGGGGGGTGTCCCAGCACCCATTTCTAAAATAAGTTATTTCAAAATAAATTCCAACAAAATCAATTTTTTTCAAAATTAATTGTCCCAACGCTAATTGATTAATAGTATGTTTGGATTAACTTTTAGAGAATTCTAAACTATGACTTCGGCAAAAACTTTATTGATTAATAACAGGTTTGGATTGACTTTTAAAGAGTCTCAAACCATAATTTAGGCAAAAGCTCAAGAAAAAAGCTTTTACTCAAACTATGATTTAAGAATCTGCAAAACCCAATCCAAATATGCACTAAACCATTCAAACATTTACATCCATGGGTTCTAGGAACTTGGGGGGAAACTGGAATAGGGCTCTCCACAAGCTAGATGAGCACAAGATTAAATGCTTATGCTTAAATCATCCAATCATGTTTTATAGTGATAAAAAATGGGACGGAAACACACTCAAAGAGGACCATTTTCGCTTTATTAAAACAGAATAGGAAAAGGAAAACAAGGGTTATATTAACCCCGATTTCTCCCCGAAATTTTTATATACTTGAATATTATATCACTCTACTAATAAAATATAATATTAAAAGTATATACTTGAATATTACATCACTCATATAATATTAAAAATATAACACGTAACACCATATAATTATACATATAGTTGAATTAAATTTAAAATATTATAAAATAAATTTAAATCAAATTTAACTGTTAAAAAACTAATAAGAGTATTATTCTTAATGTACTTAAGAATTTTTCCATTTCTCCTTATTTCACTTATCAAAAGGCTTCGGTCTGTTAAATAAATTTAAAGAAAAAAGAGTAATAGATGTACCGCCATCATCTGCAGCAATTGTTTTTGCTTTCAGAGTTTCAGACCATTCACTGTGCCGAACTATAGAAGCAAGCCAACGTGTTGCACCAAAAGCAAAACCTGTGGTAACTAGCGGCTGGAAATGAATGTTCAATTGGCTATGGTCTGCTTCCACATGCTCGACCCATATAACCTAAGGATGTAAAACAAATCAGAACCACAGAACCTATGGCTTACGAAAATGAACTAATTAAGAAGAAAAATTAACGTCATACAATCAATTCACACTGTCAAAACAACCTTAGAGTATCCGTTTGGCATTTCTTTAATCAAACAGCCTGACGGTCTTCTTCGAAAATTGTTTGATGGAGATGGAAAAAACTTCTCCAACGATACATCCACGACCCCCCACATCTCATGAGACAACTGCTTACAGTACCTTGCAAAATAACACTCCCGAGTCGGTACAAGCGGTGTAGGCAAATGAAGTTCTGCTCTCAACTACGAAAGAAAAGGACACTGAAATGAGAACATATATATTAATTCTGAAATTCCAATAACAATTAAGCTGCATTTCTTTTTCATTTCATTGACACAAACATGTAACTAAAATTGGCTTACAAATGGTAATCCCGGATGCATATAGATTACATAGCATAAATAATGCAATATAAAAATATATACGAATCAGAAGAACTTAAACAATTAGCATACCTGAAACCAATCAACAGAAACAAGACTTATAATGTATGATATCCTACGTAGCTACTATAGTAATCAGACACTATACTATACGTATGATGAACTGAGGAGTCAACTCTAATTTAAATCTTCTTTGACGTCTACATTCCCTTTTCCTTCCCACTTTTTTTATTTTCTTTTTTTTTCAAAACACTTCATTTAATTACCTGTGTGTAAAGTTAATTAAAAGTGTGCACAACCCATTTTCAACATTTCTAACATTATTTAAAACGTAATTCACATATCATAGTGAATACAGAACCTTCTCATAGGGTTTTGTTCACCGGGCGACTAATTAGGTTTATGATTAATTCCAATCAATAACGTAATCTTTATAAATTCAAATAGATGCTCAATATATACTAAACCTTTTTATGGCATAGAAAATTAGTTATGAGACATGACAACTCAAAAGTTCATGATACTAATTAAGACCTCAAGTCCGCGGGACGTTTGCTCTTTTTCATAAATCTACATCCATGAAAGCATTTAACACAGTGCTTACAAGAACATATATCACACTTAACTTACCACTTGCAATAATCCGTCATAGCTTCCTTCCACTCCATTTGACAAGATTCCGAGGATCGCTGTTCTTGAGACAATATTGTAAAATGCTCTCGACCATTGATTCTGATTAATAACCAACAAAAGACCCCCCCCAAACAAAAAAAAAAAAACAAAAGAAAAACATATTTCATGGTTACTTGTAATCACTATACAGATAATCCATGAGCAGCATATAGAAAGCGATGAAGAAATAACCTACCATATCCATAAGTAATTCAACAAGGTGGATTGGACTCATTTTAATATATGCCATATCTCGTGAAGCTTCAATTTGTAGAGCTCCTCGCCGAGTTGGCTTTGACGTTGGATGTTCAATTCGATATGAGTCAAAGCTTGGTAAATGTTGAGGCTCTCCAACCTCAACCATCTTAATAATCTCCCTTAGCGTTGCATCAACCTGACCAAATTCTCTCAAGTATTCAATATCATTTAGAGTCTCGTATCTATCGTCTTTTTGAGGTTGCCATAAAGGTTCCCCTGCAACGCCTATCTTCGATAACTCATCCATAGCTGAATAAGCAAGATCAATGATTTTTGTCCTGGTTGGCTCAGCATATAGTGAGACAACAACAAGAAGGTCACTTGCTCGTTGAATGTTGACTCCAGTATTCATTACGTTTGTGGAACTAGAATCTGATAAAGTAGCATTAGCATTTGCAGAATGTTGAGAAGACAATGCCGGGTATCCAATGCCATCATTATTTAGTGAGGTATCATTCTGAGAATAATAAAGGAAAGTAGAAAAATTAGTATAATGATTAATGGCCCATTTGTTTAAGATTTCACTAAATACAAACGGCCGTACAAAGAAAAGAAATAAAACTTCTTTCGAACAAACGTGCATTGAAAAGATTGCAAACACAGGTTGGTGTTAAAAAAAATTTAAAACAAACAGAGTCTACATCAATTTACAAATAAACACTGTTTTTGAAGTTGTAATTCCATTTATAGTCGTAAAACCGAGATAGAAGGTCAACTTGGTCAAGCAATCGGCCAACACCGGTAAAAAAATCAAGATTAAAAAATTGAATGAAAAATATGAAAAATGGGCCTAGTTTTATTTGTTATTGGATTTAAACAAAAAAACTCTCAACATGTCTAACCGAACCAATTAGAGAATCGAGTTTCTACCAATCTAGGTAGCAATAATATCTACCCAAAAAAAAAGAACATGAAAAGTTCACTTTTGACGAGAATGGAAGAATGTCATATCATAATAAGCATGACCCTTTCATGTGCATATCTTGGTCATTATCTTCAAGTGGGATAAGGTAGCAAATTCAAATTCATGTTTTCTCCTCCTAGAACAACGAGATATCCTCATTTGACTTTTAGGGATTTCGTAACAACAATTGCTGTGCATGCATCCTTCAAACAATAAAATGGCTATTGTATTGAACTATTGATGTCATCAATGTACATATGAATTGTACGAAATCCCATTTACCTCGTAAATCACATCTGTATGATCCACCCCCATCTGGCTGTCGCGCATCCCTTCATCACCCACAACCATAGCTGCACTCCTTCCTCCTACAAAACTGAACATAACACCAAAAACCGTGTAAATTCTCCAAAGCTCAAATAACCGCATAGAAAACAACTTCTATAACAAACACACTAAGAAACAGGAAAAAAATGCTATGCTAGTAGTTCCCTCCTCTATCATTGATCTTAAAACCCTACTTGCTCATAAACGGCACGTATCCACTCTCAGCTACCGTAGAAGCGCAGTGGCCTTCAATTCCGTGAGTACCGTTACTGTTAAGTTCTTCATCCCCATCCATACGAACCTGCAACGCAAACACGTAAACCAAAACCGCGTTTTAAAAATTGATCATTAAGCTAGCTGCTGCCCGCACTTCTTTTCTTCTTCTATATCTACTTAATTCTGAGCGATTCAGAACACAAAAGAAAAATGATTCAAAATGGCCATATATTAAAAATGAAAAATCACGTTGGATTGTCTATACTGCAGCTTTAAGATGACGAGAGAAAGATGAGTGTGCAAGTGAGCAATTAATGGAACAGTGAGTGAAGGGTCGCGCAAAAGAAGAAGAATTAGGGGAGTTTGTGTTTTGTTTGGAGGTGGTTGGGTTCAGTGCATTGGCAGTGCCAGGTGAGTGAAACGTTGCTGGTGCTTACGTGGCCAAAGAGGTTGCTGCATTGATTGATGAGCGTTACATTCCAGCATGTTTTCACACCCGATGGACTGTGCGGGCTTGCTTCTTCGTGTGCGATTTCGTTGCGCCGTTTTGGCATTTCCTTATCCTCACCCGTTGTTTCTTCCACTTTTCATAAACTCTTCTCCTTTAACAATTTTGGGTCCTTTCCTTTCACATGCCCCTTGGGCTTGGCCCAACCCTAACCCATCCTAACATATTTCCTCTTCTTTTTTATTTTATTTTTTAATTGGTATATTAAGATATGCAAGTTCCTTAATAAGAGAGAAAAAAGGAGATATAACGAAGAATTGAAGCTCTGACATTGTCATCTTATCCAGTTTAGTTGAATTATAAACTCGTTGGCAAAAATAATTTTTTTATTAAAGAATGTACACTACATCTTACTGTTATATATTTAGCCTCAACATTTTTGTAAAAAAAGTAGGGTTACACACTAAAAATATTAGTTAAAATTTAGATAGAATTCAACTAGATTTAAAAGGAGTTATTGGATAAGATTAAGTAATAAGGAACACTCTTACATCAAAAGTCAATAAACATGTCAATTCAGTTTGTAAAAGATTTTTTTTTGGTACATAGTTTGTAAAAGATTTTAACAATTTTTTTTAATTATATATCAATTTCCTTTGTAAAATTTTATAGAAAAATACTAAATCCTCCTTTTAAAAAAAGTCAATTTTCGAACTCTTAATGTACATGCCGTTTTAGTTTTATCTTTTCTCTTTAGAGAGTTAAAAAGTATTATTAAGATGTTGTTTTAGGAAGATTTGCATTTCTCAATTTTATATTACTTTCACATTTATTTGTGTAATTAATCATCTCATTTATCAGATAATAAAAAAATCATCTCATTTAAGATTATTGTTATTTTCATTTTTTTATGAAATATCTAAAACAACAATTGATCAGATTATATTAGTATTTGGAGCTATGATCCAAACACAACTTCACAAGATGATATAATATCCTCTAAACAAGTATTAATCAATTAATTTTTATATTTGAATCATTATTGCGATAATTATATAACTCAGAAAATGGACTTAAGTTTAATTATATATTATATATGACATTGGAAAATTTTATTAAGAGCTTAATTTTGATCCACCTTCAGTGTAAAATTTTTTTACACTGTCATTCAATCATGTGTTGTCAAATCATTAAAAGAGTTTGACTATCACAACAAACACCTAGAAAGTCTAACTCTTTTAATGATATATCAACACATAATTGGATGATAGTGTAAAAAAACTTTACCAGTGGATTGAAATTAAATTCTTTTATTATTGTACAATATATTGTATTTTCTGAAATTTACATTGCACCCATAATTTTAGATTTAGTGATACTACTACTCTCCGGTGCTCCAATTGAGAAACGGCTGATGCTCCCTCTTCTCTCTCATATTGTTGTTCATCATCAGAGGGCGGAGGAAACTGTTTCATGCGTTTGTTTCAACTGGTTTTGTTTCAACCTGCCTAGCAGACAAACCAAGCCCTGGAGATAAATAATGTTACTGTAAAGGTGACATGTAGAACTTTGGATCCCAGGCTCTTCCAAGTATCTAACCATTTTGATAAGAATAATGTTATATTCTCTTAATATATTTTTTTAGTATCTTTTTAATTACTTAAAACATAAAGTATTAATTGAAAAAATATAAGCATTTAATATTTTGAAAATTTTAAAAATATTTAATACTTATTTCATTAAATAATTAAAAAATTTATTTATTTTTAAACATGGAATACATTTAGAGGTTTAAAAAGAAAAAAAAAACAATAGTTTTTCAGACAGATGATGTTAATAATTGTGCAAGCAAAGCAGTTCAGGTGAGAAATTACGTACTTTTTTTTTAGTGTTAGATATTGGAACTACCCCAATGGTTCTCAGACCTATAGTATTGCTGGGTCTGGCTATTGCCAGAACTGAACAAACTCAAGGCCCAAAAGTTGGCATAAAAAGGTTCTTCTTTGTTACCTACGTTGGTCAAGCAACCAAATAATAATTAAAAATAATAATATTATTATATTCTCATTACAATTTCTCTTACCATCGTCCGAATCTTTTAAAGTAAAAAGTATTCAATTAAAAAGTTGAATCATTTACCATCATGGTATAAGTGGTGTATATTTAAATCTCTTTTGATTCTTGACTTATGTATATGAAAAAATATATGTTTAAAAAAGTTAACTCTTTAAATATATTTCAGTATTTTAATAAATTAGTCCCCACAGTTGCGTGTGGGGATACCTAAGAAACAAAAAAAAAACATTGAATCATTTAATATCTTAAAAATTTTAATTTTTTAATAATTAACAAAATTATTAGACTAATGAATTAAAAATATAGAAAATTATTTGTAAAAAGTATTTATTAACAAGAGTTTTCAGCGCATTAGATAAAAAGTTAAAATTGAAAAGTATTAAATATAAAAATAAAATATTTAATATTTGAAAAAACTTAAAAAACATATAATTCATTTTTTATTAAGTAATTAAAAAAATTATTAAAAAATATTAAACACTTATTAAATAGTATTATAAAAGTATTATCTTCTTAAAAAATAAAAGAATAAACAATTATTTTAGTTTTTTAATAATATAAGTGATATTAGTTTAGTTCTTTAATAACTATTGACATTAAATTGATCATTTTAAAATATCAATTTATATTATTAAATAATTAATTTGATGTCAAAAATTATACTAAAAAATTAATTTAATGTTAAAAATTAATATTAAAAAACTAATTTAGTATCACTTATTATTAAATTACAAAACTGATATCATTATATTTTTAAAGACCGAAGTTCGGTTATGCACATAAAAGAATTGCCTTTTTCACATCCTCTGTTATTGCTCTGTTTTTTTTTCCTCATATAAAATATTTTGTATTAACTTCGACACTACTTATTGATTGTCAGAACAGTTTTTTCTTCTTAAATTTTGAGACTTATCTGAACGATTGGGTTCACCATAAGGGATATATAAGAAGAATTATAACTCAGTGACAGAATACTGTTCCAAGCATTTCAAGCAAAGATTACATTAATGGTTCTTCTTCTTCTTCCTCATGGTGTCACCCAGACAACGGGATTGAACTGGCTCCGAAAATCAATGACCAATGCGTAGTTTGCTCTGCTGTGTGATAACTTAATTCAAAACGTGATAATGAAGTGTAGGCAGTAGCATTTTGTTTTTGCTGAGATGCCCACAGTAAGTTAGGAAATTTTGACCAACAAGTGAACTCAACTGTATCAAACTTGGTGTAATATCGTTTGCAAATAATTAAACATCTTATCCCTCTAGGCCAAGAATTTGACCCGTAATGAAAGAGCTTTCGTAAGCTAACAGCCATTGCATAATGTATATCCATATTCCATAATGTATCTACTATATACTTGTGACATATCTGTCTATCAGTTAATCTTTCCCTCAAGAAACACATAATGCAAACTTTGGTTTTTAATGAATCTGAATACCTGCACTTCTCGTATCTTTTAATAATATTCAATGATCTGAATACATATATTATAACTGGAAAACAAAAACTCATAAATGCTCGATCCCCAGATTGGGTTGGAGAAGAATCGTGTTTCTAGTTCTACCCCTTATTTTTCTACAGTAAGAGGAGGCCTCTTAATTTGTCAATGCAAGGGGCCCTTTTTTGTTATGAATATGTGCCATTGGTGCTTCATTATGTATTAGTACTAATGATCACAACTTACTGGCGACAGTCTAAAAGTTGCAAGTCATTTGGATCTCGACCCAAACCTAATTGGTCCCTTTAAATAGTATTTTTGAGGTTGCTAATTTCTTAGCATCTTCAAATAGTATGTCTCATGCAGAAACATTTTTTTAGTGTATCCAACTCACCAGCAACTGCAACTAAGAAAATTAAGGCGTGGACATGCAATGCAAGCTGTGCTTGTTTGGTACATTATTAGTTTCTACTTATTCATCGCTACCCTACCGGGAGGAGGGTGGGAGAAAACCAAGATAAATGTCCTAGATTCAAAATCATGGTACGATTTTTTAATTATATTAGAAAAGAAATTATTTATTCATATTTAATAATTTTCATTGAGATAATCAATGGATGAAAATAAATGATTCAAACTAATTACAAGAATCAAATTCAAAGAATTAATAAAAGTGTTGATTAGTTTAGTAAAAAGGATGAAAACTTAAGATAATTATAATGGGTGCAGGGGTTTAAATGCATTATTTTTTTGATGTGCTCCTTCTAAAATGTTTCACTTTTCGTCATTATGTCCCAATTTTCTTCTCTTACTTACTAATTATTTCTACATTTAAAAAAAGTAATGTCAATATCACAAAAGGTCATAATAAAACTTTGCATTTCTTTTATGTAACTCTTAATTATTATTTGGTTCGTAAAGACTAATTGTCAATTTTGGTGTAACTTACAATTGTTATCTTAACAAGACTTTACAAATAGAAAAGGCAATGATAAAAAAATAAATTAATATATATATTTTTTGTAATATCATCAGTATAACATAATTTAAAAGTTTGCTCGCACAATATTTTTCTATTTTACACTTTTTAAATTTTTTAATGCCAATATTTTAAAAAATGTAATTCACAATTAATAAATAAATATGGAATTTTTAAGAATAAATTATTATTTTATTTTAACAAAAATTATAATATTTTTAAATCTTTATATATATTAATTTTAGTCACTGTCACTAAATAAATGAGAATTTAAGTAGAGACTATAGCTCCAGGCCCAATATGACTTTTCAATGTATCAAAACAGAGGATGAATGAACAGAAGTGGAGTGCTTGTATATATAGAAGATGCGATCGAATTCTAAGGTTTTGCACATTCAGTTACACTAATGACTTGGACACTTGGTTGGGCTAACTAGCTAGTTCCCAAGTTGAGGGCGAGGCCCTTTGGGGTTTTGGATCCATCCAAGAAGACCAAGACAAGCAAAGTAGATAAGCAATCTGTGATGCACAACGTCAAGGCAATCACGGTACTTGAAGGTCATGATTACTGAAAGTGAAGGCTTTCTTAGATCACTTCCTCGACGGAATAATAACTATTATGAGATTGAATATCGTATATACATGATTTGTTATATAAGTATTTGTATATTATAAAATTTTAAATTATTAATTTTTTTAATCAATCATTATTATTATATATTTTATTTATTTAAATATATTTCTTATTTTAGAGTATTTAAAATCTTTTTGATTTATACCTTTTTTTTAATGAAATTTCTGATTTATACATGGATGCAATGTAATGACCATAAAATTTATATATAGGACAGAGCTTGTTTCTTCACTTTCTTTCAACCCAAACAGACCACAACCATAATAGAATTTTCTCTCAAATGGCACACCTGGTTTTAAATTGCCCATATATAGAGTAATTTTTCTACTACTATTATATACTGAATAAGTATGAATAGAGACTAATACCAAAACAAAGAAAGAAAGTATGAATAGAGACAAATGAATGCACTATAAAGTCGGCACATAGGCTCCGCTGTCAGTCACTATATATCTTTTCCTGCTCTTGCCTCTAGCTAGGGACCCATCACTCTTGTTTTATTTGGGGGAGAAAAACAACGTTACAGTGCAATAAGTCGGTTTTTTATACGAATATGGCTAATTTTTGTTTTATTTATCAAAATATTTTATTTTTATTTTTATTTTTATATATTGAAATACTTTTTTATATATAAAAACATTTTGACCTATGGTGATTTTTTAATTTTTTTTTAATTTTATACTTTTAAATTTTAAAAACATAAATAAAATCATCGTAGTATGAGAGATTTTTTACTTGTCTTATTTTCAATTTTTTTTAAAACTTTATCATAAAAATCATCCTTTATTTTTTGACCTATATAATGAAAAAAAAAAGGAAAAACATATTCAAAAACTATCTTCGTCTATGGAAATTTCTGAATAAGAGTATGTTTAGAAAAAATTAATTCTTTCTTAAAATATTTTTTTTAATAAAAAGCTATTTTATTTAAAATATATCTTATTTGTTTAAAGTGTGTAAAATTGATTATAAGTTAAGATTATTTTTCTATAACTAAAAATAAATTTTTTAAAAAGCTATTATTTTAAACTTTTAATTATTTGATTTCAGATTATTTCAAAAGTTTTAAGAAAGAAATACCTATTTGTCCTCAATTAAATAACGTTTTCAATCATTTCATACATCTTTTGGTAATTTAATACATAGAAGCGATTTTTTTATATAATCCAAACAAAACTCTTTATCATAAAATCGATTATGAATTAACATATCCAAACATAAATTATTTTTTTCATAATTGATTTTCTTGAAAATCAATTATATACATAATCTTTTTTTTACAGCTAATCCAAACACGAATTATATTTGAAAAAGAACATATTTCAATACATAAAAATAAAAGTAGAGTAATTTAAAAAATAAAATAAAAAAATAACTATATATATATATGGGTGCTTATGGTTCAAGTTGAACATGACTCTAGTCCCGACCCGAAAATTTTGATCGGGTCAATTTTCATAGTCCGGACTTGGTCATATTGAGACCCGAGTTGGACCGGGCTGGAACTGGGTCAACTCGATTAAAATACACAAAATATTTTTTATGTAATGTTTTAATTAATGTTCCACTATTTGTATAAATTTACTTATATTTATTACTTTTTACCCATGCAAAAATCTAATTTAATTGATAATTACATAATAAGTGAAGGACATAATAACTAAAATTATAGAAAATCATAATATTTTATCAAAGTCTAATATTTAAAAAAATGTCATAATAATATATAAAAAATATTATAAAATAATAATTTATTTAATATATATTAGATCTAAAAAAGAACTCAAACCTGACCCAAATATTTTAAGTTAAGACTAAATTTTTAACCAGACCAGCTCAACCTTATAATATGTCTCTGTGTGTGTTTTAAATATATGAATACGGGAATGGGAGGGACCCAGAGGTAAAAATTCTAAGGCGTTCTGAAAAAATTGGTGTGAATGACACCACCACCTTAGACATATGGTTGGTATCGTGGACTTTCCATAAATATGATATAATTTTGTGAATCAACATCTTGTGTGGACCTATATTTTTCCTTGGACGACAAATGCAAATGCTAGAGAGAAAGTGACCAATCTTAAGCCGCATTTAAAGCTCTGTTTGTTGGGCATTTCTATGGATCTAAGCATAAGTTTGAGTTTCAAACCCATGCTTACGTGGATGAATAATAAATACTTATTTGAAAAAATGAAATGATATGTAAAGTGAATGATTCTAAATGACATATAAAATGTTTACTAATTACTTTTACAAAATAATCCTTAAAAAATAGAATTTGCACATTTGTATTTTTTTTATAAAAAAATATAATATGGTTTTCGTTCTTCTTTTGGTTCTTGTTCATGTTCTTTTTTACTATTCATCATCTCCGATGAACCTTACTATTTAAAAAAAATCCGTTTTCATCTTGTTCTATTTCCTTATTGTTTATTGTCTTTGACGATGAACCTAATATTTATATATATAACTTGATTTTTGTTTTTGTTCCCTTTCCATTTTTTACTATTCATTGTCTCCGTTTTTTGTCTTTTCCTAGGCTTTTGAAGCATTTTTTTTCATTATTGTTGCTTGAATCACCCTTCCTAGGACCACCAACCTTGCTGGGAAAAATCAGGAGAGAAGCAAAATTAAAGGCATCGTTTACGTGGTGGCAGAATTAGAGGTGGATGGTCAATGACCACAAGAACATTGGATTTGTTTCAGAATAAAGGCTTTGGGACTAGACATTTGAATATGAACACCCTAGTGGTGGTTGAAATAGCCGATTATGGTATTGGTGGTGGGATTCTTTTCCAATTGTTGTTCCAGTATCTGATAGTTAGTTTAACATTCGTTGTAATGGTAAAAGGTGTCATGTTGCGCCGTCGATGATGAAGGAAGCTTTGGCTTGCTTCATCTACAGAGAGGGTTTTTTTTTTTTTAATAATGTTAACATATTAAATTAGGTTGAGATCAATAACTGGGCCGTAATGGGTTATATTGGACATGGGTAAATACTCATACGAAAATGAGTCGTAATGAGTTAAATTAAACAAGGCTAAATACTCATGTAAAAATGGGTCTTAATGGGTTAAATTGGACTCATATAAATTTTTTAATAAAATGCAATGCTATATATAAAATTTAAAATCCGTATAAAAATATATGTTAGCATCTTCATAAAAAAAAAAAGGAATATCTTGTACCATGCAATTGCATACTTACATGGCAAATTCGCTTTGAGTCAATAGTTGGTTAGGAAAAATGAATATAGGGAAGGTGAAAGTCAATTTGCAATATATTCGTTTCACATAATCAGGAAATAATGGGTTATGGAGTTGAATTTGTGGGTTCTGTCAATCATATAGCGAGAGTGTTAAGTATGTGTAACCTTAGTCAAATGTCCATTAAAGGGAGGTATCTACTAAACCAATAACATTAACCTTCACCACAAATAATAGATAAAAGAACTAAGCAAAAACCCTCCTACCCAAATTTTTATTTTTATTTTTAAATATTCAAATGGCACAAAAATGTGAAACAATATATATCGTATGACCACAAGTGAATGTTGTATGACCACATATGAATCCTAGTTCAACCTAAATTAGCATAACTTTAAGCATATGTCCTAAGTGATTGAGACATGTCAAATTTTCTATATTAAACACCTATCCTTTTATCACATGAGATAGGGGATCAAAAAATTGTTTGATTTTATACCTTATCTTCACTTTATTTCATTTTTTACCCCTTCCAATCTCTAAGTGTGTTGCCTAGCCCTTATGAACTTTTTAATTTTTTTTGTAGTATAATTTTTTTTTCTTATATTTTTTTCCACTTAGATCAAATTTTTCATTATTGATGGCACATATAGTTTTCATAATTAATGTTAAAATTTGTATAAACCAGAATTTAAGTCAAATGACTTGTTTCATTTAAGTTAATGCATTTTATTTTTAATCATGACTGATATTATATGGTTTTTTTATATTTAGTTTTCTTCTTTTATGGGTATTTTCTTATATGTAATTTTATATTTAGTGTTTATATTTAAAAAATTATATGTATGGTTTTTTTAAATATTTTTTATTATGTAATCTTGTTCAATTTGTTTAGACTTTGTCAAGAGCGGCTCATGAATGTTTAATTTACTTTTGTCCTGTACAAATTTATTTTTTATTTTTATTTTTCATGTCTCATTTTATCGGGCATATTATCAATGAGTGATAAATAACCGAGACGGGAAATGGGTGGCTTAATAGCCATTATTGAGGAACAAATCATGAGCCCGCAACTTATCAAAAGTGAACATGGTGAATTGAAAAAAATGTATTTCCAAGAAAATATATGTATTCAAATAAAATGGTTCTTGAAAATAAATTTCACAATTAAAAAGTTTATTTAGCAAGATAGAGGATTTAAAAAGGTTTTTGCAAAAAGGATTTTCAAATTTTAAATTCACCATAGTCACCACATACGGGCTATATGAATTTATTCACAATTATTTTGCATTATTTTATTCTATTGTCTTGGAAGATATTTTATTCATTTGTTTATTTTTGGGAATTAGATCCCGTCAGCACTCCCGGTATGATTTAATAAAAATGTCTCGGAGTACTGGGAAAAGTTTAGTTGATTGGACTCCCGATCCTCTCCCAATTTTCGTCGTCGGCCATTTTTGATTGTTGAGACGTTGAATATGAGTCATAACTCGTTCATGATAGTACAACAACAATAAGAAAAGGTAATTTGAATGGGGAAAACAAGCATTTTTGTTGTTAAAGATTATCTCGATTAAACAAATGCAACAAATTAATGATGAAACAAGATTTTTTATTAAGGTCAATTATGACTTCGCCAGCGCTCCTGAAAAAATCATAAAATTTCTCCTCACTTCAGGGAAGTCAAAATGTCGCTGCCATCGCAGTTAATTTTGATTATCCCTTCCTTATATTCTTATATCATACATTAATGATCACGTTAAAGAATGATAAATTTAAAGTAAACAAATTCATTATGAAATAAGATCGTTTGTTAAATATCATTTATAACCGCGTCGGCGCTCTCGGCAAAATTATAAAATTTCTTTTCACCTCAAAGAGATTAAAATGTTATTTTCGTTGCATCTAATTTTGATTGTCCCATCCTTAGGATCTTATAACATAGATGAATTTATTATTTCTTACTTTTATTTTATTTTATTTCAAAAGTTGTGATATGCACGATTCAAGTAAAAGATATCAATGATTAAGGATAAAATAATAATAATAATAATAATAATAATAATAATATCATATCCATTAAAGAGCAAAACCGTAAAATGTTTATTCACGTTATCTGGCAATTTGGTCAACCGAGCATCCTTGATCACATTTCTGGGCGAGCTCACTACCCGACCAATGGTATGTTGAGCATGGAAAAAGGGGATCGGTCATGGTCGATCGGTTAAGTGTTGAGAGTGGTTGAATCGATTGGGTGAGCTTAGGTGTTATAGGTTAGGGCTAAGGGCTGGTCGGTCGGTTGTGAGCTGAGGGGTTACGAACTAAGGGTGAGGACCGCTCGATCGGTATGTGGGTTGAGGGACTAAGGCTAAGGGTAAGGTCAACTCGGTCGGTTGGTGAGCTGAGTTATTAAGGGATAAGGCTTGATCGGTTTGTGAGTTGAGGTGTGAAGGGTTAAGGACCGGGTCTGATCACAATGGTCGGTGAGCTTGGTGATTTCAGGGGTAAAGGCAGAGGATCGATCGGTGCTCTAAGGTGTTATAGGCTAGTGATCGGGTCTGATTAGATCGATCGGTTAGCTTGGTGATATGAGAGGTAAAGGCCGAGGATCGATCGGTGATCTGAGGTGTTATGGGCTTAGGCTCGGTTTGACCGGTCAGTTATTAGCCGAGGTGTTGGGGGTTAAGGCTCAATTTGCTCGGTCGTTGGTGAGCCGAGGTATGAAGGGTTAAGGATCGAGTTTGGTCGGCTCGGACGGTGAGCTGAAGTACTATGGCTAGGGCTCGGTATGCATTGTCAATTTGATGAGTTGAGGTATTATGGACTAAGGCTCAGGTATGGTCGGTTTGGTGAGTTGAGGGGTTATGGGCTAATGGTAAGGTTCGCTCGGTAGGTATGTGAGCTGAGGTATTAAGGGCTAAGGTTGAGGTCGAATCGGTCGGTTAGTGAACTAAGACGTTAATGGTTAAGGATGGTCTGCTCGGTGGTTTGGTGAGCTGAGGGGTAAAAGACTAGGGTTAAGGTTTGCTCGGTGGTATATGAGCTAAGGGATTAGGGCTAAGGGTGAGGTCTTCTCGATTGGTTTGATGAGCTAAGGTGTTAATGGTTAAGGATCATGTTTGATCGGTTGATTTGGTGAGCTGAGGTTATAAGTCTCGATTTACTCGGACGGGTTTAGGAAATCTAGAGGTTGAGATACAGGAAAAGTTTCTGATCGGTTTGGAAAATGTCTAATAAATTGGTGATCGGTCAGCAAGTTCTGGGGAAGTAGTGGTCAATTGGACAATGTTCTGGGGAGTGAGTGATCGTTCGGACACGGTCCAGGGAAGGGGTGTTCGGTCAGAAATTAGTTTGGAGAGTGAGTGGTTGGTCAAACACGGACGCAGGCTTTGTTTTCTGGTTTTTTCACGGATTTTGCATAAGGTTGATGGTTGTTTGGCTGGGTATTGGGCATGTGTTTAGTGGCAAAATAGTGGGATTTTGTGATAATGTTGGTTGTACATGAGTGGTTATGGATGATGTTTCATAATGGCAAAGAGATGCCTCTGTTTTGAATGAGAAAATGCAGATGATGGGAACTTCTCTATCCTAATGTCACCACAAAGAAAAGAAAGCATACTCATCTATTAGAACACATTTGCACGGATGTTTCACATCACCACACATCTATATTCATTTACCCGCTCCTGTGTACTTGGATATTATGAACATTGCACTGGGCGCCCTTAAAAGTCAGCAACTAATCACCTCAAAACAGTTTGGTCCCTTTTTACACAACAAAAATGGATATAGGTCACACGATGGCAACACAATACTAAGAGGGGGACAAATTTAATATTAATCAAACTAGAACCATAAAACTTGGACAACCACAAATGAAATCAAATACACATTCATATATATATATATTTTATACAAATAGAGCATAGGGACAGAGAGGTTATTGATCCCGATTGTATAACAGAAAAAGCTTCGTAGGTGCCTTTGGAATTCCAAAGCCCAAAATCTTTCTCCCACTTTGGTTCTCTCTCACTTTCCAAAACAATCAAAAGAATTCCCAAAAGAAAACTCCAAAGAAAACCCCGGACCCCTTAAAACGAAGAAAAATCCCCTTTTATAGAGGAAGGTTTCTGTAAAAGAAAAGCAAAAACAACAAAAAACCAAAGCCCCCTCTCACCTGTACATGATCAGCAGGATTTGGGGAGCACATCCTTGTTGTACGAGGTCGACCAATAAAGTAGAAAGTGAGTGGTACCAGTGCGATTTGTGGCTTTAGCGCTAAGGTGGAGGATGACGTGGAGCAGAGGATGTGGTGCGGGGCGCGGTACAAGAGGTTGGTGCAGAGGTAGTGGAGCAGGGGGTGGATGAATGATGGTGCATGTGGTGTGGATGAGGGATGGTGCAGGTGGTGGTTGGAGGTTGCGTGGCAGAGGAACATGGTTTAGGGCATGGTTGGCGGCGTAGTAGGGAGAAAGAATGGCCAGGGCATCGCTATGAAAGGAAAAAAAAAAAGGGAAATGGGGGTCTTGGATTGGGTCACAGAGGGGTATGTCTTGAGTTGGGGTTTGAGGGATTGGGCTTGGGCTAAGGAGAAAGGGGTTGCGGTTGGGTTGGATGGGTAAGGTCAAATTTGATTGGGTTTGTTTGATGATATGGATTTGGATAAGTTTAAAGGGTTTGGGGAAATGTGCTTTTAGAGTGGGTTTCTAATTTTTTTTTTCTCTCCCCTTTTTGTGTTTTTATTTCATATTGTTATTATTTGGTTATTTTGTATTTTGGAATTAATTTTTTGTTTTTTTGGTGACCGGACAAAATACGATGTTCATATACTAAGAAGCAAATCCTTCACTATAATAAAAAAAGTCGTATAAGGCCAAACATGACGCTAAGAATATGCCATATTCTTTTTTTCTCGTAGTGTCTAGAGAATTGAAAATGAGAAAAGAAATAATTTTCATTTGTCTTGTTGGGAGAAGTAGAGGGCATTAGAAATCCAGGTCGTTTTCATATTTATTTTGCGAGCCTCATATGTGAAAGGGGAAAAAAGATTGAACACAAATTATATATGGAGAAAGAGAATAAATATATAGATGGGTGTGGTGAAAAAGAATGATGCTATCCTTATCAAAATTACGTGTTTAATTTTTGAATTTAATTTTGATCTAATTGTTAATATAAAAGTTTTTTTTATATATTTTTTTGTTTCTTAAGATATTTTCACAAGTTATTAGTATTATGAAACTAATTTCTTTCGAATATTGTGGTGATTAGGCTGCCCACTCAACAAACGTTATATCAAGGTTCAAATTTGTGTCATCATCTTAGAAGTATTTTATAGTTTTTTACACTATCACTAAATCATACATTGACACATTATTTTTAAAGTTTGATTCTAACAACAACTACTTCAAAAGCTACACTAATGTAGCAACGTATTATTAAGTAATGGTGTAAAAATATTTATACTGACCATAGATCAAAATTAAATTCTTAATTTTTTCCTTTAAACCAAACCATGAATATTTGGATTTGATCGTAGGTAACTTAGATGCATAGAGCATCTTCCTTTTAAATTGTATAAACTTTGTTTAGAAATTTGTAGGAAAATAAAGAAAACAAAAGTAAAGAAAAGGGGAAAAGGTGAAATAAGGAGATAAAGGAAAATGGCCCACCCTCATTTGAATATTTAAAACAAAATTTTGAAGGGACTTCAGAAAGTAATTTGATATGTTTGTTACCTTTTACTTTTCTTTTATTAAAAGACCCACCTTTCGTTTTCTTGATTAATTATCACCTCAAATGATAATTAGACAATATATAGACAAAGTTTGATAAATACATGGTGACACGAAGTTTTTTAAATTTATTACTTTTTATTAAATAATAAGTAAACAACGAGATGTCACAACAACAAAAAATGCAGTTATGAAGATATAATTCAAATGATTGGGCGAGTAGAGATTTATGATAATAACAATATAAAAGAGAAAGGTATAAAGGGTTGGCGATCCATTTGTGCAGGTGTACATGGGCTACAAGCTTCACACACTGGCATGTTAAAAGCAACGGGTAGGGCACACGTGTATGAATGCCCCATGTGCCATTTCATCCATATGTTTATTAGTCTTGACAAGGATAATTAAGTGTTGAAAGAGCCATTCTTCTAACTATGACCGGAATTCCTGATTAGAATACAACTTTGAAAAGGAAAATACAAAGGCATTTGACCTAAATTTAGGAACAATTTCTTCAGAAACAATGTTAGTTGGGTCCCTACTAAGTAGTGGCCTCAATTCAATGCTTATGTCATTGACATTAAGATTAATCTAATTAATTATTTTCCCTTATTTGAATTTACAACTAAATTAATAAAGGAAAATTATTGTCTCGCGTATGGATGACTTATACTAGTCACCCACAATTTAGCTACCACATCTTTGGTGTATAGCCTTGTCATGATCGACCATTATTCTACTATATATATGATGCAGAACATATATAACATAGCCAACATCAATATATATATATATATATATATATATATATATATATTTAATAGGCTTGATGATTTGATAGACACCCAACAAATTATATGAGAAGGAAAGAGATTTAAGCCATTATTAGCTTTAATTATTTTTTTATTTTTTTATTTTTTTTTATTTTTTCGTCAGAATCAAATCTACATGATCAATATCCGTATATATTTATTTGAGAATGATAAGGTGTATGCAAAGTCAAATATGATATATAGGTTAGCGTCTTGGCATCACTTTGATTTATAATTTAATTTATTACGACAGTTTTTGTTCTGAAATATATGTAGATTAATTAGGGTTATGCGGGCTTAAATGAAATTCATTACAAGGCTAAATAAAAAGTGAGTGTTGAGATGTTTACTTAGAAGATGACAATGGTTTGGTATAGGCGACACTTGGTGGGTATGCCTCATCACTAGTTCAAAGCATAGGACTCCCACAATGGCAACAAAATTTGGCTAGCTAGTTCTTCACAGTTCACTTGTAAAGAGCTTTGATAGTTATTTGAAAGGCTTGTTTAGAGTTTCTCATTCTAATTTGAGAAATAATTTTACATTTACTCATATGTCATATGCCTAAAATCATATATATCTAATATAAATAAAAAAAATTAATAAAAACATGAAGATGCTTGTGCTACGTTTCCCCCCTTAAAAACATGAATGTTAAGTTACAATGTAGCATTAATAGCAAAAAATTTATATAAACACTGAATTGAAAATATAATTGATCTAACCGACAACTTCTTGTATAATTCAATGCAAGATAAATCTCATTAAATGCATACATACATCAAGCTTAAAATTCAAGTCTTAATTAAAACATCTCCACCATTAAAAATTGGAATGTACGATCAAAATTGAAGCTCAGGATTTGTTGAATTAATTTAATGGGCAAACACTTCCGCTTAGACGAACCAGATTTGAGTTTGGCCTTCAAATGCTACTGACACAATGGCTTTTTGGCATTCGTTAGTCACATGATCATTATCTCTGTTCATTGTCACCTTTAAAAGCTTACACTTAGTAGTGGGAGCATATATTTCCACCCAAAAAAACTTCAGATACGAAAAGTTCATTGACAGAGACTTTGCAGTAAAGGCTCATGTGTTTTGTCCTAGACAAAATGGTCACACGGATATAAATTTTAGAAATTTTGCATGTGTGCTATGGTCCATTCTTTTTGGTCAAACCCTTCTCTCCTCTTCTTTTCTAAGTGATTAGTAGTTGAGTTTATTGGAGATGTTCCTCCATTTTACTGAGACTGTTTCGATGTAGATTGCATTGTTTCATGACTATGTCCTACAATTTGGGTATAGGTACTTTCATGTTGCCAGAAAGCTATTGACAAGAGGTTGTCGAGACCCCGTCAAATAAATAAAAATTACCGGTTCACAAAATAATTTGTAGTATAGAGCATGAACCGAATCGTCTCTCAAGGATCCAAAAAGAACAAATATTTAATCAGATCAAGATAATTAGAAAGGGGGGTTTTGTTGTTGAGTAATAAGATTGAAAAGAAGAACAAGACTTAATGTTGTAAACAAATATAAAGAAACAACCAATCCAAGGAAATTTACCGATCTTAAGTTTAATCCATCATTGATCACAAGGAATTCACTTAATCGCTAACCATGTTCTTGGCCTTAGATCACATCAAGAAGCCTCAACATAATCCAAGAATCCTCTACTAGATAAGCATCTAGAATTTAATTAACCAAGGTTAGATAAAGTAAGCACCATCCATACATAGATTAACTTAAGATCAAGAATTTAACCAAGCTAAACAATCCATCAAAAAGCTTTAATAAATTGTTTATTCTATGTGATCCTCTTGAATACATGACAATAAAGCTATTATCACATTAACATCTAAATCAAATTAAGCAATTCAATCTAGATAGAAATCAAAAGAGGAAGAAGAGAAACTTGAATAACAATTAAGCAATATGAACAAGCAAAACAAGATCTCCAAATTAAACATCAAGACGGTTAATCCCTTGGATTGATTATAAGAGCCTAGCCTTCCATGGATGGGAAGGAAGAACTCAGAAAATAAAGAACAAAAATGAAATTCTAAAGAGAAGGGAGAAGAAGAGAAAGAAAACTAACAAATACTTAAACTTACTACAAAATTGAATTCTAACTTACTTCCAAATTGAATCCTCTAATACAAAGAGGTTGGGTCTATTTATACTAATCCTAGAAGCCAATTTGTACATGTACATAATCTGAATACAAGCTATAAGAATCTGAAAATTGTCAAAAATGGAAGCTTGATGCATGGTTGGTGGGTTGGTGCATGGTAGGTGGGTTGGTGTATGGTTGGTGGCTTTTAGTCAACAACTCTTATCCGACTTCTGGCTTCAAATTCATCACCTAGACGGTGCATTTTGGCTTGGATGTCTTCATCAAAGTTGTAGCCAGTTGTCTCCTTGAAAATCTCCAATTTGAATCATGTCATTTGGACTTTTAGAACTCCAGAAATGCCAAAAACACTTCACCTACCTCAAGTTAGGTTGGAAGAACGTGTTTCCAAATTCAGTCCAACTTGTAGCTTCAGAAGCATGCTTAAAACGACATCTATTGACAAAATGGTCTTCATTGAAGTTGGAGATATGGGTCTTATCTTTCAAGTGACCAAGTTTCACCCCAAGAGGAGGCCTATAACCTACTATATAGTCCAATATGTGCATACTGCCCAGATGGTTCCGTGACAGCAAACCCACTCTGCATTGCAGGGATATTTTGGACCCTTAGCATTCCGATCCAGCTCTTGAGTTCTTCATGAAACTTGTAGAGCATTGTCTTAGCTTTCCAAAGACACCAAGATCACCTCAATTGGATCACCGAGTCCCAAGTTATGACCTAACCAAGGAAGAAAGGTCAAAATGCATCAAAATCCGAAAATTATTCAATATTTGCATTAAAGCCCAATGAAGCCCAACAACATTAAACTCATCTAAAGTACTAATATTGGGCACAATAAACATCTAATAATGCCTAATACAAAGCTAACATAAGTGTCTCAAATTGATTGATCAAATTCCCCCACACTTAAGCTTTTGTACTCCTGGGCAAAACACATAACAACGAAACTAAAGAAAAACAAGAAACATCATATTATTAAACTAAAACCATAAAAACTGATTGTACCTAATCTAATCCATTTTCGTAGGAAAACACGATGGCACTTAGCATGTGCCACAAGCCTTTAAACCCCTAGGTGTCCCTAGTGGACGAGTTATAGTCTCGTGAGGGTTTACCAGGATGATACCCACAAACATGTAATACTTTATTTACAAGAGGATTATGAGTAACCACAATTTCAAGGATTCCAAACATTCATGAAGTGATATGCCTTTACATCCCAAATTAACAAGCAAGGTGAATTCAAGTAGAATCATGGATTAAGCATGATAGAATCTCACAAGATACACTCTCAATCTCTCAAGTGTTTAGGTTTGTGTTTACACTCAAATCAACTCATGAAAATTTGCACTACCATAAGCTTGCTTATCTTCTACTTCTCCACTACTCAAAACATATGCACACACAAATCAAGAGGACTTTATTCAAGGTTGTAATGGGGCCAAGGTAAGGGAAGGGAACAATATGGATATAACAAGTTAAAACCAAAGAGAATAAAAGAGCAATGGGGAGGAACTCAAGTAACAAGCACTGAAGTTTATCCCAAACCATAAAGTACACATTCTCTTAACACATTCCTTCCTTTTTCTATTCTTTTCTTTTACAACCTTTTGGCTTGATTCTTTTTTTTTTTCCACTTTCTTTTTTTTTATTTTTATTTTTTTTTGTTTTAATCAAAATTAGCCACTTTTTCTTTTTCTTTCTTTTGCACCAAACATTTTGCATAAGCACCCCCCCACACTTAAACCAAAGCTTGTCCTCAAGCAAAAAGAGTTCCTCTAATAAGAAAACCAATGCTCTCCTATTCGCTAAGATAAGGTAAAACATGATTTTTTTTACTTAAGACTTGTAGTGAGCTAAGAACAATGAATGGACAATTAGGCTCAAAGGGGGTTAACAATGGGATAAATGGAAGGTAGGCTTATTTGGCCAAAGTAGCTAAGTCAAGAAAAGTGCCTCAATCATATTTATGCATGCATATGAAAATGTAGCCTCAAAAAGAATCAAAGCAAGTTCTAGAGTGACAAAATCCATGGGTGAAACTCACACAAGAAAGGAAGAAAATGACATAGATGCAACATCCATTCATCAATAAGTTCAAAATCTCACAAGGTATGGATGTATCTACCAAACTTAATCCACTAATCCAAAATCCAACACCAAGCATGTGACATTCAAGGGGAAAGACAATTCATTCATTTATGTTAGGAAACTTGAACTTGAATTAATGCAAACTCATGACTTTCATAATTCTTAAAACACGATTGGAAGGGAACCAAACACAAGAAAATCACAACTCTTTTTTTTTTTTTTTCAAAACAACAATTTAAATAGAAAACAGAAACAACAAATAAAACTGAAAACATAAATGAAATACGACAAAGCTGAATCAAAACAGAGACAACAAAACAGAAAAATGGTAGCAAATAAAAGAGTAAACAAGTAATAGTAAAATAAAAACAAATAGGATTGAAAACAATAGCAAAACAGAAAAACAAAAAGAAAACAACTAGAAAAATGAAATAAAAGTGTGGAAAGAAACTCCCTATGGATAGCAGAATGCAACAAAATCCCCGGCCACACCATAGCCTGTAATGGATCACCACATCCGTAATCAAAGGGTTCACTCCTTGGGGGTCAGCTTTATTGGCTTAACTCCATCTTCAAGTAAAATCCTACGCATGCATATGGAAGGGCTAACGTTAGGAATGTCCGCAAGTATGATGGCTCTTTGATTCTCCTTAAAAATCTGCAGAACCTCTCCTCCTCATCGAGTAAGGAAGTTTTTAACCACAATGAACTCCAATTTTGGTGGTCGACTACTTTTGTAGATTGAATTGTCGATTATCTTGAAAAAGATTCATCATGTCTCAAAAGGTGACAATCTCAAAGACATGCATTACACAACATATCACCATCACAACCAATACAACAAACAGAATCATCAAAATCAGTAAAACTAGCAAATTCAGCACACAAATCATCAATTGGTTTTTTCTCATCAACGATCTCATGTTTTGCGTGAATCTGATTTGATCTCGTTGCTCAGTGACTCAATGAAGATGTAAGTTGACCAACTTCGGGGTCTTCACGCTTTGTACTATAGCTTCTCGTTTCTCTGTGGAATTGGATGTTGTTCGAGCAAATTGTTTCACCAAATCCTCTAGTGTAGGCTCGCATTCCATGCTTATCGCTTGTCAGCCGTTGCATAGGTCATTGTATAGACTCGATTGGTTCAACATAAGGTTCGAACCAAGGATGATCTCCCAATCATGGTTATATGTGGTAGAAAAAGGATCATATCCAAGTGTGGTATTGTGGTTCACCAAGAAATACACTACAAAATCTTGCGGTGTTCTTGCAGTGTAAGTGATGTTGTTCCACCGCTAACTCGCTCCACCGTATGTAAGCCAACTCATCAAGTCTATGCTCCATCAGATTAGTAATCAAACACAAAAACACAAAATCACAAAAACAAGTCTAAATATACACACAAAATAATTACAGAAAACATATCTACAGATTTTTAAAAATTATGGGACTACCACAGAGTGAAATCTACACAAAAATTTTATCTAACAGAATAATAACAAATCTTACAAAATTTAAAAAGTGGTCTAAACGATGGAATTTGGCAAAAATAAGGGTGACCTCACTACAAGTAGTGAGCCTTTCTCAAAATAATGGTTTCCATTAGTGTACCAAAATTCAGGTCAATCAGAGATACTTTACCGAACCAAAATCTTGACAGGGATCACGCTTCACAATTTCATTCAGAATTCCACTTGAAAAAAAGAAAAACTTCAAAAACAAAACAAAAACAATTGTTAGAGTTAGATGAAATGATCAAATAGTTGCCTTTGGATCCCCGGCAACGGCGCCAAATTTGACAAGAGGTTGTCGAGACCCCGTCAAATAAATAAAAATTACCGGTTCACAAAATAATTTGTAGTATAGAGCATGAACCGAATCGTCTCTCAAGGATCCAAAAAGAACAAATATTTAATCAGATCAAGATAATTAGAAAGGGGGGTTTTGTTGTTGAGTAATAAGATTGAAAAGAAGAACAAGACTTAATGTTGTAAACAAATATAAAGAAACAACCAATCCAAGGAAATTTACCGATCTTAAGTTTAATCCATCATTGATCACAAGGAATTCACTTAATCGCTAACCATGTTCTTGGCCTTAGATCACATCAAGAAGCCTCAACATAATCCAAGAATCCTCTACTAGATAAGCATCTAGAATTTAATTAACCAAGGTTAGATAAAGTAAGCACCATCCATACATAGATTAACTTAAGATCAAGAATTTAACCAAGCTAAACAATCCATCAAAAAGCTTTAATAAATTGTTTATTCTATGTGATCCTCTTGAATACATGACAATAAAGCTATTATCACATTAACATCTAAATCAAATTAAGCAATTCAATCTAGATAGAAATCAAAAGAGGAAGAAGAGAAACTTGAATAACAATTAAGCAATATGAACAAGCAAAACAAGATCTCCAAATTAAACATCAAGACGGTTAATCCCTTGGATTGATTATAAGAGCCTAGCCTTCCATGGATGGGAAGGAAGAACTCAGAAAATAAAGAACAAAAATGAAATTCTAAAGAGAAGGGAGAAGAAGAGAAAGAAAACTAACAAATACTTAAACTTACTACAAAATTGAATTCTAACTTACTTCCAAATTGAATCTCTCTAATACAAAGAGGTTGGGTCTATTTATACTAATCCTAGAAGCCAATTTGTACATGTACATAATCTGAATACAAGCTATAAGAATCTGAAAATTGTCAAAAATGGAAGCTTGATGCATGGTTGGTGGGTTGGTGCATGGTAGGTGGGTTGGTGTATGGTTGGTGGCTTTTAGTCAACAACTCTTATCCGACTTCTGGCTTCAAATTCATCACCTAGACGGTGCATTTTGGCTTGGATGTCTTCATCAAAGTTGTAGCCAGTTGTCTCCTTGAAAATCTCCAATTTGAATCATGTCATTTTGGACTTTTAGAACTCCAGAAATGCCAACAACACTTCACCTACCTCAAGTTAGGTTGGAAGAACGTGTTTCCAAATTCAGTCCAACTTGTAGCTTCAGAAGCATGCTTAAAACGACATCTATTGACAAAATGGTCTTCATTGAAGTTGGAGATATGGGTCTTATCTTTCAAGTGACCAAGTTTCACCCCAAGAGGAGGCCTATAACCTACTATATAGTCCAATATGTGCATACTGCCCAGATGGTTCCGTGACAGCAAACCCACTCTGCATTGCAGGGATATTTTGGACCCTTAGCATTCCGATCCAGCTCTTGAGTTCTTCATGAAACTTGTAGAGCATTGTCTTAGCTTTCCAAAGACACCAAGATCACCTCAATTGGATCACCGAGTCCCAAGTTATGACCTAACCAAGGAAGAAAGGTCAAAATGCATCAAAATCCGAAAATTATTCAATATTTGCATTAAAGCCCAATGAAGCCCAACAACATTAAACTCATCTAAAGTACTAATATTGGGCACAATAAACATCTAATAATGCCTAATACAAAGCTAACATAAGTGTCTCAAATTGATTGATCAGCTATCAACAGGTAATAGTAGTTGTGCAGTTGTGCTCAGTGATACTTAAGAATCATGTCCTTTCAATTTTGGATTATGAATATTTGAATCTAAATCAAAATTACACACACATGCGCACACACACAAATAATTAAATTATATGTAAATTTATATAAAAATATATATTTAATTTGAAGTAACCCTACAAAAAATTGAATGGTACAAAAAAATGATGTAATTTTGTGTGTATACATTTAAAGAGTTGTATACTTAACATTATCCATCTTCCAAACAACTTCAGTTCTTTTAAAGAAGGCTTAAAAAATCCTCGTTATGCTGGTTTAGACCATTCTGAAACAATAATATCCACACAAAAAAAGGAGAAATAGTATGAAAGATACAAGAACAACACTACATAGTCGTCAAATTAAATTCGTAATCTTCTTACCAAAAAATTAAATTCATAATGATTTTTCATGAAAGAATTAATTACAACTTTTGAAGTAGGTTTTGTGGGGCAAGGCATGAGATAATAAAACTTGTGACGAAATTAGTCCCACACACACAGAGAAGATAGGAGTGGAGCCTCCTAAATAGGATCTATAATGACGTAGTTTTGACAGGCCAAGACGATCAAACAATTATGAAGCAACGTCAGAAAATACCAAGAAACTCCTTAAACAAAATGGCCAATACAAACGCCCCAAAGTCATCAACTATTTTTACTGGTTTCAAAACGATTCCTACTTTTGTTATATGTTTGTTTATGGCTTAAGTCAATAAATTCAAACTCTCAAGTCTCAATAGTCAATACATCATTCATCCAATGATGAAGCCTTTATCTTTTTCAACGGATGAGTACCCCCAAAATTAAAAGATAGGAAGAAAGAAACTTAAAGGGAGCAAACAGACGCTCTTATTAAGTTCTCGTGAGATTTTCAAGATTTCGCTGCAAAAGGAAGTGGATGATGCTGAGGCTGTTGTTTTTATCCTCTTCCTCCCACCTTTATGATATTGAAATACAAAATAAGAAGGGTGGGTGCTCTAGCTGGTTACTGAAATACAAAATAAAGAATGGTTTTTAAAATATTGTTCTCCGATCTTATACATACAAGTAAATGAAAAAGAAAATGAGTAAACACTTATTTTGTTTCTCCAAAGATATAAGTGTTATTAGTTAGGTCTTTTAATAATAAATATATCAAATTGGTCCTTTAATGTCATTTTTAACATCAAATTGGTTCTTTAATATCATTGTTCACATCAAATTGGTCCTTTTTTGAAAGATTAATTTGATGTCAAGAATTATTAGATGACTAAGATGATGACATTTGTATCTTTGAATAAATAAAATAAATGTTTACACAAAAGGAAATACTATTTAACAAAATGATTTTTCTATGTATAAAATTAAATATTATATGATTTTCGTGATACCAACATGGTGTGGTATAAGTGGTAGATACTTGAGTCCCTTAAGCATGTGGTCAGATGTTCGATTCCTGACCCATGTGAATGGAAAAAATATGTCAGGAGAGGTCAACCCCTTAAATAGATCTCAGTACCTCGAGGGATTAGTCTCCGCAGTTGCGCAAGGGAGATACCCTGGGAAACAAAAAATATATATGATATTCGTGATCAATCTAGTGTCAACATAATCTGTTTTCTAGTCATTGTTTATATTTTCGAGAACTAACTTTCTCAAAAGCTTAAACTATTATATGGAGGTTCATGAATGATTTTATATATCTTAATATGCCTCCTCACATAAGAGCCATTTGAGATTGACACGTTGACAATGCACATTCTCACTTTACCTTGTGTTAAAATTCAACTTTTTATTTAAAAAAATGTAAGCAGCAATGATTGAACTCCTCTTGACCACTTGATCATAGAGATTCAGATATTATGTCAAGAATCAACTTTCCCAAAAGCTTAAGTTGTTTTATGAATGCTCATGAATGACTTTATATCTCTTAATAGCTTAAGTTATTAAGTAGGAGCTCATAAATGACTTTATATTTCTTAATAGCTTAAACTATTAGGTAGAAGCTCATGAATGACTTTATATTTCTTAATATAAATGAGTTTACAAATAGCATCTCGAGACCTATGTACACTATCAATTCTTCTTTCTTTGTCTTTTTCTTTTTTCTTTTTGTTTGAATTTTTTGCTTAAAAAGACGGTTTTTGTTTGATGTTTAAACAAAGAAACTGCAATTTATTTATCATATATCTTCCTAGACTTTGGGAAAATGCTAAAAAAAATCTAAGTGTTTTAAATGATAGCTATTTATGTACAAAAAAAAAGTGATAGCATTTTAAGAGGGAGGTGTGTTTGTGAAAAGTGGGCATATATCATGCGGTTGCAATAATCCTTTGTTAAACACAGAATGTCAAATTTGTAGGAAAAGGCAAAGAATGAACTTTAAAAAGGGTTTTTTTATTTATTTTTAATATATAACATATAGAGAGAGACATATGTGTAGTCGTAGACACACACACACAAAATATATGTTCTTTAGTAGGTGGATCGTCATTGAAACTTGGCTTGTACTCATAAATGTCTTTCTTATTTTAAAGTTTCACCAGTAATATACATACTTGGATATGAATAAGCTTCACTTGAAATCTATTTCTTTCTTAAGTATTAATCATATTTAATTAAAATTATACTAGGGCAGCATCATGATTTATTTGAGAAAAAAGTTGAGTAGTTAAATGAGTTAAATTAAAAATTTGAGATATCGATACCAGGGGAAAAGAATGGAGATGGTGTGCGAAAAATTGGTTATCATAGCGTTAATTAGAAGACAATTTCTCCTGAGCCTAGAGAATAACTTAGGCCTCATTTGGATAAGTTTATATGTAGCTTATTTGGGCTTATCTACTGTAATAAGTGCTTATGCAATATTTTTATTATGTTTGGATAAGCTTATTAAAATAGCTTATGAAATCCATATAAGTTGTTTTAGGCTTATTTTCATAAGTTAAAAATTTAAGCTTATGAAAATAAGTTTTTGTGAAAGCTAAAAATGTTGTTTTTATAATAATTTTTGACAAAATTAACCTTAAAGAATTAACATAATTCATAGCATATCCCTCAAATGCTCGATATTTATTCTAAAAGGTTTATGAAAAACGCTTATCAAAGTGTTTATCCAAACACTACTTAGCTTATTTTAAACAGTACTTATGACAGTAGAACTTATTAAATAAGCTCTACTCTAATAAGTACTTATTTAAACTAGACTTTAGCCGAATTAAAGAACATTTCCAATCTTCACTAGGGTGACTAAATGACTAATTCAAAGCATTAATGGAAAGTTAAGTCCACCATAAAGAAAAATTTGGCAAATGCGCATATCCTATCTCTCACCACAAAGGTCAAACACACACACACACTCTCAGCTAATTTTAACAATTCCCCTACTTCTATGACCCACCCTAAGATTCCAAAGTTGTCATAAATTTCATCATTTATCTATATTTCTTCATTTTTTTTATTACATATAAAATATATTCTCTACTATATATGCTTTATGTGGGAGGCTTGCCTCTTTAGAACTGGCCACCGAACCCCACTAATTACATTCGTTCATCTTCTCTTGGCTTTCTGATAGAAAAGCTGGCCTCAATGAGTTCCAATAGCATACCTCGTTCGTCCAAGGATATTACCAGCGAATCCCCAGAGGAGAGTGGTTGGACTATGTACTTTGAGGACTTCTTTAACAACCATAATGATCAGAAGTGTTCTATATCTCTATCTGGTGTTGCTAGCTCCTCCTCCCTTGTCTCCGATGCTGCTTCCTTGGCTGCGAAAAACTTAGCTGATAAGGGACAAGCTGAGGAGTTTTCTGTGAGTAAAATTGGTATCAGATCGAGTTTCAAGAAGAGGAAGAAGATCAAAACTGCTTTGGTTGATGAGGCTTTGGAAGATACTGCAAGTTCTCCAGTCAATAGTCCCAAGGTTCATTTTTCTTCTACTTCTCTTCTTTTTTTCCTACATTACCATTTCTTTCTTCTTGTTAAAGTTAAGTTTTATTGATAATTTATCCATGGAATTTTAGGTTTTATATGAGAACCAGTTAGACAAGCCAAAACAGAAGGAAGAAGTAGACCTTGCTCAGGTTCGATCCAATATTTATATTGATAATATTGTTTCTTTTTTTTGTTAAGAAAAAAGAAGTTATCTTTGGGCTATTTTTAGGGAAAGGAAAATACATGAGAATTACTTAAACAAAGACTACATATTTTAGAACCAAAATAATTTTCATTCCTTTTATTTCTTTTCCTTATTACCTTTCCCAAGACTGAAATGGAGTCCTCTATTATTTCAGGGGACTTCCATACATGCATGTTGGTTGTGGAAGTGAATGATTTATGCATTTTCCAACTAACAAGTTGCGTTTTTTGTTTTGTTTTTGTAGGAGAAAGGAAATACCTCAGGACAAAGAGATGAGAAACAAGAATTGGGTTTTAATGGGAGGGATAGTGACAACACAGAACTGAAGAAGAGAGGCCTTTGCTTAGTTCCTTTGTCTTTGGTAGTGAATTATCTAGGTTGATTAGTTTCATGTTAAAGAACTCCCCCATTTTGCATCACTCTCTTTATCTCTCTTAGCGCACAAAGAAAATCAAGCTAGAGTATGCTGTATATAATGAACTGAATCATTGTTTTCACTCTTCCCAACAATTGAAATACAATATATAATATATATATATATATATATATATATATATATATATATATATATTGAGTCCTTTCCAGTGGTTGTACATTACCTGTTTTACACTAGAATAGTACTCATATATATATGGGACATACTCTGCTGGAAAGCACAGACGAAACATAAGAAATAGAAATCATATAACAAATAGGAAGGTGGGAGGATGAAGTAAAGAGTAATAAGCAAGCTACACTAACATTTTATTCTGAGAGAGAACATCATATCCAGATCAATGATCAGCATATTCAGACTGCATATCCCCTTAAAAAATCTGTTTCAAACATTGATTAAGGACTCGTTTGTCTTAGTTTTTTTAAAAGAAAAAATATTTTTTTGAAATCATAAAAGTACTTTTTTAAAAGTTAAAGAGTTCAAGCTTTTAAAAAAAGCACTTCATGTGTAACAAAAAAACATATGAAGTGTTTTTTTTAAAAGCTTGAACTCTTTAACTTCTAAAAAAAATAATTTTATTACTTCAAAAAAATATTTCTACTCCTAAGAAAACTAATACAAACGGACCTTAAAACAATAAAATTAAAGGGTTTTGCTAGTTTAATGCATTTATTAATTATCTTATTCTAAGAAAATGCCGTCTTAATTAGTGGGTGTACGCAAGAGCCAGGAAACAGTAAACTGGAAAAAGAATATCATTGATGTCAAAAAGATCAAAACCAAATTATGAACTTAATGAGCTTGCTACTTCTATAAAATTTGTGGCTATTATTTTGGTTGTTCAATATAATTAATATTAAACAAAGTTAATCACATATGCCATTTATTAAGATGCCCTACTTTGTGTATACCATTTTCATCATGTGGCAGCTAAGAAATATAAAGTTTTAATGGATCAACGATCTCCAATCAAGTAACATTTTATATATGTGTTTGTTAGCTTGTTAAGATATATATATTTAGTCCAAGTGGTGCTTCCTCAATTTATGTTGAATGACAACAACGACAAACCTTTCACATCCAAAAAAAAAAAAAAAAACAAAGCAACATCAACAAACCTTAATCCCAAACTCTTAGAGGAGGCCATGTCGGTTAACAATTGAATCCTAAAAAAGTGTTATTTTGGGGATGCCTATATTATCTGATTTAAATATTAAAGAAAAGAAAAGATAATCCTGCTAACTCTTTTCTTGAATGAACTGTAAAACTTATCCCTCATATACTTTATGTGTTTTATTTTTCATACACGGGCAATAATTTAACATTTTACACAAATAGTCTGTTTTAGTTTTAGATGATAAAATATTTTCCAAAATTATACTAATTAATACGAAGATATTAAATATGAAATAGTATTACCATGGTTATTTTTCATTTTGAAAGAAATAATAACATAATTTTTAATCTCAACTATTAATCTGGTGCATATATAAGTTATTTTAAATAATAACTAAGTTTTTTAGACTTAAAAAAGCGATTTAAATTTTTTTTTTCCATTTTCATAACCAAATCATAAATTTTAAATTGTGCAAGAGTATTTCACTTTTCATTTTTTTTGGCTTTTAATGTAATTCTAGTTTGCAAAATTTTAAACTGCGATTGCGGTTAGATATAGGATTGTGTTGCAATTACTGCAATTGTGAAAAAACACAGACAAACTCTCAAAACCGCAAACCGCAATATTACATTGAAGTAAAACATTACTAGTTTGCATGGTAGCACTATGTGACTCCTATATAATTTGGTTTATCCTGTGTCGATCTATTTTCTAGTTCATTGTAGCTAATTTTCTACAATCATCAGTTAGCAAAAAAAGGTTTGCCTCGAAAAGTTTCCAACCCTAATCCTCTGCTTGACTAGCTCATTCTACTCTGACATTCAAGTGATTCCCAAATCATTATAAGAAGATATTATTTGGGAAAATGATTGGTTTGGTCGGCTTAGAAAAAATAATTTTTCATAGATTTGTTTTGAAAATTAATTAAGTATTCAACTATATTAATCAATAATTTACATACTGTTAATTACGTATCAAGTATCAAAATAAAAATAAATTCTTAATTAACCGTATATAAATTATAAATTAATATAATTAAATACTTGATTAATTTTCAAAATAAATCTACAAAAAATTAATTTTTCCATGTCGACCAAACCAGTCATTACCAGTCATTTTCTCATATTATTTCAACCAGTTGTTTATCAATTAGGGGCCTTGGCTCCTTCACAATGATTGTGGTTTAACAAATCGTCAACGTACTGAGCTGAAGCCATGCGAAGGATGGAACCCCATTGTGCACAAATTCTTCTCCGCTATTCGAGCATCTTTATTTTTTCTACCCCTCATTATTATGCTTTGAGATATATATATATATATATATATATATATATATATATGAAGAGGAATGAACTTACACCGATGTAAGACTTGATCACTCTTACACCACTCAATAACTTTTTCATATATTATATTATATAGATCATTTGTGTCAAATTTTAAAAAAATTGAATATCAATAAGAATATAATTAAATAGTTCATATTTTCATATATTTTAATAGTTTATATTATGTTAATTTCGATGTATACCAATAAGTCACAAAACAATTTTGAATTAACGTAAAATTTTATAAGTATGATTTATATGATAGAAACTTTCAACTAACAATAGATTTTGTAAGAAAGTTATTCAATAAAAAGTTATTGAGTGGTGTAAGAGTGATCCAGTCTTACATCGGTGTAAGTTGATCTTTCTCCTATATATATATATATATGTATATACACTATTTTATTATGAGAGATGAGAAGAGCAAATCTTGACCATTAGATCATCCATGTATGGTCAAGATTAGAAGTTACTTAAAGGTCACATGACCACTTAAAAAAATCACATGACTTTATGTTCTAATCTTGACCATACATAAATGATTTAATGGTCAAGATTTACTTACACTACAAGAAATATGGGTTTTAAATTCGGCAACTTTAATTCGGTGATTTGGCTAACGGATTGAAATCATGTTTTCCAATTCGGTTCTAATACTGACCGAATTCATTAATCTTTTCCAATTGCCCTTATAATGACCGAATTCATTCATGTTTTCCAATTCGGTTCTTATCATGACCGAATTCATATATAAGAGACATTAATTCGCTTTCACTATAACCTGGGATTTATAAGTTATTTTCAAAACTGTGTTCCAAGAAACCCGGATTCATACATAAGACATTTTTAATTTATTTTAATGTTTCCGGATTCGAAAGTGCTTTTGGAAACATGGATATACCATAACGTGCAACTTTTCGAATTCGGTTAAACAAGTAACCAGTTACAAACTCACGATGTTTAAATTATGTACTAGAATAGCCGATTTATAAATCATTTATTTATATAAAAATTATTGTCCAAATGTAATTTTTCACACTATACCGATTCGCTTATTATAAACCGAATTTGTTGTGGGTAGTTACCAATCTGAGCTTTTATTCAATAACCGGATTGGAAAGGTTCTATCTCTAGGGTTTCATTATTTGTGCATCCAAAGGCTTCCATTTCATCAAGGTTTCATTATTTGTGCATCCAAAGGCTTCCATTTCATCAATTAATTTTGTTAGGTAAGGAAGTTATTAAATATTTCCATTTTTAGCTATCGTTACTCTGCTTTTGTTCATTTGGATGGTATGATAATATTATCGCTTTTCTAGATTAAACATCTTATGTCATGGATCGTTCGTGGATATACATGGATCGCTTGTTCCGGTGCATATGGAATGGGTGTTGAGCGTTTTCTTGATTTCGCACAAAACAATCCCGAATTCAATGGATTGATGATAAGATGTCCATGTCGGGCCGCAGCAACCTAACTCGCTTAAGCATCCAACAGGTCAAGGATCACTTGTACTTCAACTAGACTTGACTTGACTTATACCGTGTGGATTTGGCATGGTGAAGCTACTTCATCGGGGACATCCAATGTAGAACCAAATTCAACCGGATTTGGAGTACATGAAGATTTTGACATGATTGACAAATTAAGGACAGGTTGTTGAAATTGATGTCTTTGTTGACAATTCTCAAAAATTTGAAGACACAATGGATGAGGCCGAATTACCATTATATGAAGGTTGTAAACAATTCACAAAAATTACAGACTTATTAGATTATTCAATTTGAAGGCTTCCAACGGATGGTCTAACAAAAGTTTCAAAGTGACCTTCTTACTTTAATTCATGATATGCTCCCCAAGATAACCTCCTCCTTCCGACAACAATGAACAATGCAAAGAAGACAATGTCATCACTTGGTTTGAAATATGAGAAATTTCATGCTGTCCAAATGATTGCATCATCTACTATGATCAAGATGCAGTTGAAGTCGACTATTGTCCGAAATGTGGAAAATCAAGATGGAAATCACAGTGTTTAGGAAAGTCTAGGAAGAAAAATTCCCGCAAAGGTATTTTGGTACTTGCCAATCATTCCAAGGTTTAAGAGACTTTTTCTAAACAAGGAGCATGCAAAGATGTTAACATGGCATAAGGGATGGAGACGAGGGAAGTGTGATTTTCAAGTTGGGTGCATCCCTACGATGCACCTCATTGGAGGAGTTTCGACGTTACATATCCAGATTTCTACGGCGATCCTAGAAATCTCCGATTGGGTTTGTAATCGATGGAATTAACCCATTTAGTAATCGAGCACTCAACACAGTTCTGGCCTCGTTATTATAGTTATTTATAACCTCCTCCGTGGCTAACAATGAAACAAAGATTCATGCATCCTGGCTATGTTGATATCCGTCCAAAACAACCAGGAAATAAGATAGATACTTACTTACGCCCTTTAATTGATGATTTGAAGACTTTATGGAGTAATGGCGTTGAAGCTTATGATGGTTATCGGAAGGAGTCATTCACATTGAGATCAGCGTTGATGTGGACCTGTGGCCGATTACCCCGCATATGGTAATATTTCCGGGGCGTGACAAAGGGGTACTATGGATGTGCAATTTGTGGAGATAATACCAATGCTTTTAGACTTAGACATGGGAAGAAAATGTCATACATGGGACATCGAAGTGGCTACCATCAAACCATCCATATAGAAAGCGTAGAAAGGCATTTAATGGCCAACAGACTTTGATTCTCGCACAAAGCCTCAAAGTTTCCACAAATCCTACAGCTTATTGATTCTTTGAATTCTAATAACCCAATGACGAAGTGTTGGAAGAGAAAGTGTATCTTTTTATGAGCTTCCTTATTGGGGATCTCCTCGATGGTCCAAATATAATTTGGATGTCATGCACATAGAGAAGAATGTATGTGAATCTTTGATTAGCACATTGTTAAATGTGAAAGGCAAGTCAAAAGATTCTCTCTCATCTAGGCTCGACATGGTGGAGTTAGGGATTAGGACTACACTTGCTCCAATTGAAAAGGATAGCCGAATGTACCTTCCTCCATCATGTTATACAATGTCAAGGAAAGAAAAGCAAAAACTTCACAATTCATAAAGGATTTAAAGGTGCCTGAAGGATACTCATCCAATTTAAGGTCCAAGGTTAATATGCAAGAGTTGAAATTGCAAAACATGAAGTCTCATGATTGCCATGTGCTAATGCAACAAATTCTTCCAGTGGCATTGTGAGGAAATTTACAAAAAGAAGTTGGGATTGCCATAACCAAACTTTGTTACTTCTTCAATAAGTTATGTTCTAAAGTTGTGGATCCTTCCATCCTTGATGACTTGCAAATGCATATTGTTGAAACACTTTGCAGTTTGGAAATGTATTTTCCTCCATCATTTTTTGATGTCATGGTGCACTTGGTAGTCCACTTAGTACGTGAAGTAAAGATATGTGGTCCAAGATTCCTTCGGTGGATGTACCCATTTGAACGGTTCATAAGAACATTGAAGAGCATGGTTAGGAGCAAAAAGTAGGCCGGTAGGCTTGTATTATAGAGTGTTACGTTGCAGAAGAAGCAGTTGTGTTTTGTTCAGCAGTACGTTGCTAAGGCAAACGTCATTGGACTCTCTCGTTCCCAAAAATATTTCTCGGTGAAACCGGGAAGAGGATTATTTGGACCCAAGATGTTGTTTGTTCCATCTCGGACGATCTTAATATTGCTCACCTATATGTTTTGAGTGAACATGGCTATTATCCAGCAGTGATGTGGAAAAACACTTGCATTTATTAAAGAATCATTCCCTTCTAAGTTTAGAACCGAGGTAAGTTTACAAAACTATCATACTAAATCATTTGCATCATGGTTGCGTAACCATATAGATGAAGAGATTCAATGTGGTTCATCTATTGATGATACTTTGAGATGGCTTAGTCATATGCCACAAACACGAGTATTGAGCTATGAAGGGTACCTGATTAATGGTTTTAGGTTCCATACTATGCAAAGAGACAACATGCAGATTAGTCAGAACTCTGGAGTCACATTAGTGGCTGAATCATACCATGTGTCATCAATGAAGGATGCAAACCCAATACTATCCAGACTTCATACTTTGGGATGATTCAAGAGATATGGAACTTGATTACATAAAATTTAAATTCCTGTTTTCAAGTGTAGATGGTTTGATCAAACAGGATTGAAAATTGATGATTTAGGGTTAACATTCATTGATTCCAACAAGATTGGGTTTAAGAATGATCCGTTTATCTTGGCTACACAAGCTAGACAAATTTTCTATGTCAATGATGGTAGCAATACAGCTCAAAAAATAGTCCTTGCAAGGAATTCAAGATTCATGCCGAGGGAACTCCATCGGGAAGATGATATGGAACTGGGAACATTTACCAAATTACTAATCCCATGTTCATTGATCGATGCATACGATGAACCAAACTGGTTGGGCAATGGGGAGATGCTCATAGAAGAATCAAGGAAAACTTAATCTTGTTTAACACTATTCTAAATTAGTTAATGTTTCTATTGTAATAAATAAACCAACTCTGTTTATTTGTTGTGATCACTGCTAATGTTTTTCATTGTATAATATCCAAATGTGATGTGCATTTAATGTAAATATTAATTAAGATAATTAAATTAGAGTAAATTTTAATTATTAGAAGATTAGAGTCCTAACTCGACATCGTCATCTCGTTATTGATTTCATTAATTGTTTTTTGAAATTGTTATTTTAATTTATGAAAAATTATTAAATAAATATAAAGATATAATTATTAAATAATAATTATGAATACAATTTAACATGCAGGGTTATAATTAGAGACAAATTTAGGATTATGTCACGTCACTCTTTTATTAGTAATATTTTTTTTACATACTTTAGAATTCGGTTGAATAGTAGCCGGATTAATAAGTTGATAATTTCAAATCCGCTAACTTAGTAACCGAATTGGAAAGTCATTAAATGAAAACTTAATTTTATAAATGTTTTAAAACTTATTTTTTTACATACTTTAGAATTCGGTTGAATTGTAGCGGATTAATAAGTTGATAATTTCAAATCCGCTTAACTTAGTAATCTAATTGGAAAGTCATTAAATGAAAACTTAATTTTATAAATGTTTTTAAAATTATTTTTTACATACTTTAGAATTCGGTTGAATAGTAGCGGATTAATAAGTTGATAATTTCAAATCCGCTTGAACTTAGTGACCGAATTGGAAAGTCATTAAATGAAAACTTAATTTTATAAATGTTTTTAAAATTATTTTTTTACATACTTTAGAATTCTAAGTATATAGTAGCCTGAGTAATAAGTTTCTTTAGAATCCGGTTTATTATTTGCCGATTAATAAGTTGATGTTTTCCAATCCGCTAATATATTAACCGGATTGGAAAGTAGATAAACAAATTCGTTATTGGGTTGCCGGATTTATATGTCTTAGGGACCATTCATATTCAAGTGTTGGAATTCGGATTTTACTATAACCGAATTGAAAAGGTATTCGTAATTCAAAACTAGAACCCAAGGTAGGAAACCTTACTTTTCTTTCCTCGCGTTCTCTGTGGTTTTTGGCGTATCCGCCAAGAGTTGCCGCTCCTACCCCAAAAATCCAGCCATTGTCGTTTCGTAACCTCCAAGTGACTCCATCTTCATCATCGTCTAACGCTACATAAGGGGTAACTATTTCTCACTCCATTTAACATTTCTCGTTAAATTTTGTGACTTAACGTCTCTACGAAAACATGGATTTACGCTTTCGTGTCTTCCGACAGTTATACGAAAGTGCTTTTGAACCATAGTTTACCTCAAATACTTCAAAGGACAAACAACGCTCATCAAACGGTAACAACCTTGAATATTGATTTTGTAATGTGCATTGTCCTCGATTAGGGTGAGGTTCTAATGTTTATGTGGACCATTGTTACTTTTGCTTTCAAGAGGCTAGAATACACCATGCATGCATCTTCTTGATTGTCTGCTATGCTTGTTATGTGTTGGTAATGTGTATGCTTGTTATGTGTTGGTAATGTGTCTGCTTGTTATGTGTTGGTAATGTGTATTGCTTATTACGAGATGTCTTCCCGATCCATTATCAACATACATCCGACACAGGAGATTCTTCAAGTAAGCAAACTTCTTCAAAGAAGAGAACTAGGGGTCCAACAGCTTTGGACCGCATCTCTAAGGTTCGTGCAACCGGTCAAAAATTCCTATTGAAACTAATTACAATGGTGTTCCTATTGGAAGACAAAGTGGGAAAGACCTTATGACTTATTTAGGAATAGTGACAAGAGACATTGTTCCTATCAATATGGCCTCATAGGGTGAGGTTCCCAAATATTTGAAGGATAGAATTTGGGATACTTTAACTGCTTTTAAACATTCTTTGAATTAAAAAAATATATCTTAATATTGATTGTATTACAGATTGAACTTATCATTTGTTTGTTTTATGCAATAGAACTCATTTATACTACCCGAGACAGAGAAATTCAAAAATGATGATGAAGAGTCTTCTTGATAAGTTAAAACAATTCAAGACCGGATTAGAGAGGGATTACATATGACCTTTTATGAGGTGGATGATCATGAGCGGATGTTTAACTTCCCCCAAGAAAATACAAATTCATCACACAGACATATGGAATGAGTTTGTCAAATCACGTTTGTCCGATCAATTCAAAGTAGGTACATTTAATTAAATTGGGCTACCGACTTGATGATGTTAATTAAGTATGTGATTTATTGACATCTCGCCTAATGTAACTTGAGAAACTAGGGAGAAGTGCATATACGATCCCAGAAAACCAAATTCCTGATCGCACTTCAAGGAAGTGATACGCTCAATTGGAGAGAGATTTGGTAAGCCATTTTCCATTTTATTATAATTAAATTCATTGTCCATATATGTTCAATATGAATCATATTTTATTTAATGCATTACAGCAAAAGAAGTTACAAACAACAGAGAAAATCCAACGGATGAAATGTGGAAACAAGCAAGAGTGGACAAGAAAGGGGATTTTAAGAAGCCCTAAGAAGCGTAAATAGCAAGATGAATAGTAAGTGTGCAACTTATATGGTTTAAAGTAGCTATAAAAATTTCAAGTTAAATCCATTGTTTAAAACTATCTAATAAATATATGGTTGCAGGATGACCTTGCAACAAAGCAAAGTTTAGGTTTGATCAAGCCAATTGGAAATAACGATATCTTGACAGAGGCATTGGGCACTCCTCGAACATAGTGGACGATACGTGCGGCTGGTTGTCCAATCCAACGTTGTACTGGGGAAAAAGGAACACGGTCGGCCATGGAAGAACACAAGGCAGCTTTGTAACAAGGTCTCACAAATGGAGACAATTTTAATGGGTATACCGCAGCGTGAAATGCCGGGTCCAAACAAACCCCAATATCCCAAAATTAGATTTGAAGGCTTTGATGGGAGACAAAGGGGTGAATCGAGTTCCTCCAAACCAATCAACTCAATGTCACCCCTACAACATCCGGGAAGAATGTCGCAGGACCCGGGGCCATCGTTGGGGCACGTTAGAAAACCAAAAAACATCATCATCTCCAACAAGTCCACCCGCAACTCCACTCGATGATACAACCCATTCTTTAGGATGGTGTGAGGGCTTGTCAGTGGTAAATAGAAGTTTATTGTTTTACATACTTTCATTTTGCATTTAAAGTAATTAAAATTATATTATTATGTATCTAACTAAGGAAAATTATGTAGCCAAACATGCGTTGTCTACTAGCCGCCAACCTGACAATTATGTTGCCGGAAGGTACGGTACATGTTGGTGGCAAAGGGATGACCCTCCACAACAGGCCCCTCCCATTGGAATTTGTCAAGGTCACGTGGACGGGGTCATTAAACCCGATGCACCGCTTCCATGCCCAAACGACGATGTGGAATCGGTAAAAGATGCATTGGGGACTTTTGTTGCCTGGCCTCGAAAATTTGTCACTCACGACATGGATGTAAGTAATTTAAAGATTCTGGTACATGTGGATTAGTAGTTTTTAGACTCATTAGTTGCCTATTATTTTGACTACAGGAAACTCAAAGACTGGATACAGAAGTCATAATCGACTTGGGACCTAGCTAACCCAACTGTCGAATGAAATGGCTAAAGATGACGACTCTCACGTAATATACAAGCTCCTGGATGTAGACTTCCAAATATATGTCTCACCGTAAGATATGCATGACTTTATAAATTTGGAATGCATATCTGCTGGTTCTATAACGTGGTTCTTCGGTAGGACAATTATCTTTAATTATTGCCTTGTATTTGATGTAAATATTGCTTTAGTTATTATGTCAATTTCATACTAAATTTTGTTCATTTCATTTCAAGTAACTTGGTTGACTTAATTGATCGCATTCCCTGGATGTCCAAGTTATGGGTTTTGCGACCCAATGAAGGTGTCACTTCTTGAAGGCCAAGAGGATCCCAAGTCAAGGGGCCAATACCTATCCGAGGTTTTATTGCGGGTTCCAACAGACTCCATGGTCTTTGTACCTTATAATGGAGGGTAAGATTCATAAAATTTAAAAATTTAATACAAATATTGCATATATGTCTGAATATGTTACATGTTGTATTTCCTAGGTCTCATTGGATGCTTCTTGTGATTAAGATATCCAAGAGCAATCGCTTATTGGATGGACCTATAGGAAAACCAATACGAGATGACATTAAGAAGGTACTTGGAATGTAAGTTATTCTAACCCCCATCATGTGTAACTTGGTTTTTAATGTTAAACATAACTCTTGATGTATTCATTTGGCTTTTTAAAAGAAGTGTGAGGTCTTACAAAAAAAGAAAGGACTATCACAAGGCAAAAGGACGTCATCAACATCATCACTCTCAAGGTATTGTGTATAATGTGTTTTATAACAGAGATATCATTATTTGGACCACTTTGTTTGTTTCAATAATTTAGTTTTGATATTATGTATAGGCACCAAGGCAACCCGATAGTAAAACATGTGGTTTCTATGTGTTGAAATATATGAAAGACATCATAAGTCAATGATGAAAACAATGAGTCGAAAAGTAAGTTTTAAGGTTTATACTTATATTGATGTAGTTCAGTATTTCGACTTGTACAAATATCTGAACTTTAAATATTTTTTTGCTTGCCTCGTTTTGAAGCAGCAACTTATACGAAGAAGAGATAAAGGAGATACAAATGAATGATGACATCCGTTTCTTGCATCGATTTAGAATAAGCATGAGGAAATGTCAGATGATTGATGTTTTTTCTACTTTTTTCCATAAACACCGTCATTTAGGAAATGTTGTTAGGTTCACATTATTATGTACGGGATTAATACTTTCATGTTGTACGACATTCTTTATAAATGTTAATATTATGTACATGATTTACTTTATAAACTCAAGATATCTTGCTTTTTGGTTATTCGTGTATGATTCTCGAAAATGTAAATGGATTACTGACATTCTTTGTTAATAGGATATGTATAAGACTTTTCAATTCTATGTTACCCGAATTTATATTAAAAACACAATTTTCCAATTGGTTATATAAAATCGTAATTCAATTGTCAATTTTCCAATTCGGTTATATAAAACAACGAATTCAATTGGATAAGTTTTCAATTCTATTATTTTCGTCCGGATTTGATTTGGGCATCCACTCCAATGTTTCCAATTCGATTATATAAAAGTTCTAATTCAATTGTAAATTTTCCAATTCTGCTATATAAAAAATCCAATTCAATTGTCAATTTTCCAATTCGGTTATATAAAACAAACGAATTCAATTGGATGTTTTCCAATTCGGTTATTTTCGCCCGAATTTGATTTGGGCATCCACTCCAGTGTTTCCAATTGCTATATAAAAAGCCGAATTCAATTGTAAATTTTCCAATTGATTATATAAAACAACGAATTCAATTGGATATTTTCCAATCCGTTTTGACCGGGAATTGGAAAAGTATTTTCCAATTCGGTTTCTTTTATGCGTTATTAAAAGTCAGAAGAAAAGACAACCCCCGGACATAATTCGTTGTTAGAACCGAATTGGAAACTGCTTTCACAGCCGAATTAAAAACCCTATTCTGTCGTAGTGTTATCTCATTCTCACAATAAATCACTGTTCTCACTAAATATGCTATATATATATATATATATATATATATGTATGTATGTATGTATGTATGTATGTATGTATGTATAACATTTCATTAGTTTAGTTCCTGGCTTTTCTAGCTTAGCTAGGTTTTAACCAACACCCAACAACTCTCTTCTAATACTAAGAAATATCGGGAGGGTGCTTAGAGATGATTACAAATTATGAAAAGAACTACCGACATATATACACAAAGGGGCCAGCTAGATGGATCGGTAGGTAGCAGTTTCGGGTTTTGAAGGTTCTTCCAACCAAGCAAGCAGAAGAAAATGGAAGGGAACACATTAAGGCCAAACTTTTCTGGTTATGCATGTTTAACTTTCTAAGTGTAGCTAGCTAGCTAGTTTAGTATTTTTGAAAATTATTTGAAACTTTGATATATACATGATGATGTATAAATTAAGGACGATTCTGGCATCATGTAAGAGCATATATTTGACGAAGTCTCTCGTGGCCCTCATTCAGCCATGCCTTTTAGCTAGCCTCCCCTGTGGCTAATATCTAGAGAGAGGCCAAATACACATGAGATGCCCATATTAAAAATGTGCCACCTAACATCAGAAATTTCCAGGGAACATGGCTTTATGACGAAAATGGGATCCACGAGAGAGAGGTGGCTTACTTGTACGGATACTCATAATCCATCTCATCCCAAAAATTTGATTTTGACTTAAAGTGTTTGGGTTAAATCTCAATTTTTTTTTTAGATTTGATATATTTTTTAAGTATGGGTTGGATTACCTTAACTTAATTTGGTATTGAATAAATTCTTTTATTTTTTTTATTTTTTTAATATATTATTGTGATATTTTTTTAAATGTTAAACTTTGATAAATATTGTAACTCTCTATAATTTTAACTATTATGTTTTTCACTTATTATGTAATTATCAATTAGATTAGATCTTGATATGAGCATGAGGTAGTAGATACAAGTAAATTTATACAAATAGAGAAAAAATAATCAAAATATTACATAAAATATTTTATATATATTAATTAAGCTGACTTGATTCCAGTCTCAGCCCAACCTAAACTTAATATGATCAAATTTGAATTATAAAAATTAACTCGATCAAAATTTTGAGCCGGGACCGAGATTATGTTCAACTCGGCCATGAGCACCCCTAATTACTTGGTAGGAATTTCTTGTGTAGCTACTAGGTAGCTGCACAATGAACAACATTCTATATTTCTATTTGTCATTTAAGAGAATTTGGTGGCCATAAGGAAATTCTGAAGGTGCAGACGATAGCCTTGTTTGGTGCTGTTGATTTTTGGGGTGCCCGAAGGAGACTCTGCCCTTGTTGGCTAGTAATGATACGTTTTAAGGTATTGTATGTTTTGAGTCTTTTTACAAAAAACAAAACTACAGTGAAATTTTTCTATCGTAATCATAATTGGTAATTATATCTTCGTGAATTCGTAATCATAAAGTACCGTGAGAGGGTATATGAATCTATGATACCACCACTATGCGCTTCTCAGTAAGGGCGTATAAATACTTTACAATGTATATATTTTATATCAACAAGCAGAACATAAAATAGTCCCCCCCCCCCTCCCCCCCTTTTTTTTTCTCTTCTCTTAAATTGAGATGTTTTAATTTGTGTACTTTTGGTGATGTTTTTAGAAACATATTGGAAATTTCTTTTCCATAACAGCATGATCTATTCATAAATCTAGAGGATAGGAGAAATTTGTACATTGATATATAATCATATTGATATTTGACAGTCTACCAAAAATATTGATATTTGACTGATATTAAAGATTACAACTTCTCCAATAAACAAAATGAATTTTCTCACGTCATCCGAGGTCAACCCAAACAATAATAAGCCGCGCTATATGATGTTTTCGTTGATATTTTTACATTATTTTAGTAATATGTAATTTTTACACTACTCATAGGATTCAATTTTTATACAGAAAAATTGATAAAAAAATGTGCAAATATTGTTTTCATATATATTATGCCAAAATTTTATATAATTAAGTAATAACAACATCCGAGTGAGCATGTTAAACAGGAATAATTAACCCATGTATTAATATATGTAGATGAAGTTGCCGTTGAAATTCAAAGCAAAGCCTATTACATGCATATCCAAATTCTCCAAAATTAACCAAATGAGTTGACCCGTCGGACTAGGTCAAATTGTATGAAATTAATCGTGCCAGTTTCTTTTGTAAGGCTGGTGGTGGACTTTAAACTTCGGGCATGATCCACAAAAATTACCAAGCCTAAATTGACAATGCCTAGTTTTTGGTGATTTTTTATAGGAATTTTTGTAATTTGGATTAATTTGATTTTGAAAGAAAAAAAAAAGTCATACAAACTAAACTAATAATATATATATATATATATATATATATATATATATACTTTATCAATTTATTTCTAATTGAAGAACCAAACTAAATTGAATCAAACTAAACTTATCACAATTAGTTTATTTTTGTTTGGTTCAATTAGTTTTTGGATGAACATTTCTTTTAAAAAAAAAATTACATACACAATTTTACTTTTTTTTCCATAGCCTTCTTTAAAAAAATGGCCTAAAAGTCTTAATAAAATATTATTAAATAGTTGTAAATAACAAATTTACCTAATTTTTTTTATAGAGATGACAAGGAATTAAAATTTAATCAAATATAAGTATGTAAATTATAAAATATATATATATATATATATTTATATAAGCATGATTTGGTTTAGTTTGATTTAATTTCACAAAAGTAAATAAAAAATTAAACCAAACTAATTGATTTTTATAAAAAAATTTAAATAAAACTAGAACTAATTAATTTTATTTGATTTTTAATTTTTTAGTTTTTAATTTTTTTGTGTAGATCAACTTTATTCAGTTATGAACACGTCTAAAACTTGTGAAATTAGTTTATGATTCAAGTTTTACCTTTAGAGAAGAAAGGAATGGAGACTTATGGTGGGTGGGGGGGGGGACAGGAGATTTTGGAGACATTTTTTAGGGAAAAGAGAGAGAAGGGGGGGGGGGGGGGAGAGAGAACAAGAGATTTTGCCATGGGTTGCCTTCTATTATGTTTGATGCGGAGGGGGAAAAAAGAGCAATTATTGTGTGATGCTAAAAGAAATTTAAATTATAAATACCTTTACTTAATAATTATGCGTGTTAGATATATTCGTCAATTTTTCATTCTATATTTATAATGATTTTAAATACTCTTTATAACGTATAAATTTAGCAGGATGAAGACCTCGATAGTTATTACTTTATACAACAAAGACGTTTCACAATAAGAGTGACAACAATTTAAAAAAAATAATAACAGAAAACCGAATCATTTATTGGTATAACATCTATCAAAAGTTTATGCTTAAAATGCAAGTACTTCCTTTAATTATGTGTTAAATTTAAAAAAATTTATGTGTTTTTAAATTCATTAACACAATTTTTTAAATTAATAAAATAATGTATAATAATTATTATTTTATTAATATTTTATTTAAATCATTAATAAAAAAGTAATCACGTGACTGTATGTGTTAATTTTTTTACTAATATTATTTTAAACACTTTGAGTGGTTTTTAAAAATCTAAAATAGATGTATAAGGTTAATATATGTCTAAAAAAATGAACTTAAAGATAATTTAAAAAATAAATATTAATGATTTAAGGTGAGATTAATAAAAAAAATTAACACGTGCAATTATATAATTACTTTTTTTTATTAATGATTTAAATAGAAGATTATATAAAAATTATTATATATTATTTTATTAGTTTAGAAATTCATGTACAAAATGATTAATTGGAAAAAGTTTATTGTATTTTAGCCAAAGCTTATTGAATAGAAATTCCCAAGAATTGAAAGAAAAAAAGAGAGAGAGAGAGAAAGAAAAAAACCATTCACAGTCGGAAGAAAAAGTCAGTGTATCCAACGGCAGAAATTGAAATCACGAGAATATTCATCACATCGTTACCGTGCGCACGAAACACAAAATCATTCATCCTCCTTTTCCTTTTACGCTCTTCAAAATTCTAAGGGAGTTGTTACGGTATCGGATTTGTCGTTAATTTTTTGTTTTGACAAAGGATTTGTCGTTAATTATTTATTATTTATTAAGGATTGATATTTTAACATGTAAATATATATATATATATATATATAAGTATTAGAATAATCTCAAATTTAAATTGAATAAAATTAAAATTTTAATATTCGCGCATGCAGAGCCATATAGGCAGAGCGCAGAGTTTTAGTGGATACTATACTATCGGAAAAGCTACAGCTTAAGAGAGCTGCTTCGATTTCGATCTATTATAATTACTCTCTCAATCTTTGGATTTGAGCTTTCTTTTCTTTTTTCAATTTTTCTTTTGAAATTCCACATTTTCGAAACCATGATTTCTGCAAGCAAAATCAGATCCGTCGATTTTTACAGGTCAGGATCTCCCTTCTCTTCCAAATTTTTTTTTTCCGAATATTTTTCTTCCAAATTCGTACATTTTGCGTTTATGCGAATGCATCAAGTTGCGTGTTCGTGTGCAAATCTTCAGTTACAATGCCGGTGCCTGTGTTAATTTGATCAGAAATTGGTGGATATCAATTGCTTAAGATTTATTAATTAATGTCCCTAATTTAGGCTTTTTGCTGGGTACAGTTAACACTGAGGTTTTTGGTAGCGTTTATGTTGTGGCTCAAATTTTACATTGACAATATATCAAATTTAAAGTCGCAAATGGAATGGTGATGTGGTCCACCCATGGTATCTGTTGCGAGGGGTTTAACTTTTAATAGTAATTTGATGTGCCATAATCTTTTTTCCTTTAGATAAGTTTGTATATGTTGTCTTGTGTCTACAGAAAAATCCCAAGAGATTTAACCGAGGCATCGTTATCGGGAGCAGGGTTATCCATAGTAGCAGCTCTCTCCATGATGTTTTTATTTGGAATGGTCAGTAACTTTTACCACTTCTATTTTATGTTTATGACATGTGAATCGTTCAACATATTACATATGTATGTGTTCTGGATTGATATTAGTTACTGCCTCAAATTGTTCATCCTAATAATGTTTTCTATCTTAGAGAATTGGTTGTCGGATTTCATTTTGATGTATATCATGCAACCTTGTTGCAGGAACTTAATAATTATTTGTCTGTCAGCACCTCTACGTCTGTGATTGTTGACAAGAGTTCTGATGGGGACTTTTTACGTATAGATTTCAATATCAGGTAGAAGCCTAAATAGGTATTTGCTATCTTTGGTTAAATATGATGTTTCGCTAAGGTATCTGCATGCAAGTGTCTTAATTATTAATATATAGTTATATACAAAATTATTGGTGGCTTCGTGGTTTTCTTCACATGAGCTTGGCATACCGCAAATAACTTGGGCTTGTGTCTACTTGTATTTGTAAGTTGTGGCTCTTGTTATCAAGAATGCATAATTGTTTATTAGAGAATTTATATAGGGCAGCTCGTTAGGGGATTGATAAATTGTTCTCCAAAGTTTTGGTTAATTCATTGAAGAAGATGGTTAGTAATTTGATTGTTTTAGAAGACAGAAATTATTTTCTAGAAGGAAGAGGTGGAAAGTTTACTTTCATTATTAATGATGTTCATATAGTACATTCTTTTCTTCCTTTCAAGCTCATTTCCAAACTGGGGGTAGGAAAGGCTTTTGATCAAACTTGAGCTGCTTTTTATCTGATGATTAGATTATCGAACCGGAAGTGGATGGGAATGTTACAAGATGATCTTCAAAAGACTGGGAATCAGATTTATATTTTATGTGTAGTGATGGTTTGTGAAATTGACATGAAATCAAGGATTGCCAAGGCGATAACTTTGTCTCTCATGTGTCTTGATTTTTCTCTAAGAGTTTCCTTTCCTTGCTCAATTCATTTAGCGACCGTAGCTACTTATAATATTATTCTGAGTATGTTCAGTTAATTTCATGGTTATTTATAAACTCCTTTTCTCTCTCTCAATTGTTGCTGGCTGATGGCTCCAATTTATCTCGCAGTTTTCCTGCGCTCTCATGTGAGTTTGCATCAGTTGATGTGAGTGACGTGATGGGAACAGTAAGTTTCTATTATTCCATTTGTTCCATCTGATCATTTCTAGCAAAAAAGATTTGTGCTTCTGGTTTAGGAAAATTTGCTCTCACTTTGGTTTTTAAATAGTTAAAGGATTTAATTTTAATCCATTGTTAGTGTAAAAAATTTTTACACTGTCATCCAATCATGTGCTGATACATCATTAAAAGAGTTAGACTTTTGAAAAAGTTGTTATGATAGTCAAACTTTTTTAATGATTTGGCAATGCATGATTTGATGACAGTGTAAAGAAACTTTATACTGACAATAGATCAAAATTAAACTCATAGTTAAATGCCTCATATACTCCTTGCATTGACCTTAATGCAGGTAAGTGTCTTGCTTTTTAAGACAACGAAAACAACATTAATATTTCAATTCATTTATTATTTCCTTTCAGTTAATGTAATATAGGCCATAAAATCTTAGTGTGTTAGCTCAACAAACCTAGTAGTGGAGATATTCAACTGAGTAATGAAGTGAAGGCTAAACATGAGGAAACTGTTCATTGAAGGGTGTTTTACTTTTTATAATTTTGTGAACTGAATCCTTAAGCGACCTGTAACTAACCTCTAGAAAATGATATTTATTGGTTCTTCTGGAAATTACTGTGTTGTTTTATAAAGCAACCTGTAATTAACCTTCATAACATTTGTTTTTTAATAGACTTCCAAAATTGTATATGCCACATCCTTGCCAGGATTTGCCTTTGAATTTGAACCCTGGAGCACTGAAACATTAGAAGTACTTGATATGGATTTAGCGCTTCATTTTTGCATTTTCTCCATATTCAAAATGACAAAATCTTCATTTTCTTATGCATTTTATGATTGCTTATGCTATGATACCTTATCTCTTGTTCCTTGATGTTTTATCCCTTGTTTAATTTGTGACCTCTTGTTTTCAGAACAGGCTGAATATAACAAAAACAGTTCGCAAGTTTTCTATTGATTCAAATTTAAGACCCACTGGGGCTGAGTTTCATTCAGGACCAGTTGCAAACATCATTAAGCATGATGATGGAGTAAATGAAGAATCCATTGAAGGTTCTTTTGTGCTCACAACACACAATTTTGATAAATATGCTCATCAGTAAGTGGGCTAACTCTGCGATTCATTCATTTGATTTTTATGTGTTTCTGCTAAGCGAGAATTGAATAGTTCTTTTCCCTTCTTCTCTCTTAAATTGCACAATAGTTATGCATCATTTACACCATTTTGGATAATCTTTTGGCAGGTTTCCAATTACAGTTGTAAATTTTTATGCTCCTTGGTGTTACTGGAGTCAACTTTTGGTAATTATTTTATCTTGATTTCTTTCCTCCTCTTCACTTCAGGAACAAGATGGTTCCTGATGTCTTTTGTCTAAATAGATTTACCTTTCTGCTTCTATTATCAACAATTTCTTATTGTTCCTTAAAAGACAAAACATCCACTTAGGTACAAACCCTTTAGTAGTGGTAAAGGCTAATTTGAGTGCTTAGTTCAACCTCACCAACATTTACACTGACTAATGCAAAGTCATGATGCAGAAGATTAAATGATATGGCATGCAAAGGGTGTTAAGTGCTGCATATCATCTGCCCATCTAAGATGATTGGCCAATTACTTAGTCACGATGAAAGAACTTATGCAGAAGTTCTTCTGTTTAATGGATGATGGTGTTTATATGACCCTTTCTTCCCTTTCCTTTCAGAAACCTTCATGGGAGAAGGCGGCTAAAATAATAAAAGAGAGGTATTTTATTATTGTCCGATTGTTTCTCTCACTTCCTTGAAATTACACTTTAAAAGGTCTACTCTGCTATCACTTTTGTGAAATTGGTAGAGTTGTCTTATTCTTATCATCAATTTACTAATTCAATGTCCCATATGTATGATTACATTTTATTTAGATATGATCCAGAAATGGATGGGCGAATTATTTTGGGGAAGGTAGATTGCACTCAAGAAGGAGACTTATGCAGGAGGTACTATTCTTAAAAAAAAAATCATGCTAGTTTATTTACTTTTTAAAAAAGAATAAAGATTCAGTTTCTTACTTGCGGCTGATTCAGTTATCTCCTTTCCTTAATATTTCTGTCCATTATTAAATGAAAATTTAAGCCTTCTACCTTTATAATTTTGGTCTTTGAGTCATATAGACAATGTTGCAAATTTTTACCTTGGATAAAAGTACTGAGATTAGATAACTATGAAGGCAATGATTCTGATGAACTTGGAGTGGAGAAAAAGTGAGTACAGACTTAAACTTTGTTTTGGTGGAAAAGGATGGGAAAGAAAGTTAGAGAGGAAAGAAAAACAGGGGATAACTGCCTTGTTACCCTGTTTGGTTCTCACCAGAGTTGGGGATGAAGTGCAACAGAATGGCGTGTAATGGGTAGGAAAAAGCTGATTTGTCATTTTTATCCTTATGGCAATGTGTACTTTTCATCAATTTGTCTTGCACTCCACTTGTTAGGTATTATTGATTTGTACTGGAAATTCAACATACTAGAAAATGCATGTTGCTGTCTCCTTAAGTTTTAAGATATTCAATTTCTTTTGTTCATACTATGTATTCTGTCATTGCAGACAAGAATTACATGCAGGAGGTTATAATCTTGAATCTTTATTGTCATAAACATATTTCATGAAATAGGTTTGTAGATATGCTTAGCATACTGTGAAGATGGAGATGAGCTTTAAACACTTTTTTATCTACTTATTAAGTTGAGTATGAAAGTACTTGTTCTTCATTGTAATTTGATAGTTTCTTTTGTTATTTTTGCTATTGTTGCTATTTCTCTCTTGTCATGTACTTGTTCTTCATTGTAATTTGATATTTTCTTTTGTTATTTTTGCTAATTTTTCTATTTCTCTCATCATTTTCCATCTATGCTTCTTTTGCCATTCATCTGGATCTCGTTATCAATATCCAGGAATCACATACAAGGGTATCCATCTATTCGCATCTTTCGTAAAGGAAGTGATGTCAGGTAATAACATTTAGTAAACTCTATTCCCTCCCCCCTAACAAACTTTGCCCCAGATGTTTGATAACAAGTTCTTCCATGTATATATATGTGTGTGTGTGTGTGTGTGTGTGTATAACATACACATGATTGTTAATTCAATGTTATTATTACTGCTTTGATCCTGTGTAAAATGCCTCATGATATACAGGATCATTTTTCACCTTTTATTTTTAGGAAATAAAGAGTATGTACTCATCTGCTTATCCTTTTTGGGGTATTATGTGCTTGTTTAATTGTTGGATTATATTACATTTTCCCATGAGTATGATGTTATAGTTTTTTTTTTCCTTTCTAAAAATATGGGAATGGTCCTGAAAATTATGTCTAGAATGGGAGTAGTGATGAAAGGCCAATAGTAAAAAATAAAAATAGAAGTAGCGGGAGGATGCAAGCGTTGTATTGAAATAAGTAGACCAGCTGACTATTGAAAGATAGATCATGTGGGATGAGTCATGTGACCCATGTAGTAGTAACTGAAGGTAACTTGGGGGCTGTTAATAGTACTTTACCTCCTTGAACTTCCCAATGGATCAATTTACTTGTAGGCAATGTCAATTCTATTTCAATACGTGGTTCTCCAAATCTCCATTGTATTTATAGGTATCTCAATTCATTTTCAGCCATTTCTACATGATCAACATTCGGATAGTGTTAGGTACCCTCTAATAAAAAGGGTGTATGTTAGGAAGAATAGGAGAGAAACAGAGGATCAAAACTCTATTATTAGTTGACTTAATCAAACTAGATTAGAAAAAGGAGCAGTCTTACAAATAGTTGGTTGAACCAACTTAGGGGGTATTGGGTTATGAGAAGAAATTAGGGAAGGGAGAGAATCAGGACCTCTCGAAAGTCCTGTGGGATTCTTTTGGGTAAATTCATCATTCTTTTGTATATACGTTTATCTCATTTGTTCTGCTATCATATTGATATCAAAAACAGTGAGGAAGAACCAAGATACTCTGTTTCTGTTCATTTTCTTGTAATTCTTGATCCAGTTCTATTAGATAGTTTTTGTGTATGTGCATACTGAATATTGATGCACATTGTACCTCTTTGCTCTGTGATTGGGGTTCTAGAGTTTTGGATTTCTGATGAAATCTAGTTTTTTAATCTTTTTCCCATTTCAGAAGTGACCATGGACATCATGATCACGAGTCCTATTATGGAGATCGTGATACAGATAGCCTAGTCAAGGTGCACATTATATTTAGTTTAAATTAGCATAATTTGAATAAATTTTAACTTTAGACTACTTGATACTTTTAAATGTAATTAAACATCACTACTTACCATTTAGGTGTGCAACATGGCTGATATGAAGTATCTTATCTCCACTGCAGACAATGGAGAATTTAGTGGCATCTCTCCCAGCAGAATCTCTGAAGCTAGCTTTGGAGGATAAATCCAATGCCACAGAGAATGCAAAAAGACCAGCACCATCAGCAGGGGGATGTAGAATTGAAGGATATGTGCGTGTCAAGAAGGTAAACTCCCATGGGGATAAAATTAACCTTCTACTGTGATGTAAAGAAAAACTCCTTTGTTGCTTCCTAGTTTTCAGATGTGAGCATGAACTAATTTTTTACATTTCTCTGGAAATAACTGATACCTTTGATTCCTAGCTTATTTTTTAATTATGTCGTTTGCTTTTACTAGAAGCTTCAGTTGTTAATATTAAAATAACAGAAAATAAATGAAATAAGGAATATGACCTCCTATTCTTTTTTTGTGTAGATTTTAAATACTATGCTGAAATATCAGCTGTTTCGCACTCTGCAGGTTCCAGGAAACTTGATCATTTCGGCTAGATCTGATGTCCATTCCTTCGATGCTTCTCAAATGAACATGTCACATGTCATAAACCATTTGTCTTTTGGAAGGAAAGTGTCACCTAGGGTCATGAGTGATGCGAAGCGCTTGATACCTTACATTGGTAGCAGCCATGACAGGCTGAATGGTCAGTCATTCATCAATACTCGTGATTTAGGAGCAAATGTAACTGTAAGTCCATATTTTATATAAAAACTTCTTAGTGTTAACTTTGCTAGAAGTATTTGATTTTGCATGGTTGGCATCAGCATGTTTGATTGCTTATTTTTTAATTGGACAAGTTATATTGACCTGCATCTGCAAGAGTAAGATGCAATAGATAGCATGAATGTCCAGGGCCTTAGGAAGTTTTATTTTATTTTGAGACTATAATACATTATAGTCCTATAAATCCTACTTTACAGTAGATACCATACACCATTCTGGCACCATTGTAGGATAGGTTGGGCCTTCCCCCTCCCTCTTAATTTTGGTTAATCAATCAGTCCGAAATTGATTTAATCAACACTTTTAATTCATCTGAAAAATAATTTTGGTACATTACAGAGTGCTTCTAAACTTTTACAATAACCTGCACAGAAATCATCAATAAAAGTTTTGCTCCCTGTGGATGTTGAAGTTACAGTCACTAAATGACCTCCCTAACTCTTCAATCTTCTGAACTACTAGTGTCACTCTTTAAATAGTGCAAACTTGTTGGACCAAAATTTGGTTGGGTTATTATTATCTTGTATGCACGATTTCTGTTTGAAGCACCCAAAAAGGAGACAAGTAAATAAGAAATCAACATGGAGTGGAGGTAATAAAACCATTTAGAAGTTCGCTCATTAGGTACATTGCTTTGTTAGTCTCCACTGAGATAACAGTAATGCAACTCATTACTACAATCTCTTCTATCATTTGATGACTCTGATCATGGTTATTTCTTTCTGTATCAATGCTGATAACTACAGAAACATGAGTATCTCTGATATTTGGAGATTTATTGTAGTCAAAATGTTACACATTTATCTGATATCTGTGTCTGCAGATGGAGCATTACCTTCAGATAGTTAAAACAGAGGTGATAACTAGAAAAGATTATAAATTAGTCGAGGAGTATGAGTACACAGCGCACAGCAGTGTGGCACAGAGTTTACACATTCCCGTTGCAAGTTTCCATCTTGAGCTCTCCCCCATGCAGGTCTGTATATGGAGGTTATAGATTTGAATGAGTTTCTGCTGTTTTTCTATTTAATTTGTTGGTTTACTATGTTTGTTTTTTGTGAGCAGGTCTTAATAACAGAAAACCAGAAGTCTTTTTCACATTTTATTACAAATGTCTGCGCTATTATTGGGGGTGTTTTCACGGTTTGTATCTCAGATATATTGGTTCGATACTTGTATTGTTCATTAATTGTATAGTTGACTAGTCCTCTGTGGTTTCAGGTAGCTGGAATTATGGACTCGATTCTGCACAACACTATTAGACTAATGAAAAAAGTTGAGCTTGGCAAAAATTTTTGATAGATAGGTGAAAATTTTGTCTAGCGTAGGGCTCTTGATTTTGCTGCACCCAAATTAACTAGGTCTTTTAGCAGTTTGTTCTTTATAGATATGCTGTAAAGCATAGCAATGTAATTTTCGAGTTGTTGCTTAGGTAAAATGATCAATACAGGGATTGCGAGCTCCATAATGCATCCAGTATTTGCCTCCACTAAATTTTTGTTCTTGTTGTTATGGTTGAGAAAAGAATGTTGACATGATATAGGATGATGAATAATTTTGAATGTAAAATTGGGACCGTGGTGATGATAATCGTGACTTGTGAGTCAGCTTTTAGCACGTAGTTTACTTTACCGAGTATTATTTCTGTTAAATTACTCTTGGAAGAGGCCCGCAGTTCATAATAATCCGTTTGCTTCATTCTTAGTTTATTGCATTGTTCTTTGAGACGAAAATGGTGAAAATGGTCAGCTGGTCTGCTCCCTTCTGCCGCCAACCCCTTTCTACAAAAGGAGAAAGGAAGGAGTGAAATAACAGGGTTGATACTCTCACTTCTTTTTTATCAGAAAGAATCACTTTGTAACCACTAGGACCGATACGAGCAAAAAATCATGAGTGTAAATTGTAATGAGCTCTATAAAACACTCGTGCCATGAAAGTAGCAAGCATCTAGCTCTAGTCGTTCATCTTCTGTTAATTAAAGTTTATCAGTCGGTTTCTGTAAATTGTTTTTCCCAGTATACTTTTTGGGATACGGATCCTCTAGAGTCCCAAGAACAATAAATGGATAGGGTTCTTACAATATTTGTTATAAGTTAAGATTTAATCACTTTTTTGCTTTTTTTATGGAAAGAAATATATCTTCAACTTTTTTGTTAACTTGATGGATAAAAAATCATTTATATGGATGCCTCTTAACACCGTTAACTCAATACTAGATTATTCAGAACTGCATTATTGATTGCTATCTACCACTTATATCATCTTAAGTACCATAATGGAAAATGTGTGGAGTATTCACTGACTGTGACTCATAAAAAAAATAGTTTTATTTCATTTCAAGTTCAACGTGTAGAATATTCTTACACCATCATGTAAGAAGCACACGAAAGTGTACATTATTGTCAGCTTATTTTTCCATTGTCACAAACAAATATCAAACAGCATCCCAATTCCCAACTTTGAACCAAGATCTACTGAACTCAAGGTATAGGAAACCATGAAGAAAAAAAAAAGAATTTATAGAGAAAAAAAAAATGAAAGCAGAAAATTATACTCAATCACTCATATATACTATACTTAGAAAGATAAAACCAGAACCGAAGCCATGAATGCTCCAACAGAGCCAGCAAAGCTGACCAAGATTGAAGAAGCAGCATTAGGAGGAGGAGGTTCACTGACAGGAGCTGGAGTTGGAGTTGGGTTTGTCTCCAAAGTCCCTGGCGGTGGAGATGGAGGAGCCTGTTGCTGAGCAGGTGCAGTAGTTGGGTTTGTCTCCACAGTCCCTGTCAGTGGAGATGGAGCCTGTTGCTGAGCAGGATCTGGTGAAGGAACTAATGACACTGTTGAGCGTGAGGGTGAGGGAGAAGGAGAAGCCGTGCTTGTTTGGTTGGTCTTTGAGTTGCTGTTGCTCCTGTTAGCCAGCACAATCACCACCAGCTTCTCATTCTTGAGACAGTTATCTTTGCTTCCGCTTATGAAGAAGTGAGGCCCAGACTGATCGAGTTTGAAAACTGTGTGGCCGTCAGAGAATTTTTCAGAATGTGCATCAGTGTTGCAACTGGCATAGTCTTGGCTATTTACTTGAATCACTGAGTCTTTGCCAGATGGGTAATTGAACACTGTAATTGGCATATGTATAAATTGAAATTATAAGTCAATTTTTTCTTCATATACAATTGAATTTTTTTTATTGTGTATCATTTTACTTATTACAAAGTTTTAATATTCTAGTCTTAGAAAGCCTTGGGCACAACACAATGTTGTCATCCTTTCGATCAGTATTACATTTTGCTCCAAAATTTTCTTATATAAACTTCAATTAGGTGCAAGTAGAGAGTTTTTTATCCATAAAAAAAGAAGAAGAAAGAAATATTTTATGTTGATTTAGTTTATAAACATAATTTGTATCAGATCAATGATAATATGATAAAACTACATATTTTGTAACAAAATAATTATTTCCATAAATCCAAGTAAAATTATGTCATTTAATTTAGACCTAGTTAAAATCGTCCAAAACTTTTTTTCCCCTGCCTTTGACAAAACCAAGGAAGACATATATAGGATTGAATAAGAACTCACCAAGGGAGTCTCCTATTTGAAATCGGCTCTTTTCTGCCCATTGATTGTAAGGGTTGGAATTGGGGTCACTTGGAACACTCCAACCCTTTTGGCCCCCAACTACAAATTCATAGGCATCACCCTTGTGCACCAACAGCAGGAGACAGAACAAGGCCAAGGCATGAAGTACTTCATTAGACCTTAAAATGATGGTAGCCATTGGAGAAGATCAATGAGCAATTGAGAAGGGGCAAGTGGGTATTAATTGCAACCAAAATGCTAAAAATGTTGAAGCTAGAGGGGTGCAAGAAACTGGACCTTCATCACGGTTTATGTAGGTGTCAGTTGCATGGAAACTTTACAAACTGTGGCAGGGAAGCTTTTGCAACTTTTTCTTATTCTCCCCTCTCTTTGGGTTTACTTTGATTCTGGTGCAAAGCATAAGTTCACTTTCTCTGTCAAGAGTCTGAGCTCTCTTTGAATCTTTCATCTTTCATATAATAACTTGGTCTATGGGTTTATGCTTTGCTTCACTGTCATAAGAATATCCATGTCTTGTGCTTTGGGGCTAAACTATCTAATCGTATACATTCTTCCTTATATACAGTGCCCTGTAATTAATGATGTGTCTCCATTCACATGGTAGAATAACACTGTGCAAGCATTTTTCTATGCCTTCTTCGAGCACTTTCACCCTTTAGCCTTCTCTCCTTTATGATCATAAACTTTTTCATCGATGGATTTCACCAAATCCATTGAGATATATACTACTGAAAGTTCTCATTTTGAGCACTAACTTTGCACGAATTGTATGGAAGTATAGTTCATCGAGATCAATTTCACGAAAAGTTAAAGTTAAAGTTTTAGACAAATTGATAAATTTTTCTAATTTAGGTAAATAAAATAAATTAAGATGCAAAGTTGAATTAAAGATTAAAATAATTAAAACAAATATTAAATATAATTAACCAAATATGAATTGATTAAGGATCAAAATCCACCTAAATTAACTCAAACATCAATTATATTAAATATATTATTCCGAAACAATTTATTTCATAAACATTTAACAGAAAAACATGTATTAACAGAAGATTTATCAATTAAACTTTAATAAAAATTATAAATTGTGTATTTTATTATCATAATTAATTATAATTTGTCAAATCATTAATTATATCCCTTTTTAAAAATCACAATTGATATCTAATTACAACTAACACATATAGTAAAAATAAATTTAAAACATGATTAAACTTATTTAAAAACTTATTCAAAGTAACTTATAGGCAAATAAATTAATAAAATAATAAACATTAAACATCCAAAAATTATGTAATAATAATCTAATATAAAAAATGTTAAAATAATCAAAATTTTATCATCCCTTTAATATATAAAATCAAAATTTAAAAATATCATCTGTACTGTCCCTGTTACAGACTTAACTTTGCTTGTTCTTAGTGATTGCTTTGGGCCTCCTTACCCCACCTTATTACATTTTAGTTGTCTCTTTTCCTTTTGGGCTTAGGTCCCTGTTAAGAAAAAAAAAATACTAAGAGAGATATTAATTGAAGTCTCCTCAACTGATCGAAAATATATTTATATTTTTACTAAATGAATATTTATTTGAACGAGATCATACTCTTGCCGTATTAAATAAGGACAAATTTCTTCTCATTTCCCTCCCAACAAAAAAAACACACCATAATTATCTTATTGTGGGAGAATTTATGCTAATAATCATTTTAATGTATATTTTGTTAATCTCTAAGGGGTATTCATGCATGAGATAAGATTCCACCTAATAGGGAGCGAGACAAAGAGAGAGACAGAGACAGACCAGTGGCTGTGCATTCTGTTCCTGCGTAAAAGTGGGTCAGCACAAAACCAAGTCTCACGTTTCCACACCAGCTCTCTTATGGCTTGGTCCCATTCTATATTTGACCATCCAATTCCAATTCCAATTCCAATCTAATACACCTCTAACTCGGTTTATTTATCCCTAAAAGTTACACAATTAGACACCAACTTGTAAAGCTACTTAATAATTTACTTAAAAAAGTAACCGAAAAAGGCTCTTTTGGTAAGAAATTCTGATTTGGAATAACAAATTCCAACTCATTTAAAAAACAAAAAGAAGTTTCATTTTACGGTAAAAGAAAGTAAAAACCAAAAATTGGAAAAACAAAAGAGAGAGAAATAACTTGTGTAAATTTACGCATTAAACGGCGAGTGTTGGGGTCGTGAGGTTGGGAAACATCACTTTCCTTATTCCCCTACCTTCCTCGATCACCATCACCACTACCAACCCCACAATGCCATAGGTTCTAAATAAATAATAAAATACAAAAATTTAGAAAAGAAAAAAAAAGTTTTTTTTTTTTTGGCTCTGTGTAGCTTTGGAGCTTGGTCTTCCCTGTAGCACCTTGCCTGGATCCCCTTTGAATTCTTCAGTTGACAAGTTTTTGTTTCTGGGTTTGGTGGATCTTTTCAAAGGGGTCCAGCTCCAGGGTTCTGGGAAGGCTTATTCATACAAAAAATCATTGCTTTCTTTTGGTTCTTTGTGTTTTCCTGAGAGCTCTTTTGGTTCTTTGGGATGTGGAGAGATTCTGGAGTTCCAGCTGATTCTTTCTATGAAATTCGCCCTGAGTGCACCGATGTTCCCATTACTCGATTTAAGATCAAGGTCTGTTTTTTTTCCCCTTTTTTTGGGTTATATAAATATTTTTTAATATTCTTTTGGGTATTGGGTATCATAATCTGGCTATATTTATTCATTGGTGAATAAGAAGTATTGGGCTTTGATGGAAAATTATGTTGGTCTTTTATGAGTAATGCATGTGAATAGTAGTTTGAAACCGGTTTTATGAATGCATTTGGTCATTTAAGAATGTCGGTTTTTTTTTTTGGTCTAATGTATCTTTCTAAGCTATACTGAGTTTGAGAAGTTAATAACTTGAAGAAACTTTTGTTCATTTGGGAGATAAACATGTGATTTCAAATAATTGAAATCATACATAAGGGTAAATATGTTAAATGTATTGAAATTTTCAAAGTGGTCAACAGTGGTTTTGATGATGGTATTTTATCAAAGGGAAAAAGTTTCGAATATAGCTTTTAGGATAGTATATCTTTTGCTTTTTATTTATTTGAAATTCAGTAATATCATTAATGTCATGCTTAAGCAACAAAATTCGATTTGCAGACATGAATTCCTTGTAAAGAAATTACGATATCATAAATACAAAATTGAATGTAAATGTTATGGATTCTATGATTGTCCCCAGTCTTCTGGATAAAACCCTGATTTTTATGCTAGTTGCATGAATGAGGGGCACTTAATAAGTTAAATCATCGAGTGGAACTTGATTAAGTGAAACATTCATCGTATTGAGATTTCTATTTCACTATTGCTATTAAACAATGTAGCATATGGGCTGGTTATTAATTGGTTGATTACTTTGTTAGATAAGTTTAAAACTATAAACTTATAAGAGAAGTAAATCTGAGTATGGATAAATTACACTTTGTTATTGATAATGGACCAAATGATTAATTGTCCTTGTTGGTTTTTTATCTTATGAAAAATTAAATAACATATATTAATTAGATGATTCTGCACCCTTATACAAAAATTATATGCCTTCAGCTAGAAATTTTACATATTTGGATTGCCAATCTTGCAACTCTTATATAATGTTTGTTAATTTTTAACTTCTTGTTGTGACATGGTCCAGGCTGGTAAAACACTAAGTGCAAGAAAATGGCACGCTGCATTTACTCCAGAAGGGTATCTGGATATAGGCAAGACTCTAAGCCGAATCCACCGAGGGGTAATTGTATTTTTACGGTTAAAAAGCTGCTTCAATATGTTTGGGGATATGAAATTTAGTCTCCTATATTTCAGTTACATTGTAGTCAGGTGCATTAGGAAACTCTAGTTTGTCAGGAAAACCTGAGGCTATATATCTATCTTGCAATATAAGATGGGTTGGACTGACTCTTGGAATTTAACTGACCTTTATTTTGCATATTTTGGTTCCTTTATTACATGAGCTCCTATTACCATGGTTGACAATACAGACGACTAAATATCAGTAATAAATCAGGCTGACCAAGTTCTGTGAGTTGCAAATTTCTAGATATTGTTGACTGGGATAAGATTGAAATTCCTTTTTCCATATGTTTTCATACACATTCTTCTTGTGAGACATTTTTTATTGTCTCGCCTCTTTTGTAACAGGATTTTGATTGGAAAATTCCCTGTTCAGACTTCCTCTTTTGTTCATACTTATTTTTTCAATAAATTGTTTGTCTTGCATTTGTTTTAATATTTAAACTCTTGTAAGACATGTCATAGGCCGTACATTACCTTTCTAAGATAATGATTACATGAAAAATGGGAAAATACTCTACTGAGTATTATCTTAAGGAAACTACTGCAGAACCATCCTTTTTAATCTATGAATGAGAAGGGGTGAAAAGGAAATTATTGTTGGATTTAGATTCGACAGATTTCACAAGTCTATGGTATCATTATTTTCTGAGAGTAATGTCTTTTTGTTTTTCAGATGACTTGTGTCCATTAATAATTGCTGGTCTAATATTCATTTCGTATGCTAGTTGCATTTAGTAGCTGCATGCATACATATGTAATCTTCCATAAGGGATAGATGGTAGTCGTGGAAAGTTTTTCAATTGATTTATTTTCTTCATATTTAATCTTTTTATTTCTTCATGATCATGAATAATGCATGTGCTATGCTCATCATATTATTAATTTTTCATGCCCCTAAAATTAGTGAAGATTATGTTTTGCTTATGTGCACGAGTGCAAAAAAACCCAAGTATTTGTCTGTATGTGGCTGTGGGTGGATGATTACTTTATTAAATTTTCCAAACCAGGGAATCCATCCATCAATTAGGGGAGAAGTTTGGGAATTTCTTCTTGGTTGCTATGATCCCAAGAGTACATTTGAGGAAAGAGATCAGATAAGACAGCGCCGAAGGTAATCGGTTTTCCCATTTCATAATTATATTTGATAAGACTCCTCTTTTTTCACCCTTATTACCATCACATCTTGCTTCCTAGAACGTTTAAAATTTTTATGGTATTGCACTTCTCTATGGCCTAGGTCTTCCTTTAAAATAAAAATGGAATGTCTATAATATGTCACTACAGGTTTTATATGCCTTAAAAAAAAGTATAGCAAGAATTGCTTCTGCATCCTTTATACAGGGATAACACATAATTCTTTTTGTAATTTAAAACTGCCATTTCTGAATTCTATATCCGAAAATCTAGTTTTTGACGGAGCACAATGGCGTTGTTCGATCCATGTTGCCGACCCCACTTAGTGGGAAAAGGCTTTTGTTGTTATTGTTATTGTTGTTGTTGTTTATGAATTCTAAATCTAACAGATCACTACTTGAGCATCATTTTTATGTTTACACTGTCAGGGTGCAATATGCTACATGGAAGGAAGAATGCCGCCAATTATTTCCTCTTGTGGGAAGTGGTAGATTTATCACAGCACCTGTAATTACTGAAGATGGTCAGCCAATTCAAGATCCATTGGTGCTGTTAGAAACAAATCCAGACAAGGGATTGGTTGTACTTCCTCAAGATAATAATATGGGCCATGCCAGTGGTATGGAGCCTTCAAGTACAGATGCTGCAAATAATTTAGAAATGGTGACAGATAAGAGGGTAGTCCAGTGGATGTTAACTCTCCATCAAATAGGTTTGTGAATAATTTGTTCTAAATGCACTGTCTATTATATTTCTTCTATTATATGTTATTTATTTTTTAGGCATATATAGTCTAGTTTTAGGCGCAACCCTGCCCTGCAATTATTTTCTTCATAAATCCATTATGCCTGAAATGCGTTGTTGTACAAATGCAATCTGATTGGTATGGCATGACTTAGTTGGCTTTGACTTTGATTTCCTTAAATGGGGTAGGAATGTAGACACTGTTATCGTTTGAAAGTTTTCTCATGTAGTAAGATAAAATCCTTTCACCATAATATAATTCATATGGTGAATGACCCTTTTTCTTGCACAAAACACATATTTCAGGTCTTGATGTGGTTCGCACTGATAGGACACTGGTTTTTTATGAGAAGCAAGAGAACTTGTCAAAACTATGGGATATTCTTGCTGTTTATGCTTGGATAGATACAGATGTTGGCTATGGTCAAGGTGGGTTTTTACATGAGTGATCCATTTGAATCTTACATATTTTGCCTCTTTTGGACATTGACCAGTACTATATTTAGATACTCCTATTGATTTAAGTTCTGAGATCTTACCTTAATACACGTGATAATTCCATGTAACTAGTTTCCACTATTCTATGATATATTTGACTAGTTATTGACCCTAATGTTAACCTCAATAACCCTGGCCCCAAAAGGAAGCTAACATTAATAGACTATTTTTATTATTATTTAATGTATGGTACCTTGTTATGTTCAAGTATTGTGGGTTTTTGAAATAACGTTGCAGTTCCTTCATGTGTATTTAGTCACTATTTTTAAGTGGTCTGTCAAATTAAGCCCTCTAAATTAGTTTTCATTGAAGGAAAAAAAGTAAACCAAGTAGAGAAATCTGGGCCAAAAGAGAAGAAAAAATCAACAAGGTTAATGGGTTTCTTTATTGAAAAAAGAATATATATAGGACTTACTCATTTACATATCAGTTTGACTTCTATTTTTCTTGCAATCTTGCAAGAAATAAATGCAACCTCCATTTGCAACTAATCTAAGCTTCCGGTTTTAACATTACAATTCTGAGCAGGAATGAGTGACCTATGCTCCCCTATGATAATTCTTCTTGATGATGAAGCAGATGCTTTTTGGTGCTTTGAGCGTCTGATGCGCAGACTTGTAAACTTCTTACCTCTATGCTCTATTTTATTATTAATTTCTTTTTTAGCACATTTTATATGCAATGATTTCTTGAAAAGCTGATAAAAACATAAATAATTCTAGTGTTTGGTTATTAGATTTTCCCTCTTGGTGTACAGGGTTTTTAGTTCTAGGGGATCAAGTGCTGTAATTTGGGCTGTAGGTTTTTCAAGAAAAAGTTGTATTCCTAGTTGCCTTCACCCTGATTGTTTACTCTCTAAATATTTCTCTCTTGTTTAAGTTGCATAATGCATATAGGATTGTTAAAATCTGAGCTTGAGTTCTCAGAGGTTTGACTCTAATGTTTTAATTATGCTGTTTCTGAAATCCTTTCATTATGATATTGAAAACCAGGTACAGTCTCCTTTTATTTAACAGTTTAATCTTTTGTATGTGTATTCTTCCCTGGTTTACTCTTTTCTCGGGCATACCTGATCAGTTATTCCTGTTACAAAATTATGCCAATGTGCCTTTTTTTTTTTCTGCCAAGCACAATTGAAATTATCCCAAATTTGAAAGATGGACTTCCTTGTATGAAATTACAATTGAGCTTCAATGTGCTCAGTTAAATTTATTCTTTATGGCTACAAATTTTATTAGTATTATTTCGGACATTCAACGTTATCTCAGTTTCTTATGATCTGTGATTTTGAATTTTTAAAGCGAGGAAATTTCAGATGCACTGATAGCTCTGTTGGGGTGGAGGCTCAACTAAGTAATTTGGCTTCGATTACTCAAGTAATTGATCCGAAACTTCATGAACATTTAGGTATTTTCTTGCATTTGTGCTTTTGTATTTTATTTTTGGTCAAATATGGAATAGAATTTTTTGTTTTAAGAAATGATTATTGCTAGAAAATATTAAGGGAAAATGTTTTGTTATGATCACTGTTATATTGCCATTTCAAAGTTGTTGAATAAATCCCTCCTCTGTTTTGTTTTTTGTTGCCACTATTCTCAATTGATGTTTGAGAAATGGAAAGTAATAATGTGCTGTCTTTTAATTTTGGAGCACAGAGCATCTTGGTGGAGGTGACTATCTATTTGCTTTTCGGATGCTAATGGTTCTGTTTCGTCGAGAATTCTCCTTTTGTGATTCATTGTACCTTTGGGAGGTGTGTTTGGCTTTTTTTGTACTTTGTGATATATTCTATTACATTCCTTGAACAAAGGAACATTATGTCGCTTTCTGAATAGAACAGATGTTCCCTCAGTATGAATATGATTTCTAATTTTTATTGTCATAACTCCTTATTCTTTCACACTGTTTACATTATTTTCTATTAGAAGTTGTTGGTTGAAATCATTGATGATATATCTGATAGTATCTATGAGATTAGTTTTATGTTGTTTCCTTTGTGTTATGTATGAATGTATGTATGGTATGTGTAATGATTTTCTCCATGAAAACGGTTTATGGAATCATGATTCCTTTCTTTTTCTCTTTGGTAGGGGGTATCTTGGGAATCTTTGCTAAATGATGATTGATAACTAATTACTTGAAATTTTAACAGATGATGTGGGCTCTAGAATATGATCCTGACTTGTTCTTGATGTATGAAGAGCCTGAATCAGCTTCAGAAAAAGCTGAGGGCTCTAAAGGAAAAGCAAAGTCAACACGTCAATGTGGAAAGTATGAGAGAGAAAATATGAAAAATGGAGCAAAGAATGCTGAAGCTCCTCTTCCTATATCTGTTTTCCTTGTTGCTAGTGTGTTGAAAGATAAAAGCTCAAAACTACTCCAGGAAGCACGGGGCCTGGATGATGTTGTCAAGGTTAGTCTCGTGACTTCTAAGTTTAAGTTGTGCACTAAATTGGATGGAGCAATCACTTCGATACAAAAGAAACAGAAGGAATCACCATGTTTTTTTTTCCCTTTTTGGTGAACAATCTATATAAGATTGTTAATGAAAGTTGTGTGTTAAGACTTGTTATATTCTTTAACAAATTTTGCTTTCCTTTTTTGTATCTATATTAACTTCCTTCTTTGGTCCTCTGATTTAATTCTTCTCAGATATTAAATGACATAACTGGAAATCTAGATGCCAAAAAAGCTTGCACTGGGGCAATGAAACTTCACAAGAAATATTTGAAAAAGGTAGTGTGTTCTCTACAACTCTTTTTATTTTTTATTTTTTATTTTTTATTTTTTTTACTATCCATATCTTCATATCTCCATCTAATGGGAGGAAAAGCAAACTGCATCATAGGCAGCGATTGATCATAGTGATCAATCCCTCAATATATAATGGAATATGACCATGTTGTAAGGTACATGCTAGCATCACTGCTAAATTTGAAAATCAATTGTCATTAACTCTGTCTACAGATTGTCATTTTTACTGCACATGTTCTCTCTTAGACTTAAATTAGTTGCTGAGACCCCACCTTAATCTCCAACACATTGGACCTCTTTGTAATCTTTAATCCAAAGTCTAAGTATTGATCTGTAATTAAAGTGATCAGGATGCAAAACATGAAATGTGTTTCGCCATTTAATGCTACCTAGATCTATGTCCTGCATTGCATCTATCCCAACATTTCCTTTCTTAAACTGTTACTCCTACCATTCTTGCCTCCTAATTGTTTATGATTGTTCTGTCTTACTATTATCATTTGCATCGAAGCATCTTGGTCTGTGTGCCCAAATCATCATTCATTGCACAAGAAGGAAGCAAAAGAATCACTGATCTTTTTACTTATTGATAAAATAAGTAACTATAGTCAGATTACATGATGCATCTGTACTTTCAATTAAATGCTGATAACTAAGAGAGAAGTTATTGCCAAGTAAGAGAGAGGGAGTTTTTTTTGAGTTGTTAACATTTAATTGGGGGGACAGAAAAGAAGACAGAAAAAATGAACAGAAGATTTAAATCCCAGTCTCGATATATATGAGATGGTTTTTTGTTTGGTTATATTCTTCACAGAAAAAAGTGCTGCTAGTTTAAAATGTGGGTCGTAGATAATCATTTTTGTGAACAAAATGTGACATCCCCCACTATTATGGCTAAGCACTGCTTATGTCTTCCTTTGCTTGTAACCATATTGTTTCTTGATTTCTTTCTTTTATATATATATATATATATATATATTCTTTTTCCGTTCTCTTTTCTTGTTTCCAATATACTTTCGTTTAGTTATCTCCTCAATATAAAAGTAATTTGTAATTGCTGCAGGCGAAGAAACCCTAGCGCCAAATATAACACATGATTTTTTTTCACTGATCAAGTGATGTGTTGCTTCCTGTATGGTACCATGTTATTCCCTGGGTGACAATAATGGAGTCCTTAAAATTTGGATTGGAGTTTACAGAATTGAAAAAGGGATCCAAGTATCCAACCATCAAATCTTCGCTGGGAGACAACTGTTGTATGTGAAATTAATTTCATTTTTTTATACCCAAAAAACAAATAAAGTTGTATATGAAATTATTCTTTACAACTATCTATTTGTACTTTGTAATATATTTGTTATGGCAAAAGGGGAAAAAAAAATACAGGAAACAACCATCCGTGTCAATGAAATTGATTTTGATCTTCATTTCTTGCCTTCAATATCTATTTCTTTCTCGTAGTAAAGTGATCTTATTGGAGAACTTAAGTGATCTTATTGGGGACTTCCATTCAATGGTCAATTGAATAAAGATATTTAAAATCCAGAAAAATAAACAAAAAACAAAACAAAACCACATTCATTACCCTTAACGAATCCTCCGAAAGTGGGATTCCTATTTCCTTCCGAACACCGATTAAAAAATGTCAACTATTTGTATGAGTCAATTAATATAATTGGTTAATTTAAAATTAAAAAAGTTAATTAAATTTTAAAATGTAATAAACTATACGTACAAATTTTATTAAAAAATGAGGACCCACAAAAATAAGTTTACATGTTGCTATTAATGTAAAGTGGAACTAAGATTTTACCCAGAAAGAAAGTGTTTAGTTCGCGGATGGTTTTTTAATTCCAATGAATCTTTATATAGGAACGTTGAATTATGATGTTTAGTACAAGTTTTAAAACAAATATTTTCATCTAAAATTAATTTTTGAGAATATTTTTATCTAACACTTTCACATTTTCATTTTCACGAGGGAGGTGGGTTTGAAATATTCTCATGGTATGAAAATATCTTTATTATATGAAATGTTCAAAATACATATCATTACATTGTCATGTCATTAACTAACCATTGTCACATCATTATCGGCAATTGCTATCGACTACCACCAACTATTAGCAGTGGTGGCTAATCACCGGAATTTAGCCACGTCGTCGGCATTGGTAGTTGATGGTGGTCAGCGACTTCAACCACTATGCTGATCACTAGGATTTGGTCACCCTTATTGTCCCTAGCAGTGGCCAACAATTTTAGTCATCACGCCAGTTATCAAAATCTAGCCAGTCTCATTATCGCTGGCAATTGACAGTGATCAGCAACTTTAGCCACTGCACCGGTCATTATAATTTGGTCGCGCCTGCTGCCGATGACAGTTGATAGTGACCAGTGACTTTGGTCATCGTGCCAATCATTGAAATCTGGCCATTGCTAGTGATTGATGATGGCCAGTGACTTCGGCCATCGCATTGGTCACTGGAATTTGACCACCCCTTCTGTCGTTAGCGGTTGACGGTGGCCAACAACTTTAGCATTTGTCTCCAGTCATTGAAATTTGGCCACACATTGTTGTTGCCAAAAATTGACAATCACTGACTTGGGACACCATCGGTCCGTCGACAATTAGAGTCATTTCTAAGAATGTTTTTAATTAATCAAATATAATAATTATCATTCTTACATAAGAATACCATTTCTAAAAGTAATTTTTTAAAACTTGAATAAAACACACTTGCAAAAAGAAAGGAAGTACTGAATATTGAGTTTGCTCAAATGATCAAGTCAACATCTTAAAGAGAAAGACAAGACTAACTCAAAGCAGAGAGTAGTTGGAGCCTTGGAGGTTCAGGCCCTCCATCTATCTTTGATCACGATGTAGTCTGCCCATTCAAGGTGACCACCAACCAGCTAATATAGGGATTATTTCGAAACAGAACACTTTTCACCAGCAAAATGTTTTGAAATTTTATTGTGATTAATAATTTTAATAAATATAATGCTAGTAATAAAAGAATTGAAATAATCACTAGATGTTCATATATGATATTAACATTAAGTTTGAAAGGAAGAAATACACATCAAAGAAGAAATACTAAGGGGGGAAAATTGGACTATCTTCAATATTGATAGTCTGCAGTTGGTTTAAATGTTTAATATTCACATGTTTTTAGTTTTTTCTTCTTATTTGATCATTGAAGTTTATTTTTATATCATACGATTTTTTTTAGGTGTACATGGGGAATGGCCATTAGCCAAGTGGCTTTGATTAGACATATGCCATGCTCACAATTTCAAGAATTTGTGACAAAAAAATGAAAGACGTTATCAGGAAGTTTGATTGAAGTTTTAAAAAGAATTCAAACCAAAAATAAAAAAATAAAAAACTCTAATTCTTTCTTAGGGCCATTGCACCACAATACAACATTTTTTGTTTAACGTTCACTACGTGTGTTAAGAGGGAGATCTATTTATTTCGGTGTAATACTTTTATTTTTATGCTTAATTGAATAAATTTTTATAGAATATGAATTTTATTAATCTAATTGTTAAATTATGTGAATATAAAATTTCATTCTTGTTTATTAATAGCTAGCATTAGCTTTCGAAACTAACGAATTACTTTCTTTTTTAATAAGATTATGAGATAATTTTATATTTTTTAGATGTGAAATTAATTTTTATTTTAGTGTTAACTTTATCTTAATTATCAAATATTTTTAGTGAAATTCAAACTCTTGTATTAAAAAGTAAAGTCTCACTACTACTCGTGGTTAAAACCACCGAAACACTAAACCAGCATAGAGAACAATACTGAGATTGAAGCTCTTAAGAGCATTGGGCCCCCAGTAACCCCAAATTCAACTCATAATATGAGACAAAATTTTGATTTGAGAATTAGAAAATGAGCCTATCAATCATTAAGGTAGATACTATTTGAGAAACGTATCCAGTTGAAATAATCCATACACTAGAGTAACGTAGGTCAGACAAAAAGGCAATCTAATTAGTAATATGAACTAGATGTACTGTACTTATAAGTTTCACACACAATATTTTATCATATACATTGTTATGTCCTTTTACACAAACAGTCTTTGATTCCCATGGCTGCATCACTCATCACATGCATGCATTGTTAGCTATCTGCTCCATTTGTATAGACACCCCGTCGTTGGTGAGACTGATGAGGACAGCCCTGAAGTAAAAAAGCTTTTTAATGCAGATTTTTACCAAAGCCAAATTCTCTGTTGCGAAGTGGAGGGGAAATTGCTCATGTTGGACAAAATGATAGTAGTGATAATAAGTTAGTAAAAACCATCTGTCATCAGCAAGAAAGTCATAAACGCCATGAAAATGACTGCAATGACACTGATGGAAGATTGATGCCCAGAATTTTTGGAAGGTGTGGTTGGAGGAAGTGCACACTCCTCTCCATTGAAGAACACCTTTGTGGGGAACCCATCGCGCCGAACATCAAAGTCTTTGATGTTCTTCTTATTGAAAGAAATCACAGATTGCTGCTTTCCAGGCACCCTTGGGTCACTGTCGTGGGTTCCATTGGTCTCTCCAGCCAAGTAATTCAAACCCTTTACGCCTTGGAAGAAGATGGTTTTGAGACTGGGAATTCTGGTTCCATTGAAGGAATACACAGCTTCATAATCGTTGAAAGACCTCTTAAATTGGACAGCCGTGAACCAGTCTTGGAAGGCATAGTTTTCCCAGTTGAAAATCGTGATCCTCGCAGTCCATCCACCCTTGTGATCTGTGTTAACATGCCAGTTGATGCTAACTGGGCAGTTATCTCCACAAGGCATTCTGCTGGGTACATGCAAGTGTTTCATTTTCGCCCAAGCTTTGGCCTTTGCGGTTCTGTTGACGAAGGGCACAAGAAGAGCTTCCGGAGGCAGAAGCAATGGAGAGGCATTGGGATTGCACTTATTTGCATTTGGACAGCCACAAGCACAGGTGTTACAAGGGATAGCAGATTCATTATAGTATGCTGAGAATGAGACACAGCAGCGATTTTGCTGAGGCTTGGGTTTGGAGATGTTGCAGACAATTTGCCAACTAGCCACAGCGGTAGTAATGGCATCGAGCCCACTTGGGTCTGGGAACTCTTGTGCGTCAACTCTAATTGGAGGTCCACATTTGTATTGTGGATTGATAACACCATCGATGTGCCATTTTATAGGGGGAGTGAGAGCGGTTCTGTTATCATCAGGTGGCATCTTGAATACTTGCAACTGAAAAATGGACCTTGCCTTGTTCTTGTCCATGATTGAAGGCAAGACAGTGCCATTCCTGCAGCACCAAGGGAGTTTGCCTACTTTCTCATCCTCTGCTTTTTCAGCAGGGAGGTCAGAAAGGATGGGCTTTTTCTGACAGTTTGCGACTTGGGAGAAATCCAAGTCCTTGTAGTATTTGCCAGCAGGGCCATATAAGCACTCAGAAGGGTCCTTTATGTGCGCGTAGGCTCCTTTCATGGAGTAAATGAACTCTCCCCTCTGCCATTCCCATGTCAAGTTCCAGTGATCAAGGCGACCCAATGGGTGGTTGTTGTCAATGGTCACCTGGGCGTAGTAGTTGTTCTGGAAGGCTTGAAGCACATCGTATGCGATGGTCAGATCACCATAGCGACGAGGAAGGAACTTGTTTTTCTTGTCTTTGTTGGCCTTAGCTTTCGGGTCCTTTTTGCAGCATACAAACATTTCCGTCCCTGTGTTGTATGAAACACATATATATCAAAAAAGGAAAAAAATAGATAACCAAAATTTTAAATTAGATACAAAGTCTTTATTCTCTTTGTAGTAGCGTAAAAATTACATCGTTTTAAATTTTTTTTTATAGAAATTGTTCCAGTCCTCACACACGATATCCATCCTGTGTGAGTCCTAATTCCTAATCTAATCCTTATAAAAATATACTATAAACTAAAATACATAAAAAAAAAATCATTTTCCTAAAGAATCAAAGTATTGATCAAATCAATGAATAATTAAAAAACTTACAAACATAATTATCATCAAAGCATAATTCATTTGGTTTGAATTGAAATTCAACACTTTTATGTGACATGTGCTCAATAAATTATGTTTCTTATGATGATCTATCATGCATGTAAATCAATCCTGTACTAGCTAGTGTTTAAAAAAAAAAGGTATGCAAATTAATATCAGTGTCCTCTCCTCATGATTAATCATTCACAACCATAGCATAAAAAAGAAAAGAAAAAAACAATCACACACAAATATATACCTCGACGACGAGTTGCGGGGCATTTGAAGCCATCGTTTTCAAGCCTAATAGTCTTAGGCATTGGGCTGGCCCTAGCGCCAAGACCGAACTGCGTGCCAGTGATCTGAACCCTCACGGCCATCTGGTTATAATCACCGGCGGTGTCAATGGCAGTCTTCAAGTCAGTGACGGGGTTTCCTGCAAGAGTGGTCCCGTTCCCGACGGCTGCCGGAAAATCATCGGCGTCGATGAGTACGGCGCCGCTCGCCGACACCAGAATCTCCCTGTGCTGGAACCCTATGTACATCTTCCACCCCTTGAGCTCCTCGTCCCCTACGTTGATCAACGATGCCTCTGCCTTGAACGCCCATGCCTGCTTTGACACGTTCTTCACGTGCGGGTACTCCTTCTCGCGTCCCCGCAAGCTATACGTCAAGAAGATGCCATCGCAGCTATCCAGCTCAGGGACATGCGGCCGTGACACAGGCTTCTCTTCGTCGTAGTCTTGTCCATGACAAACCTCAAAACTCCAGAAACAGATAAACAGAAACAACAACAGTATTGTCCACGAGGAAGCAGCTTCCTTGAAAGCTATTTTCATGTCTCGTTCCAACTACTATTTTTAATTTTTTTTTTTTTGGTGTACGAGGAAGAAGGAAGAAGAGAAGGGTTTTTTTTTTTTCTTTTCTGGGTTGGTCTGAAGAACGATGACGACGACGACGACAAAGAGAAGACAAAGGTGGTGGCAGTGGCAGCGGCCGCGTTGGGACGCGGAAGAGGAGAGGGAAAGAGAGGGAGAAGAGAGAGAAGTGAAATGGTTATAAATGGGAGGGAGAATGGAGGAGAGGGTCAAGCTGAATTGTGTTCCGCTAGTTTTAGCGGCGGTTTCGGAGGACAGGTAGCGTCCGTGTGGATATATTTGGAAGGGAGAGAAGGAAGGGAGAATAGGGATGCAAACATGAAAGTAGTTAATTTGTTGTCAGTTGTCAGTTTTTCTTTCACACCACCATGTCTTTCAACTTTAACTTCCATTTCTTCATGGTTATTATAACTTAATTGTAGACATCTACTGTTTTCACTTTTCAGGATGGAGACGCCCTTAATTACTAAATTATCCTCATGATTCGAACTACCACAACCAAAATATATCTTAAATATGTTGATTTAGTTAAAACGATTAACCACTCTCCTCCAGAAATAAGGTGACATCAATTTATGGTAGAGTATTATACAAACTAATTAAACTAAAATTGGTTATATATATATATCTCTCTCTCTCTCTCTCTATATATATATGGGTTAATGAATCAAATATATATATATATGGGTTAAGGATAATAATCAATACTCTACCATAAAGTACTCTTATTTATAAGCCACGTTACATAGGCATTATAAAAACAAGAATTAGTTAAAATATATAATGAAATAAATCATAATTTTAATAAATTTATACCTTCTATTCTGTCAAAAGACTCAAAACAATAAGAAATACTTATATAGCACAATTTCAAATACTCAAATTTTAATGAAAATAAATGTTTAGAATATTTTCTAGGAAAATTTTTCCATTGTTTGGCAAAAAAAAAGGTCATTTTTTTAAATTTGTTTGTTTCAACTGAAAGCCAAAGAAAAAATTACTGAATTACTGTAACTCATTAAAAGAGGAAAGAAATTATTTCCTCCTCTAAAGGTCATTTTCCTGAACGAATTAAATAAAAAAATTTATATTGAATATGTTCCTGAGTTTTGTATTATTAATTGGATATCATAATGTCTTTTTTCTTGTTATAAATAAAACAATGTGGGGGTAAGTCTAATTACAAAATATTGGGAGCACACTTCTAAATATGTCATGGTAACAAAAAAATAATTATATAATCCGCATCCGTGTGCAGTTTCCTTCACAAGATTATATGTAGATCCGTCGCTGACGGAAATTTCACTTTAACACTTTCTGTTTCCTATTTTATGTTGTAATATATATTATTAAGTTAAAATATCATAATGTCTTTCTCTTGTCATCAATACAACGTAGTAGGGGCAATTCTAAAATCAAAACATTGTGGGAGCAATTCTAAAAATGTTAGGCAAAAAAGAAATGACATAATACGCTTCCTGAAAAAACTGTCGGGGAGACAATTTCATCAGTGCAAAATTTTCTTTAAGTGCATATTTGAAAAAGATTATTTCGTTCTCAAAATAATTTTTTTTAATAAAAAGTTATTTCATGTTAAATATATCTATTTGTTTAAAATGTGTAAAATTAATTATAAATGAAGATTATTTTTTTATAATTAAAAAAAAATTATAAATAAAAAAAAAACTTGTATTTAAAACTTTTAATTATGTAATTATAGATTACTTCAAAAAAGTTAATAAATAAATACTCTTTTTTTCTCAACTAAATAAAACTTTCAATTATTCCATATCTCTTTTAATAATTTAATACATAAAAGTAGTTTTTTTTATACAAATCCAATCATAAATTAATACATTCTCATTCCTATTTCATGTTGTAATGCAGCAGGAAAAACTTGCGTTTGCAGGAAAAACCTGTGACTGCAGTTATATGATCAAAACTTTTCAAAGTCTTGTACCATATCCTAAGCAAAGCAGCTCGCATATTTTTACTTACCATTGGAAATCATTGCATTCTTGTAATGAAGTTCTATCTACCTTATAAATAAGGTGTAGCAAGGATGGTCTACATCTTTTAACTTTTTAAGTCAGAAAAACCATGTCAGTTGACAGTTATCTCCTCCACATTACTGATGTCCTCAGTGTACTGAGCTTTTGGCTCTAAATCAATGAACTGGTTCGATTTACTAGCTAGGTGGGAAATGCTAACCCTCCCTTGCCGCTTAATATAATCAGCAACAGCTTTCATCTCTTCTTGTGAGATGTAAATATATTTTCCCCTATCATCCATGACACCCGAAAGCCGACCTGATGCATAAAATAAATTCATTATTAATATACAGCTTGGCAGGGATAGACAATATGCAAGAGATTACAGCTTGGCAGGGATAGAAATATGTGTGAGACGTTATAGAGTCTCAAAAAGCCAACAGCATTTTAAAAGTGCTTACAAGAATTTTAATTTCGTAGTGTTGTAACTATGTTACAAAATGATCACAGTAATCATTGTTAGATTGTGACTCTAGCAGTCTTGGATTGACCAATAAAAAAATTAATAGTTTTGAAGCGATAAGCAAAAAATAAGGAGCAGCAGCAGTGCTGATTATAAGCTTTAGCATGTAATGAATAGAGGTTAGTGTTCATAAAAACAGATACATGGTTTCTATTATTTTCCATACATTTAAAAGTTTTCCTTCTCATGGTAAAATATGAAGTTATACTAACTTGTGAAGAAAAAAAGAGAATTCAATTTATTGCAGAAATGCATACACACTAAACGGTGTCAATAAATTTCCTTCTTTAAGATAGTGTATTTATTAGATGTCAAAGTCAGAAGTCAATGATAACAAAATTAAAGTAAAATGGACAAGAAATTAAGATTGGCAATATTAAAGATGAAAAATTATCAGACAACTTTGACACAGTATATTATAACTCACAATATAAGTATGCACCTTGATTGCACAAAGAAAAAGTTACTGATAGTTTTTTTTTTAAAAAAAACAAACAAACTTGGTAGGTTGAGAAATATAATGCATAGAATAGACATGATTATGACTACTATTTAGCATTATGTCTAGCCATTCTATGTGGGAAGGTTGTATAAGGGCAGCCAATGAGAGTATGAGACAGCTCATAACATGTGACTATGGGATAAAAATTATAAAGATTATAGGATTCCTAATTGAGTCAAACATTTCTTCCACTGATTGAAGCCCATGCCAATGAACAAAAATCCAAAAAGAAAAATAAAACAGGAAAGAGAAAAAGATATTTCTTTTGATGGTTGAGAATTTAAAAAAAAGAGGATGAAAGAAAGGCTCTTACCCATGCTTTCCAGAGAGGTGATGCGATTGATACATTCCTGCATCAGTTTTGGGTGTTATCAAAACGGAAGACCATGGAGAGAAAATATCAGTCAGACAGTACAAACAATAACAATTGATTCATATATAAATATATTGATATGGAGTCAAAAAATAGGGCTTGAATTACTTATAAACATTAGAAAGGGGATCTCATCAGTTGGCTTAACACCCAAAAAATTATAAAGAAAGTAAAATACAAGCTAAACCACCAAAGTGGAACTGTAATTCAACTTCAAATACCTGCATCTCTTCTGCCAAAAAAGGGGAACAGGATTTCTTTCTGGGTTCCTTTCTTTGAAGGGAAGAGGAGTGGTGTGTATTAATGTAATTTAAACTACTTGCTAAGGAATAAATTCAGTAATCAAGAAAGTGCTTTGGGATTAAATATTAGTTACCTGTAGTGCACCCAAATTAAAGGGTACAAGTCATTGTGTACTTGTAGTATTAGTATAAACAGAAATATAGGATCACTCATGTATTGAATTATTCTTAGTAACTATTAGAATATTGTGTTCTCTCTCTGCCTCACATCTTTTTGTTTACCCTTCCTCTTTCTCTCTAAAACTCCTATCTTAACATGGTATTAGAGTGGTACCATGTACCTTGAACCCTAGGTTATCCCTAGCTTCCCTCATAAAATATAAGAGGTAAAAAAAAATTGAAAAAAATTAGTGACCTCATGGGAGGGTGATCTTTCTATTCTATCCATTCATTTTTCTATTTTTGCCTCAGATTACATCAAGCAGAAATTAGATTGTGGGAATTTGGTGGAGTGTCCGAAGTGGACGTCAGTGGCTTGTGGAGAGTGACTAAAGCGAGGTCAGTGTAATTTACTCTTTATTTTAATTTGGCTTTCCCTTTTGTAACAAGCTATAAGCTTATTAAGCCTCCAAATTGAGGGGGGTGTTATGGAATATAATTAAATAATTAAGAAAGTTCTTTGGGATTAAGTAATTAGTTACTTATACTGTACCCAAAGTAAAGGGTATAAAAGTCATTGTGTAATAGTAACTAGTCGCCTGTATTAGTATAAATCGAACTATAGGAGTGGCTTATGTATTGAACCAATCTAAGTAACTAGTGGAATCTGTCACATCTCCTTTCTTTTCCCTTTCCCTTTCTCTTTCTCTCTAACACTCGTTTTTTTTTCAATGCTACTAGAGATTCCTCCAACCATATATAAGTAGAAAAATAAAATAAAATACAAAAGAATCATGCACATAAACCATAAAATTTATTAGAGCACAGTTGAATTTACTAATATGTTTCACTGCTTCTCCCATGAATAGAAAGGCTAATTTTGATAGAGGAATAGAAAAAGAAAGAATACCTGTGTACGCAATTTAAATTCTGCAGCAAGATCTTCGAAGGGAACACATTTGTGCTTCTGAATGATTAGACAAAAATTACGTCTAAATTAGAATGGCTACAAAACCTCTTTGAAGGTGACAATGAGAATCCTAGCTAATTGTTATTAGGTTTTGATGCCCTACTGAAATATATGAATTTTTTGCAAATTTAGTAAGGATAAAATCAAGGAAAGTAAGAATCTAGAAAGTACATGACAGAGAATAACCTTTATATATTCAACAAAATTGGATAGCAAGTCTCGATTACTATCTTGCACTTCTTCAAGGGTACCTTCATCATCAACTGAAAATTCACCTTTCCACTTCTCAAACTCTAATGCAGCAGCTTCCTCCTCCTTAGCCTTCTGAGCTTTGGCTTCCTCTTCCTATATGAACCATGGCCAAGCTAATGCAATTAATAAACCATGAGAAAGTTAATCCTAAAATCAAATTCAGAACAAGGTTAGTAACTCACCAACATACGCTCCCGTGCCTCATACTCTTCATCCTTTCTCCTCCGTGTCTCTGCATAACGATCTTGTTTTGTCTGCCTTGACTCTCGTGCAGCTTCTTCAGCCTTCCAAAAAGATGGACCACAATGCAACCAACTACTTAAACTTCAATGAACATAGAAAGAAACTAAAAACTAAGCAAAGAAAATCAATGCCAGAAATTCAAGGAATACACAACAATCTTAGTTGTTACTCAGTTACTCCACCCCCCCCCCCAAAAAAAAAAAAAAAACACACACACACACACACACGGGATCTTTTCAATAAGACACTTGTCACCCTTATCTGATTGGTAAAGTCTGTCTAATATTCTTCAAAGCCCTTGTATCAGATACTCAACAGTTTAAACATTAGTTTGAGAATTAAATACAGATTAAAAATGTTAGTGTCCTTATTAAATCTTGAATTACACATAACATCTTTCATTTCTGGAAACCTTCCTTTTGGTAAATCAAATTCAAACTACTTTACCATTTGGCATACAAGCCATGGTGCAAATAAGAAGCAAGCGAAAAGTATATCAGAGTGTCTTCTATTACGAAAAAGAACTACACTAGTTTTTTATACATAATAAGAAAGACTACCTGTCGCCGTGCTTCCCTCTCTTGCCGTTTATTTTCCCTTTTCTTTGATGCTTTAGCCTCATAATACTCACCACCAGCAGCTTCATCGTCACTATCATCAGCAGATTCTGTTTACATATATACAGTTTATCACTTCACAAATGCAACTCAGATTCAAGCTGCAATATGTATATATGCTTCCAACATAGCAGTGTATCATGCTGTCATATCACAGACCAGTCTGACAGTACTTCCATATAATAAAAACAAAAGGCCAAACAAGAATACCAAATAGTTGACTCAACAAATGCAGAAATCCCTAAATGACATCTATCCTTGATACTTGAATAACATAGTGGTGTATCCAATGACATTGCAAAGTACAAATTCCTAGTTCGAGAATGTATCATGAGGACATGCATGAATCTGTACATGACAAAGCAGTAAAGACGCAGACACACGCAATGTCAAATACAATTCATTATGCATGACCAATTGCAAAAACAAAATAAAATAAATCAATTGTATGAGAAACCTTCAACAATTGCAGGTGGAGCTGATGAAGTGCTAGCTCCAGATGCAGCTGGTCGCCGACGCATTCGACGAGTGCCGGTGGCGCGTTCCACGGTTTCCGTCCGCGGAGCCTGACACAAGTTGTTATTGTTATATATCATCTAAGAATTCCATTCTGAATTCAAGATTAATTAGGTTTTCGCGGCGGCGAAAGGACAGAAAATTCATCGATGGAAACCTAATAAGTGAAAAAAGGAGGATAGAAAATTGAAGTTGAAAACCTGTGGAGGTTCATCGTGGTGAGGGGGTGATCGAGAATCGTGACGACGTTTCCATAGATACAATGGGATCAGTGCTACCACCAGAAGCATCGACAGTATAGCTACGAAGAATTCCTCCATTTCTTCAAATCAGAGCAACCAATATTTCGGGAAAATTGATTTCTGAAGCGTAGAGAGCATTTTCAAGATAATAAATATACACCACCACGTAAGCGTGAGAACTGAAAACTGACAACTGGGGAAGGTCTCGGGCAAAACGACGTCGTTACTTTCCCTACTCTTCTTCACCACCTCACCTCTGTACTGTTTTATTCTTTTCATTTTTAATTTAATATTTTACATTATTTTTTTTTACAATTTAATCCCTTATAGATCGAACTTTTTATCAATGAAAAAATTAATAGATTATTAAAATAGGCTTTTTCTCCTTTTTTGGTTTAAACATTTCGGCATTAACTTTTACCTGTTCTTTTATGCTAATGAATGTATGTGTTCTTTATGCGTGATGTACGTGTTTGATTGAAGTTTTTAAGTTGCAACACTCTCTAGTGTTACCGAGCTCATCACCAATATCCCAGAAGAAATTCATATAGATAGTTGGGGGAGCAAAGGCATAACTCATAAAAGCTCAAGCTAGTTCCAGAGTCGGCGAATATTGAAGCATCATTGTAGACTATATAAAGTTCAATTCATGGGGGAGCAGTACCAGTCCCTCCGAGAAATTAGGAGAGAAAAACACAGGACTTGAAAACACGTTCATGTTATTAACAGAACTTTATGCATAGGAACATCAAAAAGCTTAAATTCTAACAACTAAACAATTATTATTTCTGGCTGCGGGCATTGACACTATCAACTGAGAGTTAATTCAACATCCATCAAGCGTCTGCAATTTCAGCAGAATCTGCAGCAGCAAGGATAAGCTCTGGGTGGATGTTCCTCACATTATCCGCAGCATTAGGAAGTCCCGGTGACCTCAAAGCATTAGGAAGTCCCAGTGACCTCAAAGCCAGGTGAGCTGCCTTCTGCCCTGATATCATCATTGCTCCAAATGTTGGACCCTGCATTTCCAATGGGCCAAAGCATTAAAACAATTCACTACTTCATTTCAAGTTATTATAAAAGGAAGTGGTTTTCTTGGTTCAATGGTTAGAGTTAATGCTTATTCGCACTTAGTAAAAGGAATGGATAACTCTAATTACATAGAAATGTCAATCGACACAAGAAAAGAAGGACTAAAATACAGTAAGTAAAAAATAAACCGGTCGACTTCAACTTTATCAAAATTTAGATGCAACTAATGATCACACAGAAGAAAATGCAAATGAAGTTTCCAAAAGAAAAATTGCAAGAAGACAAGAAAGATGCCATGAATATAATGGCTCACTAACTGTAAGAAGACTGGGTCAATGGGCCTTTGTCAATAGACTAATTGGGTAATGATTTAAATTGCTTTATTAAAGATGCCATGAATATAATGAGTCCTTTTGGAGTTGAACCCATCATCTTATCAGTATGTGGCATAAAATATCTGAGCCTAAATAAACCGAAAAATCCCAAATTTGAGAAGTTAAATTTAAAAGGAAAGTGCAAATTTACCATTCTAGGGGAGCCATCAATCTCTGCAACTTCCATCCCAGTAACTATCATCCCAGGCACAATCTCCCTGGTAAGCCTCACAATAGCATCCTCTGCCGCGTTCATGTCCAGCGCCTTCATTCCTGGCACACTGTCAATCAACCCAATACTCTTGAGCCTCTTCACCCCAGTGGCTCCAAAAGGCCCATCGTGCCCGCAAGAGCTCACCACCACCTTGGCTTCCATAACATTGGGATCCATGCACGATTGAGTGTCATGATTCATGGAAACCAAAGCCCAATTGGTCACAACCCCGCCAACTCTCCCATTCTTCACAATCAAGTCCTCAGCTGCCACAGCATTGAAAAGCTTCATGTTTGGGCGAGCCAGGAGCTTGCTCATGATGGTCGAAGTAAACAGAGCAGCGTGTTTGATCACCACGTAGTTGTCCTGCTCATCATACTCAACCCCAAGCTCGTCAAGGAAGAGATGTGCTGGTTTACGCACTACCTGCACTCACAGTTTCAGATACACATAACGGTTTTTTCTTTTTCTAATAAATAAAATTCCAAATAAATAGATAACTAAATTCCTGAAAATATTTCTCATGTTTAATCATGAATTCATTTTTATATACGAATTAATTCTTAAATTTATAAATTTTATATTAATTTAATTTTTTTATTATTTCTGATTTAAGAAGTTAAATAGTTACACATAATTAAGTGGCTATATGTAAATTTAAGTGTCACATAAACCATAACCTTTTGATATAGAGTACTTGTCACTTATTTTCTAAGCTAAAAGCTAAAACGATGTCGTATTATATGGAAAAGTATTGAGCAACCTCTCCTATTTCACTAATGCTACACATAAATTCAAGAATTATAGTTTAACTTCATCATTCAAAAATAAATAAATATAATTTTTATAAATTTAAAAATTAAATCTTAAATAATAATAAATTTAAGAGACTAAAATGAAAGAGAGTAATATTTTTAGGATTAAGTTGAATATTTACTAAATAAAATTCTGGGTTTGATAAGAAACGGGAGGAAAAAATCTGGGTTTGGTTCAGATTATTCATCTTTTTCAGATTTTACACGAAACCCATTTAACTGAAAAAAAATGAAAAACAAAAAAGCATGTTCCTTTTTGGGTTACCATGGCAGAGAAGAGTTGGCCACCGAGCCAAGCGCCACCACCGGGGCTGACGGATTGTTCAACGATGGCGATGTTCACAGAAGGGTTTTTGCTGAGTTCGTAGGCACAGGAGAGTCCTGCTGAACCCGCACCCACTATGACGACATCGGTGTCAGCGTGGGTGATCATGTCCATCATGTACCTACGGGTCATCTCGCGGGACACGATGGACTCCTTGATGGGCTCAAATTTGAAAGAGCGCAGATCGTACGGTGGAGATGATGAAGCGGCTGACATGGACACGGAGAGGTTCTGTGCCGCATTGGACTTAACAGGTTGAAGGCGAACGTTTCGTGAAGGGGTCAATGGGCTGCCATGAAATGAGGATTCGAAGAGAGAATGATTTGGGGTTTTGGTCGTGAGGGATGAGGTGATGGTGGAAGACATGGTTGCCACGGAGATAGCTCAACTGGGTCTCTAGCAGTGTACTAAGTTACTGGGTTTCGATGGTAACCAAGGAGGAAGTCAGATATTTATGGATCCAACTGACCTAAACGTACCAAGATGGAAATTATAAAAATAAAAATAAAAAAATCCTGAAAAATAGGAAAAATTTTGTATTTCACTTATAATATTAAAAAATTATTGTTATTTATTGTAAATTGTTTATTACAAATAGTGGAAAATTTTAATAATAGTAATAATCATGTTTTTTTTAGTATTGAGGTAAAAAAAATGTAAACATTTATCACTTTTTAAATAATGTTAAAGCATTAAAAATTAAAAAATTATTATAGATTAAATTAATTTTTAATAATGTAAACGTATTAAAAATAAAAAAAAATCAATGAAAAAACACGAGGCAAAGGATAGGAAATGGAAAGTTTAGAATGACAAAATTATTATAAATTAAAGTAATGTTATGTTCTCTTAATAATTATTTTTAATTATTTAAAGTAAAAAGTATTAAATGGGAAATGAGAATTATTTAATATTTTAAAAACTTAAAAATATTTAATATATTCTTCTTTTAGTCATTGAGATGATTGTTATTAAGGTAATTGATTATTAGGATATAGAATTATTCTTACTCTTATAATAATTTCATGTCCTTATAATGAATCCTTTTAATAATCTTTCTTTTTTAAAAAAGAAAACATTAAATACTTTTAAAACTTTTAAGGTATTAAATATTTTTTATTTTATATTGTTTAAAATAAGGTATGGCTACACAACCCTCAAGCTCTTCATCTCTCATGTTTTTCATTAGTTAAAACAATAAAGGTTATATGTCCCATATAAATTCTTTATTGTGACTTTTTATTTTTATTTTTTAGAGTATTATCATAAGCTATTAGTATTGTAAAATTAATTTTCTTTAAAAATTGTTGCGACTACTTAATGCAGGAAGTCCTCCCAACAAACATAGACTCCAATGTTTGAATTTATATCCTTATCTTAGAAGCACAAGTAACTTATTATTGCATCCAACGTTTATTGGTTATCATGACTAATACAAAGTTTCAGTCTTCTAGCACTCGAAACTCGAACGTTTCTTCACAAAAACCTTTTAAATAATTAGAATGATGTTAAAAAGATTTGTTAAAAGAATTATTGCATGTTAAACTTGGATTCAACAAGTGGCATCCATGCACAAAAATAAGAAAGAACAAGTCGCTTCCATGGTCCAAACTTCGTAGTGAGAGTGTGCTTAGTGCTTAGCTAGCCAAGTTCATGGCGGGTCTGTTTTGTGTTCTCGACTTTTCGTTGCCTTGTCATCTTATTTATGGGGCACACTGTGGGTTCCATGTTTGATTTCCATCTTTTATACACTTTAAGCTTTTTATGATTTTTAGCCATCAAAAGGCTTCAACTCTTGTCTTTTTGTGATGTGCGCATGAAAGGACGAGTTTTTTTTTTAACCATGGATGCTTTCAAACTGTCAATACTTGGCGTCATTTCTCAATTTTTGGAAAATCATGAAAATGGCTTTCAAAGGGTAAAATTGTTTGGATTATCTTCCTTAGGGATCATTTTGTAACTTTTTTTTTTTCTCTCTTTTGCTAAGTAGGTCATTTATGTTACTCAAATGTGGAGGTTGATTCACAGAGTGCAGTTCATTTCATCAAGAACGAGTGTGACTCATTGCACCCTTGTGTTCCTTTGGTAAATGTTATTACGAATCTTGTTAATCATGCTTAAGAAGTGGTTTGGAATGTCATTTACAGGAAAGGTAATTTCTCCACCAACTGTCTTGCTAAGCACGACCACAACCTTGATTTGGATCGTCATACTTTTTTCAAGGTGTCACCGTTTGTTTATGTTGCTTTTATGTCTGATTTATTAGATACCTCCTTTCATAGAGTTAGTAGATTTTAATTTCTATGTTTTGTTGGGTCGCTGACCCCGTTGTTCCATTAAAAAAAAGTTGGATTTGTTTGGATTTTATTTTCTTTGCATGCGGATCTCTTGAGATTAGGGATGGCAAAATAATCTATTAATTTATTACTCATTTAATCTAATTATAATAATAAGTTAAATGAATAAGATGGATTAGAATTAGATTAATTTTACTTAATGAATAGTTAATAAATTAAATACAATATCCATTTGAATATTCAATTGGTAAATTACCGTGATCCATTTAAAATTCAACCAACCCATATCCATATGAAGCTCTCAGAACCCATCTTCATTTAGCAAATCAATAAAACCTTCATTGCCTCACAGTGCATTTCCACACTTCGTTGTAACACATTGCCCTCTCCGTTGTGATTGGTAGCGAACTCGGCGCATCAGCAAAGACGGAGGAGGAACTCCATGATTGGCGTAAAAGCTTGGAAGCAGAAGAAGGTGGAATGAGGGAATGAGCATAAAGGAAGTGGGCATATGGGTGATCATAGAAATTTCTCAAATCTTGTGGAAGTGTTGGAGGATGGGTGGTGTGTGATGGAGTTGGTGATTTTGCAAAAGGATGTGCAGGTCAAAGAGACATTGGCGAGCTCTGATGGGATAAGCCATGGAAGGACCACCTCAGCGCATTGAAGGAAAATAGGGATTTTGAGTAAATGATCACTTTAGCACTGAAAGATTCAAGTAAATACACTTTGGTCCCCTAATGATTTTACGCTCACACTTTGGTCCTTGTAACTATAAACATTCATACAGGTTGGTCCTTCTATTAAGCTCCGACATTAATTTTTAATGGAGTTACTGACTTGTAACGTTATATGCCATGGCTGGATCCTTTGAGGCAAAACTTGTCGATGCATCTGCACATAAAACGTATCATTTAGTTTTATATTGAAATCACGTAAGAACCCTAAAATCCACAGCTACAATGCGTCCCCAAATCTAGAATGGAGGAAGGCTCTGGATTTTGGTGCATGAGATGCTCAACAACACAAACATCACTAACTATTTTTCTCATCGAATGGTAGAGGTTAAGAAATCTGTCAAAGATATGTATGAGAAGAAAACAAGAAATGTCTCATAGTGGTGCTGCTATTGGAGTTAAGTTTATAGCACTGGTGGCAGAACTCATGGTGTTACTTGGGAAGCCAAATATTTTGGATCTTTACCCCACACTAGCCAAGTTTGATTTACAAGGAATTGAGAGGAAAACAAGAAAGGTTTCATAGTGGTGGGTGGAACCAAGACCACATCCACGACATTGGAATGGGTGGTGGCGAGGTTGATGTAGCATCCAGAGGCAATAAAGAGAATCTATGAAGAGTTGGATGCGGTAGTAGGATTGGACAACTGTGTTGAATTAGAATCTCAGTCGCCTAAATTAGAGTACTTAGAAGTTGTCATAAAGGAAACATTTCTTTTGCACCCCCTTTCCCCTTTTTAATACCTCGTTCTCCAAGTCAAACTAGCACTGTTGGTGGATATACTATACCCAAAGGCTCACAAGTACTCTTGAATGCGTGGACGATACACAGGGACTTTGATATTTGGGAAGATGCATTAGAATTTCAACCAGAGAGGTTTCTAAGTGATACTGGAAAGTTGGATTATTGGGGCAACAACTTTGAGTATCTTCCTTTTGGATTTAGAAGAAGAAGTTGTGTCGGGCTACCTCCAACGTAGCATATGGTAATGTTTATGCTAGCTTTCTTCTTGCATTCCTATGAGTGGAGATTGCCTAGTGGCACAGAGCTCGAGTTTTCTAGCCATAAAGGAATTGCCGACAAGTTTTGCCACAAATGATCCACAGTGGCATATAACGTCACAAGTCAACAAATCCGTTAAAAATTAACGTCGGAGCTTAACAGAATGACCAACCTGTATGGATGTTTATAGTTACAAGGACCAAAATGTGAGCGCAAAATCATTAGGAGACTAAAATGTATTTACTCATATCTTTCAGGGACTAAAATGATCATTTACTTTAGGAATTTTTATATAGGGATTAATTCTTACTTCAATTTATTAGAAAAAGTATAAAGTTTCCCATATTTTTTTTTGGTAAAGTAAATACGAGAGAGAAAAAGTTTTCAAGGGAGAGATAAAGTTTTTTTCTATGGAGTGAGTAATTTGTTTTATAGAGAGAGAATACTTGTTAGAAAGAGAGAATTTTTCTACATAGACAATTAATTTTTGTTTAGAAAAAGAAAATTAATTAATTTTTAGAAAAAAGGAATTAGTGCATTTAAAGAGAAAAAATTAATTTTTTTTACAGTTTTTTTTGTAAAAAATAATTTTAAATAATAAATTAAATATTCATCCATTTTATTTATTAAAATTAATTAATTAATTAATTAATTAATTATCTATTAATTAAAAATTTTAATTTAATTTATTATGTTAAATAAATTAATAATTTATTTTTTATTCATTCATTCAAAATTCTATCTTACTTATTTATCATTCATTGCTAGAGGGATATAATTTCATGAAAAGGATTGCTAGCTAATTAAAATATTGACAATTTAACACATGTTCGATTTTTCTTATTTTTATTATAATTATAAAAATATCACTTTATTTACATTTTATTTTTTGTTTTTAATACTTTCTAAAAATAATAATAAAAATAACAAAAAATTATTTTCATAATTTATTTTACAAAAAATTTAAAATAAAAATAATATATTATTTTTATAACTGTAATAAAAACATGTTCAAACTAAAAGGCAAAAAACTAAACGTACTCTTAACAGTTTAGTTAAGTAACCATCCCATCATCCCAACATGGCCACATCGGCACCAACGATTTGGACCAATTTTATAGCCCAAATTTTTACAAAAACAATTAAAAGATCAGATATATTTCAGGAACTAAAAACGCATTATGAATGAAGTCTTGGTCATTTCGAATGGGCATCTGTCGTCAGTCCACCAAATATAAGACGATGCATCTTTTTCTTTTTTGAGTGAATCTGGAAGCATTAACAATATGAAAGACATCCATCGTAAGGGATTCTTGTTCCAGGGACTCAACATATCCCAGTCCCCACCAGACCAATTGAAAATAATTTTAGAATATCTTGTAGAACCCGTCCGATCCATTAGGCTTTTGTCAGAAAAAACTTTAAAATTTCTTACATGGAACAACCAAATCCCTATCCTTCCAAAGGAGTATTTAAGGCTGGAATAACAAATCCAGCACAGTAAATCAAGATTAAGGCGTCAAGTATTTGGTATGATAAATGATGTTTGTATAGTACTATTAAACTGCTTTGATGCATGTTATTAAAGCAAATAGCACATATTGTCACAAATTCCATAATCCCACATCACATGCTAGAAAACCAGAACACACAAGAAATACCACAATCACATAAAACTCTAATAAAATAATCATATATGCCCGACTCAAAGTAAGCCAGATAAGACTTGACACTCAATTTTCCAGCAGCTCAGAAACCATGAATCTTAATATGCTCCTTCTTCACGATACCAGCCTGTTCACGTCGAAAAGAGTAAATTGATTAAAAGGAAAGAATATCATGTTGTCCAATAATCTAATGCCAACGTCTTCAATAAAAAATTCCAGATATGTTATTCCATACCATGAAAGGCATAGATCAAGGTTTACTCGTCGCTACAAGGCAGAACAAGTATGATCTGCTTTAGCTTTCTACAACGTTATAGATGCTATCAATTTTAAGATCACACATCGTTCTGGGCCAGACCCAACTATGATTTGCTCAAAATTCGGCTAAATCAGTTGTCAAATCTAGCAGCATACATCCACTACATAAATTCCAAAATGTTGGATATGGGCAAGCCACTGCCCTGCCCAAATCAATTATAAGATCACACATCGTTATGGGCCAGACCCAACCATGATTTGCCCAAAATTCGGCTAAATCAGTTCTCAACTCTAGCAGCATACATCCACTACATATAATCAAAGCCCGTTTACCTGACTCTCAGAAGAAGGCACACTCTAATTTTAATTGCCAACTTGCTTGTCAAAAGAGATTGCAATTGCAACATCAAATGACTTTTGAGGGATTTTAAAAAATAAATCCAGTTGCATACACTATATTACTGGATCATTCCCAAAACTGGAGAAATAGCAGACCAGCATAATGCCAAAAACAAAATCAACAAATTTATTCTCTCAAGACAGCCACTCCAATGTTACACGCCATTAGAAACGCCATAAACAAAAACAGCAAAGCAGAAAGAGAGAGGGGGAAGGGTGAAGAATCAGACAAACCCATGGGGCTCAGGCCTCAGGATAGAGGAAAATTAAAATGGAGAAACTAATACGGACAACATACTAACTGCATAACACCAAAGATGAAAAGATAGTTACCTGGACTAGGAAGGTAGATACATTCTTCCGCTGATCGCCTTGAAGTTGAATAACCTACACAAACAAAAATGTTATTTGAATTTTGAAGCAACAGGGGGTATATCATTGTGTAACAGGAGGATGTCAATGCAGACCTGTCCTAGTTCTGGGTCCTGAACAACTGTACCATTGCAACAGAACTCCTTCTTAAGGTCTTTAAGTATCTTGTTATAGCTGAATTCTTTCTTCAATCCCTGGACAGTTGTCAGGCTTTTTCTACCATTCCGCTGCTGTATGCGAATATGCACATACTCCTTTGACCCAGCCCCTGAGTCCTCAGCATTTGCCTCAGCAAAAGGATCTACAAATTTTTGGCACACATCCAACACAGCATTCATACATTACTTAGATAATCAATCATTAAACCTGATTGCCATAATCACAGTAACTAAGTATTCCACATAATATGTCAAATAGCGTATAAGCATCAATTATAACACAATCTTCACAAATGTGAAAACAGAAATGTATCAATGTATGAAAAATCCCATATAAAACCACCTTAAACCAAAAAAACTAAAATCTCTCCTACTGAGAAAAGTTTTGTATAAGGCTCAGCATCTTTTTTGCATTTTTTCAACATTGGAATGTAATCTAATTGATATTACAAAGAAAGTATCTCTGGTAAAAGTTAAAAGTGAAGAACAGGGTCAAACTTCATGCCCAGGCAGTAAAAGAGAATGCAAAATCAGTTAGCAACTACTTTTCTGAAGTGTAGAAGGTATATAACTTCTAGATTTAAACATATAAAGTGCATAAATATCATAGTTAGTTATATATACACTGAAATCTAAAGAAGATCAGACACAAATTACTTAGACATAAAAATCATTCTAGACAATTTGACACAGAAGTTATGAAGGAAGTTCTACAATAAGTAACCTACTCAGCAAGTGTAGATACTATACTAGACTTCCAACTGAGGAAAAATACAAACACAAGACATGCTACGTTATTAATAAGACTGACAGCATTTCCAATAATCATACATAAAATATATGCGTAACTTATATCTATCTCCTCTAGAAGGACTGCATATCATGAACAAGACAATTAATCTAGAACACTTGTCAAGAAGTTGCAACATACCGAAGGTAGTAGGAATCTGAGCGTCTAATTCAGACATGAAACTTTACTCTCCGAAATAGAAGGTCCTACCAACCAGATAGCTCAGACCTGGATTTAGAATCAACATGTTAGCTGAATTACAATGACAACAAGCTTCATAATAATACAATATCAAAATCATTGCAAATATCCCTGTCATCTCTGTCAAATCACAATAATCTTCAACAAACTCAAGGGAAGCAAGATATCAGCACTAATAAACCGAAGTTTCAAACATTACTTTACGTTGAATTAACAAGATCTTAAAAGCACATAACGAGCTATTTTCTATGCCTAAAAATTGATACAGAAATTAACCATGAGAGACACGTTATAATGACAAGATAGCAATTATATCGTCTAAGGCATATCGACTAGATCTAAACTATCAAACTTGATCCGCAAAAACACCCTACGAGGCAATTAATTCAAAAATTAAAAAGAAAAATAAACAAATCTCTCAGTTCCAACAAAATAACACGATTTCTACACGGGAGGATCTGATGGAAACCCAATAAACCCCCGAAAAAGACCGTGAGTTGCCCAAAAAAATAAACGGAGAAATCAAAAGAGAGAAACTTCAATCAAATTTAGAGATGATAACTAAGAATACCACCGAGAAAGCCAAGCCAAACCCTAAAATTGACGGGAACAAGATTAGATCTTAAAAATTAAATACAAAAAGAACGATCACGAGATGTTACCTGATCCTAGATTTAGGGTTTCGTTATGTCAGGTACAGGGTGAAGAATTGAAACCCTAAATTGGATAAGGCTGAAGTGCTGAACCCCTCTCTCTCTCTCTCCGTGAGGTGCTACTGCTGGTTCTGTTCGGGAGGAGAGAAAAGAAGTCAATAGAATTTTCTTTCGGAAGAAGAAAATATAGAGAAACGTGAGGTGCACTGTGGGTTACGTTAGTTGCACGAAACATCACGTGTGAAGATAAATTTCTACTCTCGGAAATGGGTAAGGAATACACGCGCTGCCTTGGGTAGATGACACCTATGCATTGGACACGTTTCGCAAAAAAACGGCGAGTGACTTTTGACGTGCAGTTAAGAGAGTAAGAATAGAGTTTTGGTACAAGGGCAAAGCTGTCAATGCACATAAGCAAAGTAATATAATCCTTCGGAATCGACGTTGGGACCGGCTTGCAATTATTTTTATTTTATTTTTGTGTAAATTAAGATATATTCTTGCTTTAAAAATAAAAAATTAATTTTATAAAATATGATTAGATTTATAAAATAAATTTTTTTTAATTATATTTTTTTATACACATAATTTTAAATATTAAATTTAAAATAAAATACTTAAAATAACTAAATTTTTTCTACTCAAACCAAAATAATTTATGAGACAGGCTTGCTATTAAAAATATAGAAGACGTGCTTACAAGCATCAGAAAACAAAATTATTATTTAAAGAAATTATCCAATTATTCATTTTAAAACTTTATTTATTTAAGCAATGTTTACTTTTTCTGATTATAATATAATAATAACTAAAATTTTTAATGATATGGTAATAAAAAGGAATTTTAACAGAAGTAAAAATAAAAAGTAGAATTTGATCATTACTTCTAAATATATTTTTAAAAATTATAACAATATTAAAATTTTAATAAAATTATAGAAACATCAAGTAAAATAATCTGTTTATATATATATATATATATATATATGGTGAAATTTAGCATCTCAAATAATTAAGAATCAGTCGTGTAGTACGGTGGTACACTGAAGGTTAGTGTAATTTATTTATTTCAATAGTTATAATATGATGTAAAGTTTCTAATTGACTGATACAGGTTGCCCTCTTTTTTAAAAAAAAAACGGATTTTAATTCCACATATAACTGGTTAAAGTGGAGAGGAATCCATGAAACATTTTATTAGATAGATGAAGTATATATTCAGTTTGCACATTTAACCGATAAGAACATTTAATTAGTTTGATAAACATTACTTGATAAGATTTAAATTTAAAGATAATATTAAAATATCTCATAATATCTTCATATTATTTTAGATTATTTTTTTAACATCTTATTATATTTTAATAATATCTTAAAAGTATATTATAAAATTAATTAGTCATCTAATTAAGGAACAATCTTATAAATTGTTTTTTAATTTTGTTATATCTTTTAATTTTTTTTCTTATTTAATTATGGTTAAGGATTTTTGCTTTCACCTTGCTTTAGTTTTCAGATTTAGATTATATAAAGTAAAAGGTATATTTTAGAGAGTAGAGTGCGAAATGATATCTGATGATGACAATACCAAAATATAAAATTTTATAAAATACACATATACAACAAATAATACATATACGAAAATTCACTCCCTTGACTTTCTCATCATCAGATATCATGAAAATTATTAGGCAAGTATGGCATGGTCTATCATAGACACTCAATTCATCATTAAACATTTGTAAGGCTTTGTGGGCCATGCTATGAATACACATATCTTTAAAAAGTGACTTCACATGTCAATTGTTGAATAGAATGTCTATGACAAACTATGTCTATTTAAAAATTACTCTAGATATCATTTTGCACTTTACTTTTTAAAGTGCACTCTTTATTGGGCAAATTTTTCTTTATAACAAGTCAACTAACCCACTTTTGTTAAGCCCATACCTGCTTGGCCTCTTTTCTTGTCAGGGATATCTTTTGTTGTCTGTCTTTTTAACGATGTCTATTTTGTTGTATGTTGTCTCTCGAGTATCTTGAGTTGTTTTCTTTGATATAATTTATGGAGTCTATAAATTTTAAAGGATTGTTTTCTTTTACGAAAACATTATGTAGCTCGATTCATTGTCAATAAGATGGAGCCTAATGACAAATTTTTGTCCCAACACTCTTTCCCTCTTCTTTCTCACCTTTATTCTTCTTCTCTTCAATTATGGTTCTCTTCTCCATCTACATATACTTTTTCACTGTGTATTGGGGAAATTATCTTTCTTTTTAGGCTTAAGAAGCAGCTTGAGAACTTTGAGAAAAAGAAAGTTGCGATGCGTCTTCAAACTCCATGGTGAGGGCGACGTTTGGCTCCAAAGGCTCACTCTTCTTGTTTTTTCTTCTTCTTCTCCTATGCGATTGAAAAAAAGAGAAAATGACTCAAATGGTCAGTTTGATAAATAGTAATGATCATTTGGTTTATTTTAAAAATTAACCAAATATCTAACTATATTAACTAATAATTTACATACGATTAACCACGAATCAAGTATTAAAATGAAGATAAATTATTGGTTAACCATATGTAAATTATTAGCTAATATAGTTAATTACTTGGTTAATTTTCAAAACGAACCAAATGGTCATTACTGTTTATCAAGTTAAACATTTGGGTCATTTTCCCTAAAAAAATTCGATTTCAACTTATGGGTTCATCTAGGTTCCATCCTCTATAAGTCGGGATGTGTTGCACTATCCTCTACTTCAAAGTGTTTATCAATAATAAGCTTAAAGCATTTTTGTTTTCGTAGTTAAAAGTTGAGGTGAAAGGAAGATTCATCCCTAATTTAAGACCAAAGCAAATCACCAATAGACTTACTCTATATTCGAACCCAAGTTATGATTAGCATAAGCAGAAGGTCCAGTATGCCAACATCTATAAGCTAATAAGCTTAAAGTTTAGTAAGTTTTAACTTGAGAGAGTGTATTAAAATATATATTTCATAATATCTTTAAAAAAATTTAGAATATATTTATAATATCTTAAGAACATATCATAGGATCAATTAATCATATAATTGAGAAGCAAGAGTTGTTTCATAATTTTATTATGTTTTTTTAATTTGTTTTCTTATTTAATTAGGGTTAAGAGTGGGTAATATTTTACATACATACACCATATCAATCTAATATCATATTATACACATAATATTCCTAGCTACTAACATTGCCAAATATATATTTATAATATCTTAAGAATATATCATAAGGTCAATTAATCATATAATTGTTAGAAAGATTAATTATGTGAAAAATGAACTCAATTCATTCAATGAGGGATCAATCCCTTTATATACATTATACTGTTATAATGGGTAACTAACTAACAAAGGCAGAAATATTAGCTGTACAAATAAAATATTAGTTATTCTAATAGCCCCCCAAGTTGGATCATATATGTCTATCATGTTCAGCTTGGAAAGAAGTGCAGAAAAAAGAGGAGAAGGAAGAGCTTTGGTGTATATGTCAGCCAATTGATCCTTAGAAGCAATAGGCATGAGGTGAATGGTGCCATTTTAAACCTTCTCTCGAATAAGATGGCAATCAATCTCTATGTACTTCATTCTTTCTGGAACGTAGGATTTTGGGCAATCTTGATAGCCGATTGATTATCACAATATAAATAAACCTTTAAAGTAGTAGATTGGTGCAAATCAGTGAGTAAGTATAGGAGCCATTGGATCTCACAAGCTGTATTTGTGAGGGCTCTATATTCAGCCTCAGAAGAGCTTCTAGAAATGGTTGGTTGCTTATTAGATTTCCAAGAAATCAAGGAAGAACCAAGAAAAATAGAAAACCCTGTGATAGATCTCCTTGTTTCAGGGCATACTGCCTAATCCGAGTCACTAAAAGCAGTAAGCTTCAAATCAGATGCAGAGAAAAAGAAAAGGCCCTTTCCTGGACAGCCTTTGACATACTTAAGGATATGCAGTGCAACATCATAGTGGGACTGATGAGGATTAGCAATATACTGACTAAGTTTATGCACAGAAAAGCATAAATCTGGCCGAGTGTTGGTGAGGTAAATGAGCCTACCAATGAGCCTTCTATAGCTAGTAGGATCAGCCAACAAAGTTTCTGCAGAATTTACAAGTTTGTAATTAGGAATCATAGGGACCGAAACTGGTTTGCAACCCAGTAATCCAGCATCATCAAGCAGTTCCAGTGCATATTCCCTTTGAGAAAAGACTATACCAGATTTTGATCTTGCTACTTCCAATCCTAGGAAGAATTTGAGAGACCTTAAATCCTTTATTTTGAATTGCTGATTCAAAAAAGACTTCACTGCAGTAATTTTAGCCAAGTTATTTCCGGTTAGAGCAATGTCGTCCACATAAACCAGAAGAATGGTGATCAAATCATGTTGTCTTTTAACAAACATTGAATAATCTGAAGATGATTGATGAAATCCCAAAGTTATTAGAGCTACAGTAAGCTTTACATTTTACTGTCTACTTGCTTGTTTTAATCCATAAAGTGATTTTTGAAGCTTGCAAACCAAACCAAATTTTGGAGTATTAAAACCAGGAGGGACTGTCATGTATACATCTTCAAATAAATCACCATGCAAAAAGGCATTATTTACATAAAGTTGATGTAAAAACCAATTTTTAGCTGCAGCCAAAGCAATTACTAATATGACAGTAGTAAGCTTAACTACGGGAGAAAAAGCTTAACAATAATTGAGGAGCAGTTTCATCATTTTATTATGTTTTTTAATTTATTTTCTTATTTAATTAGGGTTAAGAGTTTGTAATACAAACATACACCATATATCAATCTAAAATCATATTATACACATAATATTCCTAGCTACTAACATTACCAACTATATATAGGGAGAGAGAGAATACTATCACTATCGGACACATTGAAACAAGATTTCTATATTTATAAATTTATATATTATTTTCATATCACTCTATTTTTGCATAAGAATTAATTTACTTTCTTTACACAGAATTCACATATGCGTAGATTTTGCACAAAATTTAATTTCTATGCAAGATTTTAATATAAAAATAATATTATTGAAATATAATCTATAAAAACCCATCAATATCCATATATTAATGAGAATCGCCCACTCTTCAAGTTATAGAACAGGTCCTCAATTAGCTATTATACGAGAAAGTCACAGTTAATTTGAAGTTACAAAGTGCACTTGATTTAAGAATCCGAGATACGTACTCCTATGCCACTACAATATCAACTTCAACCGTAGTTGATGAGAAACAATTTACAATGAGGAAAACCTGGGGGAAAAGAATCATACCCATAATTATATCATAAATATAAATTAGCATATATATGGAAACCTTATTGTCTATTTTAATTTCGTAAAATGATCAGATTCAAGAGTTACGCTCTCATCCCATGTTCAAATTGTTGGGTATCCAAAACTCATTTAAATACGAAAATGAATAAGAATTGAAAGAAAAACTCACTCTATTTCTCTGAATAGAATTTACAAGAGAATTACTCTCTATACAAAAACTTTCAAAATCTCTCAAGCTCTCTGGCTTTTCTCACTTTCTCTGGATACCCACACTTCTACTGAATGCATTTACAAGAGATGAGAGATTTCTATTTATAAAATAGGGGCTGCTGAAAAATTATCAAAGTTTAGCCACCAAACTTTGGTGGTTGCTGACTTTGAGCTCTTACCTACTATGCTGACATTGTTGATATTACAACTGGAGTGGGTGGCTGTATATTTACGAGTCATGGGTGGTTGGAACTCTTCACAAATTGTAGAACAATTCTTCGAACCTCGTCAAATATTCAAATTTCACATATATCGTATCTGTCTAAAAAAAATACGACTAAATCCACTGAGATAATTTTATTTTTCATTCCAAATAGATTATATCAGTGCATGCCAAAGCCATTTGGCTTTTGGAGACCAAACAAAACACCCTCTTGCGGCAGTATCTGCATGAAACTCTTCCGTGGAAGCACAGAAACATGCATTTAAGCAAACACAGCCACCCCACCAAAACACCAAAACCAGCCATTCCCTTCCCTTCCACGTACCCAATTACATGCAAGACCCCAAATCTTTTCTATAAATAAATGCCCCCACTATGCACTCTGCTGTCTGCATCTTACCCATCAAGACCAAACCCCAAGTTATAGCGCAGTCATATTGCACTAAAATGGCCAGGCTCACGATTCTAGCAGCCCTGCTTGCTGCTCTTCTCTTTGTCGCCCACACCACTGCCTACAAAACCACCATCACCACGGTCGAGATCGATGACGAGGTCAAAACCACCAGCGGGCAGGGGCAAGATAGTTGCCAGAAGCAACTCCAGAAGGTGAATCTGAAGCACTGTGAGAAACACATATTTGAGAGGATTCAGCAGCAGGAGGAGGAGAAGGAGAATGTTCTGATCTTGCGGGGAATTTACAACGGCTACACAGACCTCAAGCAGAAGTGCTGCGACCAGCTGAGTGAATTGAACAGCCAGAAATGCCAGTGCCAAGCATTGCAGCAGATAATGGAGAAGCAAAGTGAGAAATTGCAGAGGAGGGAGATGCAAGATATGGAGAAAGAGCTGAAGAATTTGCCTAAAATGTGTGGGTTAGGACCCCTTCGCGGGTGTGAGTTGCGTCGCAAGGACTAAAAAGTAGCAGATGATAGCTTATGCTAGAAAGTCAGCTATCTATGCGGTGTAATAATAAAAGATCAGTACTAGTACTAAAGCCAAAGGCATGCAATATAAGCACTTAGAGTGTGCTTATGGCTTTGCCAATGTTTTGTTAATGTAGACTTGTAATGATGTTAAATTAAAATCTTTGCTCTGGCAAATATGGCTTGCTCTCGCAGTTCTGCTTCTTTTTTTTCATACAGATTTTGATTAATCTGCCAAAGACGGTGTGTTAATTCAATTGCTTCCGTTGTGTTAATTCAACTCCCTCGAGTCTCTACTTTCTTGTTTCCCCCTCTTATCATGTAAAGTGGTGCTTTAAGCATTCAACGCTTCAACCTGCTTAACTTAAGAATATTGCTATAGTTAATTATTATTGAGGAGCATTTGCATTTACAAAAGTAATATTCTGACCTGCCACGAAAAGACAAACGCTATCTCTGCAATGCAGAGCATGAACAAAAGTAACATTTATCAGAATACAACATATATATATAGGTTTTTAATTTGGAGGTGAAAAAAATGTATAGACACGCTTTAAATTTTAGGGTAATTATAAATTTTTAAATTCATCAATTGAACCCTCAAAAGTTGATGTGATAATACATTTTTTTTTGGAGGAATTTAATAATTTTTGTGATTTTTTATTTATTTCATCCTATAATAAATTAAGAGAATTATAAAGTTTTTATATAAATAAATAAGAGATATTTGTAATGTTAGATTATAATTTTTTATTTTAAAAAATTTATAAATAAAAAAATGTTTCTCAAATTAAAAAATTACCTTCACTTCCCTTCTAACTCCTCTATCTAAAGTTCCAAACATGCCATAACCCTATTTAAGTTTGGTCATATCAAACGTTTTAACACAAATACACAATAATGATCCCCACCAAAAAATACACAATAATGATGTTGAGAACATAGGAGCCCTTATGACTGTGGTTTGATCCTTTTGGGCTGATACCAACTAAATCCAGAAGTTTGGTTAGTTAGAGGCCCGCCGCCCGCCCCGGTGCTTCAAGAAATCACCACTCTTCTTCGCGCTTCGTAGTGCCTTTCCTTCTCTCACCGCAAATCGCACTCAGACTCAGCTCAGTGAGGTCCGTCAATGGCTCCCGTTGCTCCTCGATTCGGCGACGCCATATTCTCTAATCTTGTGCGCGTGGTAAGCGATTTACTCTCTGTTTGGTCGCCAAGAAAATCATGGAAAAAACAATACTGGTGCTGGAAAATTTATTTATTTATCTCTCTTTTCTCTGTCTTGATAATCGTGTGACGGATTCGTTATTTACTCCATTTTATGTTTTTTTCTTTCTTGAAATGTCAACTTCTCCTTCATTTTTTTTCCCTGTATCAAACAGCATTGAATCTCGCGGAATTGTTGTTTCGTTCATCGTATATTTTTGAATTAGCAATTGCTTTGTAATTTGCAGTTTCTATAACCAAATTATTGTTAGTATTCTCGACAGTCTATTTGCTTTGACATGCATGTTGTGCAGAATGCGGAGCTATTTACTTTGACGTATGGTGCGATTGTGCGTCAATTGATTACAGATCTGGAAGATGTTGAGGAGGTTAACAAGCAGCTTGATCAAATGTGCAATTGAGAATCTCTTTCGAATTTCCATCTTTAATTTACTTCAATTCAATGTTTTTCCTGTTGTTTCTATATTCTGAAGTCATAAAATTTCAGTTTCGTATCTGATCGGGGAATTCTATTTCCTTGGTTCATTGTTGAAGACTGTTTGTTCATAATCATATTTAGGTTATTGTTGTGGCATCTTTGATCTTTCCAATCTGACATGGTTTAAATTTTCCAATGTAAATTTTGCTGTTTGGTTGGTTTTCAGGGGTTATACATTGGAATCCGATTGGTTGATGAGTTTTTAGCTAAATCTAATGTCTTAAGATGCGTCGACTTCAAAGAGACTGTTGAAGTAATAGCCAAGGTATTCTGTTGTTATTTGATTTCTTTACATCATATATGACATTGATCTGTGTTTCTGTCCACTTTATTTGCTTGGTGGTACTTCTTTTCATTTTGCCATGCTTTCTTTCATGACTTTGACTGCATAATGTTTGATCGTGGCTATATATTGGTTTTCTTTGAGTTTGGTTGGTGAGTTCACTATTTGAAGTTTTGAAGGTTTACGCAGTAGTCAAACTAAAATGTTATTGATTGAACCGGGTAAGTAAGTCAGTTTCTTAAGTCGGAAAAAATGTAGCCTGCACTTTCAATTTTGAAGTTAATTCGACCACCCCGATGCCTGGCACTTGATTGGTGTCTCTCGTTACTATTGACATAGTGGTCGAAGTGGTCGAGGTTGCCGACCACATTAAACTATCGTTGGCGAAGACGAGTGTTCAGAGATCGGTGCAGTGGCACAAGTCGCTAACCATCATTAATTGTCAGCAACGGTGGAGTGGCTAAATTCTGGTGATTTCCTGCAGTTGACAGAGGCCAATAGTAGTTGATAGTTGTTCCTGACAATGACGTGACGTTGGTTGATTGATGATATGATGATAGAAGTATAAGGATTTTGGACATTTTACATGGCAAAAATATTGTCATGAAAATGTAGTAAACCTACCTCCCACTTGGGAATGAAAGAGTGAGAATGTTGGCCAGAAATTATTCTCGTAAATGAAAAACAATTTGCAAATCAAAAGCCTCGTTAGAGAGGGCTTTAATGGAGTATACAACTAATGTAGGCATGTTTGTAGAAGCTTATAAAAAATTACTTCTTTTATAAATACTTTTTAAGAAGGGCTTATTTTTTTTTTAAACAATATTTCGCATTTGGATATAATGTTTAAAAAGTATTTTTAAGTAACAGAAAAACATTTAAGTTTATTTAGATAAAAAAGAACATATTGATTTTTATATAGCAAAATTATTGAAAAAGACATCCATAAGCACTTTTTCAAAGGGTGTGTTTGCATAAGCTTTTAAAAAAGTGTTTTTATGATATAACTTTTTTTGGTATAGGTTTTCTGGAAAGTAGAAGTTGTTGTGTTTGGATATAGTTATTGAAAAGTCCTTTTTTTTGTCTTCTCTCTCATCTATTGAATGAGCATTTTTTCAAAAACTCCAAAATGTGGCTTTATAAAAGAACACTAAACTTTAGCTTTTCTCAAACAACTTACCCAAACAGTCTTTTACTATGTTAAAAATGTATTTTTATTGATAAAAACATTTTAAAAAAAACTTACTCAAACGCACTCTAATTGTTTTGATAAAACGTGCTTTCTTTTTTTAAAATTTAGAGAAGTTTGAAAATTTTAAAAATTAAATGATGTTTTTGTTCTATCATAACAATATTATGCTAAAATAACAAAAATAAATGTCATGTATTAGTGAAAAACATTAAAAAAAATAACTTGACGAAAATGAATAGGTGCTCATGTTGCCTTTAAACCAGCTCTCTTTTAGTTGTAAACGTGCTCTTTTTTATGATAGAAACTATTTGTAAACTACTTATTATATACGTGTGTATATATATATATATATATATATATATATGTTATTGTCAAATTTTTATGATACTACATTATATTTTTATCAATTATCTAATAATAGTAAAAATAATGAATTATTCACAAGTTTATTTTATATATATAAAATTTAATATATATATATATATAATTATATATTATAAATTTATATATAACCTTTTTTTTGTATGTACATATGTATATATTATGAATATATTAACTTGAACGCTTGAATGTAGTTGGCTCAATAAGTCAATAACAACATTGCAAGTTTTATAGCTAGCATCTCAAGTTCAGTTCAATTTTTGAAGAGGAAAGTCCAATGAATACAAGTTCATATAGTGAATAGTATATATATATATATATATATAAATCCCTAACTGCTTCAAATTCTCAAATTATTGCTATGTTCTATAATAAGGAAAATATTAATTTTTTTTTTGTAATTATAACACTATTGACACATTCGTAGAAACAATTAATCCCTTATATTATTCTTTTTTTCCTCCATTATTCTTACATCTTTTGGAGTTGGTTATGCTCATTTAACTTGACTTAGATTGTCATCAAGACCATCATCATCATCATTGTCTCCCTCCATGTATTCTACCTCAAAAATATTCTGACTTATATCATTTGAGTCTATTTTTTTGAAGAGTAAAACAAGATCATACAATTTCAAATTGAGTATTGAGCTTGAAATTAGTCATATTTTGCAAACGTTAGTTAACTAGAATGAAGGAGATGTTCGTGAATAGGGTTTGCAAGAGAAAAAGAAATGACATGTAATGTAATTTTTAGTAAAGACAAATGATATTTTTGTCAAAAAATTATATAAAAAATTATTTTTCCTTTTCATTTTTTTAGAAGATAATGATCATTAACTTCTTAAAAAAGTGATAATTGATTTTTTTTTTCTAACTTTTACTTTTTAAAAAAGTTACATCTAAACATACTTTACTCAAATACTTTTTTTTTAATAAAAAAAGTGCTTTTTAAAATTAAAAAAAAAAAAAATCAACCCAAACACATTCTAAAAATAAGCTAAAAACAGGTTTTATGTTTGGAGTGAGTTGCTACGCGAATAAGAAGATAGTTAAGTCAAAAATATTCTGGTTAAGCCTAACATAATGCATATAGTTAACATGCACTGCTATGATCAAAGAGAGAATTGTCTCTTGTTACTTTTGCTCAAACTATGATTTGAAGGTTTCAAATTCCAATCCAAACATACATTAAGTGCGCTCTAAGTTATATTTCTTCAAGATGATAGAACTTACAATGGATATACAATTCCCTCCTTGATCATAGCACTGCTATAATTTAAATCCAAATATTTGATATTTCAAACTCCAATCCAAACATGTTAAATATAACAATATTTGGATTTAAATTATTCTTATTTGTAAATAGCACTAAATTGTCACTTGTGTGAGAAAAAAGATTTTTGTTCTACTTGTGCATAAAGTGTCTTCCTTGTCAACTTGACCAAATCCATTGTTTCATTAAGAAATATGATTGACTATTTTTCGAATCAAATCACGCTCAACCTAAGTTTGTCATCACCAACAATTTCGTCAGTATTAACTCACTTTGGGCAATGTTATATGGGGACCATGGGGTCAGGTCAGGGAGGCCCTTTGCTATCTGTTCAATTACATTTCCTTGCCTTTTGTGGGCTTAATACAGTTGGTTTGGGCTATTGATGTTCGGTTTCAAAATGAAACAGTTACGTGACTATGACGCATTTTTATTGGCATTATTTTTTTTAAGTATGGGCTACACATTACTTCTTGGTTGGGTGATTATCATGGTTTCTGCACGTCCATATTCAGGTGTCGATGAAGACTGAGGTCACATGGGTTCGAGATATGCTTCGAAGCGATGATGTGTTTGAGTTGCAAGTAAAACTTCTCAAGCAAATTCCAGAAGAGTATCCATACATGGATGACGAGTGACATTCTGTTTTGCAATATAATTTGTATACTCGTGACTTTTGTTATTCCATCCTTTACTAAGTATAGAGTATCAGCTGTCTTTCTAGTGCTATGTGTGCTTGATGAAACTTTAAGTACAATAGAAAATCTTCGATTACATCATATTATAAGACTGACATAGCGGACTATGATCTATCCTGATTTTTGGGAGGTCTGTAAATAATCCAACTTGGGTCCAGTTAATGTTCAATCACTTGGGGGGGAAGAATAGTGAGATATGTGTGCTAATAGTGCGAGAGTATTATTACTCTTTTGCCTAAGTTATTGTAGTGCATGTCCAGTGTATCACTGACAAACTTAAACGAGCTAACACTTCTTTTTTCTTCCTTTTTTAAATGAGGAGGAGGCGGGGAGAGTTCTGAGTTCAGTGCGATAGCCATCTTCTTCAATGTATAGGCCTTTTATTAACATTATTATTTTTTAACTTTGATAAGCCAGTTTTATTTGTATTTATAATTATGAATATTCAGGGTTGTTCTTGAAAAGTTTCCAAGCTAAAATTGTCCGTGACATTTAATGATTTAAAGCTCTTCATGTTGCTCTCAATATATTACTAGACTTGTCAATTCTCTCCAGGTTGGCGAGTTTTTCTTTGCAGTCGGTTCAAAATATATTCTTTTGTTTTTTTTTTCAATGGTTCAGTTGGCGCTTAGAGTGCAATGGAGTAGAACAGGAGCTTAGACTCGAGTTTGTATAGGACAAAATTTGGTTAGCTTGAGTGGGTGGGACATCCCTTTTGTAGATGATGCCTGAGAGAAGACGAGACATGGGTTACTGTAATAGGTGGTTTGTGTGTAGGATCACGAGCTTGCATGAGGGGTTAGTGCTAAGATAAGTAGGTAGTGAGAAAGACCAAATGAGACCACCATATTGATGTCACATAAGCTTGCTCAAGTGTGATAGGTGTTGCAGGTCATTTTAGAAGCTTCTCAGCTCTAAATGTATAAGTGATAAAGGATTAAAAGGTCTCGCAACACGTGGCACAACAGAACCTAGGTGGTATCTTTTGGTCAATCTATGTTCGTGTTGAATGGTAGAGAATACCCGTTCACAGGCTTGTTGGAGAAACAATACGAGGATGGGATGACCGAAAATTAGGTAAGAAATAAATACAGGTTTCTGATAGCTTTTTTTTTTAAAAAAAATTAATTGTTAATATTTGATCATGTGTTTTACTTAATTGAAATATAAATACACATTTCAATATTTAAATATCAATTAAGTGAAACATGTAACTAAATATTAACTCCTAATTTATAAGGGTATTAGTATACTTATAAAAATAAATGGTACTTTAGGAATCTCCTTATATATATAGCTTCATGCCACACTCGCTTCTGGTCTAATGGTTTGCCTAGTATCATCTCATTAGTGCACACCAGGATCGAGACTTGGTCACATCATCCACACCCAAAATATATATATGAGTGTTCATTATTATTTCTATTTTCCTCTCTCTTTTTTTCTTTTTCTTGGGACCATGTTCTTCCTCTTCTTTTATTTCTCAGACAAAGGGTACGTTAAGGAGAAAAATGAACAAGATGCAGACACAAGAAAAAGTGAGTGTAGGAGTAATCTGGTCGGAGGGTTGGTTCTTTCAGTTACTTACAAAGCTTTCACTGCCTTTGAAATATAATTTAGATTTTAATAAATAAATATATAAATAATAAACTACAGCATTGTTAGTATTTAATTTTTTGATATATTATTAATAATGATCACTCATACTTTACTCTTTAAAATATACTATCTAAGAATTTAAATCTTTTATAGAGTACTATTTATATGTTTCTCACATTTGTAATTAATTAAAAAAGGAAAATTAAACTAGAAGAAGCTCCGAGCGTTTCTTTTACATGATTAAACCTTGTCATAGGCCTGATCTAGAGTTTGTGTTTTGAGAAGGTTTATCTGATTTTGGTATATCCTTCTAGGGCCTACAAGTTCGAAGTTCAATTTTACATGACCGTCTAAATATGATGACCTAAAGTCTAAAGATACAGTCTGGCTCTTGTTTTTACCTTCCGCCTAAGAATTTCACATTTAATTTGTTATGAAGAAATTATTTAACTTATGTGTACTTTTTTAAAAATGATAGTAATAATATATTACTCTAATACCAATCAAGGCACTAGTGACATGTCTGGAATCTTGGAGGGCAAATAGAGATTCACTCAAAGAATTGCCTTTGGGATACTTATTCAAATGATTTTCCCACACAAAAGTTACATGTTTTCTTGCACGGAGGCTACGTACTCACATGTAATCTCTGGGCGCCAAGAAATCTCTATGGGGATAGATGACCACCAAAAAAAGTTACTACCCAAAGAGAGATTCAAACTCATATACTTAAAAAGTATAAAACCTTATCTGAAACCCTTGAGCCAATTGAACCAACCTGCATTGACAACTTATGTATACTTTTTAGTTCATCTATTTTACTTATTAGAACAATTAATTAGGAGCAAAATTCAATAGGAATAATGTTTTTTTCAATAATTACTTAATTAAAATAATAATTAAATATTTTTATTTTTATTTTTTAGGTATAATGATGGTAACAACACTTGAATTCATGATCTCATATAAATGTTTAGACCCTTCATTTTACACACTCTTTACACATTTTTTAAAAACTGAACAAAAATGCTGATATATTTTCTTTTAATTTTCATGTAGGAAACACATGATACATGTAAATGTCATTACATCACTTCTTTGATCTCTAAGCCTTTGTTTGTTTTGAGAGAAATGGGAAAGAGAGAGTTAGAGAAGAGAGAAATAGAAGAGAAATGGTTCCATTTTCTTGTTTGATTAGATGAGAAATAGAGAAGAAAAAAAATAATAGGTCCTACAACTTTTTAATTTTTCTCCTAAAGTGAGAAGAAATGAGTAGAGGTGGAAATTTGTCTAATATACTATTCTTTTTGTTATTTTATAAATAAATAAACATGGACAAATATGTATTTACAACAAAATTTAATTTTCTTTCTTTCCTTCTTCTCTCCTAATTCTCTTAATTCAAACAACTTAAAAATCTACTCATTTTCTACTCTACTTCTCTTCTCCCTACTTCTTTCTACTTGATCAATCAATTTGAGACACTTATGTTAGCTTTGTACTAGGTTTTATTAGATGTTTATTGTGCCCAATATTAACATTTTAGCTGAGTTTAATGTTGTTTGGCCTCATTGGGCTTTAATGCAAATTGTGAATAATTCTTGGATTTTGATGTATTTTGACATTTCCTCCTTGGTTAGGCCATAACTTGGGACTCGGTGACCATTTGAGGTGATCTTGGAGCCTTTAGAAAGCTAAGACAAGGCTCTACAAGTTTCATGAAGAATTGAAGAGCTGAATCGGACTTCTAGGGGTCAAAAATAGCCCTGCAATTCAAAGTGGGTTTGCTGTCACTGGAATATGAGCAATGTGCACATATTGGACCATATCGTGGGTTATAGACCTCCTTTTGAGCTGAAACTGGGTCATTGGAAAGATAAGACCTATATCTCCAACTTCACTGAAGACTATTTAGTTAATAGATGTCGTTTTAGGCGTGATTATGAAACTGTAAGTTGGTTTGAATTTGGAAACAAGTTCTGCCAACCTGACTTGAAGTAAGTGCAATATTTTTAGAATATCTGGAATTGTAAAGTCCAATTGACATGAAACCAACGTCAAAAGTTCAAGGAGACAATTGTCTACAACTGTCATGAAGACCTCTAAGCCAAAATACATTGTTTAGGGCATGAAAGTCAACTTGGAAGTTGGAGAAAAGTTGCTGACTAGAAGCCACCAACCATACACCAACCCACCAACCATGCACCAACCCACCAACCCACCAACCCACCAACCATGCATCAAGTTACCATATTTGACAATTTTCATGTTTTCACAACTTGCATTTATATTATTTTCAATTACAAATTGGCTTTTAGGATTAATATAAATAGAGTCAATCTCTTTATATTATAGATAATTCAATTTGAAGTAAGTTTGAGTATTTGTTTGAAAAAAGTTTGAGTATTTGTGAGAGTTTTCTTTCTCTTCTTCTTCATTCTCTTTAGAATTTCGTTTTTGTTCTTTATTTTATGAGTTCTTCCTTCCCATCTATGGAAGGCTAGGCTCTTATAATCAATCCAAGGGATTAACCATCTTGATGTTTAATTTAGCGATCTTGTTTCACTTATTCATATTGCTTAATTGTTATTCAAGTTTCTCTTCTTATTCTTTTAGTTTTTATCTAGATTGAATTGCTTAATTTGATTTAGATATTGATGTGATAATAGCTTTATTATCATGTATTCAAAGAGGATCACAAAGACTAAATAATATATCAAAGCTTTTTGATGGATTGTTTAGCTTGATTAAATTCCGGATCTTAAGTTAATTTATGTTTGGATGGTGCTTACTTCATCTAACATTGGTTAACTAAATCCTAGATGTTTATCTAGTAGAGGATTCTTGGATCACGTTAAGGTTTCTTGATGTGATCGAAGGCCAATAACATGGTTAGCAATTAAGTGAATTCCTTGTGATTAATGATGGATTAAACTCAAGATCGGTAAATTTCCTTAGATTGGTTAATTTGTTAATTGCGTTTATTTAATTCAACCAGTGTATTTACTTTACAAATCATCAAAACCCTCTATTTTTATTTATCTTGATCACATTAAATCTTTATTTTTTGGATCCTTGAGAGACGATTCACTTCATGCTCTATACTACAAATTAGTTTGTGAACTGATAATTTTTACTATTTTGACAGGTCTCGACAACTTCTTATCACTACTCTATTTCTCTTCACTCTATTTATCTCCTAAACCAAATAAAGCCTAAGTAAAGATACTATGCGAATCTCATTTTGCCTCAAGTCGAAACTTGAGGGATATTTCTAGTGGGAAACAAGGCCAACTTATCCCCTTCATCAAGTTTGAGAAATGAAGGTTAAGAACTATTTTCAATTATTTTTATTCAAATAATTAGAAGAAGAATATTTTTTAAAGCTTAAAATTAAAATTATATTAATGTGATTATAAAGTTGAGATATTTTTGTAACCAAAAAAAAAAATTGAGATATTTTTTACTTGTGATAGAAAAAGTAAGGATGTCAAAAAATATAATGATGTGATTTTAGGTGTATAGAGTTGCTCTTTTCATTTTAGTTACTTAAATTTATACATTATTAATGTTTTGGTGCAATTTATACATTATTAATGAATAAAAATAAAAATATAATATTTTCTTATTTGTTTACCAATAATATGTAGAGTTCTATTTTGAATTTGGCTCAAAGGATAAAGATAAGATTATATACGAATTTGACTCCCTCCTTCTACAAGTAATCCCTATTGGTAGTCATCCTCATCCCTCGTCAGGGAGATACTCTAGCGTCAATAGCTAGTTGAGTATCCTTCTTCTAAGGATAAATCCCTAGAAATAATTTGCTAGGTAGGTTTCTTCTTGTCCCTGGGAATCTCAAGCATGCCACTAACGTGACTGATAATATTAAACTAATATATTCTTATTATTATATTAATTACCAAAAAATGCAAATTTTGACAAAAATATAATTTGATAATTATTAGATATATAAAGGATTAGTTACATTAGTTAGGAAATTAGTTGTTCTCATTGGCTATATAAGCCATATTGTATTTCTTGTAATTCATCATCTTCCTCATTACATTAATATATTTTCTATTTGAGTTTATTTATTTTCTCTCATTTATGAGTTTTTCTATGTTTCCTAACATTGTATCAAAGCGGTGGCATTCACCATGAATTTTTTATTTATTTATAAGAAGTATAATGAGGCTTACATAGCCAATGAAAACAACTAATTTCCTAACTAATATAACTAATCTTTTATATATCTAATCGTAATATTAATTTTTTTATCACTTAAGATAATATCCTACTGGTACATTTATCTAAAAGAAAAATTAGATTCAACTGATGTAAATGGAATTAGGTCGGGTGAGAGGGGCAGTGCTCCCCAAAAAAATAAAATTCTTATGTATTGTATACGTATTTTTTTGGATAGGCACTATACGAATTAGGAGAAATGCTAAATCTAACAAGTTTTTACACGAAATGTTATACGGTTGCCATCTTTGTTTTTCTTATTTTGCGGAAACTTTCGTAGTTGTTTCATATATAAAAGTATTCGTGTTAAATAGCATCTTTCAAAAATTAAATTTATCATTTCTTAAAGAAAAATGCTATGTCTTACCAAACATTTTCCTAGAAACGGCACACAAATTATTAAAGGAGAGTGAGGAACATCTGAATCTATTTTTTTTTTTTTTAAATTTTCTAATTCCATTATGTTTATGGTGAACTTTCGTTAATAATTTTGATTAAGATATGATTTCAATTCTCAATCTTGGAACGAACCTCCTTCCTCCAAATAGATTCTCAAGTTATTGATAATTTATAAAGAGCAAATGTCAAATTTAATATTACAATGATGTGGAAATATAAATGTCATTATCTAAAAAAAAATAATCCGACAATAATTAAAGAATAAATTTAAATATTTTTAAAGTGTTGGAAATGGAAATTATAACATTAAGAGTAAAATTGACAGAAAGACAATGGAATATAAAATTACTTGCAAGATAAATTGCAGAGTGTAAAAAGTAAAAAGCATAAATGAACAAAAAAATTAAATGTGCAGAATATGATAAACTGACAAGTAAATAAACTGCACGGAAAGAAAATTAATGAAAAAGTAAAGGTGCATCAAATTAAAGTATTGGAAATGTAAATGAATGAAGAATAATTGCTGAATTGAATTGCATTGATATGTAAAGATACATGAATTGAAAGTAGAATGCATACTTAAGTTATAATCATGTGATCCATAGGCGTCAGAATGACAATAGGATGTTAGAATGTGTTCAAGAGCTAATCCCTTTACAAATGAAAAAACTAGTATTTATAGACAAAGAAATAAACTACCTAAGACCTAAAATCCTGACACTTGTTGACAATATATAGGTGTTGTGCATGCAGATAACACACTTATACTTTATTCTTACAAACTTCTAAAACTTCTTAAAACTAATGTTGATGTATGAGTCATATTCTAAATATTTGAATTCAAATTTTCAAAATCTTCCATCATAGCTTCTTTATCTTCTTTTTTAATTTAAATGAGCAAGTAACTTATAGTATCATGTCACGTCAAAAATAAACCTTATTCTTATAAAATTTCACAAGTGTTGATATCAAAATAACTTGACAATTCTCATGATAACTCTTCTTGACGCCTATCGAAACCATTTACATTCTTTTTGTCAATATCAAAGATCTTTTTGACAATTTAATGTTTTCTAAAAAACGTAATTTTTATATCATTAATAGATGTTAAGTCACTGTGAGTCATCTTCTCTAAAAAATTAACCAAGTGTTCCGACGAGTCACCTTTTGCCTCTATTTTTGACAAAACCCAATTTTGACGCCATGTAACGTCAAACAAGTATTATTTGTCAGTGTTAGATACATTATTGACAATTACCATCATTGTAAACAAAATTACATACTTTATGCTATCGACACATTTGTCCGTGTTAGACACATTTTTTATATTCATCATCTCGACATCTCTAAACTTTCCTTTATTGTCAAAGGACTACAAATCTTATCAAAAACTTGTGTCAAAATCATGATTAAACTATGTTGGTCATTGTCAAAATGACCTTTCGATTTATGTCAATCTTCTTTTTTTTTTTTAAGAGAACTTTTTCTCAATGCTTCTTATTAAATAATGACTATGTTGTCAAAAAAATTTATTTTGGTGCCAACACATTCCTATAAAAATCAATAATTACTAATGAAAAATGAAGGCAAGAAAAAGAAGTAAAATTAACTATACATTAGAGCAAATCACATTGATTTTTCTCGTAACTTATATATAGTTAGATATTCTTAGTTTAAAATTATACAAAAACTTGCGATCGAGGTTTATAAAACCTCCACCATCCATCCATAGTTTTACTTTGTTTGAGACATTTAATTTCTTCCCCTACAATATTTTATGAAAGTAAAATTACATAATCATTAAAAAAAACTTATAATTTAAAGTTAGAAGAGATTAGAAATAAATTTAAAAATATCAAAAGAAATGAGTGCAATTCGCTGAATAATAAAGTCAAAGCAACTAAATGGTTCGTCTAACCATGAAATGAAATGTGCTCTTTGCCTTGATTATTTAAGTTTAAACATTAAGTCAACACTTAAAAATAATATAAAAGATATAACTTTAATATCGCTTTAAAAAAACTTTAGTCTCAATTAATATAAAAACTGATATGAGAATACATTTATGATACTCTGTGGGGCATGCTTGATTTACAAATCAAATTTCCAAATTTGAAGGCCAATAAATATTTTTTCTTTACCTTAATTTTCTTTTTTTTTTAATTGAAAACATTTTTATGAAGAAAAATTGTTTTATTCTAAGATGAGAATATGTTATAAGTTTTAATAAGAGTTTATAGTGATACTTATAAATTATATACTAACAAAACTGACTCCTGGGTATTCTTGAGGATGGCCATGACCCCTCAAAATTTTCAATTTTTTTTATGTAATTTTTAGAAAATAAGAAATTTAAAGATTAACCCAAACTAAATATTTTACCTCTTTCTTTTTCAATAAATTTCTTCTAGCTTTGCCTGTCTACTAAGAAATGATTATCGGATACAGAAATCAAATATAAACCGTACAAGTGTTTTTTTTTTATCTTACCTTTACTTTTCTTTTCTTTCTAATTCACGGGGCCATGGCCAAGTTTATCTTTTTTTTGGGGCTATTTGTTTTCTTAATGGATTGCGTTAAAATGCATTTCAAAAAATAAATAAAATATTTGAATAATTATTGATAAGAAAATACCATATCAGTGTTAAATAAATTCAAAATTATATTTAAGAGTATTGTTACTTTTTTTTTCTTACCTCTTCATTCTTAGTGTGGATAGGAGATTCAATTGTAAGTCTTTTCACTCATTATAAACTACTATATTATTATCAGTTGAGTTAGTTGACCGTTTCAAGAGTGTCATTAATAATTGAGTGAAAAAAACTGCCACTCAACTATTTAATCTTTTTAACATCCACAAATGAAGAATTAAAATTAAATTACTTGTTAAATCTAAATGATAATTCCAACTATTTTTAGTGAGGACAATTTAGTTCAGTAAGACATTTATATATCAACACATACTATTAGAACTCATATAAAAAAAGATTAAACAATAAAATTATGTGACTTTTGAATCATATTTTAAAATTTAATTCTAATTATATATGTAATATTTAATTATTAATATCCACTCTTACTCTTTTATAATCAACTAATAACCTCACATAAAAGAGGAAAAATCAATAGTCTGACCAAATAATTAAAGTTTAAATCTTGTTTAAATTTGATCTGTTATCATTATAAAACCTCTACACTATCAAACAAATAAGAATATGATATATCAATAAAGTAATTAAAAAAATTACTTTCATAAAAAATTTAAACTGTTTTTTTGGTAAGTTAGGGGACTCTTATTGAGATCTAGGCTAGAAATTAGAGAAATAGGGAGTGGGGGATTGAACCCCTTATTTTGAACTCTAATGCTCTTTGATCCCACTGAGCTGCAAGATTAAACTATTTTTTAAATAAGTGACATTATATAATTTAGAAGTGTAAACTTTTTATAATAATGCCAGTAAATCAAAATTAAATCACAATTTATATATTACTCTTTAGATGCAATGCTTGCATTATAACTTTCTTACTTAGTTCCTGTGTTCTACCAAAAAAATTAGGTACAGTTAACATAACACAGTCCATTACAAGTCTACTTAATGATTGCACAACAATTTACGCAGCTGAAGCAACTAAATTTTTTGAGGTTGTATTTCTTTTTCAGAGGATGCTATGGTGGACAAGAGGTTGTAAAATATCTTATATCAAGTGAATCAATTATGAGATTGTAAAGATAGATAATAAGGGTTCTAAATTGCTTAGCTTGAGTTGGATTGGTTGTTGAGTTATCTTTAGTCTCATCTCAACTTTTCTGATTTAAGTGGGATTTGTTGTGGAGTTATCTTTAGTCTCATCTCAACTTTTCCGATTTAAGTTGGATTGGTTGGGGAGTTATCATTTGTCTCAACTTTTCCGATTTGTGGTGATATTATTCCTCCCCGTATACCATATATATATATATATTGCATGTGTGACTTCTAAACTCAAGCTCCATTACAATAATTTTGTAATCAACTCATAATATCAAAACAGAATTTTGATATTTATTATCTTCCATCATTAAAAAAGTGTATCATGGAAAATATAGCGGAACAGTTTTTTTTTTCCTTTAAATAAAAAAGTAATTAATCAAATAAATTAACAAGTGGGTAATAATGTAATTAATTATTTAAAAATATTTAACTACTCAGTTGGTCCTTATAATTTTAATTAATTTTAAATTTTTTATAGTTTAAAAGTTTTAAATTGAGTCCTTAAAATTAATAAATGTTCATAATTAGATCACACCGCGTTAACTTAGTCCTATAAGATGGTAAACGTCGAGCCAATATGACAATTCATTTAGGTGGATCAGACAATGACCAAATCAACTCTTTTATCCAATGTTTTGAGAAAAGATATCACATGCCAATCACATGCATGCAAAATGGGCTAGCTAAATCAGCATATTATTTGTCACCTCAGTCCTAATTAAATTAACGGATGCCTAATCATGGCAGGATCCAATCAAATTTATTTAAAATATAGGGGATCATTTTAAAACTAAATAAAATTATAAGATCTAACACACTAGTTAAACCTATTTAAAATTTTAGGACTGTGATATGTATCCTTTAAAATAACTAAAAGATATCTACCCAAAAAATAATAATAATAAAAGGTATGGACCAAAACAAAAACCCTAAACGGTGAATTGATAAGCACGTTATAGTGCGTATTAAAATGATAGTCTATACTATTATAGAAAATTAATTTTCTCATTTAGTATCTGATATTTAATTTCGTAAAAATTTAAATGTTTTGTTTTACGTTAACTAAAAAATAAGAAGAAAATTGTCATTTTAATTTGAGTAGGAGATTGCCACTTACATATATTCTTTATATTTAATTTAGTTATTTTAAATATATATTACTGGTTTTAAATAAATTCTTATTCAATTTTTAAATTTAAAATAAAAAATTATATCATTATATAATGAAAAAATATTTAGGCACGAGTAACTTTCTAAGAAAAAAGAAGCAGCTTTTTAATGCTTCGCGGCCTCTTAACATACATTGTGACATTGTCTTCCATGATAGGCACCACTGAACTTCAATTAGTGGGAGTTTCTATCTTCCTTTTTTTCTCTTGTTCCGGTTGTTTCTTTCTCACGCATGCAATGTAGAAAATGATCCAGAACAAATCCATCGCCATTCAATGTTGGATATTTTGCTTGACTACTTTAGAAGCACTTCAAGCTATGATGGCATTTAACTGTCATATTCAACCATAATTTTTTAGGAATAAACATTCAAAGATATAAGTGTTATTAGTTTGGTCTTTTAAAAATAATATTAAAGAATCAATTTGATATTAAAAAATAACATTGAAAGACCAATTTGATATATTCATTATTGGAGGACCTAATTAATAACATTTGTATATTTGAAAAATCAAAATGGGTGCTTACTTTTTTTTTTATTTTTTATTTTGTCATAGTTCTCTATGATATGATGGCCACTCACTTAAATTTACATAATTTTGTATTATATATATATATATATATATGAATTTGGGTGATTATATTTATCTTATAGAAACAAATTGGCATTTAACTCAAAATATACAACTAGCATTTAAACTGAGTAATTTAGAAAAGTAGCCAAAACTATTAAGTTAATAGCCCTTATTATCACAAAAAAAAGGAAACTATTAACTGGCTCTATGAATTGTGCTGTTTTAAAAATTGGTTTATTTTTTTGTTTTTATTTGCAGTTAGATATATTCTTATTATAATTATAAAAATGTTACATTATTTTCATTATTGTATTCACAATTTTTTCATAGAATTTTGAAAATAAAAATAATGTAACATTTTTGTAATTATAATGAAAATATTTTAAACTAAAAATAAAAATAAAAAACAAATCAAGCACCTTCTAAGTTTTTTTTTTCAAGATCACAAGATATCTCTACACTATTTGGGAGTGTGACTAATTCTCACTCGGACCTCGGCTTGACCTTGATAATAAGATACTTCCCGTGGAACTTAAACTTCTACACTACAAGTAAAATTTGTCGACATAAAATTCAATTTTTCAATTGAGTTACACATTATTATTACTTCTTAGAAATTAATTAAAATGACGTAGATAAGGTAAACGGTTATACCTAATAATATCAAACTTATTTTTCTCACATGACTGCCTAATCTCTAATTTTCAACTACATTTTAAAATTGGTTCGACCTATTTGTGCATTTTGGTATTTGTTTTCTTTCATAATTATGGAAAAACATGAATTACACATTAAGCATGAATGTAGTTGTACATATTATAATCCTGTAAATTATAAAATTTATAATATATATGTATGAGTTGGGATCGAGACACCTGTATAAGAGAAAAATTCTTACACTAATTTTGGACCATTGATTATACTTAAATCTAAAGATTTAAAATCACCTAATTTAATGGAAAAGAAAATAATAATATATGTTTTTAATGAAAAGAGAAAATAATAAAACTTGTATTTAATGAAGAAAGAAATTTTTTTTTATCAGTTGAAGAAAGAGAATTTAACACAAATTATTAAATAAAAAAGTAAAAGGGTAAAAAAAGATTAAAGTATTTAATAAAAATGAGAATTACATTTTTTAAAAATAAATTTATATATATATTTTCATAAAATATGAATAATTTATAATTTATTTAAATAATTTAATAATACAATAAAATATTAACAACGAGTTTATAATTTTTTTTTACATAATCAACATATATACACAAAAAGAAAAACACAAACATATAAATAGTGATTTTTCAATATATTAATATATATTTAATTAATTATAAATTATTTATATTTTATGGAACTACTTACTCGATGAGTAAATTTTGACATATTTATATTGTTCCATAACTTTTTGCAAACACTGAACTTCATCAATCTAACCGTTAAATTGAAAGCTCTTATAAGATAAATTAACTCCATAAAATTTCTTATAATTTTAAAACTATTAGATAGCTATGAATGCCTGACTTATCTAAAATTTTGTGTGCATAATTATTAAGATAATATTACATGATTCAATTTTTAGATTGGTTAAATTCACGTTTTACTAAAAGTTATTGAGTGGTATAAGTACACAATACTTTACTCATAAAGTAAGTGAATCCCTCCCGTCCCCGCCACACACCACATATATATATTCTTTTTTCCACAAAAACAATCAGGAAAAAACAATACAAAATTGGGACACAGCTAAAAACTACATCTTACTCTTAACATTAAAAAAAAATGGAAGTAAGTATTATAAGATAATCAACTTTAGATAGAGAAGTCTTTAATTTAAGGAAAGATCGAGTCTCCATTATACAAAATTGCTCTGGAAGGTACTAAAGTAGGACGTGCTTAATTTATTTTGATTGTGATATGATGGGAAAAAATGACCCCTTAAATTTAGGAGACAATATTTAATGTATTCACTAATCACTACCTATGTGAAAAGTTGACTACATGAGTAACCGTTAACTTTCAAACACATTTTTTGTGTGAAGAAAATGGATGTACAGACCAAACAATAAGATTGAGACTTGTTTACCTTCTTTTTCACCACCTCATCAATATTGATCATAGAAAAGAACCATGGGAGAGCCGAATTTCAAACTGCTTGTGATTAAATGCCAACAAGACTCAAACAACAAACTATTAGCAAAGACTATCCAAATCTACCATAAACTAGACATATTATTTGTTGTTTCCCCTTTTTTCGATTACATGAGAACCAAATCTTAAAATTTACCTACCTGTCCAAGTGACACAATAATATCTATTTTCTTTAAAACTTCTATTCATCTATATCAATATATATATATTATTATACAAAATACATTTCATACAAATGAAGTTAATGTCACATGTCACTCATACATAAGTTTTTTTTTCCTTTAAATTTTTACTCCTTTGATATAGCCTAATTATTTTCCATATATCTAAAATTTATTTAAAAAATTTCAAATCCAATTCAAATTTTATTTAGATTAGATTTTATTTTTCTTAAGTGATAAATTTAAATACTCTAACTTTTGAAATTTATATTAATCTAAATACCAATTACTTATTTACCTATTAATAAGTATGATTAATGAAGATCATATATCATAGTATATTCAAATTATTAATATTTTTTAAAATAATTAAATATCAATTATACTTATTTTCCTATTATAATAAACAAGTACTCTAATAAACATTTACATTGAAATATTTTCTCCCTTATTCAAATACTTAAAGTTTTATATTTTTATAGTTATTATTTATTTTTTGGTATCTTGTTAGATATTAAATATATTAAATGCTTCATAATAAAGTTAATTTTGATGAATTTTTTTATTTTTCTTCTGAGATAATTAAATTAAAAAATGATTAAGTTAATTTTTGCATAAATCTGATTAAAAAAATTCTTATAAAAAAATAAAAATAAACAACATATTATAATTCAAAAAAATTGTACGTATCTAATATAATAAATATGTATATCACGCAAGTAGTAAATTTAGTTTTTAATGAAAAATGATGTTCAGTTTGATATGTATAATATGATATCAAGGGAAAATTTTAATTTTATTATAATACTAAAAAATAATATTTTCTATTTTTATAATTATATAATTACTTCTTAAGAATTTTTCCGACTTTACTATAATCATGGTATCTCGTTTAGACATAATAATGAAGCAGCAGCACTTTTTAGGTTTGATACACGGCACTGGAAAAGTTGGCACTATTCTACTTAATCATTTATGAGGTTTTTCTTTTCTTAATTCCATATTTTATTCAATATTCTTTCTTTATCAGCCTTTTCGCCTCTCATTTATACATTCTGAGTGGCGTATGGGTTGACTAATGACCATAATAACTTCTTGTTATGTAGTTGTTCTAGCCCCAACCCCAATTCTATTTATATAAAAAAAGTCTAAATTATTCTTCTAGGCCAGCTAGTTTAAATTTGTTGTAAGTTAAATAAATTTTATGTTTATAAACAAGCGATTAGTTAAAATAGTAAGTAATTACAATCTGAAGTTTCAGGGAAAAAGTTTTATTTTTGACGTTGTCATTATTAGGAAGACTCATAATTATTACACTCTCGAGTCCGAATGAGATTAGTTTTATACATAAATTAAAAATACTTATAGTTCAAGAAAAAAATCAATTTCATGTTTATTCCACTTTTACTTGTTGTAATTTAATCCTTTAAAGATATTGTAAATATATTTATTTTTATCCCTCTTTGAACATAATTCTTGGAAAAAAAATTGATGTGAAAGTCAACAAACAATCCAATTTTTATTGGAATTGTAGAGGCAGAAAATGTATTTCAACAAAAAAAAAAATTCTACCTACAAATGTTTTTCAAGATAATATTGTAGTAACTTCACTTGAAAGGAAAGCCACTTTCTTAGTTGAATTATGCTATGCTAAGTGGGTTGCATAGTGTTCGGCTCAAAACTTAGAAGGAATCGCCGACATGCGATTTCTCTGTGTTTTTTGTCGGGAAAGAATTAAGATTTCTGACATCAATGACAAATTGGCATCGTCACGTGGTGTAGTGTGATTTATATAAGCAATATTCTAATTTGTCACGTGATATAGTGTCACTCTATAAGCCATTTTCTACTTCTGTCACTTGATAATGTCTTGGTGGAAATGGAGAGTGCTCCCCCATCTCCTTTCATGTAGTGTCCAATAATGAAAAACCGAAAAAATGATCCAATATCCTTTTTTCTTTCTTTCCTTCATGAATTGCAGCACATTCCTGACGGCAAAGCTTAAGCTCATATTATGATTTTTTTATTTGGGCCATCACGATATGATTTTTTATACTATCATCTAATGATGTTTTAGCACATTATTAAAGAATTAGAATTTTTAAATAATTGTTATGATAAATAATCAAACTCTTTTAATGATAAGTCAATACATGATTAGATGACAATGTAAAAAAAATTATACTGACAATGAATCAAAATTAAACTTTATATATTTATAGAAAAATTGATGGCAGAATTAATTAATGAAAATTCCTAGGATCAAGAATTATCAAACTATATTTTTATGGACAAATTGATGGCAGAATTTCATACCGCCAATAATTTGAGCAGGATTCAGTACCAATTTTTTTTTATATAAACAATTAAATTACTTACTATCAAATAGTTATTGTCAATATTAATTTTGAATTTATAACAACTTGTGTTATTGGCATATATAGTACTGTTATGAGTCTTATGACTAGTTTTTTCTTTTAGAAGTAGATATTTGTTTCTTGGTTTTTGTCAGCGAATTAATAAAACTTTGTAATGTTTGATAATAATAAAAAAAAAGTTATGTATGCATGTGCGCATGACAAAACCCTACTATTGTGCTAGGTCGCTGACTCATTACAGCCAAATTATTAATAATTTAGCTAGTGAAACAAATTTATTTATGATAAAACACGTGAATGTGTTTTTTAAGGGGAATTATAAGAATAATCACTTGCTTCCCCTCCTCTTGAAAATAGAGGTGTTCAAAAATTTTCCAAGAAGTTTAAGAAAAAATATTGAAAATAAGTTAGTATTTAGGTTTAAATTAGAATATGTAAAATTTACATCTAAACAAACAAACAAAGATAGTCAGACTCTCGTATTGTTTTTTAGACATATGGATATAAGTTAAATATCATTTATCTCCTTCCTTTCTTTTTCTTCATTTTCATATATATTTAGAAATCATATTACAATAACTCCAAATATTCTTTTTTAAACTCCCAACTACACAGTAAAAGGTATGTTACATGTCAAATATAACCACATTTTTTTTTTAATTTACTCTGTTTTTTATGTGGTCCTCCATGTACAAGCAGTGAAATTGGACTCTCATAAATATTCATCCTGTTTCTGTCAGATTTGAAGACCGAACCTTTTAAATTGAACACCAAATCATAAAATTGTTATTATGTTAAAGATTAAATTTTTAAAAAAATTAAGAGTTTAATTAATCATAAGTTTAAATTGTTAAGTTTAAGATTTTAAAAAATGTTATGTTTAAATTTTAATAAATAATTTTTTTACACTATTATCTAATTATAAATTGTCACATTATTAAAAAAGTTAGATTTCTCAAATAATTTTATCATAGTCAAACTCTTTTAATAATGTGACAATACATAATTGAATGATATTATTAAAAAATTCATTGATAATAAATTCAAATTAAACACAAATTTTAAATTTGTAAATAAAAATTTAAGAATAATTATTTTTATTTAATATTCCTCCTCGAATTATTTGGCTTAAAAGCACAAGTTCAGCATACTTTATGTCAAAATTTAATATAATTAATAAAAATGAGGTATATATGAAAAATCGAACTTTTGAATACTTATTCATAAAACTTTTATTACTATTTCAAGAATTAACTTTACTAAAGACTACACATTTAAGCCGTTAAATAGAAACTTAAAATAATTTTATATTTTCGCGTTTGAATCCTAAATATTCAACATAGTTGTCAGCTTTCCAAATGAATATCTTCAAACCCACGATAACTTGAAAGAGCATCAAATATTAATGTTTTGTATCAGTAACGTTAGTCATATATCCTTTTTTTTTTTTTACATTGATTATATTTTCTTATATTATTAGATTTGTTTATAAATTTTTAGAAATTTATATGATTAAATTTTATAATTTTATATCAAGTGCAAGTTACATACAACTTTTTTTTAAGCATATATGTAAAAAAAAAATTCATGCGGCTAAACTTTCTCTAGTGGACTGTTCATTGATGTAATAGATAGGTGCTAGTAGATGTGAACCTTTGAGCCTTGCTCACCAGAGGAAGCAAGTTTTACTAATAAATGGCAGAGGTCGGGGGATGAAAGAGGAAAGTCATGCACATATGACAACCCAAATCAAATCTCTAAATGAGAGAGGATTTGAAGATATCACAGCTTCTCTTTCTGGTCCAGAATAAACTACCTAATAGCGGAAACTGACATAATTATTATATAGAATGATATTATTTAAATATTTAAAAACATTAAATTATACATGAAGTTATATAAAAAATTATAAATGTTTATATGTATAAATTGTTATTACATAACATTACACTAATATTACATATATTTGACTGGTTTGCTGGCCCTCTATACTCTTTACTCATTACGTTTATTGGACACTTCAGCTACAAGTGCTGATTTCGTCTGTTATTGTTGCATGCGTGTGTACCCTCTTTCTCTGATGCTATGCCTGGCCGCGTGTTCTCTTCTTTAGCCATATACTTAATTATAGTGTGAGTCCAAGCTTCCTGGATTGATGCCTATAAATATCTATGCAACCACCCTCATTAATTATCTAAACTAACCCATTATTCTTCTTCTCAGAGTTGAATCTCACTCAACCCATTTCTTAATTTGATTTCTGCTCATTCCAAAACAAGCACTAGCTAGCTAGGAAGCAGACTAGTTACCTTCTGTTGCCTTGCTAGAAATTAGAATAAATCAAGTTCTTAGCTACCAAAGGATCCCTCTGTTTCCTTTTACACTTAACATTTTCTATGATGTGTTTTCTTTTCCCCAGCTTTCTTACTTGGTTCCATTTGAGAGCTATATATGAAGCTAGTTGAAATGCCATGATCATCACTTCAAACTCAAGCACAGGTGAAAATTTGAACTTGTGCATAATTTTGTGTTTTATCACCTTATATATATCTATTAAGCTATGTCGTCTGTATAATTTGCCACACAGCCTTTGAGGCTTATGGTTGAATTAGAAGCTAAAAATGTTGAAATGGTTATAATTTCGATAGGATGTCTGTAGACATCAATGAGAACATTAAAAGAAATATATATTATTCCCCTCCAATCCAAATAAAGTTGAACTCCATCCCGGTTATTTATAAGTAAAACTTCATATAGCTATATAGCATAGAAATTAGGGCAACAGTGGTAGCACTAACTACGGGGAAAATTTTCAGCGTGAGGTTTCCTTCAAATCTGAATCTTCTATAAGCCTTGATATCATAGAAGTGAAATTGGGCACAAATTAATGGAATCACCTCATCAATGGGTAAGCTTTGTGCTGAAATTTTCATAGATTAATTAAGTCCTAAATGAAAAATAATAATAATAGTTTGCTGAAAAATTGAATGAAATTAACAGTTTGCTGAGTTTCTTATCATTATAATTTTATTGCATGGCGGCTCTAAGATTCTCATTACATTGTTGAATCTGGGTATTTTGACCATTTAGTTTCAGACTGACCGCCTAAGTGGCAGTTCCAAATTTGTGATATATGGCAACATACTGAACTTTGGAAACACAAACGACACAGCACTGGCTGACTTGATTTCCTTTACTTCTTTCTTCCACCAAGTACGCGGTTGCTGCATTCAGTCTGCCCCAAAACTATTGGTAAAGAAATCTTATAATTTCAATGGCTCATACACAATTCCAAGTTATTTTCCTTAATTAGTATATATGTTTAGTCAATTTAGTGGACAGTCATTACTTGATTTAGCTAGTTAGTTTATGCATAGATTGGTAATTGTGCTTGCTTGGAATGAATAATGATTGATTCTTTTTCATGTGCTTGCGTATCATTTATTATGTAATCTCACGGTTGAGACCAGGTATTTCCACAGCCCCCTAGCTAGCTCCCAGATGGATTATGAACCTCCATTTCTAGAGACCTACAAGACCATTCTGCAAAAATTCCTTTGGGACACAAAAAATGACAACTGCTCTATGATGGAGAGATGTGAGCTACCTTTAATTGATCTTGGCCGGTTAAATCTTGAACATCCTGAGAGAGACGGATGCATGAAAGAAATCACTGAAGCTGCTAGGCAATGGGGTTTCTTTCAGGTTGTTAATCATGGGATTTCACAAGAGCTTCTGGAGAGCATGCAGTTTGAGCAAATGAAAGTGTTCCATCAGTCTTTTGTGAAGAAATCAGCAGAAGGTTTCTTCAGTTCATCTGCCAAAACTTACAGGTGGGGGAACCAGTCTGCTACCAATCTGAGGCAACTGTCATGGTCTGAAGCCTTTCATATATCTCTGCCAGACATATCAGGGATGGACCAGCACAGAAGTCTGAGGTAGGCATCTCCATAATTTTGTTTTTGCACTATATATATATATGTTTAAACTGTCTATGGGAATGCAATACTGAGTTTTTCAAGAAACGAAAAGTTGCAAACAAAATATAAAAGACGACTTGAGAGCAGAGATGGTTCAAATCTTGCTCTTACCCAAACTAGGTATAGGACTATAGGGGACAACAATAGGAGGTCATCCTTTTTTCTATCTAAACCCTTCAATCATTAATTAGTTAAATTACCATTTGATCACCAGTTCCTGGCATTGAATTTGCATCCTAGCTTTCTTCTTTTTTGGTGTAATGGGGAATAGACACTACTCTAGTAGGTGGCTTTGCAACCTATCTCTAATGATACACATTCATTTTCTTCTCAATGTTTAAAAACGTATCCTTTCCTTCATATTGATTGAATTGACATAAATTATATGTAACTTAATATGTAAATAGAAAAAATCTATGGTAGGTAATTTAATAAAGAATTAGAAGCAAAAAATTATAGGCTAGTTGTACATGGATAACTATATATCCCCCTCTCGAGCCCATCCCTTAAAATTGGTCGGGAGGGGCTTAGTTTCGTTTGATGCAAAAGTTGAGCCAAAGAGACACTTACAGTACAAAGAAAAAAGCAATATCATTGAGTAAAGAAGAGGTTTTGAATTGAAATTCCTTCTAGACATGACTGTGAGATACTTCTTGCCACTTACTTTTGCATAGTTCAAGTATTTTAAAATAATAAAGGTAACAAAAATTTCAGGACATCATTATAAAAAAGTTTCCTTTTTAATGTAATAGCTACAACATGTTCCTCTTTGATTGTTTAGAGATATTTTGAAATACTTTTATGACCTTTTGTTATGACCATGCTTTCAAATGCCCATGTTATGCTAATATGCTTTATATATTTTACCTTATTCTCTTACGATATTTTTAAATTTAGATCAAGCATTGAAGCTTTTGCAACAACAATGGCCCCACTTGCCGAAAGCTTGGCGGAAATTCTGGCCCGCAAACTGAATATGAAATCCAGTTATTTCCGAGAGAATTGCTTGCCAAAAAGTTCTTTTATTCGACTGAATAGATATCCTCCATGCCCAATATCTTCAAAGGTGTATGGCCTGTTGCCTCACAGTGACACTAGTTTTCTTACCATCGTATATCAGGACCAGGTTGGGGGATTACAATTGATGAAAGATGGAAAATGGGTTGGTGTCAAGCCTAATCCACGAGCGCTAGTTGTTAATATTGGTGATTTATTCCAGGTGAAACCTCTTCATTATTAGTTCTCAGAAAATTCTAAATTTGTAAATGATGTTTCCTGATGCAGTTAAAAAATTTGTTTGGTAGCATATTGGTATTGGTATATGATTATTTTCAAAAGGACTATGATTACTAAGAAGACATGTCATAATAATGACCAACATATATGCTTCCATTTTCAATTAGCACTCCATAATGGTTAAACCCTCCAAATTGCCATCAGACCTCAATGGACCAAAAGGCTTGAAAGTATGATAATAATAGTCCAATGGAATCAAATAGAATGAATACGTCAGAAGGTATTAACCATGACATAGTTAGTGTTAAAGATTAAAAATAAAATAGTAAACATTCATTTTGGTCTTTCAAAAATACAAGTGTCATCACTTTGGTCCTTTAAAATTTTTTGACATAACCAATTTGATGTAAAAAATTATATTAAATGATCAATTTGATGTTAAAAATTGACATTATAAAACTATTTTGATGTATTCATCATTCAGGACCTAATTGATGACAACGATATCATATGTGCATCATTTCTATTGTATGTGCATCAATTGCTTAAGCTTTTTCCATAGTTGATTTTTTTTGGACAATAAACTTCACTCAAAAAATTTAATTACGAGTCTCTAAAAAGAAAAATTATTAAGTAGGCACTGGTTATTATAAATTTTTCATTTAACATTAAATATGTGTAAGACATAAATTTATAAATACACATATTTTTAAAAAATATTCTAACAAATGTGAATTGTTGAATTGAATGTTTATATAGGCATTGTTTACTTAAGAATTTCTTACAAAGAAAAGTGTTAGTCAAATACCTTCAATAATTAAATTTGTCTGTCCTATAGTGGTTGACTAAATAGGTCTTCTCAAAGGCCTCCAATACTTTAATTTGTGTGTCCTATAATGCAGGCATTGAGCAATGGCGTTTACAAAAGTATAAAACACCGAGTGGTTGCTGCTGAAAAGGTGGAGAGGTTTTCTGTGGCATTTTTCTATTGCCCCTCCGAGGAGGCAATGATACAGAGCTATAGCATGCCAGCTATGTACAGGAAATTCAATTTGAAAGAGTATAGACAGCAGAATGAGAAAGATGTCAGGCAAACTGGTGATAAAGTGGGGCTCTCTAGGTTTCTTCTGTAGAAGTATATGCATACATATAGTTCTCTGATGAAGCACATTTTACTCTCTGCTCTTGTATTAAAGATAAGCCTCTTGCTTGAGTAATTCAAACATACGTTATTCTATTGGCTAGTTTCTTTTTTGCATTAAAATTAAAAAAATATTAAGATTAAACTTAAAATGCTAGTTTAATTAAACCACTTAAATCACGTTAGTTGACTTATACATTAACTAATTCTCTCAATTGTTACGTTCATTTCTCAATCATAACTTTCTTTTTTCTATTATTATTGTTATTATTATTATTATTAAAGATACAATTGGTACAAGGAATAATAAAATAATGTTAGCATCTCAATCATAAAGACATCAATGAACACAAATAATTTCATGCTAATCATGGCTAAATGTGAATCAAATCAATGACATGTGCAAAGAACGATTATGACTTTTTTGTGAATCTATAATTGTGACCCTAGCTTTACTTTATAGAATAACCAATAGCTAATATGCTATTGTGTGAGTGAATGGGTTTTCGCTGAGTAGTAATGTAAGTACTTCAAAAAAGTTATAGCCCAAGTATCTACATGTTTTGTATATTAAATTAATAAAAAAATCATCTTATATATATACAATAGAAGAAAAATAGTGGTATATGGCAACCAAATTTTTATTGCTATAAATCTTAAAATGAACTTTTATTATAATTATTCTTTCGTACATTTAGGTATCATAAATTATTTTGTGACAAAACTTTCAGTGGCGATTTTTTTGTTTATATTTTTTTTTTAGAAAAAATGTTGCCGCGAAAAATGTGAATTTTCTTGTAGTTAATTAGGTGGACCGAAAATCGAGGAAAAAGAAAGGTGCAGTCAATTGTACACTTGTACTCCCTGGTCTTGCTTCTATATTTTAGTACAATTGATCAAACTTAAATTGTTTCTATCAAACTCAAATTATTTTGGTGAGAATTTCTATATATCAAACTAAAATTGTTTTGGTGAGAAGGACAAAGAAAAGATAATTAACAAACAAATATTATGCTAATTCTGTCTGCAAATAAACTATACCTCAAGTCCTCGCATGGCTGATATATCCCAGAAAACCATCTGCCGTTGCTGCTTAACACAATTTTTTCCCCCCAGTAAGTCTGCAGGTTGGTTTCCCTGCCTCAACGCATGTAGCAAGCTGATGACATATTCAAACAAGGTTTTCAGCAAAAGAACATATATCTTGAATGATGCTCCAATCTAAGATGACATTTTTAATTGTTTAGCCTACATAATTTATTATTTATGCTAAGGTATATCTAGACAATAATTTAGCAGAAGTACAAGTGTAATGTACTTGACTCCATATTCTTTAGTCGTATCGTTAGGGCAATATAAGAGAGTTTCAATTTCAAAGCATAGTGTCTAGTACAGCATATAGATGAACAATGACCAAGTGTTTGTCAAAAGAGTAACATTACAATATATATACTGTGAAATAAATTTTTGTAGAAAGTGAATTTTATCAATTCAATCGTTGAATCATGTAATATTATCGTGTTGATCATGCATACTAAATTTGATATCAATTGAATATTCATAGGTAGATAATATAATAGTTCATATTTACTTATATTTTAAAGAGCATATTATACATTAAAATAAAGTAATTAAATAAAGTAACAATTAATTTTTAAGTTTTATGAAATTTTATAGAATTGATCTATTTCACATGAACTTTCAATTTAATGGTTGAATTGATAAAACTCAACATTTATAAAATGTTAGTCAACAGAGTAAGTATTGCAAGACTTACTCGTGGAGTAAATGGTGTTGGGGGTCAGGAGGAGCCCGAAAAGTTGGAGAGATATGTTTAATGGACTTACCGATGAACCACACCAATGAGTCTAACATCATATGTCAATCAAAAATCTTAAGGTATTAGGTTCATGGTTCATTCCAATTAGGGTTGTTAAACGGGCTAACCCGACTCATTTAAACCTGGTCTGTTACAAGCCTGACAAAAAATGAGTTAATTTAAACGGCTTAACATTTTGTGTATACAACTCGTGAGCCTAATCACGTTGCCCATTTACTTAAAGAAATAAAAGAATTTTTTTAATTTCTTTAAATAAACTCATCCAATAATTTTCAGGTAAGTTACAAGTATATAAAGACTTAGAGAGGTCTTCCAATAAATCAAAATATGGTCAATAACAATAATTTTCAAGATTATACAATCTCTAAAGTTGTAAATTGACAAATTCATTCATTTACAGTAGCGTCACACTCCACGTAGTGTCAACAGCACATTAGAAATAACAAAACAATAACATAACAAAATGACAACACATACTAGCAATGAATTGATTTAAATGAGTCAATAATATTGAAACCCAACTAGTATATTTTTGACAGATAAACGGGTTAACCTGACAAGTTTGGCTCATTTTGACAATCCTAATTTTAGTTATATGTTCATCAGTTTACCAATTCCTTACCAATGTAAGACTATTCACCATATTCCACTTGAATTCCCAATAATTTCACTGCATGTCCGTCACTTTGACTAAGTCACGTCTTCGCCAACATGTTACGGTTGCCCATTGCTCCACAACATAGGTTGGATTGAACCCAATTTTCACAGGAGCCATACCTTACCACTCGATATGGGCTTTTGTGTAACCACTGTCTCTCAAATACACTTTCTAGCCGATTCGAACTATCAACACCGATACTACTTGTTGGGATTAGAGCTGTCAATATGGGTTACAACTTGTGAGCCAACCCAGCTCAACCTGCCAAAATGGGGGGTTGGGTTGTTTAAATTTCAGGTCACACAAATACAGGCCGGGCCGGGTTGCTTCATTTTCACCACGGGTTAAACGGGTTCGAGTCGGGTTATCGTGGGTTGACCCGCTTGTTTTTTTTAAAAAAAATTGGCAAAAAATTACTCTCATTTTGAAACCCTAAAATATCACCAACATATCTTCAAGTCATTCCACCATAACTTGAGACTGAGAACCCATCGTCGGCGTCGCATCTGTCCAGTGACCAGCAGGCAGCAGCATCGCATCTCGCCAGCAAGCAGTAACCCACCACCAGCATCGCATCATCCGGTCATCCCTTGACCTTCTGCCCTCAGGTACTAAACACACACACACCTCATTTTTCAAAGGCCATCAGAGATTCAGATCTTCTTGCACAAGAAAGAAAAAAAGGAATAAGTTCTCATACAATACGAAAGCGTCAAATCAGTGAATTTAAAAAAGCATTTGCATTATTTCTACTGAATTTATGAGTTATGTTGACTTCCATTTAATTCCATTCCGTGTGTGTGTATATATATATATATATATATATATATATATATATATATATAACCAGTATGTGTGTGTGTGTGTGTGTATATATAGATTAATGGGTTTAACTTCGGTGTCCAATATATATATATATAGCAATATATGATATAGATATGTAGATTAATGTTATGTTGCTTGCTCACTTCACTGCAACAACTTCATTATGTTTTTTGCTTTTGGCTCAACATTGACTGCTTATTATCTTGAGATGTTGTGTTTCATCTAAAGTAACTTGTTTGTTGATAATATTATATTTCCTTATGTTCATAGCTTGTGTGTTAAATTGTTATAGTTGTAATTTGCAATATGACTTCGGAAACTGTACATCAAAGTATGAATTGCATTGATGATGAATTCAAAAATGTGGATGAAATGGTGCCAACAGAGATAGATGATAGTTGTGAGACTGATAGAGCAAGTAAAAAGGCTAAATCTTGCACTTTTGATGTTTGGAAAATTTTCACTAAAATTGGTGTGAAAGATGGTAAAGAAAAGGCTAAATGCAATGGGTGTGGGCAAGAGTATGTAGTTGGTGGCACTAAAATAGGAACTTCAACCTTATTGCGTTACATGAAAAAGTGTAAACTTCTCCCTAAATATTAAGATGTGGCTGCAATGATAATTGACCATGGAGGGAAGTTAAGGTCTAGAGAAATTGACCACAAACGTGTACGTGAAGTTATTTCCATGGCCATCATTGAGCATGGTCTTCCATTTACTTTTGTTGAATATAAGTGGATTAGGGAATTGCACACGTTAAATTTGGATGCAAAACATTATAGTAGGAACACTGCAGTATCTGATATTTGGAAATTTCATCTTAATGAAAAAGAGAAATTGAAACAATCAATGTACAAATGTCGTAATCGAATTTGTTTGACATTTAATTGTTGGACTGCTTACACTATCGAGGGATATATTTGCTTAATTGCTCACTTTGTTGATAATACATGGAACTTGAATAGCAAAATCCTTGCTTTTTGTAAAATGGAGCCCCCACATTCAGGGATTGGATTGGCAAAAAGAGTGTTTGATTGCTTGAAAGATTGGGGAATAGATAAAAAGATATTTTCTCTTACTTTGGACAATGCTAACACTAATGACAATATGCAGGATATATTGATTGAGTTATTCTCTTTGCAAAATAGTTTGTTGTGTGATGGTGAATTTTTCCATGTGAGATGTAGTGCCCATATCTTGAATCTTATAATTCAAGAGGGCTTAAAGGTGACTAGTGGTGCTTTGCACAAGATTAGAGAGGGCATCAAATATGTGAAAGCATATGAGGCAAGAAAGATTAACTTTAGAGAATGAGTTGATCAAGTAGGTGGCATTGATACTAATGTGGGTTTGAGATTGGATGTCTCCACTAGATGGAATTCAACATTCATTATCTTTGAAAGTGCAATCAAGTATTGTCGTGCTTTTTCTAGTTTGTCTTTACATGATAGAAATTTTAAATATTGTCCAACAAAAATGATGAATGGAGAAGGGGTGAGAAAATGTGTGAATTCTTATGCCCATTTTATTTGATAACCAATTTGATTTTAGGTACATCTTATCCAACCTCCAACTTGTACTTCATGCAAGTATGGAAAATTGAATGTTTGTTGAAGAATAACGTCAAAAGTGATGATCCAATAATTAAAGACATGGCTGAAAGGATGACAGTTAAGTTTAGCAAGTATTGGAATGATTATAGTGCCATTCTTGCAATTGGGGCTATTCTTGACCCAAGGATGAAATTTGATTTGCTAAGATTTTGCTATTCCAAACTTGATTCATTTACTTGTCAAGAGAAGCTTGATTATATCAAGGGCAAGTTATATAAGCTTTTTGAAGAATATGCGAAAGAAAATTCAAATGAATCGAGTACATCAAGTTCCCCAAATGTGAATCCAATGCAACAAGTTTCCAATCCACACCAAGGGCAAGGAATGGATGCATTTGATGTAAGTATGGTTTTCTTTCAAGAATTGAATTTCTTCCAATAATATTTAATTTTTCCTTTGGTTAATTGTTTTTTTCTTTTATATTTCCAATTTTCTTTCAATGGCATAGGAATATATCAATTATGTGAGCCAACATGTTAATGTCACTGGGAAGTCTGAATTGGACCTTTATTTAGATCAGGCACAACTTGAACCTAGGTTATTTGAGAAGTTGGATGTGTTGAAATATTGGAAAGATCGCCAAAACGTTATCAAAACCTTTCAAGGATGGCATGCGATGTATTAAGTATTCCAATCACTACTGTCGCTAGTGAGTCCGCTTTTAGCATTGGTACTCGTGTGCTTAATAAATACCATTGTTGCCTTCTTCCTGATAATGTTCAAGCTTTTTATCTTACCCCGTAATTGGTTAAATGACTTCACTTATTCCGGTAATATTCATAACCTAACCTTACTTTACTCTTTTGAATTTCAAATTTTATTTCATTATTGTTATACTTCTAAACAAATATTCATTGCTAATTTTATAGCATTTTTGGCATGTAGATGAAGATGATGAAGCTAATGGGAAAGTTGATATTAATTTTTCAAAACAAGATTCCAATGTTGTTCATGAAGATGAAATTCATGAGATTGAAAATTGAGATTTGTAGAGTTGAAGAGTTAAAGATTGGGGATTCATGAGATTCCAATGTTTTGTAACTTATGTAGTTTGAAGTTTGAACTTGTTGTTTTGTCATTGGATTCTTACTTATGTAAGTTATGTTTATGTTGGATGTTGTGATTATGACTTAAGGTTGATGATAAAATGGTTTTAAATATTTTGTTAGTGATATATCATAGGTTTGATAATTATTTTATGCTTTAGAGTTTATTTTTTATTTTCCTCTAGTTTTTTAAAAATTTTAAAAAATTTCTTTATTATTTTTTTGTGGGTCAACCCGTTTAACCCACCAACCCACTTAAAGTGAGCCAGGTTGATCATTTTTCAACCCGCCACAAAAGTGAGCCAACCTGGCTCAACCCACTTAACCTTCAACTCGTGGTGGGCCAACCTGGGTGGGTTGGGTTGGCCCGTTTTGACAACTCTAGTTGGGATCAAGGGAGCGCACAATGCTGGGGAGATATATTCAATGGACTTACCGAAAAACTGCACTAGTAGGTCTAACATTACGTCTCAACCCAAACTTTAAGGTATTAGGTTTATGGGTCATTTCACTTATATGTTCATCACTTTGTCTATTTCTTACCAACGTGAGACTCTTCACTAACATCTCACTCACTTGAATACATATATATATATATATATATATATCTGCTATCATGAATAAATTTTTAAAATCTAAATTAAAATAGTTGTTATATGTTCTATACTTCGTGTTAGTATTTCAGACAAAATGAATGTTTCAATTTATATATTTAATTTAAGTCCAATTTTTATATATAGGTTTATGTTCGATTTATAAGCACTTACTGATTTTTCCCCCATGATTGAGTAAGCTCGGCAGAACAAATTTAATTCAAATAAATTATTTTAAACTTATTTTTGTTTAAAATTTTTTAATTTATAAAAAGAGTAATGTTACATAGTCAAGTTAATTTGACAGAATTTAGCCAAAGTTTTGTCAAGATTGAAGGATGGTTGTTGGATAAATCAAAGTGGTAGAGAGACCACTCATCCACATAAGAATCAATAATAATGTCAACTCATTCTGTAAAAAATTATAGCTATCTGGAAATAAGTCATAAACAACTTATATAATAAGTTTTTAAAAAATAAACCAGAATTCAATTGCTTTTAAAATTAGTAATTGCTGAAAGTTGTTGCGTGTCCTAGGGCATGTTTGAATTTGATTACTTTTTTGGAATAATTATTATTTTTTCAATTAAAAGTTATTTTATTTAAAATTTATCTTATTTGTTTAAAGTGTGTAAATTTATTATAAGTTAAGATTATTTTTTCATTAACTAAAAACAACTTTTTTTAGAAAAGCTTTTATCTAAACTTTTAATTATTTGATTTCAGATTATTTCAAAAGCTTTGAGAGAGAAATATCTATTTCCCCTCAACCAAATAACATTTTCAATCATTCCATATATATTTTGGTAATTTAATACATAAAAGCGATTTTTTTATACAATCCAAACAAAACTATTTATCTTAAAATCGATTATGAATTAATCTATCCAAACATAAATTAATTTTCTCATAATTACTTTTCTTGAAAATTGAAAGTAATTACAAAAATTACAAAAATCGCGACTAAACGACATTTTTTTTTAATTTCGTTTCCTCGTTTTCTTGAAAGTGACAGTGAGGAATTGAACCCACATATCTTTGGTGGGTTTACCACTACACCAATTGAATTTTTTGACATATGAATGTAAATTATAATATATATTAATTATTAGTAAATGATATTTGTATTGACGTTACCATTAAATAATTACCTTAAATTTTCAAATTTGCATATAACTTGAGCTGTTAAAACGGTCCATCCTTGTCGGGTCGGCTTATTTACTCGTATAAATTATACGAGTCGAGATTCAAAATTAATGACCCGTAAAAACAGAAATAATTTTAGATCGACCTCGCGAGTTAAACGAGCCAACCCGTAGGGCTCGCAAGCCGCCCACGTAAATACGCGGACGGCCTGTGAGTTCTGCGAGTTAGTCAGTTTAACTCACGTGTTAAACAAGTCGATCAAAATTATCCCCGTTTTTACGGGTCATTAATTTTGAAGCCCGACTCGCATAATTTATTCGGGTAAACGAGCTGACTCGACGAGATTGGACCGTTTTGACGCCCAAGTTATATGTAAATTTGAAAATTTTAAGTAATTATTTAATAGTAATATTGATACAAATATCATTTAATGATAATTAATATATATATGATAATTTACATTTATATCTCAAAAAGTCATTTGATGTAGTGCTAAAGTTAGCATGCCCTAAAGGTATGTGGGTTCCATTCCTCACCCTTTCACTTTTAAAAGAAAGAGGAAACGAAATTTTTTTTTTAAAAAAAAGGTCGTTTAGCTGCGGTTTTTGTAAAAACTGCGGCTAAACGATACCACATGTCAACTTTACATCACTTGCGCTAGTCCACTTGGCGCAAGTGCCACATGTCACATCAGTTGCCCGAAATGGACTAGCGCAAGTGCCACATGTGTAAAATAAAAATAATACAAAATTATGACATGGCAAAAACAACCCCATATCAGTAAATAGTTTGAAAACAATACTAATTTGATAAATTGTTTCTAAGATGACACCCACTTGGTCAATCACCCGTCAATTTACACTTTAACCAAGTTCCCAACGTAGGTTTTCCTTCATAAGTTGATTTTATAAGTTAGATTGCTATCTTTGTAATTAGAATATTTTCTATCATTAAAAAGTATACATATGTGTAGAGTGTTCATAGGTTGGGTTGGTCGGGTTTTGGGGGAAAAAATATTCAAATTGATCATCTTTAATCGGGTTGGTTTGGCTCAGGTCATCTGGTTATCTGATTATTTATTTTTTCTCATAGCAAAATAGCAAACATACTATTGTTAAATACTTCAAACTCAATTAGACAATTACATATGAATTTTAAGCATACAAGTCTTCAAGTATAATACAAGTATTAAGATAAAAGTAAAGTCAAGTTTGGGAAGTAACATTTTAACGTCTCAAAACCATCATAAGCTTCATTTGTAATATAAATGTATGACATTAATAATTGAAGCGTTACTATCCTAGTATGCAACTAAAACAAAATAAAAATAATTGAAAGATTGAGGCTTGAAAATGAAAATTAAAGATATATAATTATATCTTAGGTTTTTAAATGAATGACAAGCTAAATAACAAGAAGATAATATTTAAAATTTTATTACTTTTTGGGTCATTTCACTAGGATATCAGGTTATAAAATACAAAATCCGTGAATTGAACAAATCATGGTCGATTTTGATAAAATTGGACCCGATCAACTTGAACCAATTTTTTTTTAATTAGTTTGGGTTGGTTTGTCGGGTTAATCGGGTCAACCAAACCAATAAACACCCGTACATATGTGGCCATTCATTTTAGACATATTTGTTTTTTCCTTGTAAGTTTATTTATAATAATGTTATTCTAAGCTTTTTAGGGAAAATAAAAAGATACTCCCAAGAATTTACCTCGTTGTTTTGAAATAGCTTATGATTTTTTAATCTGCATGTGGGTTCCTTAAACTATTTGAAACTAACAAATAAAACCCTCTATCTACCAACTATACTGATCATGTTACATGCACATATTTATTAATTAATTTATGTGGCACTTTCTCATTTATTCACACTTTTTTTTAAATAATTCTTTCTTTTTAATTTAATTTCTATTGTCAAAAAATAAAAAATTACCAAATGATTAAAGAAGAAAAATTAAAAGGAAAAAATATTTTTAAATATTTTAAAAGAAGAAATAATATGAATAAATGAGAAACTATTATCTGCATTAATTAACACTATATGTGATGAGCAATTTTCGTTCACCTGATATACGAAAGACTTATGTGCAAGTTTATGAATGTTAGACCTCTCTTTCAAATTTAAAAATTCATAATAACAACCACAAAACAGAATAAAGTTCAAAGAAAGATTGTTTGTACAATTTTATTGTTTTTAACCTATATTATTTTATACATTAAGACTGTGTTTGATGTATCGTATAAGAAGGGTCTGATAGTATAAACATGTAATATCAAGCCTTAGCAGGTGTTTGGTACACTCATCTAATAGTATAGTCAAAGATGGTCAAACATTTTTATCCCATTATAATCGTATAAGATTATCCTCTCTCTCACCCTTCATATGACCTGATAAGATATTCATTCTACTTCTACCATTTATTTCATCTATCTCACTCTGCATCCTAATGGCATGGCCACCACTCTCCTACCACCACCATCGTTATCAGTTAGTGCTCTTTGACCACTGCCATAGTTGCCGCCCACTGCTATCCAACTGCCGCCATCGTTGCCAGCCATTGCTCTTTGATTGTCGTAATCATTGCCACTCATCACTCTTGTCACACCCCAATTCCAGGGCATATGACTTACTAGGAATTACCAATCCTGTCAGCCTCTCAACAACATGTTAAACATAATGCAAAGTTTAATTTACATTAATACAAACTAATTACATGAACATTTAGGAATAACCCGCATTAAGAATGAAGGGCATTCCTTTATTTAACACAATTTAACATAAATAAAACACACATGCAGTTTATTATACAAGATGGATGGACCCGATCCAATAACTACAAACTCATACGCCTATGTCTTCAAGTCTCTTTTGTCCAGGCTCTATAAAAAATTACAAAAATGAGTGAGCTCTAAAACTTAGTGAATACAAGGACACTCATGTGCCACTATCCAAAAATAATATAATCATAACTTTATATTGATAATAAGGATTAAATATCTAAAATATAATTCAGTGCTTTTATTTGATATGAAAAAATATCATCGAAATCAAATTTCCTTTGTTGGACCTTTCTTTTCCCAAAAATCCTTTACCAAGGAATTTCATAATTATTTTTAGAATTTCCTTCTTTATCATTTCTTATCTCTTTTCACTTTTATACTAAAGATCATCTCAGGCACAACTAGGAGAATAATTTTCTCATTTTTCTCATATACTTCTCATATTCTATACATGGGTAGTTGTAGCCCTAAGTAGTTCTGCCTAGGCATCAGGCCATGTTTTCATATTCTAATCATACCCCATGTATGGATAGTTGTAGCTCCAAGTAATTAAGCCCGAGCATCAGGCCATATCTCATATACTTTCATCCTCATGTATAAGTCACAATACCACATAGATAAGTTCACATACCCTATAAAAATGGGTCATATCATACAATGGTATACCAAGGGTTCAACCTAGTGCCTTCAATATCCAAAGCAACTCATATTAATATTTTCCATTATTTCTCACAGTATTCTTTCTTTATTCTACTTCACTGTCATAAACTTTATCATGAATAGTTATAAATAAATATCATCAGCTTAAAGCATCAAGATCTTTATTCCATCACTTATAACAAAATATATGATAATATCATAAATATAACAAATCAGATTCCAGATTCAAACAGATACTTAAAAATCACAAATCTAATCAGTAATACTTATGAAATTATAGGTAAAATCCCACAAAATGAATAGTAACTTATGGGTCTGCACGGTGAATAGTAAAATGTGGGTCCCACATAAGTAGATAGTAGAGATCATGGGTCATACTAGATAAAATAGTACACTATGGGTTCCACAAGGTCAATAGTAAATGTGGGTCCGCAAGGTAGATAATATTATGTATAGAAACTTCCATATCAAAAATTATAATAAAAATATTATGGCAAGATTTCTAGATAATCAGTTCAAGATAGTGATAATAAGACAGCTACATAAGAGTGTTCCAAGTATTCATAGCACAGGCTAATGTTCCTTTGGTTGAAAACTCGGCAATATTTTCATATATCTCCTTAAGCATTCAATTTCTATCTAGAATAATTCAAAATCAAGTCAAAGGATATATTTATTAATATCTTAACCTCTAACCCTGTAAAACCTTTTAATAAGAAGTAGAAGAATAAAAATAACAATTCTTACCTCAGACAAATCCTAAGTTTAGAACCTTTTTTCTAACACTGAATCGTTATCTAAACGACTTGCTAGATAGAAAAGGGTCATGGGCAATTTCTTACAGAATCTAGAAAGAAAGAACAAGTGTTTTAAGAAGATTTGTTGAAAAAAAAACATGAAAATAAGGCCTTTATATAGAATTTTCATAGGTACTATTCATCATTGTGCAATACGCGGTTTCAACACGGAGTTACTATGCATGTACTATTCATGACATCGTCACTGCATCGTCCATTGACATCAGCATGATGATGTTGACACTATTGCTTCATACGATGTCACTGTAATTTTATACAATAGCATTGTATTTTTATACAATGAAAATACAACAATACTATTCCTTTATATGCTACATTCATTTATACGGTACTATTCACTAACTATAGAAAATTTTGGTTATCACAGCTCTCTAACTGTTACTTTTGTTATTGGTCATCGCTCTCCATCTCTCTCCAACTTCTATCATTGTAGCTAGCGACTTGTTGTCCCCGTTGCAAATAGTCTGCTATAGGGCAATGACAACAGAACAAGCGAGCACGAGTTGAAGAAAACTTTGGGGTAAAGAAAGATGTAAGGAAACGTGATTAATATATGCAATTTTTTCTTTTTGTTTAGAATTTAATTTCAATTTACTGTTAGTGTAAAGTTTTTTTACACTGTCATTCAATCATATACTGATACATCATTAAAAGAGTTAGACTTTCTAGGCGGTTGTTGTGATAGTCAAAGTCTTTTAATGATTTGGCAACACATGATTGGATGATAGTGTAAAGAAACTATACACTGACGGTGGATCAAAATTAAACTCTTTTGTTTATTAGTTTTGCCTTAATGTTTGAAGGCTGTTAGTTTTCTTGAAGGAGGACTTTGACCTCTTCCATGGAAGAATGATATTTTTTATTTTATTTTATTTTTTAAAATATTTCAAAAAAGATAATTTTGTCATAATAAATATTTATGTATATAATTAATTTGTTCATACTGTAATAACTAAACACTTGATAATATAAGAGCTTATCAGTTTTATTATAATATTAGACCTTATCTTACTACCATATACTATCGAGTCTTATACTATCATGCACATTAAACGAGGCCTAAAACTGGAGATTGCTACCCATGCAGTACACGACAGGCTCGAATTCCTTTGCAAATAGAAATGGAAATGAATTAGTACCAAAAAAATTGTGGAAATGAATTTTAATAACTATTTATATGAATTGTTAATGTTTATTTTAGTAATTAGAATAAGCAGATAGAATAATTACGTAAATTATATTTAAATATGTATTGAATGTTTTTGCAATCTTGATTTCAAAACTTAATAAGGAAGTGCTAATTGTTAATTCAATAGTATGCATTTAAGGTTTATAAATAAAATTAAAGTTTAAATTTGATCTACAGTGTATAACTTTTTAAAAATTATTATTATTCAATGATATGTTAGTATATCATTAAAAAAAAACTAAACTTTTACACTAACAATTTATCAAAATAAAATTCATATAATTAAAATTATATATTCACTTTAATTGAAGATTTCCTAGTTGTTATAATTTTTTATCAGGACAAGTGTCAATAAAATATATAGCACTAACGAATCTTCATAGTGAAAGGGGAGTCATAACTTTCCCAAATTTTTTTAAATTCAAAGATATGAGAAGAAAATTAAGAGTTTGAACTTCACTGTTCCTAGAATTTCAATTTATGTGATACTCGCGTTCACTTTTATTAAGACCACTTTTGTGTCTTTTTTTTAAAAAAAAAATTTATGTGGTTGTAAAACTTTTACTTCTAATATTTTTATTCAATTTTATATTTTAATTAAATTTTAGTTATTAAGTTACTCTAAACTTTAAATATGTAATACTTAATCTTATTTCTTTAGAAAGCTTTCTATAAGCATAAACTTATTGGAAGTTGTATGTTATTGTTACTTTACATATTCGGCATTTACTTTGTCCCTATCGAAATTTTTAATTCAAGTTTTACAATTGTACATACTAGAGAATATTGTCTTTTTTATATTTGTTTTTGATACAATGAAGAATATTAACAAGTGGAGTGTAGTTTAACTGATATTTTTATGATCTTTATTAGGAGACTATGTTTATTTGGTTAGGGTTCGATCTCACACATTTTTATTTCCTACTTTCTCTTCAGTTCCTCCATATATAAAAATTAATTTATAAAAGAGCATAAAGAATTATAAGAACAATGGGCCAAAGTAATCTTGATCGCTACATGAATGCAAGTTTCGCCCTATATTAATGTCTGGCAATAATAAGCCCACCGCCACCCACTGTTTTTTCTTGAATTGAACTACGAGTATGTATATATATTTTTTATATGAAATTAATCTTGTTCAGACTCAAAAGTAAGATGATTATGAACCCTTCTAATAATGACAACTCTAATAATTAAACATTTAATTTAACACTTGAGGTTGAAGTCACTTATCACTTCAATCTAACTCTTATTAGTATTTTTTGATTTATTGAATGTTTGAATGTTGACTAAGATAGTGGCCAAAAATGTGCTTCGTCTGAAGCATTAAAAGGGCTAATTCTAAAAAAAGAAAATCAAAAAAGAGATTTATAAGAAAGAAACCGTATGCATGTTTGTAGCATAAATATTAAAAATAATTTATCGTATAATTAAGAGTAAACACTTCTTTTAGTCTTTTAAAGATATAAGTGTCATTCTATCAAAAAAAGATATAAGTGTCATCGGTTAAGTCTTTTAATGATAAATATATTAAAATAGTTTTTTAATGTCAATTTTTAACATCAAATTGGTCATTTAATGTTATTTTTTACATCAAATTGGTTATTCAATGACATATTTTATATCAAATTAGTCATCCAAAAAGACTTATTTGATGTAAAAAATATTAAAGGACTAAACTAATGTCAATTGTATTTTTGAAAGACTAAAATAAGTGTTTACTCTATAATTTACTATTCTTTTTTTGGTAATATACTATCCTATTTTTTATAGAGAATTATTAAAATTATATTATTCAATCATGCATTGTTAATTATATTATTAAAAAAATTTGACTTTTAAGAAAATTGTTTTCATTGTCAAATTCTTTTAATGAGGTAACAATATATAATTGAGTATAGTGTAAAAAAACTTATGTACTAACAATATATTAAAATTAAATTATATCTTATATTACTCACATTTTTAATATTAAAGCAATTATTATAACCTACTAATAAGCATTGTTTATTGAATTTAATTCACTGTCCGTGTAGAAAAAAATTATATTACTATTTAATCATGTGTTAACATATTATTAAAAGAGTTTTTTAAGTAGTTGTTATTATTGTCAAACTCTTTTATTAATATGTCAACATATATTGAATACTAGTTATATAAAGTTTTGCATAAATCAAAATTAAATCGTAATTTATTAATTGAAAAGTTTAATCTTGATCTACTTACATTATTTTAAAAACTTATTGAGCTATGTATCATTTTTTTGTCCCAATATTGCTATTAAAAAATAGATGGGAAAAAATATGTCATTATACGATAACAAAATAAATTACATAAAAATAAAAATGTTAATTTTTATAGCACCGAAGAAGAAAGTAATTTCGATTCGAAGTAACCATGACTTCTCAAGGTATGACTCAATTGACAATTTGAATTTTATGTGAATGAATTTTGTTAATATTGTAGGATTCAAATATCAGTGGAAGCAAGAATTAGTTTTATATTTAAAAAATATATTAAAAAAACCCGTAAAAAACAAAAAATAAAATAAAATAACAAAAAAATGGATTCAAAGTAAATGAGTAAACTATAATTTACCCTATATATCAACCCAAGTTATTAGTAGCTAAACTATACACGCAGATTTTTAAGTTGCCGACATCATATTTAAGTGGTTGTGGGATGATTGCAGTGTCGTTGAATTTCTTAAATATTTAGCCAGAAATAGTAAAATCGGCAGCCTTCCAATTTTGGTCATTGGGCTGTTGTACGTTTTGCGGACCAATAAATGAAGCGTTTTCTTGTTTCTTTTGATGCCATCTATTTACCCATCCCTGTCAAACAAATTTTGCTTGTTTATTTGTACACATAAAGTACAATATCTTCAAAATTTATACATATAATATAATATATGAATCAATTAAATTTATTTAAATTTTAATTAAATTCACTTATATTTATTAATTTTAGTTTTTTATATACAATCCGCATGTTCATATATATATATACCCAATGTGAAAGTAACATTTCCTTATCTCTATGCATAGTAGAAGATAAAATTATATATAAACTTTTATACAAATATCATTAATTTGTCTATAACACTAACTACAGGCAAATCACTGTACAAATATAAATTATACAATTATTAATTATTTTCTGCGCATGCATGGTACACACTATGAGAAGTTGATGATGACATTAGTTTTTTGGTTGTCAATAAGGATAATGTTATAATTTTTAGAAATATAAAAAAAAATATGGTTAGTGTGTGGAGTTGTTGAACTATATATAAATTATAAAAATATTGATATGATATTGTATAAAGTTAAAAATAAATTTTATAATAGCAAAATAATGTCTTAGTTTCTATTTCTCTAACTTTTATATTCGTAGTATTACTCATTTAACAATGATATTTACACATAATGTTTCTTACAACTGTATCACTTCTTACACATTTTTTTTATAATAAATCCCGCTTGTCACTTATATAATCATTACTTTTTATTGATAATTTTCCAATCATTCAATGGCCAATATAGGAATTTTTTTAAACTCTAATCTTGTGATACTTTTAATATTTTCTGTCAAAGTTGTTAGGCTGTAATTATGAACAAAAATAGTAAATTTCACAAAAATTAAAGATATGAAAAGTTAAAATTATGTACAAAATTATTATATTGAATATGAATGTATATAAAAATATTAATATAATTCTACATAAATTTAAAAATGTAAAAAATATATAAATTTTTTTGTATTTATAGAACGGATATATATATACCATAATTATAAGAAAGAGAAAATTATAATTGAGGTACTTCAAACTGGTCCAAAACCATCTGAGAGGGTAACAGATTTCTCAATTCTGATTCTTCCGCGATGTCTCTTTCCCTGGGTTGTGTCATGTTTGCTGTTTAGGCTGGGCTGTCAGCCTCATTTAAATACCCAAATAAAAATCTTAATTTTAAAAAGAAATAATAGAATCATATTTAAAATTCTAGTTGGCAGTCAAATGTTTCTGAGTATATAATGACTAATTAACAATTAAATTAATTTTTTAGTCATAATTAAATTAAAATTTTTTAATTTTATAAAATATATTTATAACCATTATCATAATTAAAAATTAAAAACAAATTTATCATTTTATGGGTTTTGCCGAGGCAATCAAGTCAAGTATCTATCTCAAGTTTAAAAGATGATTTACCAAAAAAAATAAAAAAGAAGATGAAAATGGCTTCATGATGGGAACTGCTGAGCTGAAAGCCCATTGATGGTTGAGTGGCAGTTCCTATCCACCATAGCTCGTTTACTGTCTTTTTCGGCTTGTCTTGCTTTGTTTTGCATGCGTGACGAAGAAAATGATATGGAACAATACCATAGCCATTCAATTGTGATGGACCTCTGCTTGATTAAGAATTGTACTTCATGTTATGACATTTAACTGTCACATGGTTATCACTGCCGACTCCTACTTTTAAAATTAAATTATATATAACATGAACAGACGCCAAAGATATTTTCTATCACTGCCGACTCCTACTTTTCAAATTTAAACCATATATAACATGGACAGACACCAAAGATATTTTCTATCTGCTCAAACTCAAACCCTCACCTCACCTCAACTCCGACCAAAATTGTGGTTGCGTAGAAGCAAAACTTAGAATATGATAATAATAATAATAATAATAATAATAATAATAATAATAATAATAATAATAATAATAATAATAATAATAATAATAATAATAATAATAATAATAATAATAATAATAATAATAATAATAATAATAATAATAATAATAATAATAATAATAATAATAATAATAATAATAATAATAATAATAATAATAATAATAATAATAATAATAATAATAATAATAATAATAATAATAATAATAATAATAATAATAATAATAATAATAATAATAATAATAATAATAATAATAATAATAATAATAATAATAATAATAATAATAATAATAATAATAATAATAATAATAATAATAATAATAATAATAATAATAATAATAATAATAATAATAATAATAATAATAATAATAATAATAATAATAATAATAATAATAATAATAATAATAATAATAATAATAATAATAATAATAATAATAATAATAATAATAATAATAATAATAATAATAATAATAATAATAATAATAATAATAATAATAATAATAATAATAATAATAATAATAATAATAATAATAATAATAATAATAATAATAATAATAATAATAATAATAATAATAATAATAATAATAATAATAATAATAATAATAATAATAATAATAATAATAATAATAATAATAATAATAATAATAATAATAATAATAATAATAATAATAATAATAATAATAATAATAATAATAATAATAATAATAATAATAATTATAATTATAATAATTATAATAATTATAATAATTATAATAATAATAATTATAATAATAATAATAATAATAATAGTAATTGCTTTCTGTCTTTTGGATAAAAGAATACACTTATACTTCTTACACATACATCTAGATGTGTTGTAATTTTTTTCATTCATAATACTCGCAAAAGAACTTCTACTTATACTAAGAGGCTGATTGAAATGTTTTTAGTTAAAAATAAAATAAAAATTAGAGAGATGAAAAAAATCACATAAGAGGAGTTCATGATGGAATTAAAAAAAAGGGAATTTATTGGACCCTAAGCCTTAATTACACCGGTGTCTCTGCTGGTGGTGACCATTGAGCCAAAGGTCAATTAATTTCTCTTTGCATGCTTTAATTTCCAATTACATTTGCGTGGCTGGCTGGAGCAATTAATGAAAGCTTGAATTTTAATTAAAGGATTCATCAACTACTAGTCTACTACGTTCTATGCATATGTGAATATAAATCATCCATTTATTAATTAATGGATGCGTGTTCTTTGATTCAACCATAGACTTGTAATCAGCACAGACACAACCCGAGCCTATTCAGAGTCTATTTATATGTAAGTCCAATTTTCTTGGCGTCCTCATTTTCATCTCAAATAACCCTTTAAGGTTGTTGTATTGCTCCAGTCAACCCATTTCTTTGGTTTGTTCTTTGCAAATTAGGAAGATCTATTGCAAGAGCTAGCTAGTTTCTTTCCGTGTATGGCTTTCTAAAAAAGAAAACACCGTCCAGTCCTTTGTCTCCTTGCAATTATTTTCCTATAACTTGTATAATTTTGCAGCTTTCATGGTTAGAGAGGTTAAATACATTTGAAAGCAAAGCCGTTGCTTGAAATGGAATGATGACGCATCTTGACATATATCCTCGAGCACAGCCTGCACAGGTGACATTACGTCGTCCTTCACTACATATTTTGTGTTTTGCTATCTTCTATATGTTTTACTACCTTAAGGTCCTCTAGTATTGATCTTGTTGGTATGATTTCTATCTAAATTTCGTATCACATAAATCTCTAGAAACACGATTGAATTGGAAGTCAAAAGATCATGCAACGGGGTTATTGGAAAATGCTATCTCATCCGATCAAAGGTACCCCACAGAAATGACACTATAGCATGCATGTATCTCAATTTTATTGGAGCCCATAGCAATTTGTTTTCTTTGCAATCTTATAGTGTAAATGCATTGTCGGGATGAATTGTGGTACAGTCCATCGAGCCATATATAGCATGGCTCAATGGTTGTTAGATTAGATAAGCCGCGTGAGTATATATGGAAGAAGCATTATTATTACTATGATATCAAAACATGCTTATGAGTAACAATATGATAGTCCAAATTAGGGCAACCATTTGTACTAAAAAAAATTCAGACAGCAACATGTTACGGCATTGGACACACTACAATGTAACCGTGTCGACACTTGGCACTTTCTCAACCTTTTGAGCAAAGATCAAGTCAGCTTCACTCACACTAAGTAGGAATTTGTGACTAGAGAAGCATAATTGTGGAAGAAGTACTTGATCGAGAACTTGTATTGATAAGGAATGCTTTATACAAGAGTTTCTTACAATCTCTCACTCTGTTTCTATCACTCTATATCAATCTATGCCTAACACTAGGGATGCTTCTCCTATTTATAGTAGTTCTATCTCCTCGATAGACGATAAAGATTAAGCCAAGTGTACGGTGAGGATGAGGTTCTAGAACCTTCCCACCTCCTTACTCTAAGATATTTTACATAGAACCTTCTAGATGTTTATAGATAGTCTAGGAGTTTTCTCCAAGATTCTAAAGACTTTTTGGTCTCTTTTGGTGCCTAGAGTTTTCTAGAACCTTCCATAAGATTCTAGATTATTCCAAAGATTCTAGAATATTCTACAAGGTTCTAGAACGTTCCGGAGTGCTATAGAATGTTCTTCAAGGTTCTAGAACATTATAGAGACTTCTAGATTCTTCTCCAAAGATCTAGAATTATCTAGGCGTCAAGCCTATATGACGCAGTCATTAAGCCCTTGCATCGTGTATCGTCGCTCTATCTCATTCAACTTACGACTTTCATATACTATAGGATGTCCCTCTTGCATTAGGACTCCTTCTATTGTAAAGTCGGAAGCATTCGTGCGTACCTCGAACAATTTTGAGTGATCTGGAAGAACCAACACAGGTTCCTTCACCATTGTAGCCTTTAACCCTTCAAAGACTTTTTGGCATTTCTCATTCCACTCCCATGCATGGTTCTTCTTGAGAAGATCAATGAGAGGTGTCGTATTTGCAGAATAACCTTGGATGAACCGCCTACAGTAGTTCATCAACCTAAGAAAATATCTCAACTCAGATACCTTAGTTGGGGGCTCTCACTCCTTGATAGCCTTTACCTTTGCTTCATCCATCGTTAGGGTCCTATCCTTGATGATGTACCCTAAGAAGTGTACCTTATTATTGGAAAATGAGCATTTTTCCTTCTTGACATATAAGTTGTTTTCCCTCAATGTCTTGAATACGGTTTGAAGGTGCTCCGCATGTTCCTCTAGAGTGTTACTATAGATGACAATGTCATCCAAGTACACCACTACGAATCGATCAAGATAGGGATGGAAAATCTCATTCATCAAGGTGTAAAATGTGGTTGGCACGTTGGTTAGGCCGAAAGGCATCACCAACCATTCATAAGATCCATATCTAGTCATGCAAGTGGTTTTTAGAACATCACCATCAGCGATTCTCACTTGATGATAACTCGACCTCAAGTCTAACTTTGTAAACCACTTGGCTTTTCCAAGTCTATCAAACAGATCAACTATCAAAGGAATAGGGTACTTGTTTTTTATTGCTACCTTGTTGTGCACCTAATAGTCGATGCATAACCTTAACAATCCATCGTGCTTCTTTTGGAACAAGACTGGTGTGCCAAAATGAGCTCTAGAGTGTCGAATGTGCCCTGCATCAAGTAAATCTTTACGTTGTCTTCTCAATTCTTCCAACTCTAGCTGTGTCATCCTATAAGGCGCTATGATAGGTGCTTTTGCTCCCGGCTCTAACTCGATCTTATGATCTACCATCCTTCTTAGTGGAAGTTGCCTTGGTAACTCGGGCGGCATGATATCCTGATTTTTCTTAAGGACTTCCTTGATCATTCTCGGTTGACCTTTTTCCTCCTCTATAGACTCTTCTTTAAGTGTAGCCAAGTAGGTGAACTTTCCCTTCTTGAGTCATTTCTTAGCTTGCATGGCAGACATCATTTGGATTTCTTTGGGTTTAGAGGATGTGGAAACCATACATGGAGACCTTTTCTCCAAGATGCATACAATGTCACAGAATGGCATAGGTACCACATTCACTTTACTTAGGAAATCTATCCCTAATACTACCTTGAAGTCATCTATGCTTGCAATGGAGAAATCCATAACTCCTTTTCAAGAGCCAAGAGTAAACTCTACTTCTTTAGCCACTCCAGCAATAGGTAGGCCCTTGGTGTTGACAGTTTTTAGCCATCCTACTTCCTTGGAGATTTTCAACCATATCTTCTTAGCTTCTTTGGGTGTGATGAAGTTATGGGTAGCTCTAATGTCAATCATGATTTCCACCGGCTTCCTATTTAGTAAGGCTTCAACATACATCAACTTATTTCTCTCATTTAGTTGTAGTGGCTCTTTTTCCTTTAGGGCATTTAGAAGTTAGAGAGATCCCACATGCTCGACCTCATAAGACTATCGCTCCTTCGCAATAAATGCTAATGTCCCTAGCTTGGGACAATCCTTCATTTGATGTGACCCTTTACACACAAAGCAACCACCTATAGGCATGAAAGCCTTCTTCTCTTCCTCTTACTCTTTCTTTGAATAGTACTTCTTGGAAGTACCTTTCTATTTGTCTCTCTCACCTTTGCTAATATTAAATTTAGAATAGGGTTTAATTTTGGACTCACATTGTTGATACTCAGTGAGTGACTCGGCCACAACAATGACTTCGTCCACATCTTTCACTCATCTTCGTTGTAACTCTTGCTTTGCCAACTACTAAAGTCTGTCAATGAAAAAGAAAATATCATATTCAGTGGATAAGTTAGGGATTTGAAGTGTAAGAGTGATGAATTCCCTAACATAGTCACTTACCATGGTCTTGTGTTTAAGTTCTCACAACTTCTTTCTTGCCTTATATACCACATTCCCAGGGAAAAATTGTTTCTTCATCTCTTTGTTGAAATCATCCCATGTGGCTATCGTGTATAGGATTTTCTCCATATTGGCATGCTTCCTTCGCCACCATATAGTTGCATTATTGGTGAGGTAAAAGGAAACGATACGTACCTTCATTTGCCTATCCTCAACCTTCATGCATTTGTAGTACCTCTCCATCTGCCACAGGAAGTTCTCCACCACTCTAACGTCCTTTACGCCCTTGAACTCCTTTGACTTAGGAAGTTCTATTCTTAGAGTATCTCATACTCCACTTGAGCTAGTGATCCTAGTAGGACACGCCTTTGCATCCTCAAGAGATGTCTTGAGTTCCTCGAGTTGCTTCATGACAACCTTGAGTTTGCTCTCAAGGGTGTCGAGACGTTCTTCCCTCTGTTCTTCACTCATTTGAGTACTCAAGATATTCTCTTTCAAAAGGCCGAGTTGCCCCAAGACATGACACTTCAATGTCTCTTTGTCATGCTCAACCTTTTGAACCTTCAAGTCCATGGTGCTATGCGCATTCTCTAGCAAAGATAGTTTCTCTTCCAAGGGTGTGATGTCTTCTCCCCTTGGCTTGCTAGACCCTTGTGTCTTCCTGCCACCACTAGGAGGAACAATAGTATCCCTCCCCCTCGTAACCTCGACGTGCTCCTTAATCACATTAGACATTTCCTACACTGAGTTAGTATTTGCCCCTTCACAAACCTTGCTCAGATACCACATTGTCACGGTCTTGGACATACTCCAACGCAACCATGCTGACACTTAGTCTTTGCTCAAAAGGTTAAGAAAGTGCCAAGTGCTGGCACAATTGCGTTGGAGTGTGTTCAATGTTGCGTTGAAGTGTGTCCAATGTCGTGACAAGCAGATAGCATAAACTATTAAGAAATATTTTCTTTTAGGATTTGCTTTAAAAAGGTATTTTAAGGATATGTGATTACCATTAGATCTCACATGAATGATTAAGATTAAAAGATCACTTGTATGTCAAATGACTATCACATGATTATTTAAAAAAGTCATGTCTGAGCCACGAGATGTAACTCAGTTGACAAACTGAGTTCCATGTGGACAGATTCTACCTGTAGTCCAAGAATTTGAATCTCATTGAAAGCATTTTGCTATCAGGGCAAAGCCGACACCTGAACAGGGATTAGTTCTACACCTAAAAGGTATGAGGACATCTTGTAGTCTTACAAAAAAAAAGTCATATATGACTATTTTAAAAATTCACATGACTTGATCTTTTAATCTTGATCACTCATGTGAGATTTAACAGTCACAATTCATTCCTCCCATCTCTCGTAATAAACGAGTCTTCTTACTTGATTTGTACCATATATGTGTTTGTGAGTGTGGAAACATCTTAGTGGTCAGGCTCAATGTGTGGTGAATTTTTATAGACTATGGAGCAATGGTATAGCTACTTTGAGGCGGGGGGTGGCAGCTGCCCTTTCAAATTTTTTGAACTCCTAATTAGTCTTTCTTTAAAATGAAATTTTATCATGTTTTTTAGTTTAGAAAACAAAACAACTTCATTCATAAACTTATATATGAATTAAAATTAAAAAAATAACTCTTTTTGTATTATGAATAAATTTATGTAGTATTCAAGTTCTTGCCCTCCTAAAAGTTTAGATCAAGTTTTGCTAATGCTATGGAGGTGGTACATTTTTTATAAATTATGGAGGCGTTGGTATATAGAGTTACAGATATTAATGTCTAGAGAAATGATAGATACACATACAAATTTCCTCACATATCTAAATTTTTTAATGTTGAAAAGATAGAATAGGTGAGAGAGAGAAAGAGAGAGAAGAGAAAATAATAATATGTGAGATATATGAGGGTTATTTGTAAATAAAATTATCATTTTCCTAATGTCTAGCTAGTATGATATTTTGGTATGTCAGATTTTCGTATTTGATATGATATTTTAGGTGTTTACATATGTATAATGTTCTTATTTAATTGCACTCAAATAATTTTAAATATCTAATTAATCTTGAGTTTTAGAATTACCACTTTTTAATTTTGTATAAATAACTAATAAACAATATTAATAACACAATTTATTATACCATAAATTTTACGAAATTTTAATAAACGATAACAATAAACATGTATGGTTATTTGTAACAATAAGAATAATAAGGTTTTAATAATTAAAATATTTATTAGTGATTTTTCTCATTATTATACTAACTTTTTAATTATAAATTAATGAGAGAGTAAAATTAACAATAATGACTTTGCATTTATTAAAAAAATGAAAGAAATTAGAGTAAATACTCATTTTGGTCCTTCAAAGATATACGCGACATCACATTGATCCTCCATTTATTAGCGACATCAAATTAGTATTTTAATGATAATTAATGTCATCAATTTTTTCATTTAAGGATCAATTTAATGTCATTTTAAGGACTTATTAAATAGCAAAAATGTGATATTGAATGACCAATTTCATGTCACATATATTTTTAGAGGACTAATTTAATGTAATTATAAATGGAAAACTAATGTGATATTGTGTATATCTTTAAAGAACTAAAATAAACATTTACTCAAGAAATTAGTAAGGAAAATTAACAATTCATAAAAGTAGTTGAAATGTCCTGCCCTAACATCTAAAATTCTCATAAATTTAAAAAGTATCACCTACCCACACACAATAGATATCTTAACTGAATAGGTGGGCATTGTACTTATGCTAATCTCATAATCATATATCAAATATGATCGCATTTGTTATTTTGTTTTCAGTTTCACTCCTTGAAGATGTCCAACATTTTTTTTTTGAATTTTTGTTAAGGGAGGATTGGTTTCCTCATTTTAAAGTTAGTGTATGTCATAAATTTTAGTGAAAATTTACAATAATACTTATAAATAACTTATCAATAAAGAATCATTAGCAAAATTCAAACATAAGTCCTAGTTCAATCCTACCACCAACAAAAGTTAAACCTAAAATTTTTATCCTACAAGCTAACTCCATACTCGTTAGCTCCAACCTAAAATTAGATGTCTATGCACTATAAACGTTCTAAGCTTTAGTTAAGATTTTTATTTTCTTTTATAGGTGCTGAAAAATATCAAAGGAACGTTATACATAATGAGTTTTAGGGACAAGAAGGCTCCGACAATGATGTGACTCCTCCTATAGTTTAATTACCTAGAGGCAGTAAGATTCTCATTACATTTAAGCCTGAGTACGTATATTAATTTGACCATCTATTTTGAAAATGGCAAACGGCCTGATTTGACCAACATACAGCTGTAAACGTTTACATTATATATTTCATTTAATAATTAATATGCCTAAGATTATTTTTTAATAATAGATGTATTTATAATATGGCTCATAAAATTTAATGCATGTTAATTATTAAATAAAATGTCTATAATAAATTGTGACTACTTAAAAATTATTCTAAATTTTATTATTGTTCATCTTCACGAGTCATCTATATATAGCACTACCAAAGTATATTACGGCAACGTGCTTAACTCAAAGCATTCCATAACAAGATCGAGTGTCAAAAGCCAATTCATCCCAGCCAATATAACTAGGCAGATAGTAAGCAAAATTGACTCCCTCCTTATACTTCTTCCACCAAGTAAAAGGCGATTGCCGAAACATACAATTCCAAATTGCTTCTTCTGATACTATATATAGAAGTGGACAGAGAAATGGTGAAATTGTGTGATGAGATATATTGGAAGAGAAATTCAGAAAAGTATGATAGTTGCATTTTTTTTGGGTGCACGTATGATAGATGTATATTGTATTCAATAATACTTACAAATATAAATATGAAATACTAATTTTGTTTCTTAGTTAAAATAATTGAGGGCAATTCTCTGAAGAAGGGCTATATAAACACATGTTGAATATATAAAAGGAAAGAATCTGTATTTATGAGAGAATAATCTGCATAAAGGAAGAGAGAATTGCGCCTTAAGATGCTCCATAGTGTTTGCTGATGAAAAGTTTGGCCTTTTTGGAGGCGAGAATTACATAGATATCCAGGAATAGAAGGGTGACTGTGCGTGCTTGCATGGAAAGGCTGTTTTACTTGTTTTCCAATCTTGTAGCATTTAGAATAATTGTTTTCCTTTGAATGCTAATTATTTGGTAGTCGAATATATAACTTTCGAGGTTGAAAGGACAATTCCAAGTATTTTCAACAACCCACTGTTGCTCCCAGATGGATTATGAACCTCCATTTTTAGAGACCTACAAGACCCTTTTGCAAAGCTCGCCTAGTGTTGGTGTTGGTGACACGGGAGATGACAAATCTTCTATGGTGGAGAGGCGTGAGCTACCTTTAATTGATCTCGGCCGGTTAAATCTTGACCACCTTGAGAGGGAGGAGTGCATGAAAGAAATCACTGGAGCTGCTAGAAAATGGGGTTTTTTCCAGGTTGTGAATCATGGGATTTCACAGGAGCTGCTGCATAGTCTGCAGTTTGAGCAAATGAAAGTGTTCCGCCGGCCTTTTGCAAATAAGTCCGAAGAGAAGTTTTTGAACTTGCCTGCCAGAAGTTACAGGTGGGGCAACCCATCTGCTACTAATCTGAGGCAACTCTCATGGTCAGAAGCCTTCCATATACTTCTTCCAGATATATTAAGGATGGACCAGCACAAAAGTCTGAGGTAGACATCTCTTTATTTCTGATACTGCATTGTTATCATAATCTCTGGAAAGCAACTGCATGTGAGTTGGGGTCACAACATGCAACAAAAATTGCGAACAGCGAAAGATGACCTTAGGCTTCAGTTTAAACTTCAAATTTTAAACCCTTATCCTTCAATTACTTCCGGCCCGGAAGTAAAAACTTGATCAGGAGTCTCGGTTATAATGCCAAGGAATTTCATTAGTCAATTAGCCATTTGACATACATCCATGCGTAATTAGAATTGAATTTGTGACCCATCTGATACACACATAATTATTCATCTTCTCACTGAACCTTCTTGGCTCATTTCCTTTCTATCTGCTGATATCAACTACATGCATTACCCATACATAAATCATTGTAGAACTAGAATGTAGATGAATAACTATAATAAAGAGTAAGGCCCGTTTGTATTAGCTTTTTTAAGAGAAAAAATATTTTTTTGAAATAATAAAACTGATTTTTTTAAAAGCTTAAACTATTTAACTTCTAAAAAAAATACTTTAATTACTTCAAAAAAGTACTTCTACTCCTAAAAAAACTAATACAAACGGCCTAATTGTTTGGAAGCCACTTTTGCATATATAGTGATTGCGTGTATTTTTAAGGTAACAATGGTGACCAAATTCCCCCCCCCCCCTCTCTCTCCTCCCTGTCTTCCCCTTTTGATTCTGTAAATTGAGTTTATTTAGGAGTAGTGGATTACTTCTATGACCTTTGAGGACCATTAAATTGCTTTTACAGTTTGACATCACAAATTAGTTCCTTACCTCCTTATATCTAATTTATCTAATCAATATCATTTCTAAATTTAGAGAAACAATTGAAGCTTTTGCAACAGTAGTTGCCCCTCTGGCAGAAAGCTTGGTGCAAATTCTAGCTCAGAAACTGAACATTAAATCCAGCTATTTCCAAGAAAACTGTTCGCCAAACACTAGTTTTCTTCGCCTGAACAGATATCCACCATGTCCAGTCCCTTCAAAGGTGTTCGGCCTCTTACCTCACAGTGACTCTAGTTTCCTCACTGTAGTACACCAAGACCAGGTTGGGGGTTTGCAATTGATGAAAGATGGAAATTGGGTTGGTGTCAAACCTAACCCACAAGCTCTGATTGTTAATATTGGTGATTTATTCCAGGTAATGATCTCATCACTCTTGCAATATTCTAAGATTTTAGCTGATATTATGTTATGCACTTAAAATAGCTTGCATGTTGGAGATAGTAACATATTCGGGTAAAGTATATTTTCAGAAGGAATATTACCAAGAAGGTATATATCATAATACGAAAATGATTCTTCCATTAATTACTTTTTCTTGTATCACCTTTCACACAACTTTTCAGATAAGTGATTGGTTGAGGGTTTAGGGTCTACACAGATTGAATCTCCTATAAAGGAATTGCTGGATCAATTCAGGAATTGAAATGATATAAATTTTGATCATACACAAAAGGAGTGTCCAAATATATATAAAGGTCTATTATAATATAGGAATTCCGATGTTTGAACACTATTTTTGTGATGTAAAACTTACATCACTCTAATTCCTACATAGGGATTGGTCCAATTCTTACACACAAAGTACACCATGTGTGTGCAGATCCTATATATGTATGGATCAATTTTTTTATTCAATATTTGCAAACCATTTTTTTATATTATTTTTACACTTAATTAATAATAAGTAAATTTTTTGTTAATACAATATATCATTTGGTTAATGAGTTTTGATAATCAATTACTTACAGACTTAGTTAACAATGAACTAATTATTAGTTAATGAAGTATATCTTTTGGTTAATATATTACCAACTTGTAAGTTATTATTTACTAGAACTTATTAATTAAGTATTAATAAAAAATTTAGTCATCATTAACCCAATGTAAAAATAATGTGTATTTATCTTTTATCTTTTTTATTTGTTGTACGGTAAGGGAATCATCATATCAACTTTCATAATTGAGACTCAATTAAACTTAAGTGCTACATTGACTTGATGTGTTTGAAATAATTAATTAATAGATTTAATTTTAATCTACTATCAGTGAAAAGTTTCTTTACATTGTCATCTAATAATGTGTTGATACATCATTAAAAGAGTTAGACTTTTTAAGTAGTTATTGTAATAGTCAAACCTTCTAATGATTTGGCAGTACATGATTAGATAACAGTGTAAAGAAACTTAACCTTACAGTGGATCAAAATTAAACTCTTAATTAATTTTACTAAATGCTAGCCTAAGGTTAAAAAACCTAAGTGGTTAAGGCAAGGAAACACACCTCTTTAATTAACCACTAAACGCCCTTGAGTTATATGTATGGATCAATCTATATGCAATAAAAGTGGAGTAAGAAAAAAATGACCAAGAATAATTTATTATCTAATAATAATGAGCTCCTTAATAATTCAGCAATGATTCGTGCAAATCAAAATTTTGATGTAATATTTAATTACTCCATTTCAATTCTTGCAAAGGAATTAATCTATTTTTCTAGACAAGCATATCAAGTGAGAGCACTATCTTATTATGAGAGATGAGATGAGTTAATCTTGACCATTCAATCTTACATGAAGGGTCAAGATTAAAAGTTACTTAAAGGTCAGATGACTACTTTAAAAAGTCACAGAACTTTATGTTTTAATCGTGACTATACATAGATGATTCAATGGTCAAAATGTATTCCTTTCACTCTCACCATAAATCACTTATCTCACTATATATGCCCCTATATTAATATATATATATATATATATAAATTGAAAAGTGATTTTATACCGAAAAAAGTCGTTGATAAATTTTAGTACGCAAATAATATTCCTCTTAATAATTTCAAACATTTCCTTCCGTCACTTTCAATTAATACTCATTAATGGTAAAACCTTTCACCAGACCATAATGGACAAAAGGAGGTCGGATCAACAGCAATGATATGCATCAGAAAAAAAAGGGGAGGGAGGGAGAGGGGGTGGGGGGGGGGGGAAGGGAAATAGAATAAAGATGAGCAGATGACAGGACGTTTACAACATGAACCCACTAGCTAGAGTCTAAGTAATCTAGGACTAACTCTCTCAAGAAGCTGAGCAATAGCCATAGACAAATTGCATGACTAATAATTACTTAGATCCCGGACACATACGTAACTTGAATTATATTTGATAGGTAAGTGGGGCTGCCATTATATATATATATATATATATATGCTTATTTGTGTGCCTGTGCCTGTGTTGTACCATATATATACGTGATGCAGGCACTGAGCAATGGCGTTTACAAAAGCATAAAACACCGAGTGGTTGCTGCTGAGAAGGTTCAGAGGTTCTCTGTGGCATTTTTCTATAGCCCCTCCTGTGATGCAGTGATACAGAGCTATGGCACGCCGCCGGTGTACAGGAAGTTCACTTTTCGAGAGTATAAAGAGCAAACTGAGAAAGATGTTAAGGAAACAGGTGATAAAGTGGGGCTCTCCAGGTTTCTCTTGTAGAAACATACAAGGACACCCCAAGAAAACTGAACAAAAATAATAATTTAATGCGAAGTCAGTCACATTATTTTTTGGCTGAAGAGCTGATCACATCTGATTATGGAGACCACATAGCATGGGGAAAGTTGTCATCTCCCAGTCTGAATTTGACGGGTGTTTCTCTCGATGGATTTCTTATCCAGGCTCAATCATGGCATTTAAGCTTAAAATTCGACTTTCAATTTACAGTGTTGAGGTTATTGACTCGTGAAATGATAGGAGTGGAATCTGTTGGAGGTTATATCTGAAGTGATTAATTTGAGTTTAGCAACCAGCAGTCTACAACACAGCCACGCACCCACATACACAATTTATTCATGTGACAGCCTCTGATTTGTTGTATGCGTATGTGGTGGCATGGTGTGATTTGCATTTTTTCTTTCTTTGTGTGTGGCAGTAAACTTATTTAAATAATAAATCCTGCATTAGCTTTAATTTCCTTGTACTACAATTTTTTTGGGACTGCCGAACATACATAGATTATCAGTGTTTTATTTTTAATTATTTAATATACTTTTGTAAGTATTATATTTATTCATTTAAATCAAAGTGAAAAAAATATCAGATGACATAAATGACTGTATAAAAACAAGCATAATTGAATAAAATATAATAAAACAATATTGTTAATGTTAGGGGTGCTAAGATCTGGTCAGGCCCGCTAATTTGGCCCAACTTGGGCTCTCAATTATAATGAAATAATTAGATTGAAACCGAAATAAATAGATTTGGCCGGATGTATATTTTGAATACGGTCAGGGCCTTTCGACTGAATGTATATAAATATTTATATTTTTTGTCATAAATAATTTAAGTAATAAAGAATAAATATTAATTTTAAATATATATTTAATTATCTATATTTATTAAAAATTTGTTAATTATAAAAATATTAATATATAATATGAGTCTTCAAATACATTATATAATATAACATATCATATATATAACTTTATTACAATTTAGATTTTGATAAATTTTGAGCCAATTCAACCTTAACTTAATCAAACACAGGTTTAATCATGATTAAATCTGCTCGAATTTATGATCGAGTTTTACTCTAAAAATTAACTCATTCAAAATTTTGGTTTGGAATCCCGTCAAGTCAAACCCGGCGTATAACTACCCCTAAGCAATGTTAATAACTCTACTCTTGAATGGAGAAGTAGCGACAATTTGTAGCTTTCTCACCACGTCGTGCGTCCTCTTTCGGCAACTGTAGTGGCAAGCCACGGGCCACCCCAATGTGGCGGCAAGTATAAAAGTAAATGAAATGTGGAGCAAAGTAATGGATAATATATCTAAGCTGTTAGAAACCAAGTCCCACATCGGTGGGAGTAAGGAATGAGGCTCCTCATGGAGCTTATATAAGGAGTCTCAAGGGGATGATTTTACATATCCCAAAATCTTCTCTTCCTCTCTTGTATATTTTTTTATATTCTTTGTGAGGTTGTTCTCTCTTAGTATTTAAAGAGAGGTGGTGTAATTTCTTCCCATAGTGAAATTCTTCTAGTCTTGCCCCATGGTTTTTCCCTTTAATCATTGAGGGTTTCTAAGTTAAATATTGTGTGTTCAGTTCTTCTTTTCTCATCTCTTATTTTAGTTGTGAGGCATTATTTCCGTCACTCTGGTACCTAACAGTGGTATCAGAGCCATTGGTTCGAGGTCCGCTGCGGTAAGCTGAGAAAGTGTCGATTCTTAGTATGCTCTGTGGTTGCAGTATTATCTGATCTTCCACATCGAAAAGAAATTCTTCAAATAAAGTGGTAGCGTGAAAGTGTTTAGGAGGTTACTAGGAAGACTTGGTATTTAAGCGTATTGTCTATTAGTGACCCACCTCTCTTTCCCGGGAACTTACCTGGTGCACTATTTACGGACTACGTCCACTGTTCGGATATCACGGCACTATTCAGTTTATGCGGTACTATTCACGATACTCGGTACTATTCATACGTGTGGTTGTATACTTTTTACGGATTGTTAACGATACCTGGATTTGTTCTAGTGTCACGAAATATGTACAATCTTGTTCCACGATACCTAACTATTCACGGTGAAATAGTATAATTCGGTTCGGTTCGTGTACAACTATGGCAGCAAAATTTGAGATAGAGAAGTTCAATGGGAGTAATTTCTCCTTGTGGAAATTGAAGATAAAGGCAGTTTTAAGGAAAGATAATTGTCTAGAAGCAATTGAAGGTAGACCCACAAATATGAGCGATGAAAAGTGAAAAGAGAAGGATGACAATGCTGTTGCCAACTTGCACCTAGCAATGGCGGATTCAGTTTTGTCAAGTATTGCAGAGAAGAAGACTGCAAGGGAGATTTGGGATGTTCTTAACAAATTGTACGAGGTGAAGTCACTTCACACCAGAATATTCTTGAAGAGGAAACTCTATACTCTTCGAATGAGTGAATCCACGTCGATAACGGATCACATCAATACTCTGAATACGCTATTTGCTCAACTCACAGCATCAGATTTCAAAATAGCGGAAAATGAACGTGCGGAACTTTTACTTCAGAGTTTACCAGATTCGTATGATCAACTCATCATCAACATCACAAATAACAATGTTGGTGACTCTCTTCACTTTGATGATGTTGCCGGTGCTATTCATGAAGAAGAATCTAGGCGCAAGAATAAGGAGGAAAGGTCAGAAAGTTCAAAGCAAGCAGAGGCTTTGACGATGATGAGAGGTAGATCAACGGAACGTGGCTCTAGTGGGAGTCAAAATCATGGTAGATCAAAATCTCGAAGAAGGAAGAATCTTAAATGCTACAATTGTGGCATGAGAGGGCACTCGAAGAAGGAGTGTTGGCATAATAAGAATAGTGGAGAAAAGAATTCTGAAACATCAACCTCCCAAGGTTGTGTTGCAAGTACCTCAGATTATGGAGAAATCTTGTATAGTGAAGCAGCGACCAGTTCAAAAGGCGGAAAGAAACTCAATGATGTCTGGATAATGGATTCAGGCGCAACATGGCACATGACTCCACACCGAGATTGGTTTTGCACTTATGAACCTATTTCGGAAGGATCTGTGTTCATGGGAAATGATCACGCCTTAGAAATTGTTGGAGTCTTGTCATCGCCGATTAAAAATGCATGATGGTACTGTTCGCAAAATTCAAGGGGTACGACATGTGAAGGGCTTAAAGAAGAACTTATTGTCCATTGGGCAATTAGATGACCTCGGGTGCAAAGTCCACACTGAAGGTGGAATCTTGAAAGTAGTGAAAGGCAACCTTGTGGTGATGAAAGCAAAGAAGATCACAAGCAATCTATACATGCTTTTAGGAGAGACGTTGCAAGAGGCAGATGCATCAGTTGCAGCAGCTAGCCAAGAAGAAACAACGATGATGTGGCATCGCAGATTAGGCCATACGTCAGAGCGAGGCTTGAAAGTCCTTGCGGAACGCAATCTCTTACCTGGGCTCAAGATGGTCAATTTACCCTTACGTGAGCCTTTGCGTGATAAAGCAAGCAACATAGATTGAGATTTGCCAAAGTAACTACTAGAAGAAAACACAAACTGGACTTGATCCATTCTGATGTATGGGAATCACCGGAAATATCCCTAGGAGGAGCAAAGTATTTGGTGTCATTCATTGATGATTACTCCAGGAGATTATGGGTGTACCCAATCAAGAAGAAGTCAGATGTGTTTCCAGTATTCAAGGAGTTCAAAGCACAAGTAGAGCTTGAAACTGGGAAAAGAATCAAGTGTTTGAGGACAGATAATGGAGGAGAATATGTAGATGGCAATTTTCTGGCATTCTGCAAACAAGAGGGTATTATGAGACAATTCACGGTTGCACATACGCCTCAGCAGAATGGTGTAGCAGTTGAGCGAGAACTCTCCTAGAAAGAACAAGAGCCATGCTGAGAACAGCGGGATTGGCCAAATCTTTTTGGGCAGAAGCAGTCAAAACCGCCTGTTATGTGATAAATCGATCACCATCAACGGCGATAGGTTTGAAGACACCTATGGAGATGTGGAACAAAAAGCCAGCTGATTATTATTCTCTACATGTATTCGGATGTCCTATGTACGTGATGTACAACTCCCAAGAAAGAACAAAGTTGGATCCAAAATCCAGGAAATGTATATTCTTGGGTTATGCTGACGGTGTTAAGGGGTATCGCTTGTGGGATCCCACTGCCCGCAAGCTTGTTGTCACAGAGATGTAGTTTTTGCGTAAAATGAACCGCAAAGTGAGCGAGACAAATAATGACACTTCAAAAGAGACTCAAGCTACGCGGATGGAGAGAAATTCTGAGAAGATTATTCTTCGAGTCAAGGTAATCAGAGCATGAGGTACGAGGAACCCGAGTTGAATCAGGAGGTAGAAGTTCGGTCAACTCGTGAGAGAAGGCCGCCAAATTGGCACACGGAGTATGTTACAGAGCAATGTTGCATATCGTCTTTTAACGAGGATGGAGAGCCATCAACTTTTCATGAAGCTACTAGTAGCTCGATGCTTCTCTGTGGATGACGGCAATGCGGGAAGAAATTGAAGCTCTTCACGAAACAAGACATGAGGAATCGGTGGAATTACCACATGGTAGAAAGGCCATTGGTAACAAATGGGTCTACAAGATCAAGCGGGATAGCAATGATCAAGTAGAACGATATCGTGCTAGATTGGTTGTAAAAGGATATGCTCGTAAAGAAGGTATTGACTTTAACTTGAGATATTTTCTCCGAGTGGTTCGACTTACTACTATCGTAGAGTAGTGTTAGCGATGTGTGCGATTTGATTTACATCTTGAGCGGCTAGATGTAAAGACAAATTTTTCTTCATGGAGAGCTTAAAGAAGAAATTTATATGCTCCAATCAGAAGGTTTTGAAGAACAAGGAAAAGAAAACTTGGTTTGCAGGTTGACCAAATCTCTGTACGGTCTAAAGCAGGCGCCCAGATGTTGGTACAAGAGATTTGATTCCTTCACAATTAGCCTTGATTACAAATGTTGAGTTGAGACATTATCATTACTACAAGAGGTTTGATGATAATGATTTCATCATTTTGTTGTTGTATGTGGATGACATGTTGGTGGTAGGCCCCAACAAAGATCGAATCCAAGAATTAAAGGCACAATTGGCTAGGGAGTTCGATATGAAGGACTTGGGACCCGCAAACAAGATTTTAGGGATGCAAATTAACCGAGACAGAAAAGATAGGAAGATTTGGCTTTCTCAAAAGAATTATCTAAAGAAGGTCTTGCGACGCTTCAACATGCAAGACTGTAAGCCAATATCTACCTCACTTCCTGTCAATTGTAAATTATCCTCAGGTATGAGTCCTAGCAGTGAAGCGGAGAGGATGGAAATGTCTCGAGTACCGTATGCATCAGCGGTGGGAAGCCTTATGTATGCTATGATATGTACAAGACCAGACATTGCACAAGCAGTGGGAGTGGTCAGTCGGTTTATGGCAGATCCTGGTAGAGAGCATTGGAATGTTGTTAAGAGGATCCTACGATACGTGAAAGGAACCTCAGATGTTGCATTATGTTTTGGAGGATCAGAATTTATTGTCAGGGGTTATGTTGATTCAGATTTTGCAGGTGATCTTGATAAAAGAAAATCTACTACTGGCTATGTGTTTACACTTGCATGAGGAGCGGTAAGCTGGTTATCTAAGTTATAGACTGTTGTAGCTTTGTCTACTACAGAAGCTGAGTACATGGCAGCTACCCAAGCTTGCAAGGAAGCTGTATGGATACAAAGGTTAATGGACGAACTCGGGCACAAGCAGGAGAGAACTACTGTGTATTGTGACAGTCAGAGTGCCTTGTATATTGCAAGGAATCTAGCTTTTCATTCCAAGGCAAAGCACATAGGTATCCAGTATCACTTCGTTCGAGAAGTAGTAGAAGAAGGAAGTGTGGATATGCAGAAGATTCACACCAAAGACAACCTAGCAGATGTGATGACAAAGCCGATCAATGCTGACAAATTTATTTGGTGTCGATCTTCCTGTGGTCTATCAGAAACGTAAGCAACATGGAATGGCAAGACAGAAAGAATGGTGTGAAGATATGCTTGACTCAATCAAATCTTCAAGTGGGAGAATTGTTAGAAACCAAGTCCCACATCAGTGGGAGCAAGGAATGAGGCTCCTCATGGAGCTTATATAAGGAGCCTCAAGGGGATGATTTTACATATCCCAAAATCTTCTCTTCCTCTCTTGTATATTTTCTTGTATTCTTTGTGAGGTTGTTCTCTCCTAGTATTTAGAGAGAGGTGTTGTAATTTCTTCCCATAGTGAAATTCTTCTAGTCTTGCCCCGTGGTTTTTCCCTTTATTCATTGAGGGTTTCCACGTTAAATATTGTGTGTTCAGTTCCTATTTTCTCATCTCTTATTTTAGTTGTGAGGCACTATTCCCGTCACTCTGGTACCTAACATAAGCTTCTATTATTGATAGATTTTTCTTCTGCACCACTTCTCCTACTACTTTCGTTGGAGGTTCTATCAAAATCCTCAAAAAAAACAAAAAACGATGCTCTCTCGTGTGTTTCTGTGTGTATTTTTGTAAACTCTCATGCTTTTGGACAATTTATAATTTAAGTATATAAACATCTTGTTGAGAAATATGGTTTAGATGAGAAAAAAATTAAGAGAATATAAAAGTAAAATTAATTGAATAAGAAAATGTAAGAAAATTGTATACAATAGTGGTTTATATAGTCTTGAAGATGTAACTAACTATATATATTAATCACACCTAACTAACTAATCACTAACTATCAAATGGTGTGGCACAAGTGGTAAATACTTGAACCTCTTAAGCATGTGGTCAGGGGGTCGATTCTTGACCCATGTGTATGGAAAAACATCTATTTAGAGATGTCAAGTTGTCAACCCCTTAAATGGATCTCAGTACCTTGAGGGATTAATCTACGCAGTCATGCGCAGGGATATCTTGGGAAACAAAAAAAAAACTAATTACTAACTAATTAATAACTATTTAACCATATCTAGTAATAGCCCCCGCAAACTGGAGGATGTGTACTAAGCATTCTTAGCTTGAGATGAGCAATACAATCTATCTAAAAAAAATGACAAAATACAAATCATGTCGTAATCACATTAGCCAACAAAAAAAAATCTAAAAAAGAGTGATGAAAGATGTACTTAGCATTCTTAGCTTGAGATGAGCAATACAATATATCTAAAAAAAATGACAAAATACAAATCATGTCGTAATCACATTAGCCAACAAAAAAAATCTAAAAAAGAGTGATGAAAGAAAACTGACAATAGCCAAAGTGCATAGCTTTTAAAAGTTTTCGACCTTTCCTTAGGCCCCATCGATATTCTTCCAGCGTCTCCACAACACTCATCTTAAGCAAATTGGGGCTCTTCGGCCACCAAACAACATTACAATAGAGAAAAGTTTAACCACAACAAAAATGATAGAAACAAACTGAATCAAAGCTTAACCACCATGACAAGGCAGAAGCTAAAATTAACATCAAGGCTGAACCAAGATTGACAAAAAAAAAAAAAGAATCACAACATTATTCAAGAACACCGAAAAACCCATCATCCTTCCAGTAAAACAAAAATAGACAGCACATGGCTAATCAAGACCATCCATCAAATGTTGTGCTTCGGCAACATCCAGACCAACAAATCTAGAATAAGAGCATTTGAAGAATCATCATCCATAGCATCTTGCACCAAGAATCAATCTCGAATGCAAGTGAAATAGACTTAGACCTTAGCGGCAGCAAATGATTCTCGTCTGGATGTGCCAACGATTCTCAAATGGTCCAAAACAGAGGAAGAAACAGTGACGTCAGTGTCTCCACGCACAACGACGTCAACTCCAATGAGCGATACATGCTGCCAATCAGAGGAGCCAAGGCATACAAATAGTAAGGAGAACATGGTAGGTAGGATCTGAGCCTTGTGAGCATCAGCGGGAAGACAAAAAGGCTTAAGACCAAGGAACTAGCAGCGGAATTCCGATGGAGTAAGATCAGAAAGTGAGAGGTACATGTTGTGGCAGTTCACCATATCCTGGTGATTCTGTATTAAGCAGGAGTCGTGAGAGTGGTTTTGAATTCTCGAGTCGGTGTACTTCGAGCCAGAGTTGTTCCCTTCGTACAAGTAAAGTGTGGCCGAGAGGGATGGATTCTCGTTGAACATAGCAAAGTAGAGAGAAGAACGAGTGTTCTTGGAGAGATCTTGTGGAGTTGGCGGTGGTGTTGAAGGCGTGAAACTTGCTTCAAGGCCTTCAATGGCGGTCACGCTAAGCTTGGCGACAAACGAGAGAGCAAAGTCCATTGTAAGTCGAAGGGAGTTATGCATGGTGGAGAGAGAAAAAGTGATTCCAGATTTTAGAGAGAAATTAAGCGAAAGATGAAAATGAAGCTAAGAACTATTAGAATGAATTGCTGTGAGATAAAGAAAGGATTGAGAGTTCCATGAGACAACTCATTGTAGCAAATGAAGAAAACTTCCTCAAGATGGATATCATAGAAATTCTAATATCATGTTGAGAAACATGACTCAAATGAGAGAAAATTAAGAGAATGTAAAAGTGAAATTGATTGAATGAGAAAGTATAAGAAATTGTATACAAGAGACTTATATAGCCGTAGAGATGTAACTAATTATGTAACTAACCACATATAACTAACTAATCACTAACTAATTAATAACCACCTAACCATATCTGATAATACATCTCCATCTTAAAGAATTCTAAATTAATTTTTTAATCAATTATGATCAATCTTGATTAATTTTTAGTTTTGCCCCGAAAGTCATTTGGGTCACAGTTCCTTTCAATATTTTTACATTAAGATAAGTTTAGAAAGTGTGATTTTTTATTTTTGAAAATGGGAAATTTCTCTTTGGAAAGAAAAAAAGGTAATTTATATGATATTTCCCTGTTGTCAACAAACGAATTATTCATTTGTAAGCATTTTAAATTCATGTGCATGCCAATATTAGAGCCGAGAAGGCTTTTAGTTACAAAAAATAATGATAATAAGGATAATTTATTTTAATATTATCGGGTAAAAAAATATGCGTGTGTATGTGAGAGAGAGAGAGAGAGAGAGAGAGATCAGAGTAACAATTACAACTAGCAAACTGAAATAAATCAGTAAACAATACACTAAATGAATTCTTTTCTAGGATGTCTCAAACCCATGATAAAAATATATTCCTACATTCAATTATTTTACCAATAATGACAAAAAAAATACTCGAGTATTTTTTATTGTTTGACAAATGCTTGTAGTTAGACGTACTAGTGCATTTTTGAGTAAGCAATTAAAATACTGCAATGACAGAGAAAATTTTCAAGAGCTTATCATGCAAGTAATTTGTAAATGATTTCCATAAATTATGAATTCGACTAATTATAAAGAAAGAGACTAATGAATATATATATATATATATATATATATATGCTGAAAGAAATTCATTTAGGTCCAACATATAGTATATATATTGATGAGCTGGATTGTATGAAATTTTTTAAATAAGTTTTTAGGACATTAAAAAGTGTTTTTCAAAATGAAGTTAGGAGTGAAAATGAGTTTGGCCCGTTTATCTAATTTACTTACTCTATTCCATACAAATATGAGTGAGAAAAAATATACTTGAATGAATATATATTGATGCTGATATAAGTATATATGTATCGTTAATCTATAAAGTCGTTGACAAACACACACACACATATATAAATAAATAAAGAGGATAAAGTTATACCGTTATAAAACTTGATCAACTTATATATATATATATATATATATATATGAGGAGGGATAAACTTACACCGTTGTAAAATTTGATTTCACTTATTCATATATAGAATTTAATTTTAATTCACTGTTAATATAAAGTTTTTTTACAGTCATCCAATCATGTGCTAACACATCATTAAAAGAATTAGAATTTTTAGGTTATTGTTGTGATAGTCAAACTCTTTTAATGATTTGGTAATACATGATTGAATGACAGTGTAAAAATTTTTTACATTGATGGTGAATCAAAATTAAACTTACACACATATATATATATATATATTCCTAGGTTTTTTTTTTGTGGCAAAAATAGAAATTGTATTCAAACCAGAGCCTCAGAAAGTGAAAATATAGAGGAAACCAAATTACTACCACTCGTAACCGAGGAAAAGGACAAATTAATGGGAAAAACCCAATTGGACCGTCCAAATGGATAGGCATTACATCAGAGTCAACTAGCCTTATAACGGAGAATCTATTCGTTTAGTAAGGTATGATTATGGCTTTTGAACAATGTCTTCCGCTGTCCAATCTTTCTCTTCAAACATCTTTGGATTTTTGGCTCTTCAGATTCTCCAAGGATAAAAACTGCATAACACAGGACCTTTTTCTTTTAACTGCAGTTCGACAGTGACAAATTAAAACCTTTCTTTTTCAAAGAGATGTTATAAAAAAAATTGCAACGTAATTAGAAAGTCTATAATTATTTTCTAAATTCGCATGCATAGGAAAAATTACAAAATGTGTAATTGCACATCCATGTTTTAATAACCACCATCTAGATATGAACACATTAACTTTATTTGACTTTGGACCCTTTGGATATGTTGATTACTAGATATGAACACATTAATCATGTCGTTAGATGGAGCAAAATGTGAGTGATTAATTCTCTCATTCATCTTTCATAAATTATATGTTGATATATTTTTTAAAGAGTTTGATTTTTTATATAATTACTGTTCTAATTAAACTTATTTAACAATGTAACAATACATAATTTATTATACTAACATGAATCAAAATTAAATCCTTCAAACAAATATGAGGGCAGTGGTGAATTTTTTTAATACGATTGACTACTTTGTCCCTTCAAGTGTTTTTGCTCTAGCATGTTGCTCCATACCATCAAATATATTTTGGGTTTAAAATTATGATCGTGAGCTCCTCACGTGCATCCCACATTGTATTTGCTCAGAAATATAGCAAGGAAAACAAATAAAACTGACCTATTTGTACAACCCGTTACCCATTTACTAGAAGTTTTTTTCCGGAAGACTTGGTAAAAAAAAATTCCTTATACCAAATCATTCAACCGATGAAATTAAAATAGAAATAACCAAATAATATTTTCTTTATTTTGATAATTAATAACTAACTACTCTTTCACAATTGAATTTATATTTTACCACTAACACTTTAATTAGGGGCATTGTGGTAGCTAGAATGGGAAAGATCATCGTGACAAAGTGCTTGACTTTAAGGATATAAGTAATTAAACACCATATGAGCCCACAAAGCACTTGTCAACACAGTCACCATCCATCTTCTCCCACAGCCAGAGAGATGAATCCAAAACTGTTGGTGCTTATGAAAGGATCTAAACTAATCAAATACTGAGGCTGAACTTCAGTTACACTTCCAACTTCTATTTGTCTAGATATCTACTTTCCTATCATTAGGTTGACATATTCTATCTTCTATTATACGGGGGATCCTTGCATTGACTAAGGACTAGTTTAAGCATTCCTCTTTGTTCTTTACCAACCATGGTCTGACCCTCCTTCTCCCCACCCAAACCCCTCTAACTCTATCTTCATCACGCAAACGCAATGCAATAGGACCTTATTTGGTGATGTCTTGTTATCTATCTGTCAATGTAAAATCAATTCACATTCTCTGATTGGGATTTCCTGAAAAGTTGGTTGGTTTAAAGTTTTTTTTTTTAATCACAAAGGAGGTTTAAGATATGTGACGTATTTAAAGTTTTTGTTTATGTTTTATGTTTTTTTATGTATTATCATTCCGTCAATTGTAATGGAAGTGTCAACTCTTCTCTTCTTTAGTTCATGAGAACTAGATGTTACTAAAATTATCGAACTTTCACCAAAAAAGAAAAAAAGAAAAAAACCACTAACTAAAATATCTTCTAAATTATATATATTTAAGAAAATATTGTACACACCCTTTAAACTTAGAGTGGTTGCAAATAATCACCAAAATATTTTTTTATTGGATTCATTAATTAAACTCTGACATTATAATAAATCTTTCAATAGATCATTTTGTTCCGATATGCTCCGATGGATCTTTGTACTCTAGGGCTACGATCATAAACTGAACAGTTGGTATCTACAAAGATATTCCAAAACTTAAGTTAGATTATATTCTCGATGGTAGTATGGTTTCATGGAACTTTCCTTTGCTGAATGTTCTTCTTCCATAAGTATATGGGGCGTTGGAGTGTTTGTACTATAGTTGTATGGACTGGATCGACTCAGTCGGTCAAATCAAAAAATCAATGACTCGGCCTATTGACCAATTTAGACCAAGTCTTTTACGAGTTTTCTAATTAACCTGGTCAAATCCAAAAAAACCCAGTCGACCCGATCAGGTTTTCATGAACCGAGTTGTATTATTTTTTTGTGGGGTAAAAGAAAAATTAAATGAAGCATTGTCGTCTTATTTTTTCTCCAATTCACAATCGCCTTATAACTTATTAGGAGTCTTTTGTTTGATATGTAACTTTAGCACATTAAATTTATATTGACTTTTAAGTAATCTATCATTTGTATAAGTTTAGTCATTTGTATAAGTTTAGTTATGTACTATTGGATAAACTGATAATGTAAAAGTTTAAATTTATATTAAGTTATAGAATGTGAAATTTATACTCTTAAATGTATAAGTTAATTTCTTTTATATAGCATACTTTTATATATATATATATATATATATATATATATATATATATATAACATTTTTTCTTTTTACAACTGAATTTTTCACCGCTATTAAACGGTTGATCCAATGACTCAACCTCCTACCTGAGTCAACTATTGATTTAGGTTATACAACTATGGTATGTACCCTTTGCGTGGAGTGTTAGTCTATAAGTACTTGAGTGTAGCATGGGATCACCGTATGGCATGCATGAGATTGCGGACGGAGGGTGTTGACTCTCATGTCATAAGTAAGGTTAAAGGGTGTCTAATTATGGAATAAATGATGGTATTTAGCTCTCTAGACGTGCCTTGTGATATGGGCCCAATACTTAGGTTCGTGGGAAAGAGGGGCCTTCACACCCGTATACAATACATATTTCATTCATTTTTTTAGAGAGTTGGTTTTGTATCTTGATGGGTTTAGTATTAAGGTGAGTTGTCAATTATATATTAATTGTTGGTTTTATAATAAATATTTAAAAGTTTATTAAATATAAATAACAACTAATTAATGTTTGACAACTCACCTAAGTACCAATACCCTAAAAAAAATATAAGTACCGGAGTAATCCTCTATTTTCTAATAACTCACTAACAAAATCTGTTGATCATGTGACTATCATTATGATCATATAAATATTTTTCGGCACGTGATTTATCCATATCGTCACTATATTTCACACATTTTAAATGAAAAAAAAATAAAAATCTATACTAAAATAATTTTTTTCTTTAGTTCTCAGGTCTAAATTTTAAATTTAAAAAAAATGAAAAATTGGGAATCATGGGTTCCAAAGAAGGTTAGTGAAGAAGCTTGGCGATGATTTTGATAGGTGGCTTTAGAGAGAGGAGTGACATATGATCTGATGCTGGAAATAAGGCTCAAAAGTAAAGCCTTTGAAGGTTTTGGTGATGGGTCGGATTCAATGGCATTGAAGAAGATCAGAAAAACGTGACGACGAATGAAAGTGGTTAAAGAGATCAATAAAGTCAATTACAAAGTAAAGAAGACAAAGGCTAGAAAGAAGACCCATAATTGACAATTTCGTTGCTTAATTTCCTATTTGTCTCTGCCAAGTTTGATAATTCTCCATTGACGTATGATTTTCTGCAATGAGTGGGCTGACTTTTCTACGTTTAATTGTGGGCTTAAGGAATTTTTGCGATTAGTAACCCATGATATTCCACATGATTCGAACGGATGAGTAGCAGGGGTTTCCAAAGATGGGGAAGTACAGGTTTATTTCCAGTTTTTTTCTAATTTCAGATCTAAAAAATAAAGAAGAAAATATTTTTGTCTAGATTTAAATTACTCTCTAGTACAGAATGTGTGTGAAATCTGAGAATCATATGGACAAATTACATGCTGATAGTGTTTAATTGATCATGTGATAAAGACGTGATTAACATATTCTGTTAATTAGCTAATTAACAAGAGATTGATGAAATGATCTATTGGAAGATTTTTTATAATTTAAATATTTAATTGATGAATCTAAAATTTCATGATGATTATTTGTAATCATCTTTTTAAAAAAATCTTATATTTTATTATTACCATTCATTTCATGAATATATTCATTCATGATTTGATAATTGAAACATTAAATAATAAACTAATACCAATCACAACAATCCTCTCTCTTCCAAAGAGGAAGCCTTAAGTTTTATCTTGTTGAAGCATGCCATTTGAAGAAGAAGACAAATGCGTTGAAGTATAGCTTAATTGTTAATCGAGATGATTACGTTTGAAAAACGAATTAATGCCTCCCTTACAGTACATAATTCATGGAAAGCTTTTTTATAAGGGGAAAAAAATCAACCTGTCTATAACTCTCGTATGCTATGTTTGGTATGTATAAAATTGGTGGAAAGGAAAGGAATGGATACTTCTTCCTTTATTTGGTATCAATTTAAGGGTGGAAAGGAAGGGATTCTTCTTCCTTTCCTTTCCATATGGCCCACATTATTCTTTCTCTCCCTTTTTAGAGGGATTGGGAGAGAAAGGAGATAAATTTCCTATTTTATCCAATTTATTAACTTTACTCCCTTTACTGATGAAGGATAATAAAATAATTTGATATTTATTTACATACATTTCCATTCCTTTCCTTGATGAAACCAAACAAAGGAAATGAATAACTCTTCTAATTCTCTATTTCTTTCTTTTCTTTTCTTTTCTATTGTATTCTCTTCTTTTCTTTTCTCTCTATAATACCAAACAAAGCCGTAAGCATGATTGTCATTCCATTTTGTCATTTCACGTGCTATGTGTAGTACTCGGAATACAAGTAGTTTTTCTGTATGGGTGATGACAGGAGAGTAGCGTCTTGGTTAATCTTTTAAATGGCTTCTTGTCAATAATTACAGGAAAATTTGGTACGACCTATGTTGCATGGGTACGGGTACAAGTATCTGATACGATACGATACAATACGTAATTATGTCTGTTTTTTTAAAAAATAAAATACGGGTACGACAATGCATATTAAATAAAATAAATTTATATTTATAAATGTAAAGAAAATAAGCTTTAAAATCAGTGAAATCCTTCTTCAATTTACTATAATTTTGAAGATGACGAGATTTCAAGAGTGAGAATATGTTTTAATGAAGGTAACTAGTGAGAATGATACTTGAATCCATATCTCAAATTTTTTAAATAGTAATATCTTAAGGAGTGGTAAGTATTAAAAAAAAAGCACATAGATACGACAAAAATACAGATGTAACAGTATTATATGAATATCGATATCAGATACGAGTACGATACTGATACATCACTAATTTTGAAGTATCCATGCATCATAGGTACGACCTATATTATATTTTACTGAATTTAGGTCAAAAATTGACAAATGATTGGCCATGAGAAAGCATGTTGAAGAAGTTTCACTACCTTAGTTGGTCAGTATAAGCAGGCTGATATTGTTCCCCAACTGTTGTGTACAACAAAAATATGAAAGAAAGATTCAAGCTGCGCACTATCAATTAGACGTACGTCCATTAACAGTTAATGGGAAACTTACATGGAAAGGCTTGCTCTGCTGGAAGTGGAACATGCCAAAAAGAAGAAGACCTAACATAAATTCTAAATCATCTGATGATCAACGGGACTTGAATTATGTATGCAGAAATCAATTGATACCTCCAAACCAAGAGTTTAAGGGTTTATACATGAAGCTGATTACTATGATTTTCTTCTTTGAATCTTCTAGTATTTTTTAGTTAAATGTTGGTTGAAAAAATATGCTAGCTTCAGGTTTCACTCAGGCAGGCTTCTTTAATCTTTATTGTGGTTTTCTCACTATTTTCTTGGCTCCTTAAGAATGTACATGTCGCAACCGTCCCGAAGGGCGCCACGAAGGGAGAAGGCAACTAAAAATTTAAATATTAAAAAGGGTTTTCGGAGTCGCCACCAATCGATTTTTCCATTAAAAAATGGAATGGTGCAATTGGACACCTATAGAAAGAATCTGCGTACCAGAGTTTGAGTTCGGGGGTTTGATTACGGGTAGGGAAGGTATTAGCACCATACACCGTCCGTTCCGAGAACGGTTACCTATTTAATCTAAAGTTATCTGCTGAATTAATTGTGTTGGTCATTTATTATTTGAAGAAAATATTTTTATTTTTATTTTTATTTTTTATGTCCCATTTTGTCGGGCATATTATCAAGGATGATAAATGACCATGACAGAAAATGAGTGGCTTAAGAGCCATTATTGAGGAACAAATTGTGAACCCGCAACTTATCAGGGATGAACATGGTGAATCAAAAAAAAATTTATTTTCAAGAAACTGTATATTTTCTAATGGAAAATTTTTTTTGAAAGTGAATTTCATAATGAAAGATATTTTTGAAATGGTTTTTTACAAAAGGATTTAAATTTTTGATTCACCATTTTCACCAAGTATGGGCTATGTGAATTTGTTCACAATTATTTTGTTTTTTAATTAATTTTGAAAAATATTTTATTTTATTTTATTTTTTTTGAAAAATATTTTATTTTTATTTTATTTTTAGAATCAGACCCCGCCAGCGCTCCTAGCAAAATCTGATATAAATGCCTTAAGAATATTGGGAAGAGTTTAGTTGATCAGACTCCCGGTTCTCTCCCAATTTCTGTCATCGGCCAGTTTTAAATGTGGCGCGAAAAATAATATTTTAAATTATGAATGTCGTAGAAAAGGTAAGGAAGAAAAGTAATGTGGTTTTTGTTGAGAGTCAAATGCAATAAAGATGGCAAATAAATCATTACAAAATTAATATTGCTTTTTCTTGGAGATTATTTATAACCCCGCCAGCGCTCCTGACAAAATTATAAAATTTCTCCTCACCTCAAGGAAATTGAAATTATGTCACCGTTGCAACATATTTCTAACTGTCTTATCATTGGCATCTTATATCATGATTAATAACAGATTTATTTTGTGCAAAGACTGAGAAAATAATAAAAATAGAGTTCATGAGATTAATTCAAATAGCAATAAAATGTCAACCACAAACTCATGACACATCGTGTGAGACTTACATCACCTTATGATTATTTTTCTGTTTTTATTTATTATTTTTTTCTTTTTTGGACTTAAAGTAAACTTTAAGGATCCCAAAATTCAATTGATACCACCGTTGATTTATTCAAGAGAGAAAACACGCTAGCTTTGCTTTCATTTCTCCTTCTTAGTAGTTTCTTTTATTTTGTGCACTTATTTTTCTTTTTCTTTACTAAAAACTAAAGAAGATCACAAATTCAATGTAAAGTCCAAATTTTATCCTTAACAGCCCTTAAGAAAGTCCATAGGCACAAGCAAGCCCGGATATTCAATTATTTCCTATTGACCATATGGATGCATCTGATCATTTAAGTCTCAGACTAATACACGCACAACCAAAGTAAAACGTGAGAAACTTAAAACGTAAGTAATCATGCCCAAATACTCAAAGCCTCTCAAACAACACATGAAGTATCAGCAAGGCTAATATATGCAAAAGAAACTTGCAATTTGCACAGGTCGTTACTAAGGCATCATCTTTCAAATGACCAATTTTAGTTTTTCAAGCAAAAATATGTACTTATTCAAATATCCGCAAATGAAACCAGAACAGGGCATCTATGATAAAAAGATTACCCCGAAATAGCAAGAGTAATTGGAATCTCTAAGTCAAATTTGAAATCCTTTGGGTGACAGATCTAGGTACTAATAGCAGCACAGAAAAAGGTAACAAACAACAGCCCATTATTCCACTTTTACATCAAATGACAGATCAAAATGCAGAATGAATGGCGTCACAATGGTCCTTTGAAATCAAAGTTAACACTCAAAAGATGCAAGAAAATTATACTTCCACCCCTTTTGATCACATACAACGAAACGGATACGAACAAAGAACAGAACCACATGATTTAGAGTAATTGTTTATTCATTAATTTAGGGTAAAACCACTAGATTCCCAAATCTGTCTAACTACCTTAAGATTCTTATTAAACAGCTTAATGGTAGCTTACCGTATCCCCAAACAAAAACATCGACAAGCTATGATTTGTATACACAGTAATACAAAAAACATAGTAAAAGCTAGAACCATAAATGAGATTCTATATCAACAAAAGAAAAAACTTCAAATAATTGGCCATACATGCTAGTAAACATAATCAAATCCCTTCGAAACAAGACCGCAAAGACATAGCCATAACGTTTCAGGTCAATCCTGTACACGGTCATTTGTCCATAGCAGTATATGTAAAGAACAACAATACTGAAATTATGTGACAAAACTCACAAGGCAATATCAACACAGGATCATTTAGTATGGCATTTCAAACTAAGAGAGAACAAACAGACCCGAAATAGAATTCAAATACAATATTAATCTTAATAAGTTATACTTGAATACAAGGGAAGAAAAAGAAAAAAAAAAAGTTACCAAGACAGTAATCCTCAGCTGTAGTAGCTTGTACACTGCGGTATTCCCTTTCTTGAAAACCTCAGGGTCCTATCTATCCTCCCCCTTCTCTTGAGTTCTCTCACTCACTTGCCAAGATACTCAAGAACAAAGACCTCCTCCCCCTTTAATTTTTATTCTCAGAATACTCCCTAGAAAGCGTTTTTTCTTCTCCCTCTTTGGCCGAAACCTATGGCCTCTATTTATACAGAAATTTCAAACCCTCAAACAAAAAAAATAAATAAATAAAATAAAATAAAAACTCTACTGTTGTGGTCTACTAAGGATCAAGGGAGCAGGGGGAAGAAGATGGGCTTGGTGCGGTATTTTGTGGATGTGTGCTGCTGGTAGCAGCGTGCTAGTGCGCGGGTGCAGGGGCGTGCAGGTGCGCGGGTGCCGCTGGGCGTGGCCGATGGTTGGGCGGCAGGGGTGTGCATAACAGGCGGGATGGTGGTGTGGCGCAGGATGCAGGGGAGTGGTCCGTGGTCTGCGACTTGTGGGTGCAGCAACGTGGCTGGTGCGCAGGCGTGAAATGGTGCAACTGAAAAGGAAAGGGAAAAGAGAGAAGAGAGGGGGCTGAGCGTGGGTTTGTCAGGGAGAGGGGATGGGGTTGCAGGGGGTATTCTGCTAAGGCAAAAATTGGGGGAAAGGGTTGAATGGGTTTAGGGTGTTGGGTGTTGGTTGGTTTGGACCGGGTATATGGGAAATGGGCTTGGCTGATGGGGTTTTGGGCTGATAGGTTGTAAGATTGGGTTTTCATATTTTGTATTATATATTTTTTGTATTTTTTTGTATTTTTGTATTTTTATGTTTTTATATTTTTATATTTTTATATTTTTTGTTTTTATTTATTTACATTTTTTGGATTTTGTTTACATTATATTTTTTTTTTGTAGTTTTATATTTTTTATATTTTTGGATTTTGTTTAAATTAGGTGACTAATTAATAGAATATTCTATCTATTTTGAACTTTCACTTTGAGAGTAAATTGGATAAAAAAATTAAAAAAAAATTTTGTGCACCCGGGCAAAATACGGTGTTCAAAGTACAAATGGACGCTCATGTGCACTTGTTAATGCTAAGGTTTAATTAGTTGGTCTCTAGAGATTAGAATTAGATAACATCTAAAAAATATCTTACTAAATGTGTTAGTGAAAGAGTTTGGTGAGATACATTATACAAGCACTTTAAATAATGAAAGTGCTTTATCTTTTCATATATTGTGCTCTATTTTTCTCAAAGAAAAAGAATACTTGTACACATTTTTCTTACACTATTTTTACACTTAGTTAACAATAAGTAAATTTTTTGTTAATACAGTATATCGTTTGATTAATGAATTTTAGTAATCGATTACTTACAGACTTAGTTAACAATAAAAAAATTCTTGATTAATGCAGTATATCATTTGGTTAATAAATTACTAGCTTGTAAATAATTTGTTACCAAAATTCATTAACCAAATGATATATTGTATTAACTAAGAATTTTTTTACCGTTAACCAAGTCTATAAGTAATTGATTACTAAAATCCATTAACCAACTGTTGTGTGCAAATATCTTAGTGTAAAATTTTGGTGTGCAAATATTACTGTCGTTTCTCAAATAGATTTGACATTACACTTGGTGTGCTATCTATATATATGCTCCATTTTTCTAAACAGATTTGACATTGCACTTGGTGTGATATATATATGCAGATAATATTGTGCGTGGTTAATTACCATTTTGTCACTAGTTGGTCTGCTAGGATTTTCTCCTTTGAATCGTCTAGTGTTTGTGTAGTTAAATATTAGTTGGAAAAAATATGCTAGCTACAGGTTTTAGACTTCTTTATTGTCGTTTTCTCATAATATTTCTTGGCTCTTTAGAAATGGACGCTCGCGTTACACTTTTTAATACTAAGGTTTGATTAGTTAGTCAGCAGAGATGAGAATTATACAAGTTCTATGTTAAAAAGAATAAGTTGATCAACAGGCTTCAAATTTGCTCGAGCATGCCATTTGAAGAGGTAAAAAAATGCGCTGAAGTATAGCTTAATAGTTAATCACTTAAGCGATCGGAGCCTGACCAAAGCACAAAGCTACAACTGGAAACAGCAACTTCAGTAGTAGGAGGGAATTGAGGAACAATTCTTATATATATATTGCTTGCTTGAGATGAGTGTCCTAGCAATTTGAGGGCCACAGCATATTAATAAAGTACTGCTTATCTCTTGAAGTGAATGCTCAATTGTTTGCCAATAATTGGAGTTGGTCGAAAGAACAACAGGGGGTGAAGTGGAAAAAAATAACGTGCCTCTTCAGTTGGTACAAATCATTGAACTTGGAGCACTAATCTCAGATGAATAAGCCCCATTAAAGCCTAACCTTCCTACTCAGTTTTATGTGTCGTCATTCTACCGTAGGTAGTGTTCAAACACGATATGTTAAATTTTTGTTCAATGAAGAGACTTCATTGATTGATAATGTAAGTAGCAGACAGTAGTTGATAATTGTTTTTCGTTTCATCTTTTGGTACATGGCATTCCATTATTGTATATCTTAGCATGTGACGTTTTTCGTGGCGAAATATGACTGTTTTAACTAATGTGATTTTAGAACATATCTAACCTAGAAAGTAGTTTTTTTTTTTTTTTGGACTAAATACTCATTTTTGTACTCTAAAAATATATGCAATATCATATTAATCATTTATTTATAAATACATTAAGTTGGTCATTTAAAAATATATACGATATTAAATTAGTCATTCAATGTCACATTTTTATCATTAAATTAATTTTTAAAATGACATTAAATTAATTCTTGAAAAAATAAACTAATTGCATTATTTTCATTAAAGTATCAATTTGATGTCACCAATAAATGAATAATCAGTGTAATTAATGTCTCATATTTTTCAAGTAACAAAATGAGTTTTTAATTTTTTTATTATTTATTACCTATTCACTTTGCTTCAAGAAGTTTTTATTTTTTATTATTTATTACCTATTTATACCCACTGAAAAATTCTTTTTCTTTTGTCATATTGTTAATCCAAGTCAAATCCACTGGAAAATATAAGAGGTGAAGATCCATTTCAGTATAAGGATAGTTGAGATTGGATCAGCCCAATAGTTAGAAGTCAGAAACCACAATGTCACTCCGACCCAAAACAAAATGAGAAACCATGATGTCAGTTCACATTTGGGTTGGGTATTCTCTCTCATGTATTGTGATCTTCATATTGGGCCACTTCAATCTTATTATTCTTGTCATCTTACCACCCAGGAGGACATCACCTTCTGTCCAATGAAAGAGTGGAGGATTATTGGGTTTGCTGTTGCCTTTTTTTTTTTTTAATGATAAAACTGTTTTCTTTCAGTTGGAATTAAGTTTCTCTGATGATTTTAAGAGCACTTGACTTTGTGTATTTTGGAAAATTTATTTATTGGCTTATAATTTAAACTTAAATAAATAAAAATATGTTTGAAAAATATTATTTTTTTCTCAAAATAATTTTTTTAAATGAAAAGTTATTTTATTTAAAATCTATCTTATTTATTTAAAGTGTATAAAATTGATTATAAGTTAAAATTATTTTTCTATAACTAAAAATAACTTTTTAAAAAAAAATCTTGTATTTGGAGTTTTTAATTATGTGATTATAGACTATTTTAAAAGCTTTGATAGATAAATACTCTTTTTTCTTTAACTAAATAAAAATTTTAATCATTTTATATCTCTTTTAATAATTTAATACATAAAAACAATTCTTTTTATACAATCCTAAACCCTAAAATTATTTATCTTAAAATCGATTATGAATTAACACATCTAAACATAAATTAATTTTTTCATAATTAATTTTTTTAAAAATTAATTATACATATAATTAATTTTTAACATATTCTTTTTTTTACACCTAATCCAATCTAAATAGCACATCTCCTTAATTATTAAAACAATCCATTGAATTTGCTAAGGTCTTGCTGTTAACTATGACTCTTTGGGAAAGCACTCCTGTATGGTAATGCCCAAGGAGGATCACAATGTTTGTAGCTCATGCTTCCCTATTCTGTGTGGGGGGAAAATTCATCTTTTCCAAATCAAACAAAAAATAAAAATTATTATTTAGTGCTTATATTACACTTGATTTTATTTCCGTGTCAATGTCAGGTATAATTTTTCAAATTGTTATAAAATGTGATTATTTTATAAATATTTATTCTATTCAAAACTTTTCATCAAAATTATAATATTTAATAATAAAATAAAGAGATTCTTTCTATATTTTTTATTTTTATAACAGTACTGGTATCTTTAGTAATTAGTTATAAATATTTAGTCATATGTCTCACTTGGTTAAAATATAAATATTAAAATAAAATAAAATAATAATATTTCAACTAAGTAAGACACATGATCAAAAAGTAACAATTAATTGTAAAAAAATATCATTACCATCACAAAAAATAAGTACCAAAAAATCTCCATAAAATAATAATATTATTATGTTATAAATATTTTATTATAAAACTAATTATTTAAAAATATTTTAAAATTTTAATACATTATCAAACTAAAATGAACTTTATGAAAAAGACAAAAAAAATTCTAAATTAATTTTAATTTATTGTAAGTTAATTTTTTTATACATAATACAATTATATATTGATAAATTATTCAAAATATTTGGCTTTTAAAGTAATTATTTATACAGTAAAATTTTTTAATGATATAACAATAAATGATTTAATGATTTATTTACACTAATAATAACTTAAATAGTAAAACTCTTTTTTAGTTTCTAAAAAATACACTAATTTAGTCCTTCAATGATTAATTTTATTAATTTAATTTTTCAAAATTCAAATTTGTTATAATTTAGTCCTTTCATCCGCTTTAATCTCATTCTCAATAGTTTTAAAATACCATCCCGTAATATTCGGATATTATACTTTAAAATACACAAAACATGAAATATTCAAATATAGAGTCTTGATATTTAAATATTTAAAATTTATATTAAAATATTTGAATAACAACCTTCAATATTTAAATATTACGATATTCCGGTAATAGTGTTAGACAAAAATTAATTGAGGAGCTGAATTATTGAAAATATAAAATTTAAGGGATTATATTAATAAAATTAATCATTAAAAATTAAATTGATAACAACGGAGATTTTAATCTAAATTCAAATTAAAATATAATAGTCCTAATAAAATAGTGTAGGAAAGAGACCAACCAAATCTCTCTCTTTTTTCCTGCGCGACGCGTATTGTTAGACAGACCCTTCAACCAAAATAGTGAAATACAATAAGCAACGCAAGTTGATTTCGATGAATTGAAATCGAAAGATCGACGAACATACCTCGAAACCTCGTCAAACAATGGCGTGTCCATCACTCCATTGGCTACCATTATTATATATATTAATTTATAGTCGCTATTGCAATGACGATGTAAATACAAAATTAAATTTTACAATTTAAATAATTTATAAAAATATTTAAAATATGGAGAGAATACAGATATGCATCTATATATTATTAATATAATTTAGATAATTATTATATGTTACTAATATATGTATTTTTTTTTAAATTACTTTTTTAATATAGGTTTGTTTTTAAAAATACTATGTCATGTGTTATTCATTTATAATTTTAAAATTAAATGTTGAAATTTTATTATTTTATAAATTGATATGTTGATATTGGTAGTTTTAAAATTTTATCTTAAAATTATTTTAATATTGATAAAAATATAATTATAATTATAATTATTTATTTAAATCTTAATTTTATCTTTTATCTCTTTGAATATTAATAAAATATCTATTTAATTTTTATGTCAATACTACAAAATTAAGAATCAACTACAACTATGCATATTTTTATCCCTTGACCACTTCAACATAACACTCATTTAATAAGATTATAAACTCAACAAATATTTAATATATATTTTTAAATAATAAAGAAATTATTAAATTGATTATTAAAAAAATCTAGAATTTTTTAAATAGTACATAATCAATAATTTAGTATCTGTTGAAATGTTTAAAATTTATACTTAAAGTTAATTTTTATAATTTATTGAATATAATTAAATTTAACTTTAAAATTTAAAAATCAGAATAATTTAATAATATATAAAATAATATAAATATGTTATACAATCTATATCTATATATTATTATATAAAACAAAATTCATGCAGATAGAGTTAATGTCACGTATCTCTCATACATGAGTTTTTTTTCTTCCAAATTTTTATTCCTTTAATATAACCTTATTTTTCATATATCTAAAATTTATTTAATAGTGTTAAAAATTTAATTATATTATATTATATTATATTTACATGATAAATTTAATTACTTTAACTTTACAATTTTTATATTAATTTTAATACTAATTACTTATTTTATTTTTTTTGGATTTCTCAAGATATCCCTTGGCTTAGAAGACTAAAGACTAATCTTTCGAGGTACTGTCAAGCACCCTCAAGGTACTGTCAGGTACCAAAAGCGAGGACCTCTCTCAATTACATTTTTTTTATAAACATCATCCTAATGATAAAACTCAGGACAATCAAGATACTTAAAGTAACCAAGCTCTTTTCACTCAGACTAATACAATATATTAATTTTAATACTAATTTATTATTTACCTATTAATAAATGTGATTAATAAAGATCATATATCATAATATATTCAAATTATTAATATTTTTAAAATTAATAAAATATAAATTATACTTATTTGTCTATTATAATGAATAAATACTATAATAAATATTTAATTTAAAATATTTGTATCCTTAATCAAATACTTCAAGTTTTATATTTGTATAGTTATTATTTTGTTTGTTTATATCTTACTAGATGTTATATATATTAAATGCTTCAAGATAAATTTAATTTTTATGAATTTTTTTATATTTTTTATATAAGATAATTAAATTATAAAATTATTAAGCTATTTTTTCTTATATAAATCTGATTAAAAATTTATTATAACAAATATGAAAATAAACAACAGACTATAATTCAAAATAATTGTATATATCTAATATAATAAACTTATGTATCACACGAATAATAAAATTAATTAATATTAAAAAAAAGCGTACGAGATTCATTTTAGTATAAAATATACATAGTTACTACATGCGTAAAGAGAGAGTAGATGTGAAATATAATTTCATTTGAGTCTTTTTCTTTTAATTTAGTGATAGATTATAATAAATTTTTTGCTTTGTAGTAGTTCTAGTATGACATTGGTGCATGTGATTAAAATATTAAATATTTTTATAGTCTTCATAATTATATAAAAAAGTTTTACAAATAAGTGGATAGTGATAGTTAGTATATAAAACTAAATTAAAATGATGTAAAACACGATTTTAGTGAAATTTTTAAATTTTAAATTAAATAAAATACTATAATAAACGTTTACTTATTTACTAGTAGTACAAATAGATAAATTTTGTACGTTTAAATTAAGTGTAGTGGTGAATACTTATTTACTAGTAGTATAAATAGATAAATTTTGTACGTTTAAATTAAGTATAATGGTACATAAGTTATACTTTTGTGGTAAGGATACAAGTTCAAACTTTAAAGTAGGCTTTTGTTAGAAGGACCTCTTAGTTGTAATTATACTCGAGAAGAATTAGTTTATGTTTGGACAGGCTTATATGTAGTTTATTTAGACTTTTCTATTATAATAAATACTTATGAAGTATTTTTATTCTATTTGAATAAGTTTATTAAAACAACTTATGAAATCCTTATAAGTTGTTTTGAACTTATTTTCATAAGCTAAAAATTTAAACTTATGAAAGTAAGCTTTTTCGAAAGTTAAAAATACCTTATGTATTAGTTGTAATAATAAATTTTGACAAAATTAACTTTAAGGGATTGACACAATTTATAATATATATCTTAAATGATTGATATTTATTTTAAAATATTTATGAAAAATATTTTTCAAAATATTTATCCAAAACATTATTTAACTTATTTTAAACAGTGTTTATGACAATAAAATTTATTAAATAAACTTTACTCTAATAAATACTTATATAAGTTATTTATTCAAACGAGACTTTTGACTTATAATACTAGTAACATGTAAAAATACTTTAAAAAATTAAACAAAAATAACAACTCCAAAATAAAAGGGTATAAGATGAAAGTAAACATAGATAAACAATAAAGAGTTTAATTTTGATCAACTATCCGTATAAAGTTTTTGTACATTGTCACTCAATTATGTATTGCTAATTCATTAAAAGAGTTTGACTATTATAACAACTACCTCAAAAGTTTAACACTTTTAATGATGTGTCAATACATGATTGGATGACAGTATAAAGAAACTTTACGCTGATAGTAGATTAAAATTAAATCCAACAATTAATACGTAATATAACAATAATCAAAACCATTTAATTTTACTTTTCTTTCAGTGTAAAGTTACACTGACATCCAATCATATATTAACATATTTTAAAATAATTAAAATTTTTAAATAATTATTATAATAATAAAACTCTTTTAATAATTTAATAATATATACTTTCTAAATTTTTTTCACACCAAATCAAAATTAAACTCGTAGCAAAAACAACAAATATTGGTGGTTAATACAATGCACATCACGTATCACAAAAACAAGATAGAATAACATTTTCCAATTCAAATTTCCAATAAAACAATTTCACCTAGAAAATAGAATGAGTACATGATGTCCGAGTTTTGAATTTCTACTGACCACATAAAGAACATAGAAACTTCCTAATTCACATTCCAAAACACAAAATAAAAGACAAGATAGAGAGGGAGAGAGAGAAAAAAAAAAAAAACTTAAAGAGCATAAGGAGCACTCAAAAAATTCTCTCTCTCGCTCTGTACCTCTCTCTATATCTGTACCTCTACCAAGATATATTCCGGGCACCGTAGGTAGATGGCGGAATCGGAGTGCTGTACGTGCTGTCTGAGCTCCATAGTCACGATGGGCCTGACAGCCTTATTCCTGTGGCTGAGCCTGCGAGTAGACGAACCCAAATGCTACATCGACTCAATTTACGTTCCTGCCCTCAACAAATCCCTCAATTCCCCATCCAACGCCACCATATTCTTCACCCTCAAGCTCGTCAACGGTAACAAGGACAAGGGCATCCAATACGACGACGTTCAACTTGCCTTTCGGATCTTCCTCGACTCCAACACCACCCGACCCATCGGGAACGCCACCGTCCAGAGGTTCTACCAGGGCCACCAGAAGAAGGCCCAGAAGCCCGGATCCGCCGTCTCCGTCGGCGGCGGAGTTAATCGGACGACGGCGGTGAACGGGAAGGTGTACTTGCGGGTGGATTTTACGACGGCGGTGAAGTACAAGATCATGGTGTGGTACACGAGACGACACCGTTTGTGGGGAGGGGCAAATGTGGAAATGAATGATTCCGGTGAGAAGGTGTACCCGAAAAGAATCAGGCTCGGGGGCGGGGAATTCCCACCCAGGATCGTGTCTGGCGCACCCAAGCTCCGTGGACGCTATCGTGCGCTTCTGCCATTTTGCGCCACTCTCATACTCATGCTCATGGGGTTTATTTGACTTGACTTGACTAGTGTTCTTTTTTTTGATAATAGACTAGTGTTCTTTTTTCTTCCTAAAGTTGGGTGCTATTGTTATTATTTCAATATTTCATTGTATTATTTCTTTGGCTTCTATTCTAACATGCCGTAGCCCGTATAGTAGATGTATTGTATTGCCACGAGGTAGGTGAGGTTGGATTGCAAATTAAGTATCGTTAAGTTGAAGATTAGTTAAAAGATGTATTTTACGAATGAGATTTTTTTGCGAAGATCTTGACTTGTTCCGTGAGTAAATCTTTATCGTATCCTCCTTTGTCGAATGAAAAAATATGCTTAATGGTAAGTTTAGTATAGTGAAAATTTTATGGTTTGATTTTATATAATAATATAACATAATAAAAATAATTCATGATGTACTGTTAAACTTAAATTTTGTAGAATATCAAATTTACTATAATAGTTCCTTTAAAATTGGAAGTAAAACAACTCATGAATGAGTTTTTTTTTTATATATATATAAATATCATCCTGAATTTTTTACATATATTTTTTAGAGGACACTAAGTGTTACTTTAGTCTTCAATGTCAAAATAAAAGAGAAAAATGTAAGAATAATATAATTATTATAAAAACTCATTTATAAATTATTTTGCCAAAAGTAACATATTATTTTTATATAAGTAGTTTTAGAATCCAGAATTAATTTTAAAGTTGATAGGCAAACCTATTAACTTCACCTATCCTAAACTAATGAAAGAGTGATATCCAAACACTACTTCGTAATATATATGTTTTTGTTTCTCATTTATTATAGGTGCAAATACTTAAGTAAAGGAGGAAGATAAATAGCATAGTAAGTGATCTAACTTCTAACTTTATTATCACATATTTTTTTTAAAAAAAACAACGAGGAAAAAAATTTGAAAAATAATTAATTGAACTACAAGCTGCATAGGACATATATTTTGATTAAACGGAAATGAGTTATAAGTTATAATTTTTTTTTGACTAAAAAAGATATTCATTCATTCAAATTGGTAAAATACATCGAGAACAACACAAATTCAATATCGCTAAAAACGGAAAAAGATGAATATGTGAACAAACTCACAGTACCCAAGTTAATAGCATAACACGGTAAAATGCCTACAAATGTGACAAAATCATAGTGACCGGAATACTCATGCCTCCGGATCTGTAACGTTGGCGCTCAACTCTTGATTGAATCTGTAATGGATCGAAGCAGATCTATCGATTTAAATAAAACGAACACCGCAACAAGACGAGAATCCATCGCACCAAGATGAGAGACCAAACGACGTCGCAACAAGACGACGAACAAAATACCGTCGCACTTAGACGACGAAAATATGAAAAAACACGAAAGAAAAACCCAGATTTATGTGAAAAACCACTTATTTAAATAAAATGAGAGGAAAAAATGATGTAGATAAGTGATTTTAGGTCAAAAAAATGGCTCAAACTACCCCCTCCGATAAATAAAAAAAAAGAAAAAGATAAATAAATAAAAAGTTGAGAGAACGGCTAGAGTTTTCAACTAATTATTTAAGTTAATTCATAAGTTATAACTTATAACCCTTTAAATGCTTATCTCAAATTATAAATTTTATATTCGTTGAATTTTTTTGCTCTAACTAAAGAAAAAGGAGGGAAGGGGAAGGGAAAGTTCCTCGTTGCTACAAAGATTTGAAATATTAGATCGCACACGAAAACGAGTTATTGACTAAAAAGGGAATTAGAAAAAAAAAAAAAAAGACTTGGTCCCACACACGGAAATGCGTCCAATAATATGAAATTCTTCCAAGACAGACTTGCGTTGTATAACTCTAGGCTAGGGATGCGGAGTACTCCTCCGCGTTCCGTTTTCGTTTTCGTCTTTCATATATATATATATTGTTCTTCATTTTTATCATAGGAAGCTTTTCTCCTTCATTTTTATTTTTACGGATCCTTGTGGATTTTTACAGAGATTTTAAAAATTTATAAAAAATTATAAAATCAAATTATTAAAGTTAAAGTTAAATCATAACAAGTTTAAACTTAAATAGTATAATTACAATATTTAAATTAAATAAACATTACAAAAAAGGTTCAAAACATTATTAATATGAAAAAACTAAAATGATATTAGTATTTATAATATATAGTACACATAATAAGAGGTATATATGTAATCTACTCTAGGTAGGAACCTTGTGTGGTAGGGGATATGATCCCAGTCTCCTTATCCGAATCACCTGTGGGGGGATTTTGCCCCCCATCCCCTCAGAAAAAAATTATTCGATTGTAAGGCTCTGAATGGGACAGTCCCTGCGGAGATTTCCACACATAGGTATAAATTGACATCTTTACTCGAGGCAAATAGAATAGGAAAGCGTTATGGAACATCTTAATATCTTAGTCATAATTTTACCATAATTAGCAGGCAATTTTTTTTTTGGTAAATTGCAAGCATGGTTTTATTTAAGTTAAAATGGGGTTAATTAACTCTTCCTACTAAACTTTTTGTCAGAATTTTTTGCTAAACTTAAAATGAAAACCATAGATGTCCTAATTATGTGTAGTTGTTATTACTTATTACAATATTGCATATACCCCAAACTTGGACAAAAGCTCAAAATTACTAGCTTCTAAGACTACAAAAAAAATTCATCCAAAAAACACTTCTTACGTTTTTTTAACATTATATTGAAGCATACAGACATAAAAGATATTCACCTAATAACCGGCTGTCTCCCGATTCTATGATATATACATTATTGTCTCCGAAAGAGGTAAAACATCTATTGTATACTACAGCTGCATTGGTTTACCCTCGAGGGGAGCTGTCACTTTGAAGTTTAACAAGAGAATGGTATGCTCCATCACGTCCTAGGGAAATTAATTCGTTATGTGAACCTTGTTCCATAACCTTCCCAATCTTAATCACAGCAATGAAGTTGGATTTCTGTATAGTATGAGAATATTAGTAGATAGCCTATGAGCCACGACTATGCATGTTCTGCCAACCATCATCTTCTCAAGTGCTTCTCGAAACAAGTTCTCTGACACACTATTATTGCACTAGTTAAGGCTAATCTTTGTTTTTGACATCCTGATAGCTGAACTCCTCTTTCTCCGTATGTGTCACACCATCCTTCATAGTACCACTGCCAAGACAGAAACCAAGAAATAAAAATGTTAGTGCCAAAAGAAGAGCTAGCTAGCAACTCCGTTGTTTCATTGGGAAATCCTTTGCCAACACATAACTGGCGTTTACTCTAGCTGCCTGTGCATTTCAATTAATGAGAGCTTGTGGTGAATCCTGATTGAAATTCTTCTTTGTTTTCTTAAAACGTTGTATTTTGCCAAGAAATATCAAATGATAGGAAAGAGACTTTGTAAGAAAAAAATGAACGATAAAAGAAAAGGGATTATCAAAGAATTTTATTTTTAAGTTAATGTACACTTTGTTCTCTCAAAGATTCGCTTAAATATACTTTAGTCTTTGAAATAATTTTTCGTTACATGTTTGTCTCTATAAGTTGAAATATCCATACAAGTTAATCCTCCTGTTAAATTCTCACATTAAAAGTTAACAGAGATACTAATATGTAACGTTAAATGATATTGTGGATCTTATGTGGCAAAAAGTTTCCGGATGTGTCAATCTCCCCCAACGTTTTGCTCAACACCATCATGAAAGAACAGCACAACCCACTATACACCTACCTCAAAAGCAACTCACTGTTGGCGGGAGCTCATAGAAACACCCTCAGGGACATGGCGACTGCATTGCCTAAGGAAAGCTAAGCAAGTTTCTTTCAAGATCATGAAAATCTCAGCAAAGAAATCTCTAACCCCTCATCCATACTTTTTAACATCTTCACGCACATGGATGGGCTCATATGGCCATCCAAGATTCTTCCTTGTAGCATCCACTTCTTTAGCACCTAATGCACTTCCATGAACAATTTAGGAGTTAGCCTTGTTTGGATAATCGTATCCAATGGTAGTGGTTACATGTGAAGGGAGACACTGTTGGTGGAGGGGGCATGGGTGGTAAAGGAGGCTGGTTAGGCAAAAACCTCTGGTCATACAGTCCTTGAGAACCAGTAGTATTACCACCATGTTTGAAGAAACACTTGACTCGCGAGTAAATGACATATCAGGACATGAACCAGACATCTTCAAAGAAAATTCACTTTGGGCATTTTCATCAATGTTAGATCCTAACAGAGTACCTATATGAGAAAATTGATTATTATCAACAACATCACTTTTTGTCTCCTCAACAATTGAGTGAGGAGAACTTTGCTTAACAATAAACGAGGCAAGCTGCTGTAAGTTATCATCCGGTTGAGGGAATGACAACTTGTCATCAGAGTCAGACTCCTCTCCATCAAAAACTATATCAATTCCTTGAAGATCATCATCAAGATCTGTTTTTAATTACTTAGATTTTTTTAACTTCTCCCCATCTGTGGGTTTCACAGGAGAAGCATTTTTTAGATGTCACACAGCCTCTCCCACTACCGTTGCTGCAGGGTTCTAGCGTTCCCTTTGTCTTGCCATAAATTCATCTACATGAATTGATGGAGGTCTCCTACAAGTTGATCCTGCTTGTCAGCTTGTGGCACTGATATTACATTAGTAACCCCTTCAACATTTCTCTCTCTTGCCATATAGCTATCCACATGCATAGATGGTGGTTTCCTGGTATTTGGCTTGCGCTGTCGAAAGGCATCCCTACGTGTAGGACCAGAAGAAACAATAGACTGTGATACACCCCATGAAAAGGCATTTTGAGCAGAGATTAACGTTACATGTCAGCATGTCCATTAGTTTTAATGTGAAACCATTAGTTTTAATGTGAAACTTAACAGAATGATTAACTTGTATGGATGTTTCAACTTACAAGGCCTAACGTGTAACGAAAAATTATTTCAGGAATTAAAATGTATTTGAATGAATTTTTGAGGGACCAAAATGTACATTTTTTCCATTATAGTTCTGGCTCCTTTATAAATTCACGAGCATTAGCCAGAGTTGCACCCCTTCTTATCTCAGAATTCAGTTTCCTTTTCTTTCCCATGCTATGTTTTCTCTAATGGTTTCCAGCGAAAGGGTTAGCTCCTGAGTCCTTACAAATGCATATATATGACCTTACCACCTTAGCATTCTCAAATTATGGGCCTTGATGTCTTCTTCATCTATGCATACCAATCCCTTCACACGATCGCAAAACCTTTCAATAAGACCAATAATAGTGGACTTACCACAACCACTATGGGCCACTATTCTCCCAGCTTCAACTTATACAGGCCCTTGAATATCATCTGCACAGGTCTAGTTGGATATGCGAAGAATACAATTTTAAGCTCCACTCAGTCCCTTATTTTCTTTTTTTTTTGTCCACTCCCAACGAGTAATCAGGATCAATCTCATTTTTCCTGTCCAGGATAGCAAATACTGATCCTACAAAAACTGGGAGCTGAAAAGACCAAAGCCCGAATTCCGCGACTGCCTAATACTCTCCTGTTTAAGTCCTACCCTAGAACCAAACAAAAATAAATTGTTTGGAGGCAGTAATGATTCTATGGTTTATAACAGGTTCTTAACAACCGTTGTAAAAAGTATGAGTTGTTTTGTAATAATAACAAAAAAGAGTTGTATAACTTAGATATATATACTTTTGTTCATTCTAACACACCTGGAGAGAGTTGAGGAATTAAATGGAAGAAATGGGCGAGTAGTGAGTATATACCTCAACAGTGTAAAGTGAATACACCTCAACCAACCACACCAAATTAAAAGGGATTACTTCTGACTTATGCCGCCTGCCAAGAATTATGGATTGATGAATAATAATTGATTCATGCATTTAATTTTGATGGAACGTATGTGTAAATTTTTCTTTATATTATTGAGTTAATCAATGATGTATTGCTAACAAATTTTGAACAACAACTATCTAATGGCCAACAATCTGATAAAATTCTTTTTTTTTTTAATGATATGGCAGCGGTATATTATTCAATGATAATGTCTACTGTGATCAAAATTGAATTATTGGTTCATTACTCTTAAATATTATCAACAATGTTGCACTTACAATTAATCAAGTTAAGCTGAGCCGGCTCAATAAGAAATTGAGTCAATTTTTTTAGTTTAAACTCGATTCATTTTAAGTTAATGAATTATTTGAGTTCAACAAATTAATATCAAGCTTTATATTAATTGAATCTATTAAATGCATTGATTTAAATTTAAATTTGTAACTCAATAAAATTTATCTTTTTACATATATCTAGTTTAAAAATAATTAAATCAAACTAAAAATAAAATAAAATATTAATATATAATAAATTAAGACATTATTATTATTATTTATAAAAAAATGATATACATATATCAAGCTGGCTAGGGACAGATCCATAAATCAACTGTTGAGGAGGCTAAAATTACAAAAATCAAGAATCAATATATTTAAATAAAAGTTTATAATTTCAAAACTTAAATATGTCATACATTTTATTGAAGTTGAGTACAATGTTCTTTTATATCATAAAATTTATCAATTATTGAACCTATGTCAAACTTCTCAGTAATATTATTTCAATAATATAAATGATTAAACAATTAATCAAAAAATCATCTATCTTATTTCTGAGTTTATTTTTTACAATATTCATAGCTTCTACTTGCAACCGCAACAAATTCCAAAAGAAAAGAAAAACCAAGAAACCACTTTTGATTTTAGTGGTGTGAGTAACGTTCTAGCAAACTTTTTTTTTTAAAAAAAACTTTTATCTCTGTAACCTAAATTTGTCTTTTCGTCTTCGATAAAAACTCGCTTGCAACAATTGGGCCAATCCATAAGTCATTACCTAAATTAATTACTTAAATTATAATGATAATATGGGCCAACAAAAGATAATGGTTATAGGGGGTCGGGGCATTTTGTCTTGTTAGCTGAAAATTATACTATATACATGTTAAAAAATTATAAAAAGATTGGGGTTAAGGCCACGGTTGAGCCCCTATAAATCCGTCCATAGATACGATTCATATGGTTCAGACTCGACTTATTTCAATTTTTTGAATTTATTAAATTGTTAACCACACAAATTGTGAATTTGCGAAGTGAATCATGCACGGGTTGACTGATCTAATTTGAAGCCTAGTTAGCAACATGTCCGCACATCACGACTATGTATGATATTTCCTTTGCCAATTGAACTGTTAATTTTATTTTTGGAGTTCCCATCAGTTTATGGCCATAGCTTCCTTTCCACTTCACACTCAATTGGCATGCAGTGTAACTAAAGAGAGGCAAGAACAGAAAGGGGGGAAAAAAAGAAGCAAAATTCATCTGCTATAAGCCATTAAGGCTATAGAAATTCTTGGGTGGTTCAATAATAAGCAGATTCTCTAACCCATTTGGCGTTTCGAGTTCATCATAAATGCGCTACTCATACGTTAGAAATCTAAGCACTGGGTTCCGTTCAGCCACCAAAGTCAAGAATTCCAAGCTTCAATCTTCTCCTTCAAGCTCATTCCTTTCGGGTCTCGATGAAGATGTTACGCTCTCAAGCCTCAAGCTCAAGCGAGCCTCTGATTCAGGTACATTACGTAACCCTTTTGAGTATATAAACCAACAAAGGGGTGTGCTTGGTGGGAGTGTGGAAACTGTTGGAATGAAGGGGTAGTTGCGAAAATTAGTGTCCAAAGATTTTCACTGCCACCAAGAGCACCCTGAATGTGCGGAATGGTTTCTGGGTATTCTAGAATTGGAATCATTATGTTAATGGTGTTGTTTTTTGGAGCTCAATATGCGAAGTGTCGAGGTTTGTGGTAAAATGTGTTAGTTTTATCGGAAATTTATAGCACTGGACGCTTTATTGTTGGACAATTTGCGTATAAAAGTCTCATTTTTTTGTTGTTGAATATTTTTGGTGCAGAGGATTCTTCTAATGTGGTGTTTAAGCAGATTTCTTCTATTTTCTACGGTAAGTGTTTGTTAAAATTTCTATTAGAATATAAGTGTATTTATTTTCTCTAGGCTAACGAGGATAACCGAGGAAGCTGGTAGTAGGAAAATTTATGTAGTTTAACTCATGAATATTGATCTCTCAGTGTTGTTTTGGGAAAAGAAACAGAAAATTTTCTCTTAATGCTGGATTTTCTTTTCCAGAATTTTGATGGCTAGTTTGTCACGGCTGGGGGAAAGCAGTTTTCAAAGGTCAAATTTTTGCTTTTCCAATAATCACTCTTTTCACTGTAGGATTGGCTTTTTTTTTTTATATATAAAAAAAGAAATAAGTCAATCACTCTTTAGTAGTTTGCCAAAAGCTTAATTTCTCAAGATCGCTTTTATTTTATTCTTGGGTGAACTGCAGCATCATTATCCATATGAGTAAATTATCTTTATAGCATTGCATCTAAAATCAGCATTGGCTTATAGATCATATCCCATCTTCCCCGCTTTAATTTCTAAGCTTGTTTTCTCTTTGTATAAAAGGTTATTTATATCAGCGTATCGTTTCTTTTTCCAGGTGGTCAGTCAGTCAAGAGACCTGATTCTGAGGAAATTGATGATGCAAAAGATTTTGAAAGAATGCCAAATACATCATGGATGTCACACATATCTCAAAGCAATATATTACTGCGACGGAAAGAGTACACTCGTGAAAAGAAACAAAAATACGTGTTTGAATTCACACAAGAAAACCGTTTTGGCAGGTTAATTGGAACCTGTGCAAAGATACTAGGAACAGAGGCTACCATTGAATTGTTTGGTAACGTGGGACGAGAACCGGGTGTAAAAGGATACAATGCACTGATAGAAATGTGCATAGATAAGGCTAGGGCAACTGATGATGAAGACATTGCAATAGAAGAAATGGGGAAGGTTTTTCACCTTTTTAAATCAATGAGGGAACAAGGTTTACAGCTAGACGAGCAAACATATCGCCCACTTCTTTTGTATATAATTGACATGTGTATGGTTGAAGAGTTTCAATTTTTCTGTGATGTTATCAAAGATGAGAATCCCAGTTCAATTTCAAGACTGGGTTACTATGAAATGATGCTGTGGTTAAGAGTTAATAACGAAGAAAAGATTCAGGGTCTTTGTAACTATATTGCAGACAATGATGGTGAGGGCATTTCTGATTTACAAGGTAGGTGAATCTTTTTTTCACATTGTTTTGTCATAGTTTGTTTCACAGAAGCTATGTTCAAACATCTAGCTTAGGATTTTAACTGTAACAGATGTGAGAAGTTCATCAGTGGTTTTCCATTACACAGAGATATGATTGATGTCTTTTATGACATTTTCTGGATCATTTGATGTGACACTGTTTAGCATGGAGTGTGAATACTAGTGACATAGTGTTAATTACATCAGACATGAATGTTTTATGCTATTGTATTGCAATTAACATATTTTTCTGAATTCACATCTAAGCTCTATCAGAAACATGTTGAGAGAACAGAATTTATGCTAAATAATGCTCCAAGTACATTGCTGTTACGCAGCTCATTATTAGAAGTGTTCATGTCAAGCATGCATGTTTTAAAATCAGTGCATCTGTTCTAGTAACGAAACATAACTGTTAACATTATACTGCTTTTTCTGCACGTTGACGTCCAATAATAACAGAAATTTTTGTTTCATGTAGGCTTGTAGCACTTTAGAAACTTACTTGATTCAACTTATGTTGCAGAAAGTTATTTATTGGCTCTTTGTGAGAGTGAGAGGAAGAAGGAAATTTTGGAGTTGTTGGAAATTACAGACATAAAAAAGCTTTATTCTGCAGAATCTGTAGCAAAGATATTTCAGGCATTAGGAAGGCTACTATTGGAATCTGTGGCGGAGAAGTTCCTTTTGGACTTCAAAACAAGTGGTATGATTATGATATTTATTTTCTTATCACCTATGTGAATGGTGTTAGATGTGGCACATAGTTCTGTTTGGAAAAGAAGAAAAACAATTTGCTATGCTATGAGCCTTTGTATCCCTCGAATTCTGTTACACTTATGTTTTATATGTATTAACTGACATAAATTAGGACTGCAAGGATCTTTTTGTAATTGTAAATGTATTGAATTAGGGATTTTTCTAATGTTTTACCAATGTGTATCTAAAGTAGTATTGTGATTCATTGATTCTACCGGAGGATTAGGTGTTGCATTCCTCAATAAATTTGTCCCTTGAATATATTTTACTGAGATTTTCTTACATATTGCAGATCATGAAGCAGATAATATTACAAACTTCATTGCTAGTTATGCTGTTAGCATTCCAAATTTATCGGTAAGAAAATTCCCATGAATAGTGCTGATAATTTCCTTAAGGCCATGATACTATAAGGCACTTCTGCTTTCATGTAGTTTGCTTCATCCTAGAACTATGTCACCAGTCTTACATTTTTATGTTACTTCAGACTTCAGTCATAGTGGATGTTGTACAAAACCCAGTTTGCTAGTTTATATTAGCATACTTTAGGGATAATTTCTTGATAATTGATTTTGAATTCTCAATAAAAATGGAACTGAACAGGGAGGCATTTGTAGGTTATCATCTACAGTGTACTGAGATGAATTCTTAGGTACAGATGGAATTGGTATGTCTTTGAACTGTGGTCCAGTTTTAACTACAACAATAATCATCGCTGGATATGGTTCTTTATCTTTTTCCTTTCATTCTTGGTAATCTTTTCATTTCATTCTAGGTAACTTGGTGCAGATTTGGTGGATAGGCTTTTGCTTTGTTTCTTATCACTGAAAAATATTGAGCAAGTTGGTTTTTTTTTCTTGCCTGAAATTTATATAAGTAAACACAAAGTAGTTGGTAGCATCTTGCCTGGTACACCAGATATCCTTTATATAGATACTTTGAGGTTTGAGCTTATGTTTCTATGTACAGCTATGTTGGCAATGGCAGGCATTTGACTCCTAAAACTGCACATTTGTGATCATGCATTGAAAATTGCGTAGATCCAATGTCAGGGGAACACGCAGAAGTCTTTTTCTTGCCCTTATTCAATGTCAATTTTTCTTGTTCCCTAGCAAATTTTCTTTGATGTTAGTTATTAATAATACTAAACAACCAAGCAATATTCCTTGTAAGGCTGATAGGCCTCATATGTACCTTGGTGGATAAAGAGTCCATATATTTACTTTGCTCACTCTATTATCTTTCTAGGACCATTAGCTAAAACCTAAAAGTGTTGTTCTGAACGATCATATTCAAATAGGGGCATGCGGGAAAGGGCTTCTCCCTGCTCCTGCTCCCCCAAATTCAAAACTCCAGAATTCTTCAAACTCTACCCTCGTTTTGAATACTATATTTTAATATCTACATGAAGTTGGCTGTGAAAAATTGTAAAAAAATTTCCATAAGAATTCCGGACAATTCTGTTAACAATTATATTTTAACTTATAATAATGGTAATTAAGTTTTAGATTTACATCGATACATCTCATAATGATAATTTATGGCAGAAGTTCTACTTCTAATTTTTTCTCTTTTTTCTTTTTCCCAATGGGATTAGGCACATTACTTTCAGCTGTTTGAGCACCTATATCTGTTGTATATGTGTTTTTTTCATTCACCATGTGAAAAAAAATGGCACTTTTGGTTCTCATTTGCGCTCATTTTAATTTTATTCTTCTGTCAATACTATTAAATGTTAAAGTTGTTTTGCATATTTAAACATTTGTCCTAGCATAAAGTTCTTCAAAGTGGCTTGTGCTATAGATTTATTTTGGAGGCATTCAAAGCTGTATATTACTTGTTGGCTTATTTTGAGCAGAAACCACTTAATCCTTCTTAACTGCAATGAGGTCTTACTTCATTGTGGCTTGTATTTTACAAAATGCATAATTGCATGTGAACGTTTACCACAATCAAGAGATGCCAGTAGGTATTTTTGTTCATACGTGTTATTTGGCAAGATATGTGCCGATACTCTATAGTACTTGTCTGTTATGGGAATTTTTTTATTTTGTGTGTGTGTGTTTCCTCATGTGTATTGTTGGTATTCTGGAAGGTTGAGGATGTCATCTCAAAATTCAGGGATTTGCACCAAAGACTGGAAGTTTCACCTTCATCCTCTTCATACGAGAAGCTCATTTTACATAGCTGTGCTTTGCTCAAGGTACATCTCCTTTTGAATTTTCATGATTACTAAGTGACTGCCAGAACCTTGTCCATAAGATGAAAAAGAAAGCCAGAAGGAAAATGAAAAATAAGTGAAGTGTCCCCTTCAGAAACACGACAAGACATTGTTCCTTACAATTTACTGAAGAACAGAGTTTGAACAATTGACAAAAATAGTCTAATTATTTGTGGACATAAGTAATAATATGTTCCCCACAGATATGCTTTCTCTTCTTTCTTAACGTTAAATTCTTATTTAATAGGAAAAAGACATATATTCACAGACAAGTATATTCTTTTTTGCCACCATAATGACATGGCTGGTTCTTTCCTCTGCTGTACCTGTAACTGGCATTATTCCTTTTCTCATTGATGGAAAAAAAAAATATGACCTTATCCAACAATTGAATCATCTCAAAGATTTCTTTTTTTTATTTTTTTGTTGGGATTTCTATTCATAAAAATAATTGAAAAAAAGAAAGAAAAACAGAGATGACATCTAACACTCCGTCATTAATGCCTGGCCTCCTTACAGTCATCATTCAAAAGCTATTTGTAACATGCGTCACCTTTGTATACCATACTTGACCTTTTCACCTTCAAGCCTGCCATATACATGGCATCTTTATCCTTGCTACCTTTATTGCTGGAGAGGCTGGTCTTTTCAAGATTTACTAGTCTAGAGAATGATGTTTTAACATTCCTACAGTCACTAGGAAGGTGTCTGTGTCTTCAACGATATCAGTAACAGACATAGAAAAGGAATAATCATAGGCCTGAGCACTTACATCATCCCCACCTGTTGTGGGTCAAACTTGACTTGTCCAGATATTTGGGACTGCATTCACTTAACATTCTCGCTTTTCCATTTTAACCTTACCCAGACTACTTTGCTTCAATAGGGGTTCTGCTTTCTTCAAAACCTTTTGCAGACTAGCATATTAAATGCCACTAGGCCTAGGTTTCTTGTCAATTGAACTGCTATTTGGAATTTTGAATGTCTCTTCATAATGATCCACCAGCCCTAGCTATAAAAACAAACTCAAGCCATTCTACTCTCTGCTTGCATAAATTACTTCTTGGTTTGCAGCATTGAAATTTTACTGGTCTCCTTTCTCCAACTACAAAGTGTATGGTCATCCTTGCAAAACCATACCCTTCTCACAAATATTGCCTGTGCTTCAGAGGCGCTCACCTATAAAATGATATCTCCTTCTCATGTGATAATTTACTAATCTTATATGTCCATCACTGGGAACTGGGAAGTCACTGACACGTAGAAGAGCAAGATAGCTGAAGGGGATAGATGACAGGATGAGAGAGAACATCTGCTGTCAAGACTCTGGAGTTAGTGATGGGCTTCAATAGTCAATACACATTATTGTAATTTCGTTTTTAGACTTTAAGTTATTTTTCAGAGGTCATAATGTGTTTTTTTTTTTGTTTTTTTGTTATGCCAATTACTCTAATGAAGTGAACTTCTGTCTTTTGCATATATAAGCCTGGATAACTTGGAGATTGCATTTAAGATGAATTCTTTTTTGTTTTTAACGTAGGTGCATGCAGCTGTTGATATTGTCGATGAAATGTGTGAAGCAGGCTTGACATTATCAACTGAGGTGTTACACTCCATATTACAAATTTGTGAGGAAACATCTGAATGTAATTTGGTATGACCAATCTTCCATACAATCACTCCCTTGTTTCTTCATTGTGTCATAACTTGTATGTTAGTGCCTTCATTTCTTCTCTCCACATATATCATAAACTTTTAGCCTTTAATCTTATGATCTTGAAGTAATTAGTGTTTGTGTTATGTCAATGAACTGTTAAAAGCTTACAGTGTTAGGTGAAGATCATCTTCTTTTTTTGTTGATAAAAAGAATGATTTTATCTTTTGCACAGCCTCACATGAAAGCCTTTGGGCTTGAAGGAAAGACAAGGTATCGGCCCATCATTACGTTATGCTAAAATGTAAATTAGTTATGAAGAAAATGGGGGTGACATTAGTTGAAATCCCAACCTCTTGGTCCCGAAGGTCTGACACCATGTCAATGGATCAATTAATCTAAAAGCCTAAGATATTAGGTGAAGGTCTAAGAATAGTTTTGTCTCTAACTAGCTAAAAGCTCAGTTACAAGGAAAGGAATATATGATTCCTTCTACAGCATTATTTAGTGCCCTATTTCATACATTTGACCTTTATTGGCTGTAACTTTCTAATGCAGTGAGGCTCCTTAGAATTGACCAACTCATCTTTTGGATGACTTTTGCCTAAGATTCAAGCCTTGCCACTTATACACCCTCCTTTACCTTTGGGGAAAAAGTGACATAATTTTTCTTGGGGCAAGAGAAGCCCTGTTATTCAGTAAGGATTACATAATGAGATTTATGTTTCCTTTATTTATTTATATGTTTTCAATGTTTCATGATATTGCAAACATAAAAGCCATGTAATACTGGCAGAACTCAAATTAAATGTTTCATGAGAGTTTATGCTGAAAGGAATTCTCTGCTAATTGTTTGAAGCCTTCTGTATCATCTAGCATAGTTTACTGTTCTGATATGTAGTGTTTGTTTTCTTCTTTGTTATATTCTTAAATCAAGGTCCATCGGATCTTCTCTATCATATGTCACTACAAGTTGGAGTCGAATGATGAAACATTCAGATATATGATAGACTTGTTCTTGAAGATGAAAGATGTAAGTTATACCAATTTTATTTATGTGCTTGTGTTCATCAGTCTTCTACCAATTTTAACCGCATCTTGCTAAATATCTATTATGCTTTTAATTTGGCGAATCACCGTGAAGGTCAACCCTTCGTCAAACTTAATTTTCTAATTTGGTTACATAATGCAGCTTGATGGTGCATATGAGATGCTTGGTGATTTGGTGGAAATAAATATGAAGCCGACAACGGGCATGTACAATGCCATAATGGCAGAATGTTTTCGAGAGGTGATGTTTCTGGTTACTGAGGATGCCTCTGTTTTTGCTCTTATAGACTTTTTACTATTTCTCAAATGAGATTGGAATGCTTCGATCTAACTCAAAAATATGATTTCTGGCAATTTTTGCTGGTTCTGACAAGATCGAATGGACTCCTGGCATGCATGTCTAGATGCTTAAGAAAGTAGATTGATTGCTTGGACATTTATCTTGTCCACACAAATTATACATGTAGATGGATATATAAATATTAGATTTAGGTGTGAAGAGGCCTAGCTTCTGTTATTATACCAAACTAACATGTTATCATGCAATGCATGGAAGGATTCATACAAATTTATAAGAATATATATTTTTTTATAAATTTTTAATTTAATGAAATTAAAATCAGAACCAATTATAGAAAGAAATATATTATCAGTCTAATTTAAATTAGATCATGATAAGGACATATGGATACATTATTTAATTATATCTATTAAGAGGTAAAAACTAATTAGAAAGTATTAAGGATAAATATAAAAAATTTAACATGATAATTAATAGATATATGAATTTATTGCTGTAATATTTTCTTCAGGCTTTAATCTGACTAATATTTTTTCCTGGTTTATTTAGACTGGTATTTGAGGAAAGGCTTGTTCTCAACATAGTTTTAAAAACTGGACCAGACCAGCCGGTTTAACCGGAAAACCAGAGAACTGGTCCAGTGTCTGCCCCGGTCACTATTCTGAAACCATTTTGTTAGTAAAGTGGCCCTACACTGCTTGAACTGCAACTGTACTGGCCAAGCCGCTCAAATCAGATGCAGTTTGGGCAGTTTTTGTGGTTTGTTTCTCCCTGCTCATTTCATGTGGTGTGGTACTTTTTCTGCAGTCTGATACATGGCATAGTGAGAAGCCACACACCACTAAGCCCCTGTTAGCTTCATGCTCTTATGTTGCAAAGTATATATGTATATCTATATGATATGAATAATGATTTAAATATTACAATTTCACCTTAAAAATACGTCTAAACCTTTTTTAATATAAAATTTTCTGAAGCAACAAAATAAATTTTCAGATGGTATTTTTATAATTTGATAATATTTTGTAACAATGTTCTTATTGGTTTTTGTGATTATTGTTTAACTACTATCTATATTTGTGGATGGAGGGATGGATGCATTTTTTATGGGCACATGCAACTTGCAAACTTGAGTTATGCACTTGTGCATACTTTTTATTGATTGGAAGTCACAAATCTTGAATTCTTAAAAATGGCAACAAGCCAAACTATAAACAAAAAAGAAATAGAATGGGAAAATGACCATTTGGTTCGGCTTGGGAAAAATAATTCCCCTTTGATTTGTTTTAAAAATTAACCAAGTATTCAACTACATTAACCAATAATTTACATACGGTTAACCACGTATCAAGTATCAAAATGAAGATAAACTATTGGTTAACCGTATGTAAATTATTGATTAATGTAGTTGAATACTTGGTTAATTTTCAAAACGAACCAAAGGGGAATTATTTCCCCCAAGCTGAACCAAATGGTCATTTTCCCAAATAGAATTGCTTGGTTGCCAATGACAACCCCCTCCCTTTGAGACAGCACCAGAAAAGGGTTACCTTGTCAAAGCCAAAAGGTCCTTTTTATCTTTTATTGAATGTAGGCCTGAAAATTACCTGGAAGAGTTACCCATACATGGAAAGAATGACAATTAGCTCTACATAGGCAGCGATAAGACTATGATATTAGTAGGTGGTTGAATTTTCTTTTTTTTTTTTTGCCCATATACCTTAAACCTAATAAGAATGGGTTCTATATAACATGATGCTAATTTAAAATTAATTACCTAGCAGAGTGGAATTTATGTAATTAATTCTTTGCAACTAGATCTTGGCGGTTTATTCTTGATTTCCCTAATGACTTTTTTTTTTTTTGTGGCCAAACTTGGGACCACTTCCTGAAGTTTTTGGGGCTAACCTTAGTGGTCTTTTTTTTTAGCTTGTCTTTTTGATTAAGTTATAGATTATAGATGTGATGCAAATCCTTAAACAAGGTCATTCCTAGGCCTAGGCAAAGGTAGTTTTCACCAAGCTCGCCCAGTCTAGAAATTAATAGCCACTTCTGGATAATAACGCCCTGTATTTGTGGAGATTAGGCAAGGTTATCTTATTTGGGTAATTCATTGCTTTCAATATAGTTTTGCAATGCAAAATCATGCCAATGGTTTCTCTTGATGATGTGTTATTTGTTGGAATATGGCTGTTAATAATGGAGATAGTTTTGATTTTCATAATGTTATATAACAAGTCTCAAACGTGCTGAGATGACCTTTTAAGATGTATTTGAATGAAAATTGTCACCTACTTCAAATAATGCAATAATGCATTCCTTTTCTCACCTGTTTGCTGAAATTTTGCAGAAAAACATTAGTGATGGGGTGAGGGTCCTTGAGCACATGCAATGTGCTGATGTAAAACCTGATTCACAGACTTTCAGCTACCTGATTAGCAACTCTGAAACTGAAGAGGATATAGTCAAGGTAAGTTGGGATTAATTGCTTGATAATAGTTTCTTATATTTGAGACTGAAAAATACTATTGATTATGCTTGACTGGTTAATTAACCTTCAAGCTCTCTTCTTTATAGATACAGATTTACAACATTACAAGTAGGGGGTGGGGACACACTTAGCTGGAAAGAATGATCTGAAATGATCATAATCATGTCCCCACTTAGCTGGAAAGAATGATCTGAAATGATCAGAATCATTTCATCTCTAAAGCAATGTTTCCCACTCATAATAAAGAAAACAGAATAATCATTAACAATAATTAACACTCCCCCTCAAGCTGGTGCATATAGATCATATGCATCAAGCTTGTTACATATGTAAGTTATTCTTGATGCTCGAAGGGACTTAGTAAAGATATCCGCTAGTTGGTCATTAGAGTTCACAAATGAAGTAGTGATTTCTCCAGAGATGACTTTCTCTCGGATGAAATGGCAATCAATCTCTATATGTTTAGTCCGCTCATGAAAAAACCTGGATTGGATGCAATGTGCAATGTCAGTTCTGGTTATCACAAATGAGTTGCATAGGGCTTCGTATGCAAAATTTTAACTCGTGGAGTAGTTGTTTTATCCATACAAGTTCACAAGTAGTAAGAGCCATAGCTCGATATTCTGCTTCCGCACTTGATCTTGCAACTACATTTTGCTTCTTACTTTTCCAAGAGATGAGATTTCCCCCAATGAGGACACAATGCAGTTGACCTTCTATCACTAGGAGATCCCGCCCCATACGCATCCGTATATGCAACAATGTCGTATGGCCTCTATTTTCATAAACCAATCCCTTTCACCCGAGAACTCTTGATATACCTTAGAATTCGAATCAATGCATCCCAATGGTCAATTACAAGGAGAGTTGAGAGCGGCTCACTACAATCGACCGCAAAAGATATATCTCGGCAGTTATGGTGAGATAATTTAGTTTTCCTACAAGTCTCCGATACCTTCCTTGATCTGGATAAGGCTCACGATGCGGCGAAGTTTAATGTTCGGGTCCATAGGAGTATCAATTGGTTTGCAATCTAGCATTTAGGTTTCTTTCAAAATGTCAAGAGCATACTTCCTTTGAGATATGGCAATTCTCGCTTTTGACTGGGCAACTTCAATTCCAAGGAAATATTGTAGTCACCCAAGTCCTTAGTTTGAAAATGTTGAAATAAGTGCTGTTTTAGATTATTGATGTTCTCATAATCATTTCTGTAATAACAATATCATCCACATAGACAACAAGGTAGATATATTTATTAGAGGATGAATGTTTATAGAACATGTAATGATTTACCTCACTTCGAACCATACCAAATTGTTGTATGACTTAGCTAAATCTTGCAAACCATGCCACTGGGAGATTGTTTTGAGCCCATAGAGGGATTTGTGCAATTGACAAACTAGTCTGGACTCCCCGAGCAACAAACCCGTGGTTGCTCCATATGAACTTCCTCTTCCAAGTCACCATGTAGGAAAGCATTTTTATGTCCAACCGATAAAGGGGGTGATTCATGGCAGCCATTAACAAGAAGAGTCGTACGGATGCCATTTTAGCAACAGAGAGAAAGTGTCGCCATAGTCAAGACCAAAAATTTGAGTATAGCCTTTAGCCTGACAAGACGAGCTTTCAAGCGATCCACACCGTCCATCAGGACCGATTTTGACGCGAAAACCCATTGGACAACCAACTATAGACTTCCCGGGAGAGGAAGGGACCCGAGAGTCCATGTGTGATTAGAATCCAAGGTCGCCATCTCATCAAACATAGCACCGCCATCCCTGGATGGGAAAAGCTTCTGAACAGCTTTTAGGAATAGAAATGGACGACAAAGCGAGAAACAAAGGTATAATGGGGTGAAGATAAACGATGGTAGCTCAAGAAGTTATAGATAGGATGAGGATTTCGGGTGCAGAGCGTATACCTTTTCGTAGAGCTAAAGGCGGAGTCACCGATGGTTCAGGTTGGCTCGTGGCGGTGGAGATGCAGTGCGAGGAGATGAATCACATGGATCTGGGAGATAACGACCTCCCGGGATTGGAGTGTGTGATCGGCGGTGATAAGTAATAAGTGGTGGAGGCAAAGCAGCCTTGGTGGAGATGGGAAATACGAGACCCGTGAGTCCGGAGTAATAGAGACTTCTCGGATCAAGATAAGGAATTGGTAAAACACCGAGAGATGGAGGCATGTTCCACGGAGATGTGAAGTAAGGAGCATCCTCAAAGAATGTAACATCTGAGATAGGTAAAAACGATGCAAGGAGGGAGAATAACATCGATACCGCTTCTCGACCCGAGAATAACCAAGAAAAATACATTTAATAGCACGAAGCGTATAATTTATCTAGACCTGGAGAGAGATCATGTACAAAACAAATGGAGCCAAAAACACGAGGGGGAACAATATAAAGGGGTTCCTTAGGAAACAAAATAGAATAAGGGACTTGGTTATTTAATACGAGATGATGGCATACGATTTATTAAATAACTGCGGTGAGAACAGATCACCCCAAAACTTTAAAGGGTATTGGCATGTAATAAGCAGTACTGCTGTTTCAATGAGATGACGGTGTTTTCTTTCGCCTACACCATTTTGTCAGTGGGGTATGCGGACAAGAGATTGATGAATCATGCCATGAGATGTCATGAAAGAATTAAAAGGAGCAGAAAAATATTCTTTTTGCATTATCAACTGCGTAAAACGTGAATATTTTTTCCAAACCGAGTTTGAATTTCATTGAAGAAGTTTTGAAAAATAGTAACAACTCAATCCATCTTTCATTAAGAAAACCCACGCACATCTTGAGAAGTCATCAATGAAAGTAACAAAATACCGAAAGCCTTGAATAGAATTGGCGACTTGGACCCCAAACATCGAGTGAATAAGAGAAAACGGAGACTCTATCTTGTTATTGACCCGACTTGGGAAGGAAGCACGGACATGCTTTCCGAGTTGACATGACTCATACTTGAAAGATCGCAAATGAGAGAGATGGGAAACCATCTTCTTGAATTTATTGAGACTTCTGGATGCCACTAAACGACAATGAAGAAGATCGGAGATTCGGTAACAGACATATGGTTGAGGAAGGAGGTCGAAGATAGTAAAGACCACGTGATTCGAGATCCTCGGCTCAATCATCCGTCCTGCACCTGGCCCCGAATAAGAAAAGAATCGCAGATAAAGGTTACGTAACGATTAAGAGTGCGAGCGAGTTGACTAAGAGAAATTAAATTGAATGGACAACCGGGTATAAACGAGCAATCTAAAGATAAAGATGGGAGAGGTGATGCTTGACCAATGCCTCGTGGCTTTAGCTTTAGAACCATCCATGCAGGTGATATGGTGTGGTGTCTTAGGAGATGATAATGTAGAGAAAAAGGAAGGATTACCGGCATATGTGATCGGAAGCACGAATCCAAAATCCAGGATCCAGTAGACGAAGAATGAGAGAGGCAAGCCGTAGAGTTACCGATTATGAGCTATAGTAGCGGAAGACGAAGGTTGTTGGGGCTGCCTTGGTGAAGGTAGTCCTTATATTCTTGGTCCGATAGAGAATGCGGTTGGCACCCCAAAACTCATCTTTCTTTGCGCTTTCGATGCCAAGGATTGTGTCACATTAGCTGATTTGTCGTGAGCCCGGTAGAAAGTAACACTGTCTTGAGTGTGCCCCAAGCGCTACAAAGGGTGAGTGCATTGGGGCCGATTCCCGGCTACTGACCACCTCTTCCACCATAGCCACGACCTCGACCACCACCCGGTCATTTGAATGAGAGATAAAAAGCTCAAGAATCTGAAATTGCTTGGGAACTACCGCCAAGGTTGTTGTAGGTGAAGGAACTCGCATTAGGCGGTTAATGAGATCTTCCACTTTAGGGACAGCGGATTGGTCAAGATTTGATTGCGAACCGATTCAAAATCCCCTGTGTAGACCATGGAGAACAAATACCATATACAAGTTGTCAAGCTTGTCCAACATACTTTGCGATTATCGCCAAATCGAGACTGGTTTAATTTCTTCAATGGTGGACTCCGGCTTTGTTCAAATATGAGGTAAGTCATGATCTCATTTGGAGAGTTGTCAAATTATGAACAGAGTCATACAAGCGTTGAACATCGTTGGAGTAAACACTTGAGCTTTCTCCCATATATTATGGCATGTCTTGTAGGTACGGTGAGTGGACCAATAGCTTCGAGTCAATTGATTGCCATAATAAGGATACTAGTTGATAGTCATTTCGCCTAATCGGGTCCTGTTCATCGGCCAGGATGTCCTCGGCCTTTTTGGTCAAGTGATCGGAAAGTCCTGGCCTAAAAACCATACATCAGCAATGAAGATGCCAATCCAAATAATTTTTGCCATTTAATTCTCGAGATGTGATAATAGGGGTGCCCAGAAAAGGCAAAAGAAACCAAACTTTTAGAGGAATCAAAGGTAACAGAGGAAGATTCTCAGAAGTGGAGGCCATGAGGGAAATTCGCAGGTGGCAACAGGAGTCCGAGGCGGGTTGGTGGCGGGCGCGTGGGTGCCTGAGATTTTGATGCGACCTTCTTGCGCCGAGTGTCGAAATCTTGCGCTTGAGCGCCCAAGTACTGAGAAATTCCTTTGATGTCGACCTTCAACGCGCTCGAGACCTTTGGGAATCTTGCGCTGAGCGCCCAAGCACCTGAAATTGCCTTTGATGCGACAAAACGGTGAGTGACCTGAAATGGAGGTTTCACGGCGGTGAGTGGTCGGAAATGGAGTTTCACTGCGGTGGAACTGCGCTAATGATGGTTTCACGGCAATGGAAGTTGCCGGAGATGATTTCACGGCGGTGGAAGTCGCCGGAGATGATTTCACGACGGTGGAAGTCGCCGGAGATTGAACCAGAGGCTCTGGATACCAACTTGAGACTGAAAAATACTATTGATTATGCTTGACTGGTTAATTAACCTTCAAGCTCTCTTCTTTATAGATACAGATTTACAACATTACAAGTAGTGGGTGGGGACACACTTAGCTGGAAAGAATGATCTGAAATGATCAGAATCATGTCCCCACTTAGCTGGAAAGAATGATCTGAAATGATCAGAATCATTTCATCTCTAAAGCAATGTTTCCCACTCATAATAAAGAAAACAGAATAATCATTAACAATAATTAACACTTATGTATCTATCTGAATCAAGAATAAACTCATCTCTTCCATCTTGGCCATGATGGGGGCGGCAAGGATCGAACTCCTGGCTAATTAGTCATAAAGGCTCTGATACCAAATCAAGGACCATCTCTCCTAAGTCCTGAGGTGAAGGCTCATGAATGACTTTACATTTCTAACACTTATATTCTTCCTTCTACCGTTAACACTGACTTTTAGATTATTTTCTTTGCAAAAATTAAGAGTTCTATTAACCACAGCCATCTTTCAGAAGAATACATTTCAAGAGAAATTGCATCTTTCTGTTGGTCTTTTTTTGTTATGTTCCTAATTCATGCTTGTGAGCTTCCAAGTTTATCTTTTCAACATTATCATGCTTGGTTCCACTAAGGATATGGTTGTTTTTTGTTTATTTACGCTAATGTTGTGATGCTGTATTTTATTATGTTTGGCTTTACAGGGTTATATAGTAATGAGCTTAGGGAATAAATACGACACTTTAATATTTTTTGCTTTCCTATAAAGATAATTTAAAAATGTTAGTCATCTAATTGCAACGACAGTGAGCATCTCTTCTAGAACAGGTTTTTCCATCTGCTAAAGAGCATGTGTATATCCATAGGTCATAGGTCATGTTCCTATGCATTGGGATAATTATTTGTTTTCCAATTCTTCTTAGCAATACTTGGATTTTTGTAATTAAAAAATGTACTACCTTCTATTTTCATAGGGATTCAATTTGATTTCAACATTCAAACATTGGTACCAGAAAAAATAATGATGTTGTGTTCATATTGATGCCTACATTCTAGTATCTGCATAAATATAGTTTTGATAAACTGAAGTATGTAATTAAGATATGCTGTCCACAGATGTGTTGAAAGCTTACAGATGTGTTGAAAGCTTAAGCTTTTATGTTTCAACATTTATGCTTGTAGTATTATGAAGAACTGAACCAATCCGGAATCAAAGCTACAAAGCAAATTTTCATGGCCCTTATAAATACTTATGCCGCTTGTGGACAGTTGGAGAAAGCAAAACAGGTATGGATGCAAGCAGCAAATGCTGCTGCCTTGAAATAGATTCTCTAGGTCTAAAAGGGATATAGATGCATTTTGCAAGGCCAAAGTATTTGACTGGTTGAACCTGTATGTTGATGAATAATTGCATGTAGATCTATGTCATGTTCATACAGTTGCTTGGGGCTGTAAACTTTTTACTGACCAAATTGATATTACAAATCTATAATCATATTTACTTTCTGAACTATTAGGGATTCAATTTAAAAATCTTTCTAGGGTTGAAGTGTGAAGATCAGTGTTGGTGATTTTGGCTCTGCTGATTTATCCTACAATACCTATTCTGTTTTAATTTTTCAAGTTGCGAAATGTATTCATCAATAAAATTTTCACGGTTCCAAATGCAGTTACAAGAAAGATTTTCTCCTCTTCCTCCTCTTCTATATATTGTTATTATCTATTTTTGAGGGATTTGGATCCTCTCATGTTAAATGACCAGTCATACTTCTTCTTCTTCATGCTTCTTCTTGGAGTGGGAACTTTTTTTATTTTTCAATCGAAGTTTTCATTGTTTTGTTCTATGTCTTTCTCTATCCAATGTGACTGATCTAGACCTAAATTTTCTTATTCTTTTGTCATTATAATATCCTCTTCGAGACCTAAATTAGCTATAGTAATATGAATTGTGAATGAGCATGGGCAGGCTATGCACTTCCACAATTGAATATTTACTATAAATACTAACTTTCTGCCTAAATGACTTCCTTTCTTCCTGAATCTGTGAATGCGCTATGTTTTTCTGCACTATCTAGTGTATCTTCCTTTTTTTCTTAGTTCCTTGATACTATAATTTCAGTGATTTTTTGGACTGTATAACAGTAATAGGTTTCTTATACCAATCTTTTTGAACTATATATACTAAGACCAGAGCCATCAATATTTGCTTAAAGCACAAGTAACCTTTTTGGTGATCTCATTAATCCTTCATGTTGCAGGTAGTCTTAGATCCATTGATACCAGTGAGGAGCTTGAACCAAATCAAGAGTGTTCTTGTCTCAGTTCTTGCATCACATGGGCAATTGTCTGAGGCTCTTCTTATTTACGAGGAAATCAAGCAAGCTGGACACAATCTGGAACCAAAAGATGTTACGAGTCTCATTGTAAGGTTTTGAATATATCGGTAATTTTTATAATTTTAACTTACAACCATTCATAATCAACCCATTGGACATAGGAGCACACTCGTTCCGATGGAGAGTTGGATAGGTTGCTTCTGCTACTTGAGGAATTGAGTGATACAGACTATTGGCATGATGGTTGCTGCAGAATTATCTTGTATTGCATTTGGAACAAGCATTTAAGGTTTTATTTTATTTTATTTTGCTTTATTAAATTTCTTTGTACTAAAAATGTATTCTTCAATTTACTAATGTTCATTGTATTTTGTGTCAGTTCTGCTGTTGACTTGTGTAAGCACCTCAAGGACAAGTTCCAGAGTGATGAACTAGTTATGGAATTTCTCTTTGATAAGGTTGGCTCTGGCTTCCTTTTCACTTAATTTGTATGAACTTACAATTCAATATTGTAAGGAGCATGGCTATATTGTGTTATTATTATAGTTTGTGCAAGTCTGAGACTCTTTCAAACTGCTGTTTTGGAATAAAATAAAATAAAAATTCCACCTTCATTATGATGTTTGTTCCATTTTCCCGCATGTCTTATTGACCACAATTTTGTCTGTATGTGTATAGGTGTTTTCTCTAATTGAAGAGTCAGAGTCCAAACATTTGCACACTGGCCTCGAGTTGCTTTTGGAAATCAAGGATAAGCTTGGCCTTTTGCCTTCACAGAAGTGTCTTGATTTTCTGCAAAGTGCTTGTGCCAACGCCAGAGATCTACATAATGCTGAATGAGGCTTCTTAATAACAGGGGCATGTGAAGTGCTCTTCACCACGTTTGCTACTGATACGGGGCTGATGTACATACAAATTGGCCCCACCAACAAATTTTTATGAATTGTATTATATAATCTTTTTTGCCCCCATAACATTTATAGAATTGCCCCCACAATGTTTTGTCGACAAAAAAACAGACATGATATTTTAACTTAATGATTATAATATTAATAGAAACTTGGAAAAATTTTAATGTCACAATTTTGTTTGTCAAACTTTTTAATGATGTGATAACAAATAATTAGGTGATAGTGTAAAATAATTTAAGTTAAATGTTTAATAGTATATTAAAAATCAGGTTGGACATTAAATTGATGAGGCCACCATATCACAATTCAACTGGTTCAACCAGTTTGACTGGCGGTCAAATGGAAAAAAATGTCATGGCTATAAATCTTTGCGCGAAGATCCCCACATAAATATCCCAAGTGTTGTAGAAGATAAAAATTTGAATAATTTTATTTGTACATCTCATTGCTACACTTCTTATATTTTATTCTGTAATTAAATATTGTTGCAACTATAATAAACTATTTTGTAGAAGTTATCATGCATATAGCAAAAAAATAGTTACTAAGTTTGAATGATAACTTTTGTAAAATATTTAGTAACAATTTAAGATAAATGTTATTTTCTTGGCCGTGATAAAACATGCTTTGATCTATGTTGATTCCAACTGCACACATTATCATCGTTTTCTTCATAAAGAATGGAATCAAGTATGCTAATCAGTGCCTGATATTTCACATAGTTTTTATTAAATAATTATGATCGGGGAATACACAATTCAAATTGGGTTTGTAAATAATTATATGATATTAAATCTCGAAACTAATTTTTCTATTTATTTTATTTGGTTACTATGTAAGCCTTGTAAAGCGTACTATAAGTATATTAAATAATCATCTTGTGAAACCTGATTATAGGTGTTTGGACAAGTTGAATTTATAGTAGCTCCATGAAAAGATGTGAGGAAATCCAGAACCAAGTGGATTTGACGATTTTTAGTCAAACCTTCGATGGGTTTAGGCGCTTAGCAAATAGAAAGGCCATCAAATGTTTTGTTTTAAATCTCAAGACTTGTCTCGTTGGTCAGCCTAATTTTCACTTCAAGAATGCCTTAAAAATTGCTGGTCATACTTTCAATTTACATGTGTTTCTTTCTTTCTTTTAATATATATATATATATATATATATATATAAACTGAAGTTTAAAAGGAGGGGAAGTTGAGAGCATGTCGTAAGCTTCCGTGAGAATTTAAGAGAGTGAATCTAGGACTTTTGTGTTGAGGAGCCATAATAAAAGAAACACTTAACAATCAACTTTATACATAGTATTTTATATATCTCTTTTAATTTTTACTCGTCTAAAAGCTTAAACAAAATCTACAATACATTAAAAATGTACTTTTGATAATTTATTTGATAGAATGTGCCAATGAGTTGGGGTTAATGTAATAGTTATAAAATAATATTATTCTTTTCATAATTTTTTTTATAAAAAAAATGTGTCAATAATTTTTAACTTACTCATAATTCAAAGGAGCTCAAGATGTTAAGACAGTATGAAATGACTACAAATTAATAATCTAAGTACTAATTGTCTTAATCTCCTCTAAATCAAGAATTACTAATTGATTGAAATAATTATACCCTATCTACATAGTAAACCTAAAAAATACAACTAATAATTATGAGACAAAAAAATATATGAACTTAAGAAAAATATACATTATCAAATAAAATATTGATGAAATAAAATATTGACAAGCTTAAATTGACCGATTCGAACATTGGTGAGGTAAAATATTGAAGAAATAATCTAATAAACATTATTAAATTGACAAATTCAAATATTTTAAGAATAATTATGAATTTTATTTAACTTTCATCATAATAGAAGTCATCAGCCACATTCACATGGCTCTCTTGATGGCTGGAAGCTGGAGCAATGGAGCTAATGTGCTCAGAAATTGGGCTGATGCTAATGGTAATAGATTTGTTATAAGTTTAAGAGAGAACTTAAAGTCTATCCACGTGGAACTCAATTTGTCGATTGAATCATACATTGTGATTAGTTGATTTAATGATAAAAGATATATGCTCCTTAACTTGATAAATTTAAAAAATAAATTATTCGCTTAAATATACCAAACTAATGTCATGATCTAATGATTAAAGATATATGCTCCTTAACTTGATAAATTTAAAAAAGAAATTATTTGCTTAAATATACCAAACTAATGTGGAGTTACACGCTTAAAATCGCCTGAGAATATATGCAATTTTGATTGACATAAAAGTTGACCTTACTCTAATAATAATAATAATAATAATAATAATAATAATAATAATTGGCTCCAAAGTTCAATCCAATTCTGAGTGATGCAATAATATTCTCTTTTAAGCCATTAGAGTCAACATCGGAAACAAAAAAACTCGTAAGATGCTATAGGAAAGTCTAATATACTTCTTCCTTTTTATCTGGAAATATAAAGACCATAAAATAATGAAAACTATATGCTCTAAAACTATGTCTGAGCGTGAGGAGGGGATGAAATCTGGCTATCCTCTACAATTGTTCAAAGTTTACATTTTCTTCTTGAATTTTCGACTTCTCAAAGTGCTTAGCACACAATAATTAAAATACTCTTTTTTTTTAATCAGAATCTGATGATTATTAAAATGTCAATCAGGCACTTCAACATAATATTTACCAGCTATTTCAAATTCTTATTACATGGCATTCCCAATGTCACATTTGATATTCCCATGCAAGAGCTCAAAAGGAGTAAGCAACAAGTATGGCTTGCCTGCACCTTGCCTTGGCCTGCTCAAGTCTCTCACCCAATGTTTCTTCCTTCACTGCAGCTTTCACCATGGCCAAATCCATTTCCATTAACCTCAAGATCCTAAACAGCTCTGTGACCATTCTCTCCTCTACTTTTCCTTCATCTCTCAAAATCTCTGCCTCCTCTCTTGCCCTTTCAGCAACAATTTCTCCCGCCTTTGCCAACAGCTCTGTTGACCCAAATTCCTTTCCCATAAGACCCTCCAGCTTCTCCAAGAAGTCAGCTATGACATACCCTATTGGCTTCTCTAGATTAATCTCTTTGGTCCTCTTCCAACCAACTTCAAAGTTTGGTGGCTCTGGTTTTACAAGGCCAGCGCTTGACCTTCTCTCTCTGATTATCTCTGATCTTCTTCGCTTCTCAATGGGAAAAGTCTCTGGACTGTTGACTGTACTAGAGGTAGAATCTGGGGTTGGAATTTCAGGCTGAGGAGTGGAGTTTAAAGCAGTGCATTTGATGGAGAAGTGCTTTCTGGGTTGGCTGTGAATGGAAAGCTCTGATGGGTTTGGTGATGTTTGATCTTGATAGACATGGTTTAGATGATGAGGAGCAGCATATGAGAGGAACGGTAGGATTGTGGAAGCCATGCCAGTTTGGAAGCAAAGTGAATATAAAGATAAGGCTCTTCTCTCATATCTTCGGTTATATGGTTGGTTGGTTATAGCTCTCACTTCTCAGATAATACAGTCAAAAGTATAACACTTCAGTTAAATTTATGATCCATTTTCTCTTTCTTTTATTTTTTTCTCAAATATGTTTTATAAAAAATAATGATATTTGAATAATATTAAAAACTAAAAACACACTTCTTTTTACACAATTATATTTATTTTTACATATGTAAAATGTCACATCAAAATTTTACGTATAAATTTACGTATAAATCAATAATTTTAATATTAGTTATCTCTTTTTGCCTTCCTAATTATTATGTATATAATAATTTCCTTTTTATAAATTAGAATATAACAGATACACACTCACACACACACATATATATATATCATCCTTAAGTTTGTTAAAATCACACATATTTATATAATAGAGTTAATAAATTATGGTTAATATTATGTAAATTATTATTTACTTCAATTATTAAATCACAAATTCGACTTTTTTATATTATTTTTTGGCTAAATACTCATTTGGATAATCTCATCTTTTATTAGTACTGTTCTTCTATATATTCGTCATTTTTGAGCGTGTGTGTATATATATATATTTACATATATCATTATCAAAATAATTTTTTTTTATATATTAATTTTTTTGCAACATATTGTAGAATGCAGGTAGGGATGACAATTTTCCCCATCCTCCATGGGTATCCGTGGGTAATACCCGTTGGGGGATGGGGGTTTAACACTCGTCTATTAAACGGAGTGGGGAAGGAGGTTGTTTCCTCCATACCCGTGACTCCATGGATATCCGATATATAATTTTAAGTATTTAAAATTATATTATTGTTATGTTTATATATATTTTTCAAGAAAATTATATTATTATTTTAATTTTAAGTATTTAAAATTGTTGAATTAAATTAGTATATACTGAATAAATTATGATATTAAAATTTATTTAATTTATTATTATTATTTTTTAATTTTTCTCCTTTTTTTTTTAATTTTAATGATTTTATGAGTATTCACGGATATTCGTAAATACCCATCTACCCGTGAGAAAACAAAAAATGAATACCTGTACAATTACGGGGCGGGGACGGGGCCCGTCTTGCCATCCCTAAATGCAGGTATATTTATTTATTTATTAAAAAAAAACTGAAAAAACAAAATTTGTTTATATTAAGCTTCTCCCTCTTGTCTTCTTTTTGGTTCCACAAGTCACAACACATGCAGAGAGAGAGAAGGTATTGCCAATGGCGAAGCTTGCTTGGGGTTGTGAACCAGTGGTGGGTTCCTTGACACTTTCGAAGAAGAGAGAGTACAGGGTCACCAATCGCCTCCAAGAGGGCAAGCGCCCATCATACGCTGTCGTTTTCAACTTCGTTGATTCCCGCTACCTCAACGTTTTCGCCACTGTTGGTGGCAACAGGGTGTGTCCTTTTTCTTCTTTTTACTGTTGTTGGATTCATAAAGTTTGAAACTTTTTCAGTTCTTTCCTCCAAATATGGTTGAAACCAAGTTAGAAGCTTATAATTTGCTTTGATGAGCATTTGTGGCATAAGGTGTATGTTTATATTTGGTTCTTGACAATTTTAGTGTTGGTCTCTCTCTCCTCTCCCCTAAAGTTAATGGAAAATTCAAAGTTTGACTAGTGTAAACGACTGCCCATAACTGATTTTGAAACATTGAGGTCTTAAATGAAATTCAAATTTTTAGTATAGTATAGACCTTATTGACAATCATTTGGTGGACCATATGATATGAATATATGAATGTAGAACGCCTTAATTGGTGGGTGCTTTGGGAGGAAAAACAATGTGATTTTTTGTTTCTTTCGTCTCTGTATTGGTTTCTAGTTCATAGGAATGGCGAACCAATTAGCATGATTTTGCTCCAACACATCGTGCAGTCAAATTTTGTTGGTTAAAAGGAAAATAGGAAAAGTATTATGATTTTCATTGATTTAGAATGAAAAAAAAAAAAAAAAAACTGCTGCATAAGTTCATTTAATGGAGCATGGGTGCTTGCTTGCTTGCCCTCATTTCTCATGTGGGTAGCTTATTATTCAAAAGGTACCATATAAAATTTCCTACTTTGCAATTACAATTGATGTGTTTTTATGGGCGGTTCTTAGGCTGTGCTCATGCTTCAAGCTGAGAGAAAGAAGGTGAACTTGATTAGCATTTCGGCTCTTCAGATGTTTATCTGCTGTAATCAGCATCTTCAGATTGGCACTTAACTAACTACTTTATTTTTAATTTTATGACCGATTGGAACATGTTTCGTGTTTTCTTCTATTTATTGTAATTGTCAATCTTTTTATCAAAAAAAATTATAATGGTTATGTTCTTAATTCATTAGGTTACTGTTTATCAATGTCTTGAAGGAGGAGTTATTTGCAATCTTATGTAGATGAAGATGTAAGTGAAGAATGTTGTCTGTCTAACTATTTTTTGAAGAATTTGTTGTTTCTACCCACAGCTTTGAGGGATTTTTTCTTCCAGAAAACTACTTCAATTCTCATTTGTTTTGTAGACCAGAAGGGATTCTTTTTACACTGGGACCCCATTTGTAGTGGCTGGAGGAATCAATGGTATAATCCGAGTTGTTGATGCTGGCGGTGAGAAGATACACAAGGTATTTCACAACAGTCTAGGATTGCACCTTTTTACAAAAAATGAACCCATGATGGTAACAATAATGATAGTTGTTGATCAGTCTACTTGAAGCAGAGGAACCAGATGATTATATATTTTTTATATTCAGTGATGGTTGTTAGTTAAGAGTTTTGCATCACAGGATTTTAATTTATAATTAAATTTTATGGGAAGTATTGGCAAGCTGAATGTCTTAAAGTAATTTTATTTATTAAAAAATGTTGGAAATGTATTAGTTATGTAATTCCTGTTGCTCCCTGACATGACGCCATTCTCTCTGCAGAGTTTTGTGGACCATGGGGACTCGATAAATGAAATCAGGACTCAACCATTAAAGCCATCACTTGTGGTGTCTGCAAGCAAAGTAAATGGCACCTTTCTTTTATAATTTCACTAATTAAAGAATCACTTGTTTTTCATTCGATGACATCTAAGGTTGACCAGGATGAATCTGTCTGGTTATGGAATGTTCATAGTGGAATATGCATTTTGATATTTTCCGGAGCCAGAGGACATAGGAATGAAGTTTTAAGTGTCGTAAGTGTATTATGCATCCAATGTATCTCCCCTTACTTTCTTGCTTAATTACCAAATCTTAGTGAAAATAGAAGTTTAAGGTTTTGGAGATTAGCCCTACTGACTTTTTGTTGCTTATTGTAGGATTTTCATCCATCAGATATATTTCGAATTGCCAGTTGTGGCATGGACAATACTGTAAAGATATGGTCTATGAAGGATAAGGTATTTAATTTATATCGTGCTGCTATTATTTCATTGGTTGCTTTTGTTTATCTTGATATCATCTAGTCTAATTTCACGGTTGTCCCCATAATGTAATGGATGGTAAGATGGTACCATAGTTACAGAAAAGATGAAACTGCTAAACCAGGTAAGATTACAGAATAAATTATTTTGGAACAAAAAAATGTTTATAGCTGTTTCTGTCTGCCATGAAAACAGTATTTGATTATCAAACTCAGAAAAGAAAGATTTGTAAAGTAGTGCAATGGCTCACTACTAAGAACCATTGTCAATTACTTTTAAGAGAAAAAGGTTTTATATTGAAAACGGACTGAGAAATTGATATTTTTAGTTTATAATTTTGTTTCCAGTTTGGATTCAAAAGCATAACTCATGGAAATTGTTTACTGGAATGATTATAAAGCACGAAATATTGGATAATCTCTTAGCATTTTCCGCTTTTGGTGTGACTGTCTGACTGCTTAATGATCTTGCAATTTATTGATGCTTGTTCATGGTGCAACTTTGCTATCTGAGTTATGATTGATTTATTTTACCCGTTATGTATTTATATCCAATAGACAGAATGACTTCACCTCTCCCAACCAAAAAAATGGCCAATACCAACTTAAGAAGATAATAGCAAGAACATGAATGTAATTGTGTTGATACTAGGTTATTGAGATGCCAATCTGTAACAATCATATCTATTTCATAAGTTATAATGAAAAGGAATGGATCTTGATATTTGTTTCATGATAGTATGGAAGCTACTAGAAACAATTATTTTTTGTAATTTCTTGGAAAATTCTTGTGTGGACATGATGCCCCATTCTGTTTATGCACTGGATCAATGAACATGGCTAGTTGAATTGACGATTTTAAAGTTGGGTCCTACCATGCAGTATAGTTTCCTGTGTACAACCAGAATGTACACCATCATGTGTGCACAAGAATCTCATTTATGTATGTCAAATTCTTTTTTTATAGTGTACCAATTGTATTCATGTCCTTTTCATTTTATTTCATCATGTCCTTTATGTTGCTGCAGAGTTCTGGACCTATGTAGAGAAATCCTTCACATGGACAGATCTTCCTTCTAAGTTTCCCACAAAATATGTGCAGTTTCCTGTAAGTAACAGTTTATTTTGGGTACATATTGTTGGAACCCCCACCCCCTTCCTATCACTAGGGTGTACGTTAGGAAGAATAGGAAGAGTGACAGGGGATTATTGGCTACACGTACAGTTAGGGAGGAAAGTGTGAGAGGCAATCATCATGGGGATTTGAAATGTAACAACCTGCACATGTGGCAGGTGGGGAGGGTGGCAGAGGAGGTAATTGGTTAGTGAGAAGGGGAGGAATAAGAGGAAGGGAGGGGGGAGAGGAAGGTCAGGAAAATACTGAGTAAGAGTGAGGGCAGGGAGGAGGCAGACCCCTCGAAGTGTCTGCAACTCTTCTATTTTGATTTTCTGTTCTTCAGTCTTGTGTCAGTCTTCCTCTATTGCTGGTGCCATCTCATATCAGCATAGAGAGGGCTTTTCTTGTGGATATTTTCAATTCAATATATTACTCTGTTGAGATACTAGTTTCCTATCACATATCAAGGTTTTTTCTAATTTTGCTAATTTCAGGCTTTCAATGCTTTAGTTCATTCAAATTACGTTGACTGTAATAGGTGGCTTGGTGATTTTATCCTCTCAAAGGTGAGTGATTGCTCTTTCCAATGTCAGTCTACTTCCTGGTGGAAATTAAAAGTTAGGTTTGCTGTGGGGGAAAAAATTGTTGCCTATCTGAAATTGATGTGACTTCTACTACTTCTGTTATGACATAATCTACTGATACCAAAGACAAACAGTGAAAGGAAAAAAGAAAAAAATAATTTTAAAAAAAGGTTAACAATATTTCTGAAAATGAGCTCCTCGCCGCATCCTAGAAAACTGTGTTTTCAATTGGAACCACACGGGTTAAGAGTTTCTAAATGCTCTGCTTAAATGGTATCGACCTCATGGATCTGTTGTAAACTCAGCAAGCTTCTAATGATATTATTATATTTATAACAGTAGATTTAATTATTGAAAATTTTTATGGCATCACTTTGGTGCTCAGCACATGGATTCTTTTAAGGAGATTCTTTGGGAGACATGCAGATGTAGCTTTTTTGTATTAACGTCTTTGCATATTTTTCCTTTGTTGCTTGGTTTAAGGAAGATATCATATCTTCCTTTTCTTTGTAATTCTTCTTTCCTTCTAATAAAATTTCTTCTTTTATACAAAAAAAAAAAAAGGTTTAGTAATTGGTGGAGAAAATGTTTTTAATGTTTAGGCTAGTCTTCCATTTTGGGAACTTGACCTTGAGTCATAAGTTTACTGTTTTGAATTTTCTCAGCTTTTATAAAATTTATTGACCAATTCTCAAGTAATGGATTATGTCACATTTCCAGAGTGTTGACAACGAAATTGTCTTGTGGGAACCTAAAGTGAAGGAACAAACTCCAGGGGAGGTTAGAATTCTTATCTGTTGCATTTTTTTAATTTTTAATGTGCAAGTTTTTATCAGTTTCAGTAAATTTCAGGGATACAGTTGCTGTTTCTGAAAGTGAGAGCTTTTTTCTTTTTGGTTTTCTTTTTTTGGTGTTTAGGGTGTAGTTGACATCCTTCAGAAATACCCTGTTCCTGAGTGTGATATCTGGTTCATCAAGTTTTCTTGTGATTTCCATTACAAAGCAGCAGCAATAGGTACCAATAACCAATTGCAATTTCTTTTTCATTTACAATTTTTTATAGTAATGTGCAGCTTTAGTCCTACAGTGACAGGAACTATGTATTACTCATTTTGTTCATTACAGGTTGCTGACATAATTTTAACCAGCTTTTCTTTTGTTGGCAAGTTTGTAATTTCAAGTTTTTACTGTAATTATATATTAAGTTTCCACTTCCTTTTGTTTTTTCTGCGTATGCCAGGGAATAGGGAAGGGAAGATTTTTGTATGGGAATTGCAGTCAAGTCCCCCTATTCTTATTGCAAGGTTCGTTTCATTTTATTTGATCAAGTTTATTTCAATGAATTTTTATGGTCAGTCACCTTGTTCAGGTTGTCGCATGCTCAATCAAAATCTCCAATCAGGCAGACTGCTGTGTCCTATGACGGAAGGTAATTGCTTCATTTTTTTATGTTGCTGCCCATGATTTTGGTGCAATATTTCCTTTTTTTAACTGTTTTGTTATGTTGTAGTACTATTTTGTGTTGCTGTGAGGACGGGACAATATGGCGCTGGGATGATGTCACAAACTCCTCAGTCTAACTTGTCTCCATGCAATACCAATCTTATGTGCACAATATGCAGTCCAACGTGAGGCAGATCTGGTTTATTGGTTTAACTAGTTATGAACACGAGGAACCTGGTTTATTGCCTGCACCAAGTAATACAGTATTGTCACATGGTACGAAAAACTAGGTTTCCCTGGGAAAATTAAAGTTTGGGTTGCTGTTGGTCACTATGATGTTTATTGTGGATTTAGAAACAAAAGAAAAAAAAATTATCAGAATTGTTAAGAACCAACTCTCCTAAAAGCTTAAGTTATTAAGTGAAAACACTTGAGTGGTTTTATATTTCCAACATGCTCCCTCACACAGGAGCCATTTGGGCTTGAAGTGTAAATAATGTATTGACTCATTTTATCTTATGTTGAATTGTTAAGAACCAACTCTCCTAAAAACTTATGTTATTAGGTAAAAGTACTTGACTGATTTTATATCTCTAACATGCTCCCTCACACAAGAATCATTTGGGCTTGAAGTGTAGATAATATACATACTCATTTTACCTTGTGTTGAAATTTAATTTTATTTAGAAGAATAAATGTGATAAGGATCAAATTTTTAACCACTTGGTTATAGAGACTTTAATACCATGTCAGAAACTTGAATAGTTTTTATCTCTAACAAGAACAATTGCCTAAAGGTTTAACGAGATGGAAGCTAATCATTTTTAGATATTGTGTTGGTTTTAAATTTTAAACACCCACTAGTTTGTCAGATTCCAAAATCGAAATGAGTTTATGGTGGAAAGTTTATCTGTGACTACACTAGCACTCATATAGAGTGGATGAATATTGCGGTTAAGCTAATTTTCTTGTCATAGATTCTAAATGTCCCTGCACTCCTCTATAAGGTTGATCACTAGTTCATTTTCATCCCCATAACTAGGCAAGTGCGAAGTTTGTTATTTATGAGCTTTCTTCTACTTTCGAATTATTTTCATGTATGTCAAACTTCCGTATGGATTCTAGTGAACCGATTGCATTGAGAAACAGTTGGATCTTCTCTTATTGAAAATAGAGATATAGCAAATGAAGATAATTCAATAATTGAGATGTCACTGTGATAATGAGTTTAAATAGGAGGAAAACAAACTGCTTGCTACTACTGTATAATAGTAGAAACGTTTTTCTAGAAACTGGCATTTGTGAAGTTATCGTGTATTAAAATATTTATGAATTCATTTGTATATTTTGTATTTGTATAGTGTGTTTGAATTAGTTTATTTTGTATTCAAAAAATTTTATAATTAAAATGTGGAAGAAAATACTTTTGGAAAAAATTAAACAAAACCAAAAGTGACAGTTTTGCTCAATTGTCAACAAGTTATTCTCCAAACTTACAAGTATTTTGGTGTTAGGGGGATGGGCAAGTCATTTGTTTTCTTTGTCGCTATGCCAACAAGAGTCACAGAAACTGTAGTCATATCCCTTCCTCACAACGTTTAGGCTTATGGTTGGAAAATGGTTCGAAATCTGGACACCCCCCCCCCCCCCTTTTTTTTCTATGATTATACTGCCAAGGATTATGCGAACTCAACTCTTTAGATTGCAATTTTTGCTTAACAAAATTTTCTGTTACTCCAATGAGGAGCCTTAATCTCTGCCTAACTTGTACAACACTCAACAAGGGCTTGTATGCTATATACATAAGAATTGTAACCTATGTGAATGAAAATCTTTAATTTTAATTATACAGCAAAAATGGCACAAGGCCCTTAAAGTTGATTCCGTAATTGCATCAATAACCCCTGCATAGTCTCAATCTTTTGACTCAGTTTGACGACTGTAAGGTGCTGAAAGGAAGAAGACTCTGAAGTACCAATATCAGTGATTAAATCATTAAGTTTGGCCTGTGAATCCACGACAGCTTCCTCAAGTAAAGTTAATGTCTGTTCCATAGTTTTGTGTGGTCCTTCGTTTATCAGGTTTGGTGATGGAGAAAGTCCTCTGCTACAAACACTACCATCTCTGCTGACCTTTTCAGGAGAGAAAATCTTATCAATGCCTTCACTTCCTGCAAGTCATCATGCCATTATTAGAGGATGATGGCAGAAGGAATAAATAAGAGTGCATCAGCCCAACCAACCTTTCAAACTCCTAGGAACAATAAACTTGAAAGCATACAGGCAAAGGATCAATTAGCAACAAAATTAACCAAAGCTACAAGTCCTAAGGATGTCTAATAGTCTAGGCTGGTCTTATTTATACCAACCTGAAACATAGTACAGGAGGTGGAGGGGAAAATGCTGAAGACATTTAATGAAAGAAGGAAGCTATTGAGACAACTTTTGAATAATTGAATTAATAAACTCCGTAGGCATGCAATTTCAACTTTGCTGCTTGGTTTTTTCCAATCAATGAATATGTACTACTAAAAGATCCCCATGCTATATATGTGCTCAAAATTACAGCTCAACACAATTAAGTCTCCAATTCATGAGAAACTTCAGACAATTAGCATCACTCATATCATTATATTACGCTGTTCTATCTACCAATTGAAATTTGGTAGAGTTACAGTCTAAATTCACCATTTTCAACTTCAAGACTTTTAGTATTGCTCCTATAGTTTTCATCTTTGAGGGTTTATACAGACTATTTTAAGTATCATATATGACCGCCAGCGGAGGTATTCATCAATATACCAGCCACTTGGATTCGAGACACCTTGTTTTGAAATCCATTATCAATTTCCTATTAATTTTTATGTTTTGAAAAAATAACACTAGGAGTCAGTTAGGTATCACCTTAAAATTGGGGGTGAAAATTTCAAGGATGAGTTTGTCATACAAATTTAAAAAAAAAATTCATCCATGAATTGTTCACTCCTATTTTAAGGGGACACCAAATTAACCCTAATAGAACTTTGTCTACTATTCTTGTGCACTGCCCCTCTTCTTTGATCTAGATGCCAACCATGCATCACCAACCAAGAATACTAGACCTGGAATCTTAAATCCATCTTCTGCCCTACATCAATGCAGTTTTTCTAAAGATAAAACAATGCCATCACTTCCTAACATACGGCTGAATGTTCCACTAATAGAACTTAAAAGAATAAGAGTTTATTAAAATTAATTCGATAATTAAGAAAATTTGGCAGCATACCTAGGTTGCCTAGTTGATCTATTACAGACTGGCCAACAGAACCTTCTAGCTTAAGCAGCCGTAGAATTCCAGCAGTTATCCGGCCCATTGAGTCAATTTCCGATTTGCACAGAAAAGTGAGGTGCTGCAGCTCATCCTTGGTTACAACTGCTTCAATCTGCATAGTAAAATCTTCATCACACACAACCTTCCTATAAAAGAGAGACAATGACCACATACTTCAAATATGAAATTCCCATTACCGGTTGTTTAACAGAGAATTTTAGGTTTTCCACTTCCCAATTAGCCATTTCATCATCAACATTATCCTCACATAATATCAAGCGAACTTCAAGACCAATTCCCCCAATTGTGTCAGTAAATTCTTTAACCCCATTTGCAATTAACATTGATGAAGGAATGTCTTTTTGGGTATGAGGCTTCAAGATTCGCAACCCTTGAACTCCAACCTGCAAGCGCAGGCTTCATATGTAAGGGGTATGACAGGACATGTCTTAATAACAGACAAGAAACAGAAATGAGAATATATACAAATTAAACCAATCAATAAGTAAGGATCTCTGAGTTTTAGCATATTGAAGCCAAAAGTATATAAATCAGAAATAACTCAGTAATCAGGATAGATAATATTTAAGATTTCCAGGGTAAGTATACATTAACTGTGTTTTGTTCATTATATGTGAAGTCTATACATAACCATCATAACAAATACAAAAAGAAAGCCTGCTAGACTCATGTTTATTCGTTTAATCCAAGTAAGAAAACCTTCCCTTCTGACTTTGACAACAGTGAATGAACAAATATAGCACCAGCCAACCACAAACTCAAGCAGTCAAAGGTTGTGTAAGGCTAAGCTACCAGATACTCAATTGAGACAGTCCCTAAAACTCAAAATTGGAATGTTAATTGAGCTGGCATGAGAAGTTACTGCAAACTTCCTTGGACCCTTCCCCAAAGACCCAATTTAAAAAAGGAATATTAAAAAGAGGTGCTTGTGAACTTGGAAACAACTAATTCTTTTAAAATATATCAGAAATATGGAATAAAAGCTTGGCCAATTAGTTCTTTCTGCGGGACAAATTCATCATAGATTTAAACTTCATATGTATGCATTTCTTACAAAACATAATTACCAGCTACTAAAGCTAACAAAATCATTATAGAAGTTTTTTTAACTGAAAAGAAAAATGAATGAGAAAGGGAGTTCGTAAAAGAGAACAAAAATAAATGATATATTGAAAAATGATCAACTTTAATCATGACAAACTAAGAAGTTTTGCATGATATTCTATTAAAAGCAAGAGTTTACATGTCTTTAAACAGATGCGTTAGTTAGTTTTCACAATGAGTTATTTCTGTTTCAACATAGCAGTAGTTACTAGTCAAGAAAATGTGTAGCGGGTCTAATGATCCATTTCTGCATTAAGGAAAAAAAAGAAAAGAAAAGAAAAGGAGAAGAAGAAGATCTATGATCCTTTTGGTCAATTTTAGTAGTTTTTGACTGGTTAAGGCCATAGGTTGCAACTTAGTTTGCTAGGTTTCCAGATATATGCTGGACTAATCATATCATGGATGATAGAATGGAAGTATAAATGTGCTTTTTCATGTCTCCCAATTCCTCCTGGATATAATGCCGGACAGAATGCTGAGCTAATTTTTTCAATAAATTTTAATCTTGTTTTCTCTCCTTATTTTCTAGTGTTAACAATAAACCTGACTTCATTCTTGAAAGCAGCAAGAAAATCCTTAATTCCCCAGTGGTTTGGAGCAGAAATTTACACGCACAAACAACATTAAATCTTGAAAAAGCAGAAAGTAGCATCTCTTTACCGTAACCAGTTCTACTGGATATTGTTGTATTCTACGTGATTGTGTTTTTCCATTTGTAACATTCTTTGGGCTGCTTTTTGCATTTACACGTAAACCGCGGAAAGTTGTGTGCCAACACCTCTCTTCTCTGCCTAAATCTTCATGGCTGGAGAACCACCACCTTTCAGCCATCTCTTGTGCACCTTCAAGAGCAAATAACCAATCTCTTAATTCTATAGTTACATCCACATCATCTGGCTTCTTCAAGTGTGGAAAACTGGTTTCTTTCCCTTCTCCCATACTTTCAACTGATTAAAAAACAGGCAAGTAAGAAAACTATACCTAAAAGTAACCAATAAGCATAAGGAATATGAACAGAGAAAAATTTATTATGTATTAAGCAAATACGCCAATCAGATGACACTCTTTGTTGCATACCATTTTCTGAATTATCAACAATGAGAGGTGTTGTCTTAAAAAGTTTTGACAACGGTCCTGTTTGTAAGTTTTCCAACCCTTTACAAAGACCCTTCCCAGGACCACCGTCAGGCCCAAGTATTCCAAATCGAAGCAGGAGGGCTTCAGCATAGTTCATTCCTCCGCCAAGACGAACACCAGATACAGAAGTTGAGACATTCAAACTATGAGACTCCAAGTCATGTTCGTATAATGGTATGACATGCACCATGCTTATATCCAGAAAAGGGACTGAATGAGCATTTCCATTCAATAGATGGTTCTTGTTGTTATGCACCCAGAAAACAGCTCTAAGTTGAGGGTATCCATTAACACTCATTGAGGGAACATTTTCGCTAGAACTCAAGAATGAGCCATTTTCACATGCCAAGTGCCCCTCAGCATCCACACAATTTATCTCAACACTCTCCCAAAGCAAAGTGGATGAAACAACAATAGCACCACCAAGGGTTCTATGACTGACACTAATGAACAGATCATCTCCAACAAACTCTACTAAAGGCATTCCTTCCACATTCACTGAAGAAGACTCCAGAAATCGAAGTTGGAGGTCTTTCACTGCTAAACTGACAGCAGTGTCACTAGGAACCTTGTCCATCAGCTTTCCTCTAAAAGATTTGTCCCTAATATCCTCCAATTGTTTCCTTTTTCCAGCCATTGCTATTTTCTCACTAACTCTCCCAAAATAACCATAGAGATCCAGAACAAAAAATAACTGTTCGACAGAAGTGTTGGATAGATACTGTTCACAAGCAACTCCAACCCTGACAATACCCCCTGGAGGAGGAACTTTTAATAACGGACTGCCATCAGCAGTTGCCATAGCTACTTCAATGCAAGCATCTTTCAAATCAACACATCTCCACAATCCTGCAGTCCGTCCAAGAGAATTCTGACATCTAGTTGTGCCAGTACATGCTTCCAGAGACAAAGTAAGCTGGGATGCTCTGGCAGTCCACTTCTTCTGGCTAGCATCAATTGCTTGACCTTCCCAAAGACAGAAGCAAGCAGGATCCTTCTCCAGGTTCAGCATTCTTAGTTTCAATGAGGGTGAATCAAAAAAGACAAGGTTTTCAATATGAAGACTTGCTCCAGCAAAGGAGGTCTGGACAATATTGTCCATGTCACTTTTAGAAATGTCCAATTCGGCCTTATCAAAAGGAACTGTAAGATCCAGTCCCTTGAGAGTGAAAATAAAAGAATTTACAGAGAAATCTGGTAAAATGTCACCAGGATTGACAACAATACCATCAGCTAAGAAAGAGGATATCCTCAGGCAGGATTCTTCCTGGAGATGAATCTGAAAAATATAGAAAGATAATCAAATAATATAATTGGCAACAATAAATAAAAATGGATGCACTAGCAGGCCATTTATTGAAAGAACCTGCACATACCATAAGAGGCTGACAGTCAATAACTGTTTGAGAAGCAAAGGATGGTGGAAGTGGAGAAGGCATGATCTGAAGGGCGTGGAGGCATATTAGAGGAGTTCCCTCGATCAATTGCCACTGCTGTTCTCCTAGAGGATATATTGGAGGGCAAAAACTTCTAGCTGCCAAAAGAAAGGATTGAAAAAACAATTAAACAAACAATATATGCATTGCTAAAGTGATATATTCTTTTCATGAATATATAAATATGTGATAATAACTTAATACCAAATTCTGGCACGTGGAAAGCATCTCTTGTGACAGCTTGCATTGATGGTTGTACTAAGGTACATGGAGGGCGCGAAAAGGTGTCCCTGCATTCCAATAAACACATATGTTAACAACAATTAGTACAGTCAACTCAAAAAAATTATTGTGCCATTACAACTATGAAGAGCCACCAAAATGATTAATCAAGTAGGGCATATTGCTACTACTTCAGAATATAAGAAACTCTTATTCTTTTCCTTTTCCCTTTCCCCTTTTCAATTGCATTAACTGCTCAGGATTCAACCCAGGATATCTAACCACATAAGTAGTGGATGCTCTATAAATAAACAATATAGATTAGTTGGTTCCCACTTCCCAGTTTCCACTCAAGTCCTATGAGCACAGATATAAGTTGTCAGTGGCGGATCTTGGGCGAAAATTTGGAGGGGGGGCATATAATATTTTGATTATGTTTAGAGGAGTAATATGTAATTATTTTAAGTACTTATGTAGAATTTCCTCAATTTTTAAAGAGCCATATAATATTTTAATCATGTTTGAAGGAGTAATGTGTAATTTTCTTCAGTACTGTAGTGTTTCCAAAAAAAGATCGCCACTGTACATTGACACAGACATCCGCACCCACACACACACAGACCACTTAATCCTTTTAATAGTTGTTATTCCGGCAGAGCACAAAGACACAAACCTCAGAAATAGTCCACCAATTGTAATCCTGGTCAAGTTATTGTCATTATCTCCTTCAGAAAGACTGGCCTGCAAGGATAGTCTATCAACAGTTAACTCTTCCGCCACTGAAAGCCTGATAACATGGCACAGCAGAGGGACTGCCAACATGGCACAGGACATTGAAGAAGAGGAGACAAGTTGTGTATATTTGTCAATGGAATTTAACATTTTAAGTTGGCAAATGCAGAATACAGACACCCATAGCATGAATCATCCAGGGGGGAAAAGGAAGAAGGAGCTTTCCATCTGTTGGCTTTTTCTAAGAATACTTAGCTGATAATTAAAGAAATAAACTAATCATGACAAAATCACATAGACCGCATAAATGTACTGTTTATAATTTCCTTTTATTATACTATTTCTGAATCATTCATATCAATTGTACTATTGTAGCAACAAGTAACACATAAGCACACTTGTATTAGAGAGGGTTATCTCCCATCTTGTTACCCAATGGGCCTCCAATGGACCGAAAAACAATATATATATATAGTGTCTCAAAGGCAAATATAAGGTTCTGTGCTAAGTTCTAATGTTTGCTTAAGATATAGTCAGTTTTATTCTACCTATTAGATAAGGCTAAGGTAATGTCACCAATAGTGAAGAGTAATATGGACAAGTACCCAAGATAGAAAGAAAGAATTAGTGCAAGAAGGTAAGATGATGTCAGGAAAAAGAAGAATATTATAATGGAAAATTACCCGAGAAAAAAAGAGGGACTGCATCAAAAGCTCAAGCTGGAATTCTGCAAGTTAATCCCAATTGTTGGATTAGTTTGCATACTATGTATATACATAAAACTACTAGGATATTTAATAATAATTAAAGAAGATTTAAATCAATATGAATAAACTATTCAGGCTAAAGTCAAACCAGTATCTTTAATGCAAAGAAATATATGGTCTACAACAATCGAGACAAGAGAACGCCCAGCTGCTTCCGTGGATCGCTGTCATGATTCAATTACGGATAGACTCAGAGAAAGCCAGAATGAAACAAGATTGTTGTCCATAACAAACTACTGAGAATTGGTGTACTCAAAGGAGGAAAAAGTTAAGACAATGTGAAACCTGCTGAGCCTTGAAATCAACATCTCCTCTGTTTAGACAGACATATAATCCTGTCATAAAGCGGAGAAGCGCGCGTAGTCCTGCTCATGTAGGTTGTATCAACCTCATGTCACATCCAGGCCATTTACATCACTTCAATATGGATACTAGAGACCTAACAAGTGTTCTTTTACTTACCTGGTTCACTTAAAGCAGGGCAAACAGCTTCATTGATGTGTAATTGAACTTCAAGCCCAAGTGGACTGTTCAACTCAGTTCTCTGAACCGTGATCTGGTAATTATAAATTCAAGCTATATTTCATAACTCATAAGATTCTAGAATAAAACAGAATATATAAAAAATTAATTGGAGGAACTGTATTCATTACATATGCTTCTCCCGATATTCCTTCTATAAAACGCTCTCCTCCAAAAAATACTCGCTTTGCACCATCATCGTCTCTCAGGTTTGATCCCTCTTGAGAGCGGCCTAAAGTAGCATCCGCGAACATGTCAGGATGAGGCAAAAGATCAATAGACAAAGATTCCCATTCCAGTTTCTGGACAGAAAAAAAATGTTAGAATTATTAGATGGCAATACAAATATAAGCAACGTAATATCCTCAACATCGAGAATAGAGCAGAAATATATTTTAATGAAAGGAGAGACATAATATAGAAGAGCAATATGAAGGAAAAAAGTCGTACCAAGACAGATTACACACACACACACACAAATAAATTAAAACTAGTGAAAGGGGGTATATTACTTTGAAGACATATATGTACTTCTTGTTACTGGAGAATTCTCGTGCTTCCTTAAGATTTACAACCTGATAAGGAAAAATTCTTAAATAAACTGCTATATGAAAGAAGAGTCAAGAAATTATTGTAAGCCTGAGTCTCAAAGCAATTGCCTGCCAGCTTTCATTTGTGGTATACAGCAAAAGGTTGCGTACGGTGATAGATGCCATAGGTGGTGCCCTACAACCAGAGACAGGGAAAGGGATGCTTATAAATAGATTTCAGGGAAAACTTATAACATAGTCTTTGAGCCAAACATGAAGTAAAATTCATCAGGTTTATGCTTAAAGCTACCCCACAGAACCACCCACGATATTTTAACTCCAGTACAAGAAATGTAGTTTAAATGCGGCATCAACCCCAGCAGAGAACAATATACTAATATCAATTTCAATTTAATGTGATCCATAACACTCGATAGTGGTGGTAGAGCATAAATAAACTGAAAAAGATATCCAATTCAAAGCACTGGTAACAAGAACTTACCATGTTGCTCCCCCTTGGCGACGAGTACCCCCGCGAGTTTCAAGTAATAGATTAACTGTATGAATTTGTATAGTCATGCCATCTGCAATCTGATGGTTTCCCACAGTCAGTAGCAATGAGTAACATTCAAATTAGATATTTGTGTTTGTGGACAAGTGATTGGTATTTGCTAGGAACTACCAAACGTACAGAAAGGATTGAGTTAGGCTGAATGGCGTTGCAATGAACCTTTCACTAAAATCCCTGTCCTATTCTCCTCTTATAATTGTCTAATATATAATAACCTCTCCCTATAGTCAACAAATTATCTTTGCTTGCATCTTTATTTATGTTACTAAAAATTCTCCCCACAACCACTGGCAAGGAACTGCAAAGGAAGGAAAAGTGGAAAAAAGAAAAGAAATGACAAGTCCCATGAAGTGAATCGTTCAAATCCCCCAACTGTGTTACAAAGAAGAGTTTTTGCTTTTCTTTTCCCAATTTTCCATTTTGAAAACTGACTACAAGCATGGCATGGTTAGTAGAATATCGCTCTATCATGTAAATCAATTTAGGCTAAGAAAAGATAGACTGATAGAATCAAACCTTATCAGCAAAACCATAACCGCTACCCTTTGTGGAGGCAGTTGACGGTGTGGTACTGCATATAACGGCATAAGAAGCAAGAAAAACCAACAACAAAATCATCACTCTACAAGATTCCTCATACATAATCATCAGCAAGGGACTAGAGACTAGTTTCATTACCTCTTTGGACTTACAGATGCATCAAAATCAGAATTCTCCTCAAAAACCAGATCAAGTCTATCAATTTGCACAATGATTGGCTCCATTTGTACATTGCTTACCGACGGAAGCTAGAAAGTCACACACACAGGACTAAATAAAAAACCAGAAACTCATTGGGAGAAGCAAAAAAAAAAAAACAAAAAACAAAAAAAGCTAAACTAGACAATATAAAGTAAATACGGAAGGAGGGGGAAAAAATGACAATTTTCATTGCTTAAAAGCAAGTACAACTAATGTCCTCATGACACATTGTAAAGACCTAGACCTAGTTATTGAAATACAATATCGATGAGCCAAGACTATAAATTTCTACCCATTTTACGTGTGATTCTTAAGAACCAAATAACAGAGAGAAAAGAAAAGAAATCAACAACCTACAATAGATAACGGCAGTTAAAGTAAACTAAGTTAGCGACTAACCATTATCTCCAATTTCCCAACTTTAGCGGTGGCCACATTCAACGCCGGTGGCAATCCAACACTGGAATGCAACGCGTCCCCATTTATATCTGAAGCGAAATTCAAAACGCATCTCAATGAACATTAATCAAAACAAAACGACCCAACCGAATCAAGCATGAAAAAAAATTCAGGTACCTAAGTTGGAGAGCTGCACGGTGCGGCCCTGCAACTTGAATTGATCTCTGGAGAAGGATTTGAGCCAGTACTTCAGAGTGTACTCCAGAGCCCTCGCCATTATCGACTCCATGGATGCTTGAATTTCCAACAACCGACGAGATCAGATGAGATGACGGAATGGAATTGGAGAAGCAGCAAGGAAAAGAATCGGGTTTGGATCGTATGATTCGGGTGGGTGCAAGTGCAAGCATTGATTTGGGTTTGTGTTTTTTTTGCTTTGAAGCTTCTCAAGCTTTTCTTTCTTTTCTCACTGCACTGCTCACTGTGACTCGGAGAGAGAGAGAGAGAGAGAAATGGAATCTTGCGGCAACAGCACGTGCCGGTAAAGTGCGGCACGTGCGAATGGGGGTTGGTTTTAGCGGGAGGGAGGAGAACTTTGTGTGTGTGTCGGTGTCAGTGTCAGGAGAAGGACGTCGGTTCGAGGTTGCAACTGGATTTGTCCTTTTGTTGTGTTGTGTTGTGCTGTGCTGTGCTGTGCCTGTCTTCGTATTTGGGAAAAGCTATCATGCATTTCAAAGATTGGCTATTCGGTTTTTTTTTATTATAAGATATAGTATTTTTTATAATTAATAGTTATGTGTCTCTCTTATTTAATTAAAATACAATTATTTTAATTATATTTTAATATTTATATATCAATTAAATATGATATATAATTAAACATGAATCAATAATTATTAAAAATATTAATATATATAGTGCTAGATGATGGCAAAAGTGTAGGTGAGAGCAACTATAGTTGTAGTGGTGAATAACACCAATAAGAATATGATAGATAATAGAAGATATTCTTGTCAATTCAAATAATTCGAAGTTCGAAACACTCTTTAAAGCACAAACTGAGAAATCTATGAAATTTCATTTTAAAAAACCTGTTTAGCCAATTAAAAATCAATGAAACAAGGATGTTATGGAATTAGTGTTGAATTGATGCATTATTATTTTTTCTTGATTGATTATGTTATATCTTATGTTATCATCCTCTCAAAAAATAAATTACCAAGTTTGCTATATATATATATATGCAAACTAACTTGTTTTATCCTTTTATTATAATTTATGATTTATTTTGTTGTGTTTTTAATTTTTCCCATTATATATTAAAAAGTAATTGTATTTATCATTTTATTTGTAATAGTTCATAGAATCTTACCAGCTTTTGATCTGATCATGTTATCCCAAAATAATATGAAGCATAACCTCAATCTTAATAACTTTGTGGAACGGATGTATGTTTTTTAAAAGAAAGAAAAATCAAAGAGATCATTGTAATTTATAAAATTTAAGGGATACATAACTATAACATAACGAAATCCCAAAAGATATTAACATAATTCACCCTACTTTTTTCTCACATACTCTTCACACTTTTGTAAGCTATCAGTGAAGACTCTAATCTCTGTAACTTTTTAAATAGTTTAAATTCCATATCTATCTTTCTATATGAGTGTATTCAGAATGTTAACAAATAATATTTGATTTGATTTTAAAAAATTTTTGATTTAAATTGTGTGTATTTAAAAACTCACTCATATTTAGTTAGATTTGAATGAATTTGATTTAATTTTAAATTTACTTATTTAGATTGACTATTTTATCCTTAATTAATTTGTTTATTTTATCTCATTAATCTAACAATATCATTCAATGATAAAAGGTTAAAAAGATAAAATAATAAAATAAAATTATTTGTTAGTGGGTTCCAAACATAAAAATTAATTTCTAAATCAATTCAAATTTAATAATGAGTTTCAAACATATTTTTTTAAATCAAATCAAATTAAATTAATTCTATTTTTTAATTAATTCTAAACATAATTTATATACTATAAAAGAAAAATACGTAATGTAATCTGGCATGAAGATATAATAAATAAATAAGTGTGGAACATGTGCCTCGGGATTGGTTTCATGATACAGGAATAAGCGCGCAGACCGTACAGTAACGTGCTTTTTTCTTTTTGTCAAATATATAGTATTAGTAACATCCACAATAGCATTTTAATTAGTTTTGTTTAAGCGTTTAGAATAGCTTGGTCTGAGAATAGGATTTGGCGCTTTACATTATCGGGAGCCCACGGCCCATACGCCGTCTTGTGGATCACACTAACACACACACAGCCTGGAACACTTCTCAAAATCAGTGACCACAATAAACAGAGACCACCTTCAAGCTTTTGCACAATTAGCACCGTCGACCTTACTTTTCTGGATGAGATGAAACCACTGTGTCACCGACCTTAACTCTCCTCCAAAGATGCCTCCATACCATGGGTTGCTTTACCCAATACCCTTTTGAGATTCTATTGGTGTTTAGCTTCATGATAGTCAACAGGAGAGAAAGAACAAAATATCTTTAAGCCAGTAACACCATAGGGTAAAGATGCCACTCAAAAATCAAATTCAACTTCAAACAAATCCTTTCTCCGTTTCAAGTTTCAACCCTTACATAAACTAACATAGAAATGGTAGCCTTATAAAGGTATGTGTTTAATTTGTATATATGTAAAAGTCTTTAAATTATATATAAATTAATATAAACAATTTAACGTAATCTATCCTATTAATACAAAATTTATAAATAATTTTAATAATATAAAAAATAATTTTCTTAAACTAAATCTATAATAAAAAAGAACTTTCTTGAAGCTTTTTTTTTTGATAAAAAATATTGAAGCTATTCTACTTATATTATTGAGTAACATCAGTAAATCAAATTTCGTATCACTAATATAAACGATTTTCAATTGGTTAATTTTTAAACCATTTTCAATTGGTTTGACGAAAATGTTTAGAAGTGAATAAAAAATTGTGCATAACTTTAAAAAAAAGTAAAAACTTGAGCATGAAATTTTTTTAAAATTATTTTTTTGGATTTGAATTACAAATATTCTCATACTTTTTAAATATAAAATTAATCTTGTTTAAAAGTGGATAATTATGAACTTTTTTAATAATAACATAATAATTTCAAGAATCAAATATTTTGTGAGAGACGTAAAATTAATCACTTTTTTAAAATTCTAATAAAACCTTATACCTACAATAATTAAGATTTAAACATATCATTAAAAAGATTATTATAATAGTAATTTAAGAAGTATACGTCCGTACACCTGTCTTTGACTTGCACCGCAAAGCAAATTGAAGCCGAGGACAGCGGCGGCTTATTTGCGGCGCTCGGCTGGTTTCGGCTTCCCCGCCTGAGCTGCGTCTGCGTAGGTTCTTAGAAGGGTGAGTGAGGGGACCAAACACATACTTTCATATATCTCAAAGAAGGAAAGGGTCAAGATGATGGAGCTTGGCTTTGGGGAGATAAATAATAATTCGGATGTGATTAAATTGCCACTTGGCCTACATATGTTTTCTTCTTTTTTCCTTGGAACCCTGGCCTAGACAACTTTACTGCTTTATTTCCTTTATCAAATGATATACAGCTCAATGGGACGAAGTGAGTAGTGAAATTTGATAGGTGACATGCTGACAAGAAAAATAAGTCTAATCACTCCAGCCTTTCTGGTCAATTTCTTAATTTAATGCGGAAATTGAAGTTCCAAATGTCAGTTGTTGTGCTACTATGTTTTCTCCATGCTGCACGTGTTTGGGAAATTTAAGTGAGTCAGAAAAAATCATTTGATAAAAAATTAATTAAGTATATGTTTAAAAAAATTAATTTTTTTTATAAAATTTATTTTAGATAAAGTTTATTATGTTTGTATAAAATATGTAAAATTAACTATGAGTGAAAATTATTTTTTCATATACTAAAATTTACTTTTTTTAAAAAAGTTTCATTTTAAGAATATGTTTAGAAAAGATTAAGTGTGTGTTTGGATTAATTACGAAAAAAAAATTATGTGAAAAATTGATTATATGTATAATCGATTTTCAAAAAAATCGATTATGAGAAAATTAATTTATGTTTGGATATGTTAATTCATAATCGATTTTATGATAAAGAATTTTGTTTAGATTATATAAAAAAAATCGCTTTTATGTATTAAATTACCAAAAGATGTATGAAATAATTGAAAATTTTATTTAATTGAGGGAAATAGGTATTTCTCTCTTAAAAATTTTAAAATAATCTGAAATCAAATAATTAAAAGCTTAAAATAACAGCTTTTTTTAAAAAGCTGTTTTTAGTTATAGAAAAATAATCTTAACTTATAATCAATTTTACACACTTTAAACAAACAAGATAGATTTTATATAAAACAAATTTTTTTTCAAAAAAAAAGTTATTTTAGGAAAGAATTAATCTTTCCCAAACATGCTCTAATTCTTTCTTAAAACAAAGCTGTTTTTATATAAAATCTATCTTATTTGTTTAAAGTGTCTAAAATTGATTATAAGTTAAGATTATTTTTCTATAATTAAAAATAGTTTTTTTAAAAAAAGCTGTTATTTTAAGCTTTTAATTATTTGATTTCAAATTATTTCAAAAGTTTTAAGAGAGAAATACCTATTTGCCCTCAATTCAATATTTGTTTTAATCATTTTATACATCTTTTGGTATTTTCATACATAAAAGTGATTTTTTTATACAATCTAAACAAAAATTTTTATCATAAAATCGATTATGAATTAACATATCCAAACATAAATTAATTTTCTCATAATTGATTTTCTTGAAAATCGATTATACACATAATTAATTTTTCACATAATATTTTTTTCACAGCTAATCCAAACACACACTAAGTTTTTTGATTAAGTAATTTTAAATTATCTCAAAAGTTTTGATAAATAAATTGTTTTATCCTTAACTAAATAACTTTTTCAATCATTTTATATCTTTTTAAGTAATTTAATACATAAATTAATTATTTTTATACAATCTAAACAAAATTTGTTGTCTTAAAATTAATTATTAATCAACATATCTAAACATAAATTAATTTTTTCATAATTAATTTTCCTAAAAATTAATTTTTCATATAATTTTTTTTCAAAACTAATTCAAACACACTCTAAGTGAGTACCATACAAGTATAAAAAATTATAAATTTAATATTTTAAGGTTTTAGATCATTATGTAATATCAAATTCACTATTGTGATTGTTTACTAAGCTTAATGTGACAATCAAGTTATGAAACTCTCTTAATAAATTAGTCTTTGAAAATAGACCCTCACCATAGGCTTAAATTATAATAATTTGTGTTCTCGTTGAAAGCCTTTTAACGTAGAAGGAACGATTTGAAAATAAATGAACTAGTACTAGAAGAATCCAAAATGGAAGTCATCCGCTCTAAACACTACAAAAAATATAGATAGAGTATATTTGGGAAAAATTAATTTTTTTTCAAAACAGTTCTTTTCAATTAAAAGTTATTTTATATAAAATTTATCTTATTTGTTTAAAGTATGTAAAATTAATTATAATTTAAGATTTTTTTCCATTAACTAAAAGTAACTTTTTTAAAAAAAACTTTATTTTGAACTTTTGATTAACTAGTTTTAGCTCTATTTTGAAAGTTTTAGGAGATAAATACTTTGTTGCCCTTAACTAAATAACTTTTTCAATTATTTCATATATTTTTTGGTAATTTAATATATAAAAATAATTCTTTTTAATACAAAACTTATATAAAGTTTTATAGGTGTTTGTGATGCTATTTCTCAATTAAAATATAATACGTGTATTATTTTTTATACATTAACACTCAAAGTGAGGATGATGTGACACTAAAGATAAAAAATAATACACATATTATATTTTAATTGGGGAACAACACCATAAACACCTATAAAAGCTTATTTAAGTTTATTTCCTTTTTTTATACAATCCAAACAAAATTATCTGCCTTAAAATTGATTGTGAACTAACATATTCAAAAATAAATTACTTTTCTCAAAACTAATTTTCTTAAAAAATAATTATATACATAATCAATTTTTAACAAAATATTTTTTTTACAATTAATCTAAACACACTCATAATATAAGGCTTAATATAATATTTAGCTCAATATGATATTTAGCTCAAAAAAAATTTATTGGTAATAGAGTAATATTTTGAAATGAGCTATCTTTATTAGCAACATAGACTCACCAAATATTATAGTCTGTAGATTTTTCACCCCAAAACTATCATATTTAAAGAAATTTTGAAATAATCTACTTTCAAACTTAGTTTTCGAATTGGCCACATCAATCATCTTATCATTTTCTATATGTCATATCAATCTCAATAATATTCTTAAATCACGGTAGGCTACAACTCATGTTTAACTCGCATGCAGAAAAAGATGCAGAGTCGTCATATGCCATGACCACACATGACTTTTATCACTGCCGAATAATTTTTTTTTAATAAATTTTTTTTTCAAATTGTGTATATTAAATTAATTTAAAATTGACATATTATTATTGTTTATCACTTTACTATGACTAATTATTGTTCATTAATAAATTATAATAATTGTGTCAATTAAGTTCATTAATAAATTACTCATTTTCTCTCCATTTATAGCGAACTCTCTTGGTGACTCTTCTATCTTTCTCTTTTCATTTATCCTTCTTCAATCTCATTTTCTCTCCTTTATAGTGCTGCTGACAGCCATTTGAACTTTGAAGGCTCAAGAATCTTTGCATTGTCCATTATTTTTAAAAAATCGGTTCAATCAATTGGTTAACTCGGTTGTACTATATTGATTAAGGTTGAACCTTAACATTACTTTACAAATTAAGTTATGTTTGGTAGACGTTGGGAAGAAGGAAGAATGATATTCATTTTTTCAAATATAATGTGCCTCGAAATTGATAAAACTCACGGTTGCGTTTTCAAAGTTATAAACCAGACATGCTGTTGACTGCTCAAAAATATAAAGTTCATGGCTGGTTGGTTAAAAAAATTTCTAACTTTGATGGTAATATTGTAATTATGAATGTAGGAATAAATTTTTTTCTTGCCATTTGTTTTATACATTTTGGCTTAAATTAATGATGAATTTTGTTGAAATTTATTTGCATTGGTTACAAAAATTAAATAGATTGTATGAACGTTATGAAACTTACAAATTAAGTTGATGTTTTCCTAAATGTTTTTATTTGTAATTACTAAATACACAGGCAGAAATCAAAATAAACATGAAGCATATAGCTAGAAATGAGAAAGTGTTTGACGATGCTCAGGGTTTAACGTTTGAGTGTGTCAAACTTAAAAGTGATGATGATGATGATCAAGATATATTACTTTGAAGCATTTGATTTATGTTAAGTTAAAATTTTCATTCAACCAATTAATGTTATAAATGACCTAACAAATTTTCTATATCATCTAATTCTTCAATGTTTAATGTCTTATAATTAGACGATGATGTTTAGACTACGTACGGTCGATTGTTATTCACAACATTAATAAAAACTGTTGAATTTGTTGTAATGTGCCAATGGCTCCAATGGTAAAAGAAACTATGGCGGTAATAGGGGTCGTGGTAGATGAAGGGAACCTTCCGTCATGCCATTAGCCACATATAAATAACAGATAGAGCAAAAATTTTTTTTGACTATAATTAATAACAGTTGCTTAATAAGTGTTAACAAATTTTACACTTGTAATACACCAAAATTAGATCCATAAAATATTTCTTAATTTCTGTATGTACTAGTCAAGTGTTCTTTTCTTTAATATTACCATCTCCATCTTAAATAGACCATGACCATAGTGTAGTTAGGAAAACGAAAAAGAAAGAATTTAGGAACCAATTTGTGATTTGCTGAAAAGCATATATTGTTTTGCAACTTTGAAGAGACAGCTGGCGCTGACCCATTATGGAAGATTTTTTTTGGTACAAACCCATTATGGAAGATGGCAACGAAAGAAAACCACAAGTGTACAACAATGGCGCCGACTCGTATCCACCAAGTATCACTATGTATCCGCTAATTTAGGACTCGCATTTACACTTATTGTACGTAAGTTTTTGTCTTCTGTTTTCAAGTAGAAAAAGGATAAAGAGCTTCATCAAAGAACTAAAGTATAAAGATAAAACACCTGAAAGTTAATTAAGCAAAATCTTTTTTTTTTTTTTTGGAAAATGAAGAAATGTATGCCTTGGAAGCTTAAAATTGCATAATGACTTCGTGGCTGCGAAGTCTATAACGTCAACATATTTGTTTGCATCGCATTCTAAACTCTTTTAAAACTTGGAGAAATAAACAATAAAAGAAAGGGAAAAGTCTCCTTATATAATAACTCTTCCTGTCTTGTACTCCAAGACAACATTTTCCCTTCTTCATGACATATTTTCTTTTGTCTTAAATGAGTATGAGAATTAATATTTGAAATATTGTAATTTGTACACATAAAAAAAATTATTGATAATGTAAACAATTTTATATAATCTGTTAATCACTTATTCAAAATTTGTTAAAAGTATTTACTATATGTAAAAAACTTTAATTATTATAATGATGTGATAATTTTTATTTAGCTATAGCATAAATTTTTTTACATTGATCAAAATTATCCGAAGAAACAACAGAGGAATCAGCCACAATAATAATCAGGTACATGCCGAGCACCATATCCATAACCCTAGCAATCTTTAGTTCTAGCAGTATACACCAGACCCATAGCTTGGCATGAATGACACTACAAGAGCTTTATTGTAGGAGAAACCAGTGAGGAACGTACCTGAAGAATCACACAAGAGGTCTCCGCGACCACCACCGCACTCATTTGCGCGTAATTTAAGCCTTTTTTTTTTCTCCTCACAAGCAATCTTGTTTTTGTTTGAAGAGTAAAATTATATTAAAAGGATAGTTTTGACATTTTATTTTTAATTTTTGTGCTTATCTCGATATTTTGTTTAACTTTTTAATAATAAAAATAAAAATAGAGTTTTATGTTATGTCTAAATTTAAATGAGGAGAAATGATTGTAGAATTTGAAATTATAAAGATTAAATATTAAATTTTTGACTTAAAGCTTGAAGGATATTAATTTTTTTTACTCTTTCTAATACTTTGCGTGTCTTTATTCTTAATGAGCATATATATCTTTTCAAGCAATTAATCCCTTGTTCCTAATAAGCTTGGTATGTGGTGGACACTTCTCTGCCCTTTAATTTGTTTCCCTTTTGTTGACTCAACATAAGTTATGCATATATATATTGAGTTCCATTGACTTCAAGAAGAAGTGAGGTTGGCTTTGGGGTTTCTTGTTTCTTTATGTTAGCATTAGCGGGGCTTGTGAAACAAACCATTGCCAATGCTTTGCGTTCAATGAGTAGATATTCCTTTTAAGTTTTAACTCTCTAAAACTCATCTTCCGCTTTCTATTTTAATAACCCTATTTTCTATTACATTTCCTCTAAAACAAAGTGCTATGAATAAAAAAAAAATAGCACTTTGTTGCTTTCGTCACGTACACCACAAAAAGAGATAAGGCATGCATATATATGTTCAAACCAAAATTCTGCCAAAAAAAGAAGTTAAGAATTTCTGAGAGTGCTGTTGTACACTTGAATTTATTTCTTGAGCATATATATACATGGAGTTGAAACTGCCATGACCCATGAGAAAGAAATGACCTAGATAATGATTGCACTTTTTTTCTTTTTTGTTTGTTCCTCTAGATTTGGCAAGTCATGAAAGTATAGCTACACATGCTATGAAAGTTGAAAACACTAGGAATGGAAAATTTAGAGGTCTGTTTTTGTTTAGAGCTTTGCATCACATACAAATGGATCACAACAGTCTGATACTTATAGAATGTCCAATCATTTGTGGGTGATGGGCCATTCCCCTAATTGGGTGGCCTAAGGTTTGGTCCCCCCACCTTTCTTGTGGAAGAGGAAATGAAACTTTAATTTTGATGATTAATTACGTAGCAAAACATATTTATTTAGAAATAATTAGGCTCAGATAACCAACATGCGTACATGGAAGGAAAATATGCTAATAACATATTCATAATAAAATCATATAATTTACATGCCAAAATGGGAGATTGTCTTTTGCAATTTTGGGTATTTTAAATTCCTTTTCACTTCCTTCCTTCCTGGCTAGCCGTTTCAATCCTAAAAGAAAGAAAAGAGAGTAAAGGGGGAAGGTTGTTGGAAAGGTGCAATTTTGATAGCATAGTTGAAGATAGATTGCTTTGTCCGTAAATTAAAAATGCAGTCACACTCAGCCTCATATATTTGACCCGTGCCCCAAGTCACGTGTTTCTTTATATTTAAAATTTTAAATAACTTAACCACCGCTAATTTCAACTATTGCATTTTTTTTTAAGGGAACATAAGATGGTGAAAAGTGTTACTTGTTTTTAGAGTAAATACATATTTTTATTCTCTAAAGGTATATGTAATATTATATTAGTTATTTATTTATAAATATATTAAATTAATTTTTTAAAAATATATATAATATTAAATTAATTATTTAATGTCATATTTTTATTATTAAATTAATCTTTAAAATAATATCAAGTTGATCTTTAAATGATAAAATTAATGACATTAATTTTTATTAAAATATTAATGATTTTAATTTTTATCTACTATCAGTGTAAAGTTTTTTTACACTATCATCCAATTATGTGTTGCCAAATCAGTAAAAAAGTTGACTATCACAACAATTACCTAGAAAGTTTAACAATTTTAATGATTTGACAACATATGATTGGATGACAGTGTAAAGAACACTGACAGTGGATAAAAATTAAATCCAATATTAATTTGATGCACTAATAAATAAAAGAATAATATGATGTCGTATATAGGATCACAATAAATACCTGTTATTTTTAACTTAATAAATATCCAAATATAAGTTATTAGATTGTATTGTTATTTTGTTTTTGAAATAGCGCATAAAAACAATAAAAATGCCTTAAAGGTGGGATATTTAAAAGTACATATTGGGAATTCAAACTAAGAAACCAAAAACTATGATAATTGCGTCGTCTAAAATAATATTGGCAAATTATACATGATATGGACTTTTTAAAGTAAACCACCTTCTTGTACAATAATAATATTAAACTAAATCATCTAGTGATGCGTTTTGGCACACAAATGTATAATTATTTTTTTCTTAAATATGTATAAATTTGTTTCTATTATGAATTAGTTTCTAATTAATGCCATTGTTATTTATAAATAATTGTTACCTATTTCAGGAGAGAGAAATTAAAGGTGACTTTTAAGTTATGTCTCTTTTTATTGAGGTATATGCTATACTTTATTCTTACAGATATTATTAGAATGATACAATTCATGTTAATTTTGTGTTACTTTAGAAAATGTGTGTTTATTAGTGTTACATATTTGTTTGGTGGCTTCTACAACTCTTAATAATGACAAGTGTAATTATCATAACCCTTCATCTTTTTTAGAAACTGGAAATTTGTTGTACCAACAAAAAAAACTGAAAATTGAATAATAGAAATATTATCAAGTATCAACTTGTTTATTCAATATAGGGTTTCAAATTTAACTAAAAATATTTTATGATTAAGACAAAATTAATGCTTAAATAGTAATTATTCATACATCCAAAGAGTGTGAGAATATCTCTTAGTCTAACTAAAAAAAACTTAGAACACATTTAATTTGTTTTATGTTTTTATTTTTAATTAGATATATTTTTAATATAATTACAAAAATAAAATTTTTTTTTAAAAAATTTATGAAAAAAATAATGAAAACAATAAAATGTTGTTTTAAGTTTTTTTATCATTTTTTTACAAAATTTTAAAAATAAATAATAAAATAAAAATAAAATGACATTTTTATAATTAAAATTAAATAAAAATAGAAAACAAACCTATTAGTATTTTTAAAAATTATTGTCATACACATTAAGTGTAGTATAGAAAATTTATATTTTTTTATTAAAAATGGTTAAAAAGTTAACATAAAAATATAGATCAAGAGATATATATATATATATATATATGGCACAACAAATGTTATCCACTTAATTAAAAGTAAAAAGCAAGTACAATAAAAAAATAACTTTTTTTTTTTCTTTTTGTCCCATAATCATCATTGATTTCCCACTTCAGTTATTAAATGCCTTACATCTTATTAAATATATGAATCGAAACAAGTGCAAGGTTAAGTGAATCTTTTTTTTTTTTTTTGCTTAATACTTGATTATTTGATTAAATAAATTAGATAGATTGCAAAGCATAATAGCATATATGGTACAGGTACAATGGATTTATTCATTCATCTCCCCAAAATTGAATCCATTAAATAGGTTTTTGACTTAACTGGTTCTGTTTTTAAAATTATTATGAAAATATCATTTGAAACTAACTATTATTATATTGTTATTTTTATTATGTTAGTTCAAAAAAATCTCTGGCCATAAAAAGTGATAGTATGGTGATAATTAATTTAAAAAGAAAACATTTCAATAATCAATTTTAAAAACAGGAACAGTTTGGTAAAAAATCCAAATTTAATTGATGAATCATTTAATCAGATAAAAAATGGTAGTATGTGCATAATCATGTGCTTTGAGAGAAAGAGTGAAAACTGTTTGACAGTGTTTGATAAGGGACAAGACGTGTAGTTAGAGATAGAGAGAGAGAGAGGTGAAGGAGGTTAGTTTTTCTGTTGAACTGGAAGGAACAACGACAAACACCAATCCAATACCATTACCATTACCATTACCCCTCCCAAACTCAGACCCCAAAAAGCTTTGAAAATTAAATTTTGGAGAGAGACGTAAACGAAGACTCCTCTTATTTTTCCCATTTTGCTTCTTCGTTATCTTAATCCCAATCTCTTTTCCCTCCCTTGTTCTATCTCTCTCTCTCTCTCTAACTTTTTTTTCTCTCTCCTCAGATCTCGCCGGCGGTCTTTGGTTCCCGAACCCTAAACTAAAACACCCATTCCCTAGTTCTGTCTCATGATTCATTTCTTAATCGTACATAAATTATATATTTTTTAAAAAAACATTTTCAAACCAAAAAGTTTCATTCTTGTTTTTTTTTTTTTTGTAATTTGTTGAATTACTATTTCATTTGTAATTAGTAGGAAAATTGATCATAGTTTGAAGGAAAAATTTGAGACATTTTTTCTCGCCAAAGCCGGTTTCTTCGTTGTCGTTTGGTGATTTTTCTTTTTTCTTTTTCTTTTTTGGTTTTCAAGCACAAACGAAAAAAGAAGAAGAAAATTTTGTTTTTGATTTTGATTTTTGATTTGGGGGTTGTTGTGGTCTTGGTGGGTGCAATTGAAATTTGGAAGCTTTAAGAGAGTTGAAGGAGATGGAGACACTTGTGACCTGAAGGGGTGGTTGTGTTTCTTTGTCCATGGTGGAAGAGGTGGTGGTAGTGGTGGCCTAAAAGGAGAAACAAGTTGTTGGGGGGGTTATGATTGAGGGTGAATTTGAAGAATCTGTGATCGTTGTATTGTGGGTAGCTGCTATTTTCATCTCTTTGGTTATGGGGATGAGGAATGAAACCCAGAAACAACAGCTTCTTCAGGGTGGTGGCCGTACCAACGGCTTTATTCCTAGCTCGTTTCGTGCTATCTCCAGCTACCTGAGGATTGTTTCATCTGGTGCTTCTACCGTTGCACGCTCTGCTGCTTCAGTTGCCTCATCGATTGTGGATAGGGACGATGACGCTGACCATGATCAGGTATGTCATGTCATGTCATGTTTGATGTGAGTTCTAAATGGGTGGAAGTAGAATTCTTGACTATATGTTTAGTTTTACAGAATTTTGGAAATAGTAGCTTGCCTGCTCTTCTTATCATAATAAACTTGTGATGTTATTTAGATTTTGAAGATCTTAAGGGGTTTACATTTATAGGATGTTTGCTTTTATGACTGGGATAAAATCATTGCATATCCCCCTGAACAGTGGGAGGATAATTTGTAGAAGTCAAATTCAGTATAGAAGCTGTTACTCTAGTCTTGTTAGTTCATGCTAGGAGTATAGGGCATGGTGACAATTACTAATTTACATGTTTGAACTTGTTGCATGCAAGTTTTAAAGTAAGGAGTCATGGTGTGTTTTTTTAGTGAAATTTGTCATATATTATGTGCAATTTCTTTTGGGGATGAGAATGTCATCGTTTGCCCAAGTAGTCCAAGAGAGCGCACTAGCTCGGTGAAGTTTGCAGCTGCCAGTATGTGGAAGTTCTTGAGCATGCATGTCTTGTTTATTCTGCAACAATGCTTTGTCGAACAGAATGTTTGGAAAATGCTAACATTTGGACACAGGCTGTATTTAAGAAAATAGTGTAATGGATTTTTTCAATTTGGATATTCACATGTCTTGTCGACTTCAATATCGGACAATTTGGCTGCTGTGGTTCATTTTTGGTTTCTAATTTATGATCTGCTAGTCTCTTTGACACTTGTCTTTGATGGTTCGGTGTTATGGGAGTTTTTAGCTGTTTGCGTTAGTTAAGATTTTATTCAATTTTGCCTTGACACGTGGGCGTATTTGTGTTTGAGCATCTAAGGAATAACGATTTTTTGTTTGATATGAGCAGCGGCATACCACATGGCCTAATGTTATGGGTTAAGTATTGGTCAAGAATAGATGTTTTGATTTCTTTTTTGTCTGTTGAGCTGTTAGCAAGGTATACTTTTGTTGGTTGGACAGCTAACCTATTTGTTGGACCCGGACCTGGCATGGTCACACACACACATACACACACACTATAAAATAGGATTTTACAAGGTTTGAAATATCTTATAGCTCACCAAATTGTCGTACCTGATTATGGATGTCCCTATTAATTTTCAATTTCATTAACTTTACTTGTTTGAACTGAGCTCTGTCCGTTTCATGGCAATTATATCAATCATGTGTGTGTTAAGTAGGCAAAGAAGTATAGAACGTCTGTCTTGGAAATGGATATTTTTCTGTTTTAGTGGCAATCATCTCACAGATTGCATGGATGGTAGAGCTTGTGTACTATGCATTTATTAGGAATTCATATGCACAATGAGGGATGAAGATCTTTGCATGTGTGATTTTGACGTATATATTTAGTTGATCTGAAGTTAAAAGTTGAATGTCACTTGAACCATGATGGTAGGATGGTTACTCATATTCCTTAATATAGGTAAGCTGCTACCTAACCTGGGAATCTTAATCATTTATCTTGTCCTTTCTAAATCTAGACTATCCTTTGCTCTTCATTGCAGAATATCAGGTTTTTTGTCTTAATTTAGTGGAGCATGTGATAGATTGATATACGGTGTTGATACAAATCTAGATAACTTTTATCTTAACAATTTGGAAGGCTAGAGTGCTTTTCTGTTTCTTTTTCATTCTAATGGATTTAATGGACTTCGTATGTAACACATTTATAATTCCTTTTCTTTATATGGGATTGGTTCCGTTAAATTGAATTTGATGCATCCTTGGTGTTTTCTTTTGCATTCTTGCATATACAGTATAATGAAATTATATTCCAATTTTTTATGTAAACTTTTAAATTAGGTTTAGGCAATCTTTACTCTGCTATTGGAGTTAATCAGGATGTTTGATGAATTTCCCTATCAAGGAGTGGGTTATATGTTCGAAAGGGACTGTAAATTTGAATAGTTTGAGACATCAAGTGGGTTATAATATTCCTATCTTATTAGGCATGTAAAAGAATTGTTTATACTGTACAGTAGTAGTTCTTTCTGTCTCTATCTTGTATGAGTTTATCCTGATATGGAAAAGAAAGTGACAGAAACCCATCCTCTTAATGTAGAATACTGTGTTAAGAAAATGTTGTATGGAGCTTTTCTTTCCTGTTATGAGAGTGAAGACATGCACATGGAAGGAGAGAAGCACAGTATCTGTGTTAAAAGAATTTTCTGTCTCATGGGAGTCTTAGTGTTATCCCTACAAATTTGATTGAATCCATGTAATTGTGTGGATGAGAATTTTTCATTACTGTAGCATCATTTGAATTCTATGAAAATAATTGTATGTTCTATATTTTTGTTAAAGTTTGGGTGACAGTTGATATGTGTGTTTGAGCATTTGACATTGATAATGGGTAATGGACAATACATGCATTGAGATTTTGGATTTGATTCTTGTACTGTTGTGTGTATGATGCTGCTCATTCTCATTATTTTCTCATATTTTTCTTATTTGTAACACTTGTTGTTTTAGAAGATATTAATATTTACGAATTTTTCTGCCTTTTCATGATACTGGATCTGATTTCTTGTTTCGTGTCTGAGATTTCTTGTTGCTTCCTTTCTTCTTAATGAATAGTTGATACTTTATTCTATTTTTTACATTTTTCAATTTGGTGTTAGGAATGGTGAATAATTTCAATTCTAAATTTGTATAGGTTATCTGGGCTGGGTTTGACAAGTTAGAGGGTGAGGGAGAAGTCATTCGGCAAGTACTTCTTCTAGGCTATCGGTCTGGCTTCCAGGTTTGGGATGTTGATGAATCAAATAATGTTCGTGACCTAGTTTCCAGACATGATGGTCCTGTTTCTTTTATGCAAATGGTACCAAATCCAATTGCATCAAAGAGACCAGAAGACAAGTTTGCAGACAGGCGCCCACTGATGGTAGTTTGTGCAGATGGGTTCTTTGCTGGAGGCAGGAATGTTCAGGATGGGTTGACCACCCCTTGCAATGGGAGCACTTCAAACTGCCATGAACAAGTGAATGGAAACTATCTGCCAACTGCTGTTCAGTTTTATTCTATGAGATCCCAATCATATGCTCATGTACTAAAGTTTAGATCGGTTGTTTATTCTGTAAGGTGCAGTTCTCGAATAGTTGCTGTTTCTCAATCCACTCAGGTATACTTTCTAATATCTATATCAATCACCTTTAGTACCTGCTTTCTTGGAATGTTTAATGGAGTTGTTGTTTTTCAGATACACTGTTTTGATGCTACAACCTTAGAAATGGAATATACTTTACTTACCAATCCTATAGTCATGAGTTGTCCTGGTTCTGGAGGTATAGGCTATGGACCACTTGCAGTGGGTCCAAGATGGCTGGCTTATAGTGGAAGCCCAGTTTCAGTCTCCACTTCTGGGCACGTCAGTCCACAACATTTGACTCCTTCTGCAAGCTTTCCTGGTTTTTCTTCAAATGGGAGCTTGGTTGCACACTATGCCAAAGAGTCCAGCAAGCATCTTGCTTCTGGGATTGTGACCCTTGGAGATATGGGGTATAAGAAACTTTCCAGATACTGCTCTGAGCTTCTCCCTGATAGCAACGGTTCTTTACAATCTGTAAATTCTGGTTCGAAGGGCAATGGAACTATTAACGGCCATTCAACAGATGCGGAAAACATTGGAATGGTGAATACTGTTCTTCCTGATTTTGTGTTCACTTGTAATTGGAACTGCTTCTGTTGTGCTTGAATATTTTGGCTCAAGTAGATATGATAACGTACTTGCCATCTTAGCTAGTACTTAATACTATATTGTTACTGAAATTGTATCCAGTGTCCTCTTGCATTGCATTGTTGGTTTAAATCTTGTTTGAAACAGAGTAATGTCTTTCTGGATATAGGAGTCTGTTGCAAGTTTTTACAATTGCTTATGAGGCTTACATTTTGTTTCATCTCAGGTTGGGAGTTTCATCGTTTTTGTATATTTTGGTCTTTGTTACCCTACTTCTGCAATAAGGCAACTGCAACTGGTATTTTTGCATTTTATAATATGATTTTACGTAGGATAACTTTGTTATTGTTATATATCAGGTCATTGTTAGAGATATTGTCACTAAAAATGTTGTTGCCCAATTCCGAGCCCACAAGAGTCCCATTTCAGCCTTATGCTTCGATCCTAGTGGCACCATATTAGTGACTGCTTCCGTTCAGGGGCATAATATACATGTTTTTAAGATAATGCCTGTACAGAAGAATTTGTCAGCATCTGATGCTGGCCCTTCTTATGTTCATCTCTACAGGCTGCAACGTGGCTTTACAAATGCGGTAAGTGCATCCTTTGTGCCTACTATCCCTTTGGGTTAATACATAATCATTTTCTTTTTCACAATGTATCTACAAGCAACTGGGACCCTTTTAAATCTGTATTTAACTTTTCAGGTTATACAAGATATCAGTTTCAGTGATGACAGCAAGTGGATTATGATTAGTTCCTCAAGGGGCACTAGCCATCTATTTGCCATAAATCCTCACGGAGGATATGTAAATATTCAGTCTAATGATGATAGTTTTACAGCAAAAAATAGTGGATTGGGAGTTATGACTAATCAAGCAGTTCGCTGGCCTCATAGTTCAGCATTACAAATGCCTAAACAGCAGAGCCTGTTTGCTGGTGGCCCTCCAATCACACTTTCTGTAGTAAGCAGAATTAGGAATGGTGCTAATGGCTGGAGAGGCACTGTAAGTGGTGCTGCTGCAGCTGCAACTGGTAGGAAGAGTTCCCTTTCCGGGGCTATTGCTTCATCTTTCCGTAACTACAAAGGCAGCGGTGTCTTGTATGTTGAAGGGAACTATTCCAAGTCTAAGTATCACCTATTGGTCTTTTCACCCACTGGTTCCATGATACAATATGCTCTGCGGACATTAAGTGGTCAAGATTCTGCTATTGTTTCTGGATTAACCCCTGCTTATGAATCCACTCCACAGGCTGATGCAAGATTAGTAGTTGATGCTATACATAAATGGAATATATGTCAGAGACATAGTCGGAGAGAGCGAGAAGATAACATTGACATATATGGTGAGAGTGGAATTTCAGACAGCAATAAAATATATCCAGAGGAAGTGAAGGAGAACATCATTAGCCCTAAAATGAAGAATGTAGTCATGAAAGTGAATTCCTGTCTTGAGGAAGAGCATCATTTGTATATTTCAGAAGCTGAATTGCAAATGCATCAAGCTCAGACACCATTGTGGGCAAAGCCAGAGGTATACTATCTTAAAATTAGAAATTGTGTTTTTAATGCTTAATATCAGGCCTTTTCGTTTGCCATTTAAATACATAATTCTGTTGCCAACCAGATATATTTTCATTCAATGTTGAAAGAGGCTACCATAATGGATGAGGAAACTGCTTCAGGAGGTGAAACTGAGATTGAAAGGATTCCAAATCGCATGATTGAAGCTAGGTCAAAAGACTTGGTTCCTATTTTTGACTATATTCAGAGCCCAAAATTACAACAAACAAGGTTTGATGACAAATTAATTTAATAATTAGATTAGATAGGTCAAAAGATTTAGGCATTGAGCGTTGTGTTTCTTATTATTGTACTTAATAACAGTACCTCAATTTTTGAAGGCTGGACAATGCCAAAATTGATGGGTTTTGTTACCTTGTTTGATGAAGAAATTTCTTTTGCTTCTTTCCTGCATTTTCCCCTTATATGCATTTTGATAGCTTATTTATGATAATGAAAAAGTATGGTTGTCTTACAGGAATCCTGCTCTGGATAGCAAGATAAATGAACAACTGTTGCATCAGAGTTCCCGCCTGTCTGAAAATGGCAGAATTTCACCCAGGGTTATTTTGGGATCTCCTGAGTATATGACTAATTCTGGTGGTGCTGTTACTGAATTTAAAAGTGGGATTGAAGGAACTGAGTGGGATGATCATTTGGTGCCATCTGAAATGATGAGCTTTGTAAATAACAATGACACCCTTAAACCAAATACTCAGCTTGAGATTGTAAATAATAGAATAAACATGGAGGCTCAACTCATGTTTGTAAATAGTGACAGGAGGCCTGAAAATGGAGAATCGTTTTGAAGAAAGAGGAGATGAATTTGATTAAAGGTAATATTTTAATTTCTGATTTAGAAATTGTCAAATGTTAAGTTTCTTGAGATAATTGAATTGTTTAACTCAATCAATCATGTCTGTGGAACTGCCTATTATATTTACTGATCAATATTCTGGTTGTTTGCACATTTGTCATTGGCCTATGTTTGCTTTGTAATTGCATTTGCTTTTCTTTTCATTCAGGCACGGAAATATTCTTTCATTTCGCACGGGAGGCTTAATTAACACTGTTAATATAATATGGTTTGAGACGTAGAGAAGCTTGAGGAGTAGGGGGCTTGACTGCGATGCAAAATTGTGGATACTACGTTGGGTTTCCTCTTTTGTTGACATTGTAAATAAAAGACATATGTATATCAATAATTAGTTGTAATGTGTAAATAATAGATTCACCTTGTAACTTTTCTTTTACTTTATTCTATTAAATTGATTTCCCTATCATCTTGCATTCCCAAATCTTGAAGAAAAGCGAGTATGGTTATTAATGCAATGTCTGAATTTAACATTTTAGGGAAATGTTAGTTGCACAATTAGTGAGCAAGTGTGTAAAATTTGGGGTGTACAGAAAAAGTGAATGCAGAGTTCAGTTAAATTCAGATGTAGTAGCTGCAATATGTGCTGTGTGAAAGGTGTTGTGTAAATAACATGACCCAATGTTTTATGGTAACACCTTAGATACTAAACATATTTGGTATATATGATTTTACCAGTGACGTGAGTGTTAAAAGAGAATAAGAGTGTTTAGGATAAAGTAGTTTGTCAGGAGACAAAAAATGAACTTGCATATTAATTAAGATAGAGATAATATAGATACTAAACCCTTGTAATTTATAAATTGATTCTTTCAAGCAATGAGATGTTCATCTTAATGTGTACTGCCTGCAACTTGCTAATATGCATATACCAAGGATGCCAAGTTAAACTCCCAATCCATGCCCCTTCAGGTTATTTTATTTGGTAAACTGAAGGGTGTACAACAAAACATAGTCTAACTCACTCATTAATCCCCATTTCACCCAATCTCAATAAGATATGAACCTTAAACCTCTAAAAAAGTATTTAATGTTCAACTGGTATATTCTTAGGGACAAGAAAATCGATAGTTGTTAAGGTAATGACTGGGTCACGCAAAATATATGAGGTGTGAACTATCTAGATAGTTCAAAGTAATTGATAGAAAAAGAATATGAAAAAAGAAATTGTAATTTATAAATATAACACAACTCAAGTTGATATGAATAGAAAATGAGAACAAAGAATTGAAAAGGAATAACCATTCTAAATTTTTGCATTAGTGTTTGGTCGCGTCATCATCCATGTTTGATGCATAAAATAGGCATGAAATGAAAGTGGTGACCGATTGAGGATAACATTTTTTTTAATATAAAAAAAACGTAACTTTTTTCCCCCTTGTCTGATCACAGTCATCGTACTTTCTGCATAAGTAATGGTAGTTCCAATACGAGACATTAAACTTTCAGAATGAAAATGTTGTCTTTTCACATGCAATACAAGAATTACCATTCTTGTTATCATAGAATGTTTGGAACGAAGTCGACTTTGTAAATGTACTAGAGTGGCTACCTCATTTTGTCATGTACGTTTCCTAGGAATCTACTGTTGGTCGTGTGAACATCCATAACCTTCTTAGACAGCTCATGCAGTCAAAGATCTTCAGACCCTAGACTTGGTAATTTTTTCCAATGCAAGTTATTTCTCCAGGGAGATCTTCAAAAAGTCGCTTGTCCCTCTTCAACATTTCCTTCCTTTAATGGCCAGTAATGAGCACCAAGGCTGTGTCCACATCATCTAAACAAGACAACTTGGACATGATACCTGCTTGAATAGTTTTAAAACAATGAGTGCAGGTGGTTTCAAATTGCCCATAGTTGCTCCAGTTTTCCATTGCTATTTCCTTCTAGTACTACAAAGTATCAAGTACATGGATTTTGACATTAATCTGTTCTTAGGAGAATTTCAGTTCAGTTAATTGTAATATAAGTTATTCAAATTTATTTTTATGTCATATTTTACAGCAAAATAATTATTAAACTATTATAATTGAATACCTTCATATTATCACAATAATTGATGAGTTTTTTCTTTAGTGGTTATAGTGAGTAAGAATTTAAATAGAGTTTCTAAGTTCAAGTTGTAGTAATAATTTCTTGATATACTAGAAAAGACAAAAGAATCACTTTGGAAAAACCAAATAGAAAAACCTTGTCTTAAAATGAACCTAGATGGAATTCTTCCTCCATTCTTTCATACTGGTTGCCTTTTTCATTCTATTTTCAGCTGAGACCATTTCTAGCTTGACATCATGCTGAAAAACTGTTAAACCATTCAATCTTCTCTAAAATGCTAGCTTCAGTTTCACTTTCTCCTAGTTTTCTGGTCAAGCAAATAGCTAGGAGGCCATCCTGTGTTGAGTTTAACATTATATCAGGCCAAATTCTCCACCATAAAGTTCTTTTTTTTTTCTGATAAAGTAGTGAGAAAAGGCCAGGCCCCAGGTTCAATTGCACCTACTTATGTCTAATGAAATCATATTACCAGTTTAGGTAGCCAACAATAATAATAGGGCCCAAAGGCCTATATAAATGCTTCAATAACATTGACTTGTTCTACACAGAGATGGAGTGGTTAAGAAACCAAAATTGAGGGGTTAGTACTTACTTTAGTAGACGTGCAAATGAAGTATTTGAAATCATAACAGCTCGTGTTTCTCGAATTTGTGATTTACAAGGTCAAACAAGTCTAAGAGCTTCTCTGTTTTCGACATTTTACCTTATGTAGCATAGCCTTGATGCAAATTTAACACATTGTCAGTCTTGGCTCCTTCAAGTATCAACAAGAGTGTCTTTAAAGAATTGCGAGGTTGGCTCTTGAATCTTTAGAATGCAAGGCCATTGCTTTTTTTATTTTTAAATTTGACTCTATTTATATTATAGAAAACAAAGCCTATAAGAACATTTCAATTTTAGGTGATTGAAGGTTATCGATTTCTTTTTTTCTATTTGATAGTTAGCTTATTAATTTTGGTTTACATATATTTATGCGTTTGTAGCTACATGTCGTAAATCAAATGTTCAATGATACATTTTACATTCCCCCCCTCCCCCTCTTTAAAAGAAGCTAAACTTATAAACGTAGCTAGGTATACAATTGTGACATGAAAGAGACAATAAATAGATACAGGCATTTTTATCACATCCCAAAGATATTAAACTAATTTTCATTTTCTCAATGTAATTTTTTATTATTAGTGGCATCACATATTTGTCGGTTCTTGTCACTTATCAATTAGTACATCAACATTGAAGTTGAAATGATGGTCAAGCAGCAATTAATTTCATGTATCCACGTAAGTATTCACATCAACCATCAATATTGAAAAGGTTGCTTAATCCGTTTATAGAACATTTATTAGTTATCTGCCCATATTAATACCCTTTTCGTTTTACCCGAACAGTGATATTTTGTTCAACTCTTTCCTTCAAACTTCGCTTGAATTTTTATTTCAGATTCAACTACAGTCATCCATGTTATATAGTACATTTATAGATAATGACTACACTGTCAAGATGATTAAATGTATAAAGATGGAGTCAATTTATAGTTTTAAATTGAATAATTACATTGAGAAAGCATTTGATCTTCATACATACCTAATTATTTAGATGAATTCTTATCTGTAAATTTTGTATAGTCATCATTTTTCTTTTGATCTATATGCAATCATTCCAGGAGTTACAATATTTTTAAAGTCGAGTAACTTTTTTCGCAAGTACATATTCATATGTGATTTTTTATTCTTATGATACTTCGTAATTATAAAGTCAATTTCATCGCATTATTCTCTCATTATTTATTAAGTAAATATTATATAATATATAAGAAATAAGAAATGAGAAGATATTTTGCTGTAAAGTCGGCTTTGCAATCAAGGTTTCTCTTTTTTGAAATTGTCTAAAAAAATTTGTCCTAATTTTGATGTGCTGTGTAAATTTTTTTGTTAAAATATTTATATCAATTTGTTGTATGCAAAATAAAGTTTATAAACATATAAAATATGTATGAAATAGATGAGTAACAAAAAGATATAAGGTTACAAAATTATATCACGTTCCTCGTATATTTACAAAAGAATATATTTTCATGGTTATATTGCGTAATATAGATGAAAACAATCACTATGCAATAACAGAACAAAACTCATTGAGGTAAAATGACACTCTTATAAAATTAGGCTAAATCACATAAAAGCAAGCTGTAATTTATAAAATAGGTATGTTATAGTTTTCACTTACATTCAAATGGAATTGCCCCTGTTTTTTTATTAAATTGTAAGATGAACATTAAAAAATATTCAATTATTGAAACCTTGTTATATTAAAGCCTCGATATCTTTGGTAAATGAAAGAAATTATCTAAATGTGCTGCTTAATTAAATCAAGATTACAAAATACCAAATGTAAAAACAAATCAAATTATAATAAGCTGTGGCGGAAATTTCCAAGGTCGTTGATTTCCAAGTTCCAACGACCTCAGAAGTTTCCAATTATCATCAACAAAATATGTATATTCCAATTTTTGTAAGCTAGTTACATCGCAAGGGCTTTAAGATGCACCAAGTATCTCTCGAGCCAAATACAGGGATGTAGATAAAGGTGCCAATACTATGATGCCCATTGAGCCAAGCATGCCAATCTACAATGAATCAATGATGCTGATAAGTTTTGAAATTTGACTGAGCAAACTAGCTAGCCATAGAATAGCAATCAGGTCTTCCCTCAAAAGCATTCCATGACCATATTTGAATCCATGGAATTTGCCAGCAGGTGAGGGAATCCCATAGTTCTTTTTCTTCATCCTTATTCTTGTGTTATCTTTCATAAACTGCCCTGAGTGATATGACAAGTCACCAGTTTCTTGAATTGGCCAGGACAGGTCCTTTGCACTCTAGTCCTAGCCTATGTTTCACTTCTAAGAAAGTGCGATGTCTTCATAGAACAGGTACCAAATCTTGGAATATCTATCTTTGTTTATCTACCATGAGAAATCATGTTCATGTGTACAAGTGACGTCAGTCATTTTTTATTTTTTGTTCAACACTAGCTCATGCCTGATCCCAAATTACGTTGAACTATTTTTTAGTTTTAAAAAATAATTTTTTATGTATATTTTTCACTTGTACGAAATTGTATAAAAGCTTGTACAAAAAATGTATGTGTTTAAAAAATGAAAATGTTGAGTGTTTGTAATATTATCGGAATAATTTAATAATCATACATACTGATTTTAAAATAAATTGGGTATTTATAAGTATCTAATGTTATAGTTGATATTTACTTATATTTTTAAAAATATATTATATATTAAAATAAAGTAATTTTATGAAATATTATTTAACTTTTAAATTAGGTTTGACTATCCCATCAAAACTTTCAATCATTACAACTATTAAATTAATGAAATTTAATGTTTTAAAAAAATATTCAATAAAATAAGTGTGTCAAGACTTACCCTATATATATATATATATTAATCACAACTGCTTAAATTTAAAATATTTTTAAATTACCCAGTTTTTATTATTAAGCCACTTTTAATGACTTAAAATTATGTAGTTTTATTTTTTATAATTGATAACTTTTTCTTTTTATCATAACCCTAACAGTTAATGTGCACAGTGTTGACATAAAATTTTTGCTGTCCTCAAAGCCTAGTTAATATTGTATTTTAAAAAACTTACTGCAGAACAAAACAAGGTTTGTAATGAAATTAATTCGATTCAGCTAGAAGTCAATAGATCATTTATTTATGCTTTATGAAATACTTCAAGGGTGGCTCTTTTTTTGTGGAAGAAAATCTCGCTACTATTTAGGACCATGGTCATACCATTTCCCTTCAGTGTGATAATGAATGAACATGATAACGATAAAGATGGAATTTCTTCCACCTAATGCAAATTAGCATAGTTCGTACAACATTTATTAGAGACAAATCAATAACACTGAATGTGGTCAAAGCAACTTTTCCTAATTGCTAATTAACCCTTAAGATGTTATTTCTCCAAAAAAAACCCTTACTAATAAAAGCCTAACAAGGATTTGAACTACTTTAAATTTCAATATGCTTCCAAGAGAAATAGAAGTAACGTTTCCTGATTTTTCACTCCAACAACCACATCCTCAACCCCACCCCAGAGAGAGAGCGCTAGTCATTTTCCATATAGATATAGAAATCCTTTTTCTGTCATAGTCCAAACTCCAAATTCTCTATGCTTAAAAGCTTCATGTGGAGGCAAAGCCAAGCATACACCAAACAAACCCAAAGTTCGTATTTAATTTTCTCCTCTCCTCTTCTTCCTCAACTTCCCTCCTTCAAAGCCAAGCCAATACCCAAAACTTGAACCAAACAACCCTCCCTCTTAGTCCCACGTCTCTTTCTCTTTAACAACCCCCTGTTCACCTCAAAAAAATATATATTAAAGCCTTCAAATCCCATTGACATGCCTGGCCCAAATGCTAAGCAAGGTTAGGTGAAAGATAGCAACCTTAAACACCATCAAAACCTTTCTTTTACAGCATACCCTTACATGGGTTCTTACAGTTCTCCTCTGCTTTTGATCAGGTGGAGAGTTGTCAAATGAAATAGCGACTGCCTGTTGAAGAGGAGGAACTCAAAGCCCTGTCCTTCTGCTTTTGGTGTTGCCCTGCCTTATTGTATTGGTATTTTGCATTTGGACAAAATGCAGCTGCACATATCTCCAAGTTTAAGGCATGTTACTGTGCTTCCAGGCAAAGGGTTGAAGGAATTTATCAAAGTTAAGGTTGCATCAAGGCGGCTTTCTTATCGGGTGCTCTTCTATTCACTCTTGTTCTTCACTTTTCTTCTCCGATTTGTGTTTGTTTTGACAGCAGTGGATGGCATTGATGGAGAAAACAAGTGCTCTACCATAGGTACGTGATCAGACTCTCTCTCTCTCTCTCTCACACACACACACACGAAGTCTCAAACAGAAACACATGCAGGCATAGACAGAAAGACAAAATGGTGCACCAGAGGATGTGCAACAAGAATGTGAGGGTGGATAAGGCTTCAATTTTCAATATATCAAAGCATATAATTATACAAACCTTTGAACTTCTGATGTTTTTTAAATAGCTATTTGGCTGCATTCCCCCTCCTCGAACAAATCGTCACGGACTTGTGATTTAAAAAAAATATGATTAATGGGACTTCTGATAAATTAAGGGAACTCGTACACAATTGAAAAGATGCATATTCATTTGTGTGTTCTTGATAAAATTTAGGCTCATGTACGTGTATATTAAGTATGCCTATTTGATCAGTGATGTATTTATTTATACCTCACCCCAGCCACTATGAGATCCATGTGAAAACTATAATAAAATGAGGTGCATCAGACAACATTACAAATATCTACTTAGTTTCTTTATATTATCCCTTTTGTCAGAACTGGACTTTATGTATCTTGTACTGTATAAGTGGAACATGATTCGTCAATAGTTACTGTTGGGGTAAACTCGACCATCCACTTACATGTCCTTTTTAAAAGTAGATAAGGTATATTACATTACAAATTCATATGTACACTTGACTTTATGATCTTAAAAATACAATAATAAAGGACAAACTCCACAATTAGCAAAGCTTAGAGCCTATTTGTTTTGTTTTTTATTTTTATTTTTAGTTAAATTTATTTTTATTATAATTATAAAAATATCATTTTGTTTTTATCATGTTTTTTGTTTTCACAAATTTCTTTACAAAATTTTAAAAATAAAAAATATATGATATTTTTATAATTATAATGTAAATATATCTAATTAAAAATAAAAACAGAAAACAAAATAAACAAGTACTTAAATTCTGGACTTTACGTTCTATATATATATATATAAATAAAATCTCTGACATTTTCAAGAAGGTACATAACTTATTACAGCTAAAAATATAATTCCAGTAAAAGTAAATATCATTAATTATATGTGCATGAGTGTATATATACGACATTTTGATTTACTTAAAATCATATTTGTAGGTTGCCTGGGAAAAAAACTAGGGCCAAGGATTTTGGGAAGAAAGCTTGAATCAACTGTAATCTCCTGAACTCTTCTAATTATATTTTCAGCATCTGAATCAATATGGTAATTATTTGACCTGAATTTCTATTGATGGCTGAGAATGACATTGGTTGCTTATAGGTCCCAGAAGTGATATACCGAACATTAGATGAACCCCTTGGCAAAGATGAACTACAGGGAAGATATGATATTCCACAGACTTTAGAAGAGTTCATGACTGAAATGAAGGAAGGTGGATATGATGCCAAGACATTTGCAGTTAAACTTCGAGAAATGGTACCATTCTCCTCCTCTTTCAAGCTAGAGGAAATTAGAAGAAAATTAATTTAATGGAAAACTTACAGTCCAAGTTGATGTCTCCACTAATTAACGCTGACCATTTCATAGGTAACCCTTATGGAACAAAGGACAAGGATGGCAAAAATCCAAGAATATTTATATCGTCATGTAGCATCAAGCAGCATACCCAAACAGCTTCACTGCCTTGCCTTGAGACTGGCCAATGAGCACACCAACAATGCAGCAGCACGCCTTCAGCTACCCTCTGCAGAACTCGTCCCTGCCCTGGTTGACAACTCCTACTTCCACTTTGTCCTCGCCTCAGACAATGTGCTGGCCGCCTCTGTGGTTGCTGCATCACTTGTCCGCAACTGTTTGCAACCTCAGAAAGTTGTTCTGCACATAATTACAGATAGAAAGACTTATTATCCCATGCAGGCTTGGTTCTCATTGCACCCTTTATCACCTGCTATAATTGAGGTCAAGGCATTGCACCATTTTGATTGGTTTACAAAGGGAAAGGTGCCTGTTCTGGAAGCAATGGAAAAAGACCAACAGGTACGGTCACAGTTTAGAGGGGGTTCATCAGCTATAGTTGCAAATACTACTGAGAAGCCGAATATTATTGCAGCAAAGCTGCAAGCACTTAGTCCCAAGTATAATTCAGTGATGAACCACATTCGGATACATCTTCCAGAGGTAAAAGGGATAACATTAGAAGTAAATATTTTATTTGATAGCTATAAGTCTAACCGATTAGCCTTTTTTCGTTTTGGTGTCTGTGATGCTTACTGCCATTATACATTTTTCATAACAGTTGTTTCCAAGTCTTAACAAGGTGGTCTTCCTAGATGATGACATTGTGGTACAAACTGATCTCTCACCTCTGTGGGACATTGACATGAAAGGAAAAGTCAATGGAGCAGTAGAAACATGTACTGGAGAAGATAAGTTTGTGATGTCAAAGAGGTTGAAAAGCTATTTGAACTTCTCCCACCCTCTAATATCGGAGAATTTCAATCCCAACGAATGTGCTTGGGCTTATGGCATGAACATTTTTGATTTGGAGGCTTGGAGGAAGACCAATATAAGCATTACATACCATTATTGGGTTGAGCAGGTATATGTTTCCATCCTAACAAAATACTATAAAGAAAAAGAAAAAAATAAACTTCTTTTGATTTGTTTTAAATTTAAGTTATTAAAATTTGAGTTTCCATAAAAGAGATAGATGATACAATAATACATTGATATTTCTGTTTTACTTTATGCAGAATATAAAATCAGACCTGAGTTTGTGGCAGCTAGGGACATTACCTCCTGGATTAATTGCATTTCATGGTCATATCCACGTTATTGATCCTTTCTGGCACATGCTGGGATTGGGATATCAGGAAAATACAAGTTTTGCTGATGTTGAGAGTGCTGGTGTCATCCATTTTAATGGCAGGGCAAAGCCATGGCTAGAAATAGCTTTTCCACAACTAAGGCCATTGTGGTCTAAATATGTTGACTTTTCAGATAAGTTTATCAAGAGCTGTCACATTAGGGCATCATAGCTTATATCTCGAGAAAATGTGACCTTGTTGATGAGTTGAAGGAATGGTATTTGTATACAAGGGAAAAAGAAAATGAGATTAAGAGAGAGTTCTTCCAAGCACTTACCTTCCATGACAAAGAAGAGCAACAATGATATAGCATGATGCTCGTGCTTTAAAATTTTCTTTTTTAACTCTCTTCAGTTGAAAATCTCAGATTCTTTTTCTCTTCAATCCATATTGTAAGTATGAGTATTTGTAGATCATATATGTATGTATAAAGACATTACAGTTTTTTGGGGAAACAAACCTGTGAGCTCAAGGCTAAACAATAAGTTTTTGTAAGATGAAGAAATAAAAGTATAGGAGAAAAGAGAGAGAGACCAAATGACCATTAAATCCTATTTCGTTTCTATTTATATCAAGGTTCTGAAAACCGAACCGGTGATTGAACCGGTCAGAGGACTGATTCAAGGTTCAATGGTTCAACCGTAGTTGAACCGCCATTTAACCGAAAGTATAATTAAATATATTTATATATATATAAATATATATTATATACTAATTAAACAAATTAAAAATTATAAAAAACAACATAAATAATAAAAAATAGTTTACAGTTTATTTTTTGAGAGTCCAAAGTATTCTGTAACAATATTATAACTTATTTTTGTTTAAAAAAATGTTAATTTCAGTTCAATGAGATATATAATCAATTATACATTCAGTTTATAAGCTTTTATACAATTTAAGTTTAAGTATTTTATATAAAATTCTTTTTAGATTGACTTATATTCAATTTTTAGATCAAAATGACATTATTTGAATTAACAAAATTTATTAAAAAAAAAAAAAAGAGGACCGGTTGGACCGGTTCGGGTCAACCGGTTCACCGGTTTTTGACCGGTTCACCGGTTTTTGACCGGTTTTTGACTTGGCCGGTTTTTGGAGGTGGACCGGACCGGTGGGGTGACCGGTTCCCGGTCGAACCGGTCCGACCGGCCGGTCCGGTCCGGTTTTCAGACCACTGATTTATATACAATTTATCAAGCTAACAGCAGAGCTTCTTATCATGTATTTCATATTCAGGCAGTAGTATCTTGAAATCGTATGACATCTAATATTTGACAAATATATGGATCTTTAACTATACTGTATGCGGAATATAAGACTTAGGGCATAGTCCCCGAAAGTAATCTGATTTCTGATTCAAAATTGGTGAGTACTATTACATGCTTACTTCACACAATGGTCATAGTAGCGTACCAACAACAATGGTCATAGTAGCGTACCAACAACATTCATTGACACATATTCACAAACATGTTCTACCCACAGTTCATGTTAATCAAAGACCTGATAAGGGCATCCACTTTGAAGACCAACCCTTCAGCTAAGCTTACTTTTTCCCGGTCACATTGGATACCAAACCCTTGATGAACTTTGCAGACTTGGTCAAAGGTGAATTGATAGCCATCAGATTGTACAATACATTCTCAACTTCACCAATGGATGGCCGGGTCTTGAACGTTGAAATCACTTTCAGTTGTTCTCCTTCTTCTACAAGAACATTCCATCTTTCTCCACTCACAACCCCATCTCTCACACACTTAAAAATCACTCCTTTTTTCTTGGTCAAGATCCCCCTTACCTCCAACCCCATAAAAGAATAAACCACTTCAAAAGAACCCACAAAGCCACTTAGATCACCAAAGTTGCTCTCCTCTTCAAATGCCCATTTTGGGTTAAATATAACCACTGGCTTTGGATAAAAGACGTCACTCACTGTTTTCATAAGGGCCAATTGGGAAGTCCCTGGCACAAAGAATATTGCCACATCCGCAGAATTCAAGATTCTGGGGTCAGTTTTGGCAACTGAAGGAATATCTGTGTGTTCAACTTGGCTAGAAGAATGAGATTGGAAGGCAATACTGGCAACTTCTTTTAAGCTGGAATCAGGCCACAGGATTAAGATCTTAATAGGAGAACCTTTTCTTTTGATGGGTATGTCCCCAAATAAATCAAGAGCAAGTTGGGATAGCGAATCTGGTGAGTCATCAATGACCGGAATTTCAACCCTGAACTTGGGTTGCTTTAGTTTCTTAATTTTGCCTATTAGTTTGGGGTTGTTGAGGGGCTTCTCTAAGGTCGTTGAAAGTGATGTTTTAGCCTGAAGTATGGCCTCCTCCTTTGAGATGGGTGGGTTAGGAGAAGAGAGTGAGAAGTGGATGGATGTGGATGTAGCTTTGCGGGGAACAGTTGGATTTGGGGGATTGCAGGAGACATGGTAGTTTTGACGGTAAGACTGAGGAGTATGAAATGGGATTGATATGAATTGAGTTTTAGGGTGTAGAGACAGGGTTGAGGGCTTGAAAATTTGGGTGGATTGGAAATGAGCTGTATGAAAATAGGATGATGCCATTTAAGCTTTAAAACAAGAGTATCAAAGTCTGATAGTTTTGATATGAAAGTGTTGTCTCAAAGCTCTATCCGGATAAGATGCAAAGGTGCTCACAACCTCACAATAGTTCAAACAGAAGCACCAATCCCGCACCAGGTAATTGACAAGTGGAGAATTGTAGGTATAAACCTTTCACCATCTGTGGCATGACATCCTATATCAATTCAAATTGCTTCATTCACACGCATCTCGTTATATATCCATCGTCATAATTGACAAACTTCCACTAATCTGAATTAGCTCTTTTTATTTTTTTGCGTGAGAAAACATTGTGCACCAAATTTAAAACTAAAGCAGCATCTATTGCTTCTACTGTAAAAACACTTCTACTTGCAAGGATGCATTCTTTCCCTATTTTGGGAGCCTAACCCAAAACAAGAAGTTGCTGTACCTGACCTTGGATTATCTCGAAACCCACTAGCAACCATTAAAGAGGATGCGAAGATGGCCAGACAAGCTTATTGACATTTACATGCAAATACCAGCGTAACTTCATAATAGTATCAGATGCCAAATACAGTCAAAGCCATCACTGGGTCCAGTTAGAACACTTGGTAGATAACTAAAAGGCAAGGTAAGGGAAAATGAATACAACTTTTGGGCCAAAATGGAAGCCCAAATAATTGTACAGTGCCAACTTAGGCAACTGGTGGACGGAGTACATGATCCTGCGAGGTATCCACTGCAGCTGGTGGCATAAATTGCCACATGCCAACTCCTGGATAACCAATAAAAGGCACCAACTTGTTGCCAGGAGCTTGGCCTTGTGCAGCAAATGCAGCAGGGATTGCGGGAGGGGGAGGCAAGAATCCAGGTTGCGCACTCATAGATTTCACCTGCTGCTCCAACTTCTCTTTCTCTGCCTTGAGCCTCTGTTTCTCATCACGAAGTTCATTCTTCTCAGCCTACATAGTAGATAGGAATTTAATAGTTAGTATTATATAAGTTTACATGATTATTTAGTCACAGATAGGACAAGGTCACAAGGTACTACTTTTAAGGCAGAAAATTTAAGGGAAAATTATCTAGAATACAACCTCACAAGAAGTCCTTCCATCTCCAAAAAATACTATTGAATATAAATTGAGGCCTCACCTTTAACTCTTTAATCTTCTCTTGAAGACTCGTGTTTGAGTCTTTCAACTTCTGGGCTTCACCCCGTAACTGTGTCACCATTCGGACAGCATCAATCAGAATAGCTGCCTTGTCTGTTTTGGGAGGCCTTCCGGGCTCCAAAATGGAGCCTAATTCAACAAACCTATCCATGTCAAACATATTAGGTATATGCCCTGGCAACATATTTTCACAAAAATCCACGAGGATAATAGAAACAGACGGAGGGAAGGTGGTGGGAAGTATAAAGTTTACTTGTCATTCAGCCTATCCCTCCGCAACTTCTCCCGACATGCCTTGGAGCTAGAAGGAGCACTTGAATCAGATCTACCCCTGCAACAAGAAATGAACAAGAGAGATGGGATAACTTACTCCAACCATAAGCTATCTGGATTGGATCCACTCATCTTTTAGGTTTAATTGTTGATATACAGAATAGCAACGAATGCTTTTAGACAGGGAAAGATCATGTGGGAAAAGTGGCCTAAAGAAAACGGGGAAAAAGAAAGCAATGTTATACTTAAGCAAAGTAACATATATGCAATAGGATTTAACATGGTGATTTCTTCAAAGAAGCTGCTGATCTAATGCCACTAGTGCTTATCAGCCTCGCTTACAAACTGTGGTGTATTGCCATTTGAATCAATTATATTACTTGACATCTGTCAGTTTATTGATGACCACCTATGGCTAGCAAGTCTATGGAAATTATTCAAACAATTAACACTGCCTTTTGATTTCAGTCTTCGATTGTTACGGCAGTATAAGAAAGAAAGAAAGCAAAATAGTACAGTAAATCATCTAATTCTAAACATTAAACTAACAGGTCACACAAGTCAAACAACAGAGATTGGCAAATAAAATGAACAAAGAGCTAAGTGGCTAGACTAAACATGTTGATTCTTTGTTCTTTTCTTTCATTAATATTAAATTATTTGTTTAATGGAAAGGAAAGGGGGGAAAATTTGAGTACCTCTTCTTCAAACCAGACTCTTTGAGACCATCAGAATCCCCCAATGAGCCATCAATTTCAACACTAGGAGCAGACAGTATCATCAAAACAGAAGAGCAAGTTAGTAAATATATTTTTTTATGGGGGGGACGACAGTGGGAGGAGGGCAGGAGGTAGAAGGAGTCGTGTAGAGGAGCAAGATCTATAAATACAATCATGCAAGCTAGTACCAACAATACATTATGATCAACATAAACCTTCCATGATATATTAAAGTTGAACCCTCTTCAGGAATATTTTCAAAGATCAAAATTCTATGCCAAATATCCAAATACAGAACTCAGATAGCAATCTCTGTCACGGTTCCTGAATATCCTATTCTTATGTAAAATGTATATTTTACAGGAAAAAATAGAAATTTTGGTTAGAAAGGATGAAATTGGGGGGAAAAGTTTATCACGAATAAGGGTTGCAAATAGCCAAGTTGCACAAACAAAATCTACAAGGCTTCAAATTACAACTTTTTTTGGAAAAGAAAAATTAATTGCCTAACAGAAAAAGGGAAAAACAAAGATAAATAATGCATCTTTAAGGATGGTAATAAAATTAGCATCCCATAGGCCACTATGCACAAAACCCTCCCTGAATTTACGAAATCAGCCACTTAAGTTCTGCATACTCAACCCCCTGCCCCCAGAAATTATAAAAAAAAAAAAATGTCAATCAAATGTATGCAACACTCCCATTCTCATACCCAAGGTTTTCAAACTCGAGAGTTTAGATAAACTCGTGGAGCCCCAATAAACTCTAATCGTAAACTCAAAGTGTAAGCTCGTAAGAGTTTACATACTTCATTATTTAAAAAACATATCCTAGTATCCAAACATAATTTAATAGCATGTCCAAAAGTAATATTCAACATTCCAACTCCATAACAAAGCAAACAAAAATAATAAAGTAAAAACATAGCTCGATACTTGACCCAACTGTTATATTATACTTGGTCCAGCACTTACATCATTTTGTAGTTTAACAAAACAGAACAACAATAATAATAATAACATAAAATTAGCTTCATAAACCCAATATATATGGCAGAGCAGAGGTAGTTCAACCAAGTAAACTGTGCGTTTTGAGGCCAAAGTCATGTATAAATCCAGCCTTGTAAACTCGCTAGTAGAATTGAGAGTTTACCGATTCTGTCAGAGTTTACTTGAACTCGTAAGCATTTGACAAAAAGAGAGTTTACATGCAATTTAACTTGTTTTGTTTCCTAGAATCGTAAACTCGTAAGAGTTTAAGAGTTAACTCAAGAGTTTGACAACCATGCTCATACCAAAACCTACACATTCCATGGAAAATTGTATGCTCAGAACAACCACTGAAATTGCATGGGGTTGTCAATTTGCATAAACAACTTACATGTCAATTAGAAAGAACGATTACAACACAATCAACAGTTCTTGAAACAGGCTGCACAGACAATCAAATGCAGAAGCGTAGACTACTAGACATTTATAGACCCAAGTTGACTTAACTGAACAAAATCTGGCATAATAGTTAAAATTGCAACAATTTGTGATTAGTGCAAAACGAATTAAACCTAATAGCACGTTTCTTCCATGAACACATGAAATTTACAAACCTGTACCACTTCCGAACTAAGAAATGAAACATCAACACTAAAAATTAAAAATTTGCAAAAGCAGAGCAATCAGGCGTAGTATACACACCAAAATTTCCACAAGGGCAAGACCATAAACTAAAGTAGTCAAAACCCTAATTATCATCAACCAGTGATAAAAGGGGAAAAAGAAATCAGAGAGTGCATGAACAAAAAGAAAAAAAAAACGCAAATTGTGAAAATGATCTGAGTACCCGACATTCGAAGAGTCATTTAAGGTATGTGGAGGCCAGCTGAACCCGGAAGCAGGGACCGTGAAGGTATCGTCGATCAAGCCATAATCGAAAAGCCAATTGGTGTTTTCCGGGGAAACCATTGTGCGGTGGATTTTCCCGGAAAGTCGTGAATTCCCGGCGGGGGAGTGTTTTTTCTTTTTTAATATTTTCCTGGGAAACAAACAGAAAGTGGGAGTGATGAGGGCTTGGTTGCCGTTTGAGGGTTGAGAAAAAAAGAGGGTTTGGTTTTCCTTTTCTGCGAAAAGGGGGAATTTGTGCGTGAGACACACAAAACTTGATGGCAACTGGCAAGTGGTGATGGGATTCGTCTTCATTCTTCAGCGAGTAATCGATTCCGGGCTTGGGCTTGGGCTTGGGTTTCAAAAGCCTGGTTTCCTACAATGTTTTGGCCTTTGAGCCTGGGCCTCTGTATCCACCTCTTCTTTTGGGTTTCCTTGTTCAATGACTCGAAAAGGAAAGTTTATTAAAATAATTTTTTTATTAGTACTAATTATTTTAAAATTTAAATTTTATTAATGTTATGATAATATATAATTAAATAATAATTTATTTTGAAGATAAATTAAAATTAAAATAGATAAAATAATTTAAAAAAATAAAGAGAATGAAATTCGTTTAAAAAACGTTATCCATTTTTCTTATGTAGGCATATTACTATATTGTTTAAAATTTTATTATTTATTGGAATCGAGTATTTGTTATACGAATAATAATAGAGTGAGTGTCAAAGTATATGCTTCGCAAAAAAGAAAAGAAATGGTCTTGCTTATTTCACATGTTCCATGTTAACTATATAGAAGTCATAGGTTAGGTGACAGGTCTCTTTAGGTAATGTTTGTTTATTGACTTTATTCACATCTCCAATACAGTGAAAATAAAATGAAATAAAGGCGTAAATTGCTCAAAACACGTGGAATAAACAACCAAAAAATGCTTTTTCTTTTAAGAAAAAGACAACGCACGATTCATTTTGTGATGGTGATGCATCTTTCCCTATGACTTCTGTCTCCTTTAACGACATTTTAACGGGTTCTTTTCTTTTTTTTTTTTTTTTACATTATATATGCAAGCTTATGGACAGGGTGGGATAAAGGTATCTCGAGGGAGGATCAATATTTGACATCAAAGTCACATTTTAATTTGGGCAGGTATTAATTGAGTTAAAATTTAATTAGTATAGGTGTTATTTTTTTCTTTGGTATCAATTTTTTTACAAAAATATTAATATATGTTCATAATTAATAATTAATATTTAATTATGTATTTTATTTAATTGAAATATAAATATCATATTTATATTTCAATTAAACGAAATATATGACCAAATATCCACTACTAATTATTAACATCACATTTGAGACATGAAATGATTATTCATTGGAAAGAGAATGAAATGGAATGAATAAAAAGATTCTCAATCCACATTTGAATTGCTTTGTTATTTGGTACATGAAATTAATGTGAAATAAAATGAAAATTGATCTAAATGACATAAATATCCCTAATAATAAAAATAAAAAAGTTGAACTTTATATATATTTTATACATGTAATCCAAATTTTTATTCTTAAGAGTAATATTTTATTTTAATTTATTTCGTAACTCAATAACAAAAAAGTATTGTTGTTAAAAAAAATTAAAGTGTGTATATTATTACTTGAAATGTAAGTACAATATAAATATTATACTTTTAATTATCTCGTTTTTAATTTGAATATTATATTGATAACACTTTCTATTGTTTATAAAACTAATTTAAGAAAGATAATAATTGTTATTTTGTAAAACTAATAAGGGTATATTGAAAAATAAAAAATAAAAACCCATTCCATGGATATGGAATTTCAATCCTACCTCTATTGGAGAGAATGGATTCCATGCTTTATTCCTTGTTGTGTGAAATGATGCATGAAATGGAATCACTTTTTTCCTAAGAAACGTGAGAGTCCCTCATTTTATGAAATGAGCATAAACTCACTGTTATTGCATACCAATCATGACATAAGGGCATTGGTATCCTATATATATATATTACCTACTTATAGAAGATGATATTTCTTTTAAAAAATTATCCATGTTTTAAAGAGATAAGTATATTAATTCGTTCATATATAATATTTATTTGAGAAATTTTTATTGAAAATTTTGTATGACATTCATAAACAATGATATCATTGGCACTTCAATTTAAAGATGAAATTGAGTGACATGACATGAATTCATAATGCATTATCTTCGTATTAACAAAAAGAGTGTCATATTATTCTAAATTACAATTGCATCAATTTAAAAATTTGCAAAAAATATTGTTGTATTGAAAAGTTACAAGGACTAAAATTAATTTTTTGTAAAATTGGGAGAATAAAGGTACAATTAAGATTTGTTCCTAATGCTTTCGGAGCATTTTGATATTGGTCTCCTCGCAATTTAAGATTTAAGAAGCTCCACGCCTCCCCTTGTTGTAAGTGGTCATAGAGGATGCTTGACACTAAATTATCTTTTAATGGTTGCATATTATTGGTGTAAAGTATAAACTATTCACAATGGAAACGTGGTTGGGAAAAAAACAGAGAACGGAGATCCTCAATTTTAGTAGTTACGTGATCAAATTTTATTTCAGAATCACTTTATGACTCTATGAAGGATTAAATTGATATTGATTTTGATTTGGATCAGTAAGGATCAAAATTGTAAAAGTTAATCGGTAAAAAATTAAATTAATAACAAACATATTAGTGACAGATCAAAATAATATGTCTATTTTTTTAAAATTTTATTATTATGTTGTGAGTGATAAAAATTATATTATTTTTGTATAAGACTGATACACAAGTAATAATAGGTCCATGTATAATTTTTTATTTATTTTTATCTCCTATATCTTGATACGTGACGTTAAAACATGTGAAATTTGATTGATTATTGTTACTCATAATCATGTCTAAAAAGTAAAAATTTTAAAGGGTGTTTGGTTTATTTTTTAATTTTAATTTTTCATTAAATTATAAAAATATGATTTTATTTATTTTTATTTTTTAAAAAAATATTTATGAAAAAATATAAAATATTTTAAATATTTTATTATTATTATTTTCATAAAATTTTAAAAATAAAAATAAGATAATACCTCCTTGTTAATTTATTGTTCGATGCCGCCATAATGGGGTAGACAGGCAATGTGTTTGTTTGGCTTTGAAATCTGGGCTGATTATATTGTTTTGTTTTGAGCGGTTGTGTTCAAAAGATGAGCCATCATTCACAGCAATCGAAACTACTTTTCCTTCGCATATGTTGCACATGGGAAAATCTGATCCCATAAAAATAGGCCAGAAAATAATGATTAAACTTCTGTACTGATTGCTGAGGTTATGTTCGGAAGTTTTAAAAGAAATGAAACAAAGTTATTTATAATAAAGTAATTTGGAATAAAATAAATTATAAAGGTGAAATGTAACATTTTATTATTTGAAAATTTTAATGAGAAAATAAAGAGAAATCTCAATTTATTATTTGGAAGTTATAATGGTTATTAATAAGATAAAGTGAATTATAAATTTTACTTTTAATAATATTTTTTTTATTTTTGTTGCTCAACATTATTTAAAAATAAAAAGAGAGTTAAAATTATAAATGATTATCTAGAAAAAAAGAAATTTTTTTATCTCAAACTCCTTAAATTAGAAGGTATAAAAATTTATGTGTTAATACCAAATTCTTTTTTTATGAGTTTAAGTAATATGAAGTGATTTGGGTTCTCCTCTCTAATCATTTCAACTCATTACTTAAAAAAATTTTAAATAATAAATTAAGGCATTTTTAATGATGGGTGTATGAATTTGAAGTTTGAGCTAGCTGGTTTGAAACATTAACCATGACTTGGTCTAGAAAGGGTCCAATCATAATCATGTGGTAATGCTTGCAATGATAAGACCAGAAATAATATTAAATAGAAAAATGTCATTATGAAGAAATTCAATACACTAAAATGCCCATTTACACTCCAGCAACTTCCCATTCCAAATCCATTACATATTTACATGGCCACACCAAACATTTACAAAGAAGCAAAGAACAACCAGTACAATTACTTCATTACTTGGAATAGAAAACATACACGAAATGAATCCAATTTAAAATTAAAAACAGTTCTAGAGCGTTGGTAAACTCCTTGTTCATGTCCATGCTTCAGGTAGATTTGTAGGAACGAGTTGAGTGAATAAAATGATCGATCCTTTTTCTTATCTCATCAGGATTTGCACCCACAATTTTATCCACGGGAGCTCCTCCACTCAGCAACAGAAAAGTAGGCATGGCTTTAATTTCCAACTTGGAGGCAATTTCCTAAATAGAGCCATATAATGCACATAGCAGTAGAACAAAAGGGGTTAAGAGAACTATGAATTCAACTGATAGTTAGAAATTATGCATAGAATTCTTTCCTTTAAACCACACCAGAAAGGATCACAAAGGGTGTTATTTTAGGTCCGGTAATATCATATCATTCATTAATAGTTACAAAAATCTGCAATATGCAAATGGCTATCTTTTAATTTGGAGGGAAAAAGAAAATGGGGATCAAAGAGCCAGATACTGCAATTGTAGACTTGTTCACAATGCATTAGATTAGATAAAGATTATCTGCAAAAGTTACATTTAATATATTATAATCAATAATTCATTATTATAAGTTAAATCCTATATGAATTTTTTTTTATTGATGATTAGATTAGAGATAAGCTTTAGTTATAGAATGATTGTTGATATAAACAAGGCCCGTGTGACCTCAAAGTGGGGTTTGGAATTCGAAAATAAACAATTTGGAAGGATTTGTGTGGACACCCTTTACTTGATTCCCTCAGGATAAACATCGCATGTTCTGCAAATTAGAAGCACAGCGTAGAAATAGATGAATTGAAAATTGCAGGGATGTGGTATTCGAGCTAAATAGTTTAATATAACATCAAACCAAGATAGAAGACCTTCCCCTCATAGTTTTTACACACGAATTTGGGTTTGTGTGTAAATTAAATTACCTTAACCTCATCCACATCCAACGTCAGAAACAGAACATTTTGATAGGTGGAGGCCAGTTCTTCAAATAAAGGATTCATAGCTATTGAAGGCATGCACCAGAAAGCACAGAAATGAACCACAACCTGCAGATATTATAAACGAAATTAGATAGCTAAGAATAAACCTGTACTACATGTCCATCCTTAATGCTCACTGAATTTTGTTCCTTAACCAAACAATTGTAATAATAATGAATGCAAACTGATTTATGTTAAATGAATTCCCAGAAAATACAGGAGACTCACAGGGTAGCCTTGATTGGTAGCATGAGAGATGTGGTGTTCCCATGATTCCCGTGATTCTATTTTGATAACCTTAGACTTTTTGAGCTGTTTTTGGCCCTCCATTTCTGTCTGCTGCTGCTGCTTCTTCAAAAGGGTGCTATATATATAAAAATGCTTTGGGAGGAAATATGACTAACCTGAGCTAGATTGTACTAGAAATGCTGATTTTTCTTTTTTCTAATTATTTTTTTGTTCTTTTGAATAAGACATTAATTGGATTGATGTATACAGGATACATCAAACCTAATCTAGCTGGGGTCTCTGTTTTAGCCAATTCAATGGTCATGATCATGCGATTCATGCATTGAATTAAGATATAATATAATGAATTTTATTTTGGTTTACTTACAATATCATCTAATTATGTATTGATAAATTATTAAAAAAATTTAATTATCATACTAACTACTTATAAAATTAATTTTTTTTAATAATGTACTAATACATTATTAGATAAAAATATAGAATTTTTTTATACTAACCGATCAAAATAAAACTCTAATATAATTTTAATTTTAATTTTTTGCAAATAATAGTAATAATAATAATAAGAATATTTCCAAATTAAATAACACGTCTTTTCTAGTTGTCAGCTTTACTCAATGACTCGTGGTAGGTTGACATGCATAAAAACACAATAAATATGCTACATATGGCTCTGTAGTCTGTATTTTTCAGTATGAAAGCACTGGAGGATGGACCATTCCTTTTTGTGGGTCACAGAACAATGGCCATTATTGTTTATTATTAACAAAATACAGATCTTATTATTATTATCTAATGGAAATTCTTATCATTTACTTAACAGTTTGGAGATATTTTTTTGCTGATGTAAATCTTTAGGAACCAATCTGAAATTAGCCAAAAAGCGTAATAAGCAAAGGAATCTAATCTTTCACTCTTTGGAAGTTGGTAGGCTAGAAACAGACAACAAAATCGTGAATCTTGTGGTGAGTTTCTCATTCCTGTGGCGATCTTGCAATTTGAGATAGAGCTTATCACGTCATTTTCACAGCTAATCTCGCCAAAATCTCTTCATTTATTACCAATAAGAGTTGAATGACAAGTTGCACATTTTATATACGCACGCATGTCAACGAGACTTGGGCTTGTGTTGTGTAGGCCATCTCTGTTTTTAACTCCTTATCTGGCTCTACATATCAAGATTATTGTGGATCAAGATCAACCTTATCCCTAACTGTTGAAACTTGTCAGGATGCTTAAGCCAGTTTCCTTAGTATTCAAAGTTACAGAAGAATGAGAAACAGCTGAGAGAGGAGTGAGCAATATTGCAGTTATTGACAGCTTTTTCCTCCCAATTTGATGGCTTGATCTGAGTTTAGGATTACTGAGTCAGCAGTATACTCCAGCATCAAATACTCTTTATATTTTTTTTTATCTAATACTATATATAAAAGGAACTAACAGTTTCAAAACTGACATGTGGCAAAAAATTTCTTGCCATTTGTCATTTCTTTTTTGACAATTGTAAACCTGTTTTGACAAATGTCATAAGAAACTCTGCCATTTGGCTATTAATTTTGGCATGTATTCAAAAAATAGGTTAGTTTACAACCTAAAACAATTCCATCTACCATAACTTCTTTCTTTTAATGTGACTTACAAATTTCAATACTATACTTATTATATAACATTATTATTCAAACCCAGATTTGAAAAGAAAATGTTAAAAGTTGAAATGTTGGCTTATTTTTTATCCTTATCAGTTTTCACATTTAAGAACTTCCATTGAAAACTGCATGACTCTTCACATTGCCCACTAATTCCTTTATATTCCCCCTTTCATCTTTACCACACGTCTAATGATTCCTTGGTCTTCCCAAAGCCATTTTCCTTCTTATACGCATGTCTTCTTCTTGAAACTTTGCAAGTCATTAATTCATATCTTGGAGATTTCAAACGTTGCTTTTACTCCGTTGCCATGGAATCTGCAAATTCAAACCCTGCCTTTCTTTGTTTATATATTGCTATGGATTGGTTTTACTGATATGTTAGCTCTTCAAATTTTGTATTATTTCTATCATATCATTCTATGTCTTCTCTTTTTTACATCCGAAATCCAAAATCCAAAATCCTTCTAATGACTATTCACTTTGATTTTGTAGGGAAGATTATGTGAAAGAAAAAAAATCTCGGAGGATTAGAGTTCAGGTTCTACCATTATAATTTCTATTCAGTTTTAACATCCCTAACGTGCTAAACTCCATCGAGATAGTTCTCATGGATTACTCTGTAAGTTCTTTATTTTTTTCGTTATGATATTTATTATATCCTGAATCTTGAATTTTTTTTTTGGGTTTTGGTATTTTTGTTTCATTTAAATGAACTTTCATTTATCTTTAGTGAGCCCTAACGTACTTTTCTCCATTTAGATTTTTTTATGAATGACTATAATTTTTGTATTTTGGATTTTTTACTATGTTATGTAATTTACTCATAATGTTTGCATTTTTTATTTCGATTTTTATACCAGTTTTTTTGTTTAAATTAACTTTGATATAATTTGAGTTGTGATTCTACACCTCTATGTTTCATGCAGTTAAATTATCTATCCCTGTAGGCTATTTATAGCGTTCAATATGAACTACAATTCTGAGTTATTTATGTTCAGTATATTCTTCTTCCAAGAAAGCATTCTGCATATTGAACCTTGAATCTGAGGGTTCAAGTTTGGGCATCTTGGCTTCTGCTATATTGTCTTAGCCTTCAACCTGTGTACATGTTCAATATGAACTTAAAATCTTTGCTTTTATTTTTCGATTTACATATATACTATGAATGAAAGCATATAATAAGCAAACTTTGATATTGCTACTGTATAGATTTTGAATTTGGATTCAGTTATATATGCCTAGACATACATATTCATCTACTATGAACGTAACAGAGTCTGCACTTTCCCCTGACATTCATAAACGCCCAATTTGTACGTGATGGTAACTTATGTTTTTACTTGAGTTTCTCACTCATTATTATCCAAGGCAAGGTCAAAATGGTGTTGGGACAAAAAATTAGATTTGACAGTCGTTTTAGCCAAATTTAGGCTACTATTAACTATTCTTTTACTGTATCCTGTCATTGTGGCTTTCAAAAATGCAATTTTTTGGGATCAATTATAACTTGAATCTTATATTTGAAGTGTGTTGTTGGATATGTTATTTTTGACAATTGCCAAATTTTTTTGGGACATGCAAGGTTATTGTTATAGCCACAGATAAATTTCTATGTAATAGGTTTGATAGCAATGATATACTTAAATTGTTGTCATGTTGTAGGTTGGTCTAATAGATAGGAAACGAAAATTCAGGGAGGGGAGTTGAGAATGTCCAATGGAAGCAAGTATTGAATATGGAAGAATTGAAGGACTTTTGATATCTTTCGAAATTAACGACTAACTAGACGATGAACAAGTTGTTGGTTTTTGTTAAAAATAAATTCATATTCCATAATTGTAATTGAAAATATTCAGAATTTCATTATCACTATTTCAAGGTCATCTAAATTGTTTATTTGGGATCTGGCTCAATATCTCCAATCATTTTACATTTTTTTAATTACACGAAAAGATTAATTTCGTGTATGATGAAGTGAGAGTTTTCTAATGTAGTACAAAATGTACAATGTTAAAATAAAGTGTGTGTGAAAGAAAGAAGTGGCTACATAAAAATAGATTGATTTGATGAAAAGAGGCTTATGGGTCGTTTAATGTTATTATATCACTGATTTAATAAATATCTTCTATGTATTGAAAGTTGTAAATTTAAAGTTATTCCTTAGATTATGAGGTTATAGTATTCATTGGTAGTAATAATTCTGATACCTATTATTAAAAAGTAGCATAATAAAAAATTAATCAAATATGTTTTTTAAAATTTCCTTTATCATTAAATTATATATAAATTCATCTGTGCATCGCACGGGTGTATACACTAGTTTAGTTAATAGTATGATACTTAAAAATGTAATCTTTAAGAGAATAAAGTATAATTTACCCAAATAAATATGCGATGGCATACTAATGGTTCAGCATAAATGCAAGTCAAACTTTTATTTTAGTGATAAGCATAAATGCAAATAATTTTTTATTACTTCATTTAGTCTCCGAGTTAAAGGGACCAACACGTATAACTCACAAGGTGTGTTACTTATTGTTTTACTCCATATAGTTTATTACTGATTTGTGACTTCACATGGATTAATGATGATTTATTAAATTTTAATACTTGTTTTATAATTAATTTGTGACTTATTTGCTAAACTTAGGAGTTTATACATTGATTAATGAATTTTGATTTTTTAATTTTTTTTCTTAAAAATTATTAAATAAGTCAGCCTATTTAAACAGTTGATGCCAAAGAAATCAGATTAGTTATTTTACGACCTGTTGCATTTAGTTATTTTACGACCTGTTGCATTTAAATGCAAGTAGTTTTAACCTGACCCATTTAATACGTAACTCATCACATACATGCTTAAACGGGTTGGGACGGGGGTCGGGACGGGCCGTTTCCAGGCGCAGAACAAATTTTCATGTTGGGCAGGAATGGCCCAAAAGAGGTTCGCCCGACCCACTGTGTAGCATCCCAATCAAGGCCATACATTACATATCATATGAAATTACTAAGTCATATAATATATATCCTGTGTGGATATCCTTCTGGTGGCCATAAGTGGATAGTATTTCCCAACGGATATGACTGAACAAATTTCCAAGCTTTGATGAACTATCTTTCTCAATTCTCACTCAGTTGAGTTCCTTCACTATGGCTCCTCTGGCAAACTTACATGGTGTCTCCAAAACTTTAACTCCCATTACATGCCTTCCAAATGCACACAGGACCCGCAAGAGAATGCAAATAGTTGGATTTATGGGAAGCAAAACACAGGAATTCACAGAATGCCCAGTTCAGACTACAAGAAGAGCAGCAATAGGCCTTGCCTCTGTAGTTCTTACAGGGAAATTCAATGAAAAGATTTCACTAGCTGCAGATAATGGGTTCTGGTATGATGAGCCTTTGCCATCACCAACTGTCAATAACAGTAAGCTTTTTTGTAACTAATTTACACAGAACAAACTATGTGATCCTTGCATATATATATATATATATATATATATATATATATCATTCCAGGGATAGAATGAATTAAGATTTGGCTTTCACTGCTTTCATATTTGATTGATGTTTCACTGGGACAATTCTTATTTGTATTTTTATCTTTTGATGTGACCATTTATTTTTCGGTTAGAGATTGCAAATGAGAAAACGGGGACTCGTTCTTTTATCAAGAAGGGACTCTACATGGCAAATATTGGAGTTAAAGGAAGTGTGTATAGGATTAAGAAATATGCCTTTGATCTTCTGGCGATGGCGGATTTGATAGCAGAAGACACACTACCCTATGTGAGAAGGTATCTGAGACTCAAGTCTACCTTCATGTACTATGATTTTGACAAAGTTATCTCTGCAACACCAGCGGATGATAAGCAGCAACTAAATGATATGGCTAACAAATTGTTTGACAATTTTGAAAAGGTAAACTCTTTTTTCCTCCAAAATGGACTATGTCCAGAAAAGTTAAAAAAAAAATAGCTGCTGGATTAACACATTGAATTTGTGATGCATTTACAGCTTGAAGAAGCTGCAAGGAAGAAAAGTCTACCTGAAACAAAATCATACTATCAGGAAACTGAAGTTATGCTCCAAGAGGTCATGGACCGGATGACTTCAATGTATAAAACAATTTGATAAGATTTTAATCAAGTTTTTTACTAATTTTCTTATCAAAAACAATTTTTCGTTTTTGATTTACTATATTATTCCAAGAGAAGGACGCCCACCGAGAAAATAGTGAAATGTTATGAATAGATGTAGTCCATAACCATAAGGCACCTTTTCAAGTAATCTGTAACTGGAAGAACTTTCACAAAGGTAAGATGTAGTCCATATTCTGTCAATGTCCTTTCATTTTTATTTTTTGTTGTCAATTACAATCTTCCCAATTATAGATTGATATGTACTGCCCCTTTCAGTTTGGCTAAAATGTTTCATGCCTAAAAATCTGGTATCCAAGCCCTCGAGACAAAACTAGCTGCTATTCTCACATTCCTACATCAGCATGTGGTTTGGAGTTTGGACCGGTTTGGAAGTCCCACAAATTTGACCTTGGACACTCCAAATGTCTATTTAGGCGTTCTTTTAGTAAGCAAATTCATAGGCATTGGACAGCTCTACTAGACTTTCTCGCATGGCATGTCTCCCAAATCCTTCACGACTTGAAGGATAATAATCGTTTTTTTGATATAATATATAAGTGACATTGACGACTAAAACTTAAATATATATAGTCAGGAATCAATAAGTGATTGACTTTGACTCCATGGAAAAGCATCATTATTGAAATGATTTTCCCATAACATTTCTCGAGTTTTATACTCTGAAAGTGTAATGATACATTTGGTTAAAAAAAAAAAAATTATGGCCAGGAGAAAAATAAAAAAATATATGATCTGGCCTTGGGACTGGGACTCTTTCAGTATCAAGCTTCACAATGTTGGGGAAATATATAAAATAAATAAATAAATAGTAAAAGGTTAAGGACAAGTCAATTTCAAGGGGCGGAAATTGTGTTATTGAAAATAATGATTATCACATTTGATTATCTAAAACATTTCTGGAAATGACCTCAGTAGGATATTGAAAAGGTTACATGCTTAATATCCTATTGAATGTCAATTACAATCTAAGAGAAGATGTTCTACTGATATGATATAGTAAAGGAAATGCCATAAATATATGCCATTTCAGTAAAATTGCAAATGAAACTATGGTTGATTTTTCAACTAAATGCATACTTAGTAACATTCTTCACTATACAATCTATATGCGGATGTTAGAATCAAAGTCATTTTCGTTTTATTGCAGTAATTAAGCTACACAGATAGGTTAAAAACTATATTAATCTATCTAAAGATTAGAAATAGCTCAAGCGTGAGTCTGTAAGACGTCCATTGGTCTGACGCCGAGGTGTCCCAATCTCACAAGCATTTACTCTAGATGCAAACCGGAGTGAGCACAGTGACTCACCCGCTGAAGACTGATCAGGAGAGATGTTTACAAACATTAATGTCTTCGAGTCCCCACCGAGACAAGGCTGTTCAATCATTGTATTGAAGACATTAGATCACCTCAAATGATTAAAAGCCAACAACAAAGAAATCATCAATCTGCTGCATTGCTTATGTGATCAACTTTTGCAGTTTTGCCAATTTATGTTGTGAAACAATGAAAAAAAGGTATTATCTGAAGTTTTTGTTCAAGTACTTATACTAATATAGTATTAACCCTTTTGAGTCCTTTGTGTGTATTGACCTAGAGACAAGATAGGATAAAACATAAGGTTTGTTTTATCATTAGTTAGAGATGCTCATCAATCAATAAGGTAAGAAAATGATATCTTTACTATGGAAGTTAATATATTAAAGAATATCTTAGAAAAGAATCACCTGAAGTAGATAGGTAAGCTTTGAGTTCCTGAATGGCACATGATCCTCCTTCTTGGCCAAGGCAAATATAACATCACTTAATGACGATAGACTTTTATTGATTGCCTGATTACAAATGAAAGAAAATTTAAATTATTTGAAATCAAATAAGCGTAAGTATATGGAAATAAAACATCATGGCTTTACATACTTGAGTTTCTTTCAATCGGTCCCCAGTTGACCCACTCTTTGAAAGACGCTCACTCCCAGCAAGATCAATAAGATTCAAAATACCTTGTACTTGTTGGTCAGTGCTCTAGCAGAACAATTGAATAGGTTGCAATATGATGCATGTCAGTGTTTGTATGGAAGATTGAGATTGGAGAACGAAACACATTCCAATTATTAGCAGAGGAGAAACATCTATACCTCATTTACACCATATATTCGAAGAGTGAATACAAAATGACTTCTTGATGATTGTTCATTCATTTGGGTTTTTCCCACAGATCTATAAGGAAAGAAACAAAAAAAATATAGTTAAATTTGACATGAAAAAACAAAGTACTTTGACTTATAGGAAAAAATAAATCAAAATATTTGTTACACTGAATTAAGTCAAATTATGTTTTATCAAAATCAACAGCCCATTTCTGGTATCCCATTCAAAGCAATAAAAAGATGCGAGTTCATTCATTGTGTCTTATTGATGTAATAATAGTTACAAGACATAGCCACATAGAATAAACGCTATAAAGGAACCTTATGAACTAGTTACCTGCTATTTGCAGCTTGATTTAAAAGAAATGCAACCTCTTTAGCACTCTGAACATCCACTACTGTAAGATCAGAAACGTGTGTATTTCCACTTGCATCGTGTTTGATTGCATATTGCTTTCCAGGAGTACCATTTTCTAGGCGTGTTGCATCTGATGATGATCTATTTGTAGATAACAGATCACGAACGGTTTCATTGTATATTTCCAACATTGACACCTGTAAATTTTTATGAAGGAAAGAAAACTTTCACATTATATTTAAAATTTATTATACATTAAAAGTAAGAAGAAAATACTCTATGTCACCTGCATTTCATATTTCCAGCCTTGGGGTTGCAGAGATTGCCTTGTTTGAAATATTTGTTCTAACGACCGAGGTATCAAGCCCTTTTCCTCTGGATGTCCAGGCCTCCCCATCATTGTATAGGTTTTCCCTGACCCTGTCTGACCATAGGCAAAGATGCAAACCTAGAAAAGAAAACATTATGTTTTAAGGAATCAGTGGTGCTAAACATGTATGCATACAAATTGATGTATAAACATGCATATTTGAAAAATGCATTACCCCATACCAAATTTAATGGATTGACATTTCCAATACAGCACAGACAGGCTAGAAACTTAAGGAATCCCAAGAGAAAGGACAAAGATGCTAGACAACACAACGTTGTGTATAAATCTAAAGAGTTTTCGAATTCTGTTTTTCCATAATTGACTAGCACTTCGTAAAAGAGTTTGCAGTTATGTACATAATATAATTTGAAATGATATATCATAGGGGATAAAAGAACTTGGACATTACCTTATAACCATCAAGAGCACTTTGCACAAGCTGTGAAATTTCTACAAAAACTTCATCTTGTGATGCGTCAGGAGTAAAAACTTTATCAAATGTAAAAGAATGTTTTTGGCCTAGGAACAAAACAATAACGACATGAGTTGACAGCATAATTAGATGATCAACCAAAACAAGCATACATCAATAAGAAAAAGAATAACTTCATTGACACCATCACAAGAGACATACCGCTTTGGGTTAAGTCAATGCCACGGCCAGAAGCTTCCATTGATGTGGGATAAGATATAGTCTTTCCTTCTGTACTACAACCTTCATCAGGCAACAAAGGCCGCACTCTACAGAATACGCGGATGTTCCCTTTCAACTCCTGTTAAAATAGAGATTACTAAGGTGTGGTTTTTTTATTATCAACAAATCTTTTGGCTCAGGGGATTACCAAAATGGTATTATGTAATTCTTTCCGCAGCTTCTCTCCTTCTATAAGTTTATATTCTGCATCTGCCAAGCGTCTCTGTAACTCATTTACAAGCGTCTGTTGCCCTTCAAATTCTGTCCTTGTCTCAAGCGCAGATATATCAGACACCTGATAAGGAACAAAAACCATTATATACAAGATAGATAGTGTAAGACTTTCTTTTATTCTTAATTTGTTTATGCCTTATTACCTGTAGTTTTTTTTCTGCAGTTGTTAGCTGCTCTTGTAATGCCTTTATCTGGTTATCTTGCAAAGAACATTTTGCCTGTGCAAGAAAGTTATCAAAAACAGGATACAAACCTACAAGAGATGTGATATTTACCAAAAAGAAACAGGATCCAAACCAACCTCCAGTTCATTTGTTTTTAATGTCAAGTTGTTCAGTTCAAAGCAGGATTTTTCTGTAGAATCTTTAAATTTCACTAATTCAGAAGTTAAAGTTTGCACTTGAGATAATTGGCGGTCCCGTTCATCTCTCACTTGTTGCAACTCTCCTCGGAGAGATGCAACTTCACTACCTAGAGCATCTTTCTGTTTTGTGGCCTCTTCTTGAGAAGACTAATAAAAGAACCAATGGAATTGTGTAAGATACCAGTTGCATGTTAAGTAAAAATAGCAAAAAAGAACTGAATGGAAAATCTAGTTCAATAACAACGGTTAACTGAAATTTCATGAAGGATAGCAATAAGTCCAGAACCCACATTTACTTATGGTTAAAATTTATACAAAACACAAACAGAAAAAAATATTAAAAAAAATCACATCCACTCTTAAAACTTCACAAATTTTTAAATAGATCTACCAAACTTGCCACTTGCCAGGATATAGCCACTTTAGGTTCTCTAGTTCTTCTCTCAAAGGATCATTATGAGATCATTAGGGCACTCTGATAAAATAAAATAAAATATAAAACTTCTGCAGATATACCTCTAGATCAAGTGGTTTCCACCAATGTCCAACATAAAAAATGAAGAACCGTCACAGCATCAAGGGCTTTAGAAGAATCAACATAATGTTGCTGTCTGATAGTTTCATCGTTATATCATTTATGCATGCAAGGGACATTTGAATGCTTGCAAATGTATTTGTGTCCGTCCAGGGAGGGATTTTTTGATGATTTGAGTTTTTTTTTAAAAATTAATCTCAACTTTTAGAAAACTGTCAATATTAACATTAGGCTCAAGCAATGATTCGTGAAGGTAAAACAATGTTTTTGCTCAGTGTTGTTTTTTTCTCTTGAAAAGAAAGAAAGAAAATAACGAAGATTCTAACTATGTACTATGTAGTAATGTGCTAACGCTTTAGGGGGAAGAAGTTTCTGAGTGTATCTTTATCATTGAAGGCTTATCATTACATGAACCATGGCTATTTGTTTAACAATAAACCATTTTCTTTAAGAATTTACTTCAACCACAATCACTCATTTTAAACCAAACAAAAAATAAATCTCCTTAAGTGAAGAGCTCATGACCTCCACAAGCATCATTTTAACTAAACCCTCAAAAGTTGTGGCTGTACACAATAAGATATACTCTACATGTAATAGTAACACCAATGAGGAAAGAAAAATTAGGGCCAACAATGAAGAAATAGTCCAGTCATTCAAAAACTTTTAAGAGGTTTTTTCAAAAATCTATCATATTCAATGTATTCTAAAAGTATATAATCTATCCACCCCCATTAGGCCATTAGCCAAAATCAAGAACGAGTAGATCATTAGATTCTTCCTAACCATCTATCCTCATCAACAAAAAATTGCAGTTTACACATTTCTGTGCTTATTAAAAGAGTTTTATGTATCTGCTAAGGTTCCAAGTATTTCTTTTTTACCTGTAGTCTACTTGAATTCTGAATTGAAATAGTTCACACACAAACGCAAACTCACCATAGACAAAGTAAGTTGGCCCCTTAACATGGTGAGGTTCTCCACTACAGTAGCCTTCTCTTTCTCTACGCGCTTAAGTTCATCTTCAACTGAAGAAAGCTCTGAATGAAGTTTTCCATTGTACTGCTGTAAGCTTGTTATGTAATCCTGTAACCGCTTATACATGTCATTGAGTGATGATATCTGCAGAAATCCATAGATGTAGACATTTAGTTATAAGCATAATTCCCAACATGATTAAAAACAACAGATAAAAAGTGGAAAGAAATTCGTTGAATTGGGATTGTACTGTTATTTTACCTTCTGATTTGCACTTTGGAGCTCTCGTTGAGCTCTCCCAAGGTCTTCCGACAGAGTAGTCTGAGAACGCTCAATGTTAAGCCTAGCTTCTCTCTCTTTAACAAGAGATTCCATTGCCGCCTTGTGTTTACAAAGATAATAAAAAGTATAGAATTTATGATTAACATTTCCTTTGCACAAAAATTTCCACGCTGGAAATTCAACTGACTTAAAAATCTCCCTTACCGATTTATCTGATTCTTCCTTCATTAATTTCTCTTGCAAAGAAGTGCAATTCCTTCTCATTTCCACAATAATTGAATTTAGTTCTTCTTCCTTTATTTTTAGTAGGAACTCTGTAATTGAATGAATATAACCATTTTAGTAAACATACTTGGTGAGGATTGTTCAAAAACGAAAGGGGAAAAAAATCTTTACCTATTTCCATGCATTTTTGCTGGGCTAATTCCAATGAATTCTTTAACTTTCCGTGCTCTAGTGAGTAGCTTATCTCAAGGTCTTGGAACCATCTGATGCAAACCTTAAGCCTTTTTATGTAATCCACCATATTTTCACATCTTTCCTAAAAACACAAAGTCTGCTATTAATATATGGCAATGATAATCAAGCAGTAATTCAAGTAGTACTATGTGTCAAGTAAATCAACTACAAACTTGCATAGAACTTGATATCCCCTTTGATCTCAAACCCAAACAGCCAAAACAAGCAATGAAGAAATATATACCATATCAACTCAATGACCTTAAAGGCACAAACTTTAACTGACCTTATAATTAAATCTGTCCTTCCTTTTGGCCTTCTCATTTAGCAACGCTTCCACATCCTCTCTTGTGAACTCTATAACACCATAATCCGACCCAGCATTACTTGGGGGAGCACTGCTCGGGCCAAGATCGTGCCCGCCATTCACAACTGTAAAAGCTAGCCGTGTTCTTCCGTTAATTGGAGTTCCCACCATTTTTTTCTCCTCCAACTGAACTTGTTGCTCTTTGTCTATGAGCAGCTCATCACCCACAAACTTAGGAAACCACAATAAAAAGATCACATTTTTAAGTATGAATTTTCACTTGCACTGAAGAAATGAAAACAACCCATGATTGAAACTGAGGTGAAGATGGAAATCAAATCATGGGAAATGAGAAAATATGGTACCTTTGAACTTTGAAGGGCCTGGAGCTATGGATGTGAGTGATATTGGAGGCCAGTTCTAGTTCATGGTGACCATTTTGAAGCTCACCACTCAACTGCAAAGGCACAACGGAGGAGAGAGAGAGAGTGTGTGTGTGTGTGTGTGTGTGCGTGACTAGTGTGGGGCCATGGATTGCATTGAAAGCTAACAAGATATCAAAGCCGTTGCTTTAGCAAGAAGAGATTGATGATGATCCACAAAAACACAACGAAGGAAGAGAAAGAGAGATGAATACTTAGAAAGAAGAAGAGAGAAAAAAAATATATAGAAAAAGGTGAATCTTTTATGTTTTCTTCTATCTCTTGGTCACTGGACTTCCAATAGATTATAGATCTGTGGATGTTGTGTTTGGTACTGTTTGTCAGTTGGGACTCAGTTTAGATTTTTACTGCCGTTCATTTTTGAACTTTTAAAATCAGCTGTGGTGGTCACGTGTAAGATTCGTTCTCCCATGCAATTCATTAATTACAAATAAATAGATAAATGATTTTATATTTTTAATACTAATTATTATATGATTTTTAAATTAGAGAAAGGAGAACATTATTTTGTTTTTTTCTAATTCCATATTTTCTTTTTAATTTTTATGTATAAAAAGTTTATAAAAATGTTAAAAGTTAAAATTTAAAATTTTACTTTATCCAAAATATCTTTGTGAATTGTGATTAACATTATTTATTTTTTTAAAAGATTTAATTTTAATTTATTGTCAGTGTAAAAAAAATTTTACATTGTAATTTAATTATATACTGACACATTGTTAAAAATGTTAGGCTTTTGAAATAGTTGTTATAATAGTCAAATTCTTTTAATGAGTTGGTAATACATGATTGAGTGACAATGTAAAATTTTTTTACACTGATACTAGATCAAAATTAAATTTTTTTTAAAACTAATAAGGAATCTCATCCAAAGAAAAAAAATTGCAAGTACGACCAAAATCAACCATTTTTATTATTGCTTTTGTTATAATGTACTTGATTGAACAAAGCTATACTTATTGATTAACACATCAAGAAATTGAAAAGTATATGTAATATAGACAAGGCGATGGAAATTATACGATAATGATAGTTTGGTAGCATTATAGGTACCTTAAAGAATAAGAAACACACATGTTTATATATGAAAGAATTATGGAAGGCTGAGGTGCTTCCCTAAATATAAGCATCAACGTTTACCAAACTTAATGAAGTTGCAATTTGCCAAACTACATTACGCCCTCGAGTTCTTTCTATATATATATATATATATTTGGGTACATCATTTAAAAAAGATATATAGCAATGATAAAGAATAAAGTACTATATAAAGTGTTGAAAATCAAAAGTTGTTAAGTAGAAAATTTACATATTTCTTTGAATTTAATTTTAATTTATTATGAGTATAAAAAAATTTATATTATTATCTAATAATATTTTAATACATTATTAAAAATTTAAACTTTCAAAATAATTGTTATGATAGTCAAATTCTTTTAATAATATAATATATGATTATATAACAATATAAAATAATTTTACACTAAAAATAATTAAAATTAAACTCCATCTCTTTAACATATGATTTGGAGTGAAGAACCATTTTCTTTAAGAAAATGTTTGATTGTAAAAACTAGTTGGATCCCAAAATTAATTTTATCCCCAAATCTACAGGAAAAACCGAACAGAACTGGTGACACTAATAAAAGAAGTTCACTTTAAGGTTCTTTACCCAAAAAATAAGAATAAATTAATCACCATTATTCCTCCCACTGCTGTACCAAGATCCAACAGAACTTCCTCCAAACCCAAACTTTGCCAACCTGCTTGGAATTAAACAAATATTTTCTGTTGCGTCAGATGGGAGTTAAGAATTTTCCCTTCCATTTCCCAGAAAAGTTAATTACCCAACTTTCTCTGCCAAGTGCCAACTTAGCTGAATGGGAACAGTGAAAGCGTGTATCATACCATCCCACATGATACAAGTAGTTGGTGTTTCCATTCACTTCTTGGTACTCAGCTGCACTCCGTGTCCTTTTCTATGACCCTTTTTTTTAGGCTTCTTCTTTAGCTATGCTTATCGAATTGACTTATCGTCCTCACTCTGCACCAAAAAAGTTTTGTCCTATGCGTGTTGCATTACTACAGTAATAGTGCACATCATTTTCCATGTTAAGTAGAATAAAGTTCTAAATTCTTTCTGTCACACTCACACTCTAGATGTTCGGATCTTGCCCTTAGGCAGCAATGGAGTGTCGGCAAAAGTTCCAAGGGATGGTCTATGCTTTGCACAAAGTCTTGCAGGTTAATTACTCATGTAAAAATGGGTAGGAAATCTTACTATTGATTTTAACTCAAAAATGATAATAATAAGAAGCAGCCTGTGTAATTTCCTTTGCTAGGTTGTTAAGCAATGCAGTGCTTGTTGCTTAAGTATGTAAATAGATTCATCTCACCAAGATAATTACCAAGTCTCCCTTCAGATGCAGAAACAAATATCAGTTAGGTGTGATGAATAATAACTACATGGTTGTTTGGTAAGTATTGAATATTGTAGCTCAATACAGTTACTGCAATAACAATTCCATTTTGACATGGCAATTACCATTTGGGTGTATTATACAAAGGTCTTGGTCTTAAAAGAAATTGCTATATAACAAAGGGTTCCTATGATCAATTTGTCGGTTTATAAATGATAGAGCATTATTTTTGTGATTCCATAATATTGGAACAAACCAAATTGTTTTTCTTGATGTATCTGGTTGAATTCCACATGATAAAATAAACTGAGTTTGGTTATCCACTTTAGCTTCTCTGATTCTTATTAGTTTAACAACTCCGAGGTAGTATAAGACAAAGTGAGTTAGTAGACTAAGAATTTTCATTGCACTTGCAGGCCTGCAAACATGTGCAGCTTAGTGGCTTCTCCAAATGTCAAATATGGACGATTATTCTGGAATCTTGTACTTTACAAAGTTGGACGAACATTGGTTGACCTCTTGAGTCTTGGAAGCATTTCAGTACAACCTGAATGTTTTGGCTTGCTTGGTTTTGACTAGGGTCTAGAGAACCCTGCACGACATTACCAATATGTATAATTCTCGGTTTATTACGGTTTTAACTTTTATTCTGCCTTCAAAAGATTGTCACTTTCATATTCTTGGAGAAAATACATCTTGCCACTTTTTGGGTTTAATCGTATGTTTTCTTCTAATTTATTAAAAATAGTATATTTGCAGCTTGATCTATTAGTACTGTCATAATTTTCATTCCACCATCATCTAAATTAACTATATCAATTAACGTTTTAAAGACTAAATTTGATATTAATGACGTTTGCTATGATCTCATTGATGATATTCGTCACGTACTAGCTGGCTTTAATTCCTCAAGTTATTGTGGTTGATGCCCTTCCGGAAGGTAATCAAGTGGCTGATGTGTTGGCTAAGTTGGGTAATAGGAGTTGCTCCCCTTTGTGGTCGATGCCATGATACCTCAGAATTAGGAGCTAGTTTTTGTTACCTTTTATCTGCTGCTGCATAAAAAATCAATAATAGATCAACTCATCATAATGTGTTATTAATCAATATCATATGTGACTATTTGCGTAAATAGTAAAAAAAATATAAAAGACAAAGGTATGTAAATAATAATTCTTTCTCATGTCTTTAGTTCTTAACTCATAATTTGTGTTTTAAAATCCGCTTTTCACCACTTTGTGTGTTTTCTTTTTCAATACGAAACGAAAATTGTAAAATAGTTGTCGTTTGCAGTTTGCACCGTTTGGGGATGTCGGCGATTTTACAAGATTTTGATTTTCCTTTCCCCAAAACAAATTAATTACAAACCTTTAAACAAACCAACCTTCCCGACATGGGGATGTAGCTCAGATGGTAGAGCGCTCGCTTAGCATGCGAGAGGTACGGGGATCGATACCCCGCATCTCCATTCATATCAGATATTGAAAGTATTTTATTAGAAAAGAAACATTTTTTCTTTCCCTAAAATTTCTTCTTTTTAAATTCCATTTTATAAGAAACAGTTGAGTTGTTTCGTGGGCTCTGTGGTTGACAAGCGATGGATGTACCTTAAAAAGTTTAAGGTTTACACGAAACCATGTTTAATTAATGTCATCCACTTGCTTGGGAAAAATGCGCCTCTACGACAGTTATATTTCATAAATCATACGTAACCTGTTTTTTCGTCTCTGAGGCAGGGACGCATCTCATGGAGCTTAAGTTTTTTTTTTTTTTTTTACTCGAGAATTGGTAGATTGCGGATAATCTAATGCCTTCTATTTGTTGAGGAAGTGCCTATATAAGAGATGAAGTTTGATTCTCCTGTTGGGAGGGATCTTTTAGTGGTTGTGCAAGTCTATGCCATCAGATTTTAACTAATCAGCAGTGTTTAAGGTCCATTTGTGCCATCCCATTTCGTTAAACACCTGATATTTATTTTCTCTTGCTCTAAACAAGTGTCATTTCAATGACATTTTCTAGTTCATATATGCTTTATATAATTATTTGAAGTAGACATGATTAATGCTCATATTTGGCTTCCTTTGTCATCCCCATTGAGCCTGGTTGTTCTTTCATTGTCATTATCATATAATATATGAATCAGGTATAATGGCTAGGAGTTTACCATGGTAATGGAGCTTTTTTTTTTATATATTTATACTTTTTTAGTTGGAATGATGGGGCTTTTCTTGATGGCATAGTATTTTATTTTATTTTTGTTTCTTTGTTGCAATGAAGCTACAATCTTAAATTCCTAGTTGACCATCATCTTGAATCATTCACCCATGTTAAGTGAGATGGCGGTGAGAAAATAGCATGAGAGACTTCAAAAGTTTTGGTAACGTATTTGTTAACTAGTTACTATTCAGTATCAATTAATAAGGTTATAAATTACTGGAATAAGCAAAAAAGATAGTGCTTCCTTTATTTGGTAATACGGAATGGCATGTGGATATACTTGGAAACTAATGGACAAGTAGAATGTAATTGTCAAGACATTAGTTACTGGGTTAGATGGGAATGTCCCATTCTCTCTGAGGCCACAAGAAGAGATTAGGCGAAGAAAACAGATATGTCCTATGGTGCATAATCTCGTTTATTTTCACCCTTAAAATTTTTTGGGCTTATAATTACGTCAAATGTCATGAGGCTGACATTCAACAAATAATATATTTAGAACCAGCCTATTAATTCAGATATGAATGTCATTTGAAACATCTACACGCAATTGAGTTTTCATGACTAGTATGCTATGTGACTTAAGAATGAGAAGTACGCTCTTTATCCATTGCATCTTGTTTTCAGCATGAGACAGATGTTATGTATAACTTTCATTGCAACAAAGTATCTTTTGCACTGATGGCACCTATATCATTTCGCCAACATTTACCTGAACTTACAGACTTAAGTATTATCAAATATATTTTTGTTGTCTTTTCTTTTGGAATTTGGAGATTGGCATTACGTGAAATTTCATTTTTTTCAAGTAGTATACTGTCTTCTTTGTTGCTTTTCAGATGACTCTGATATCAATTTCTGTTTTAGCTGCTCTATAGAAAGAAAACAACACCCACTTTTCTTGGCATGTATCAGTAACGACATGTTCAACTTTTTTGTGTGTATTTTTTCGCTGTAGTTCTCTAGGGTTCTTAATAATAAAAAACTATCATTAAAGTCATACGATCTTGAAATTTATGATTCTTACAAATAAGAATGAGTGGAGGTGCTTACCTTAATCCATGATTCAAAGTTAATAAGACTTTAAAAAAACTTGTTTTTTATTTCTTTGTCTTCCTTTCTCTCTTCTTCGACATTAGTGATGGTGAGGGAAAAAGAAAACTTTATGGCCAGAAGGAATAGGACCCCTTGAGTTTTTACGTTAAAATGTTTTTCTTTTATTATGCTAAACTCCATCAGGATAACGGTGGCTTCTACGGTGGAGAATTATAACATGTGGTCCACCCATGAGTCAGTAAAATTACATGCTATAGTAAGTTGTCAACTTTTCACATTCTTTTAGAAATTTTTTTTATATTTACAAATTAGACCCTTAAACTTTTATAATTGTTAAATATTTAACTACCTAAATATACTTGTTTCAGTGGAAAATTTGAAACGAAGACATCCCAATCTTGCATCGAGGAGAAGGTTTGTAGTGGGAGAAACCAAAAAAGCATGTGCTCTGTATAAAGGTAGGTAGATTTGCATATCTATGCATCGAAAATGGTTTTGGTTGGATGCTGTGGGTTATGTTGGTTATAGAGAGAGAAGGATAAGGATAACTGGTTGTGTATTGTTATTGAAATCGAAACTAGTTGGATATTGAAATGAAGAGGGAGAAGGGTAATCGAAACAGGCTATTGAAAATATGTTTGATAGATTCCTCTGCTCTATTGTAAAATTGTGTTGCAGGAAGTTAACAAGTAAGGGAGATACCAATGGTGAGGGATAATAATAGTGAAGGTCCAAGCTGGCTGAACGAAGAATATGCAATGTCGCAGGTAGCAAACAATAAGCATTTAATTTAACTCACAATTAAAATTATTATACGACTGAATTTAGTATTGTTTAGTGTGGCACAATTATTTTTTATTGGGTGGTTTTGATTAGTTGGTTGTAGTATGAGTATGATACATTTGTAAAAATTAGAATTAAGAAGTTAATGGATGTGAAGTAAAATATTTTATCATTTTTTTTGTTAGGGGCTGGAAGAGATGTCCGTTGACATAGAAAAACATGGTGAATTTGATAGAACGGTAGTATTCTAGAGAGTGAATAAGTGAGAGTAAAATAATACATCAAACCAAAATTTTCTAATGGTCATATCAAATATCTTTGATGTTATTGTCAAAAATTTCTATAGAGGTTTTTTACACGCAAGATAAATAAAAAATAATAATTTTTTATTGGGACAAATTTGTAATTATTCACAAAAAATTAACAAACTTTATTGGGTCTAATTTGTAAATTTTTTATTACAAGTAACCTGTACTAATGGTATCTGATTTGGTCTAATCTAAACCATTCATTTATTTTATATTAAATCTAACGGTTTATAATTAATGGTCCACCGATAAACCATTTAATTGTTCATTCACCTTAGATGCCACCAGTTATCTTTATTTTAAAATCTACTATTTCCTTTCTCCAATAAGAATTTATCTCTTTAATTTAATTAATTGTTTATTAAACTAATAAAGATAACTCACATGTCCACACCACATGAGACACTTAAATTTACATTTTTCTCTGAAAACTTCAAACTCTCCATAGAAATTTATGCTGTGGTGGAATAGGATGGAAATCAGGATTGTCACTTGATGAGCACGTCATCTTGGGGTTTGAGCTTTTGAAACAATCAAGACTTCAGACATGAAATTGCATTGGTTATTCCTCCCCATCATGTAATTAGCTTCTGGCAGACAATTATTTGATTTATGAGGGCTGCCTCCCCAGTTCAATATATAACTAGTCCTTTGTTTTGTTCTTTCGCTGATCTCTACACTAGCAATCAAATAATCGGAAAGCAATTAATAAACAGCTCTAATATTTTAAAAAATGCAGTGCGTCGTCTTATACACTATTCTTTTCTTTTTATTCCCTTCTTTTTGTATATATATTTTCATCATCAGAAGGCCTACTCCTGCTTAGTGCTTACTGATATTAGGTTCAGAGTTATAACTTATAAGTTTGTTAAATGTCAAGTATCAAATTGCATAGAAGTTGCTACTAGATTGTAACAAACTCTAGTAGCACTACCTGTTATTCTCTTAAATTTACACTGCTTCTGCATTTCTTTAAGCTACATCCTTTCCCTGTGGAAGATCACAACCTTGTGGGCTCTTAGGTATTCGTATTTCTAAAAATATGTCATTATATATGTGTGCTTCTATATTCTTCCAATCTGCATCCTCTGGCATCTCAAGCCTTCGTACATATCCATATTCCCACCAATGGCCACACCTCCAGTCATTTGGCTTTGGGTCTCTTTGCTGCTTCCACTGTCCACTAATTTCCACCACCTTCCCCTTATCAACATGGACTTGAATGTTATTTCTCCCGGTTCCTGTTTTGACAAACCACTGGTGTCACAGAAATTTTGACTAGTTAAGCACGTTTCTTATTAGAATCTAAGGACATTTGGCCTCATCCACAACTCCTACTGACTCAAGTTCATTCAATTGGTTATTTGATTGAAGGATCCACTGTATACTTGGTTACCTATTTTTAACATTAGACCATAACCTGGTAAAGATATATATATATTTTTGGTTACAAATGATTGGTAAAGAAAATATTGATGCCAGGGTATGAAGGCTCCCCTTGTTTCTAATAATGGTGCCTGCAAGATAAGGAATAGTTCCTCCAGTTCTGAGATCCTCTTTTTTTGCAGGTCTTAAAAATGATGAGGCAGTTTCCTTTGTTTCATAATTTGTTTAACAAGACTCAGTTTAAAAACAAGAGTACAAGAATGGTGATATGTAAAATTGAAAAGCAATTTGTCTTACCTGGTATTTCTGCCTTTAATACGTAACCTTCATCTGTCTGACACCAATCCACAGTGCTTTGGCTGGTGCTCCGTAGATGAGATAACAAGATATCTGACTCAAACTCCCATAGAGGGAAGGCATCAGAAGGATCAAAGAACTTCCCAAACAACATTGGACTGAAAAGTGACCCGTCACCAAAAACCTTATGTACTGTTGGAGTAGCCTGGCTGAAGAATCTTTTAAAAACCTCTTCTCCCAATGAAGTACTCCATTTATGTGGAGTTTGATCGTCTGTTTGAACCTCAATCTTCTTAGAATTAGCCATTGCTGCTTAGAAAGGCTGAACAATTGGGAGGCTCTGGTGGAGAGAGTTTTTTGGTCTTTCTCTTATATTGTGAGAGAAGCCATCTGATAAAACAGAGGACAAATTCCTTTGGCATATTTGGAGGGCTGTAAAGCTAAAAGGAATATTTTCTTTCTAGACCTTTCTCCTTTGTAAAGAGAAACTATGTCAGGCATATTACGTATGGCCAAATGCTATGTGGTAGCCCATTGCAATTTGGTTGTCTAGCACTTAGCACAAGATGTGCAAAAAATGGAAACGGGTACTAATCAAGTCAATGTCCCTGTGACAAGTTATGCCTACTCTAGCAGAATCGGGGAATCCTTTTAGGAATGCTATGGCGTAACTATGTCTATTATAAATTTATAATAGATAACACTTGTGTAATTCTTGTAATTCCTTTATAGTGACTACTGAGTTACTTACTGACCACTCTGACCTGGGTGAACCACAAAAATTTAGTCATGACACTGCAGTATGTCGATGTCTTCAACCTCATCCTTTATGTTACATACAAATCAGATGATTATTATAAGGAATTCAACCCTCATTTCCTATGCTCAACGATAAATCATATTCTAGCAAGAGTTTGCAATCACTAGACTAGACTAATTAAGCGGGGCAGGCTTTTATCTAGTCAATGAATGTTAATGTTTATTTGCTGCCCCGTAGAAAATTTAGTTGAAGATTACTGCTTTCAGAGATTGAGCAATCACAAAGCATCAATTTTCTTGTTCTTTTCTCTGCCAAGATATTTTCAGCTGACTTATTTAACTGTTTGTCACGTGCCAGGCATGGAGAATCGATGCTTTCCTGTTTAAATTGCTTGTGTATGACAAATCAAGATAAGGACTTTGCCATGGTGATATGTTTTGAGAAGATCATCAGATTGCTCAAGCCAGATAAGGAAGTAGCAGTTTTGCTCTGGCAACAACAGTGCATAAAAAAGTTTAAATTTTCCAATAATTATGTAATTGGCTTTTCAGTTATGACTCAAATCCATTAACTTCCAGATTCTTCATGATGTGCCTCTCCACAAAGCAAAGCTGTGTGAAAGGAATCTTACATGCCTTGGAAGGAACGGATGTCTATTGTCTTGTTGCACATAGGCAATCTAAATGAGCATATTTCTCATATATCTTTTTGGTAAGGGCATTGAGTTTCTGACTGGCTAGCAATGAAGCTTAAGGCATTGTTAATGAATCATTCAGTATGGGGCATCTCAGTGACTAGCTTTTTGGGAAAAGCAGGTTTGGTATCTACTCGATGGACGTTAGAATTTCAAGCCCATGGAATAGTGAAGTCACTTTGGACGGTGGGTCCTTTTCCTTTACCAGCAGGGCGGTGCTGATAATGGTTGCAGTTATTATCTTAAAATTAGGATAAGCCAATTTGCACCAGCTGCCTAAAAAATGCAGCAGTTGAGAATAATTATAAAGGAGTTCAATTCATTCTTGTCAGTTGTGGAACAATAATCTCTTCAATCATGTAATGTGGATCCAAACGAGGTAAAGAACAAGAAAGGACAACCGAACACCAACAAATCATTTGTTAGACAAAAAAGTTAATCTGCGTTTCACCAACATGCAATTATTTATATGATAGATGTAATTACCCAAATAAGCATATGACTTAATAAATTATATCTAATTCTAAAAACTATGTCTAAATATACTCAACATCAATAAAATTCAGATTTCTCAAATAAGAAAATTGGTTTAAGGTTTAATAACAGGAAACTTGAGTTTTTTTTTTTGGGGGTCTGTTTTTTTCTAATTCTCCCAAGCAATAAATGCCATTGTTAATTTGCTATTAAATCTCCAACCTCCAAAGCGAGTTAATCAATAATTTGGGCGTCATTACCTGGGCTTTTATTTTTGGTTTGCTTCAATAATTACCTATGCGATGTAAGCTAAAAAGTCATCACCCACTAAGGCCCATGTCACACAATACAGGCTCTGCCTCTGCCCACTAGGTCTGTATGGAAGATTGAAAGTTGAGGCCCAATAAAACATATGCTACAAAAATTAATAGTGAAACAAAAACATGTTTCTCTAGTTATTTGAATTATTATAGAGTATCACTTGTTTTTCTTAGATCAATCTTAATGATATTTTAACCCTGCATATCTTAAATTAGTATTCATATGGTAAGTTTCCTTTTCTAAGAATAAAGATGCCATGGATCAACTTGATGCTATGCTTTATAAACGAGAGAGTTCACAATCTTCCTCTAAAATATTTTTGGGCCCATATAAGATATTCAGCAACTTACGTCAACGGGCTTTGCATTGGTTGGTAAGAGCCGACCCTCGTTATGTCGTTCTATTTTGTCATTCCATTATCCATATGGAAGATGGGGTATTCAAACAGTTACTTCTGTCTGATGAAAAGTACTGCAGTCCTAGCAATTTGAGACTCACATGTATGTAATGGGTTACTATTTCTTTTCCTATGTGAGTTGGACGACGACACAATTTTTTATGTGATGAAAGATGAGAACTTCAAATCTTTGGAAGTGTTGGGCTTGAGAAATAAGCTTTATGAACTTCTGGTGCTTAAGGATCGATCCCTTCTCAGCCACGAGCAATGTGTGGTGTGTGTACAATCACGACACCAAAAACTTCAGAGGGCTGAAAAAACTTTGTAATCGTTATTGGTCCCTTCTCTTATACTGGGGACCTTTCAAGGATCACAATTGTTAATTACTTAATTTACTGTAGTTTACATATACAATTTTCGGGCTCTAGAAGCCTTGCTATTGCGAATTAGATTTTTGCCTTATGATTTGGAAAAACCCCATCCGTATGAAGCTTATCAGAACTTTACCAAAGGAAATTGATTAAATTGGAGGTTCTCCGCAGTAAAGGTAAAAATTTGACCTGATGTTTATACTTTTTGTTGCTAAAGTCTGATCAATTAGTCACAACTTGCAATAAGTCTAGCATTAAAGAAATCAATAAGGCAATAGTCCATTAAAAAATACCTTATATTAAGTAAAGGGGGCAATGTACATTGCCAAAACATAAAAACTTTTAAAAAATTACAAACATGGAATCCTGATTGCTTTAAAGCCTGCCTAACTTGACTTTATTCAAATAGTTTTATAAATACTTTTTTCCGTCAATTAATGATTTTGAATAGGTTTGTTTTTTTGGTAATTACGTTATTCTTTATTATATTTACTGTCAATTAAATTTAGGGTAGTAAACATTTGGAGGCATTTAAGAAAATTCTTAAGTCATTATTTTTTATTGTAGAATAAAAATTAAGGTTGAGAGAAAGGGTCGCCTCAGTTCAAAATCAAAACATATTACTAACTTTAAGAAAGATTTACAATAAAATTTATAAATGATCTACTAAAAACCCTAAATTCAAATATAAGTCACGACTAAGATAAGTGGTATATTTGATTAAGTGAGCCAACCTCTCTTGATCGTATTTATATAAAGTTAATTTAGTGATAGTTATTTCAATCAAAATTGTTCATAGAACTTCCAGAGTATTTAATTAAATCATGTGTTTACTGTTTGCACCTGAATACCGCAGGAAAAGAAAAGGTCGTCTCAGTTCAAAATCAAAACATATCACTAATTTTATAAAAGATTTACAATAGAATTTATAAATGATTTACTGAGAACCTTAAATTTAAATACAAGTCACGACTAGGATAAACGGTATGTTTGATTAAGTGAGCCAACTTAATTTAGTGATAGTTATTTCAATCAAAATTGTTCATAGAACTTTCAGAGTATTTAATTAAATAATGTGTTTACTGTTTGCACCTGAATACCGCAGGAAAATGACAAGGTTGTCTGGTTGTGGATGCGGGTCAACTAGTAGTATTAATGTAATCCTCTTTGAGTATGTTCTTATCATGTGAGGCTGACAAATAAGAAATTTTGTTGGTTTCTCAAACTCAAACATATGAATAAATAAAGCACCAACTGAAAACTAGCTAACAAAAATTAAAAACGTAAAATCGATCACGACGGTACAAAATTCACCTGTGTCTAGCTATTTGAACAATTGCACATCAACAGAACAGAACAATATACAATTGCTTGAGTGGTTTTAGCCAAAGATAGAGAGATAATGAACTTTAATGTCTTTCATGTGTTATGACAATGATATAGCCAAAGATAGAGATTGATAATGAATATCTGATTTTACAATGCTACGGCTCATAAATTTTCATGTAACCCCATCAAAATTAGAAAATGGTAAGAAAAAAAAAAAGTGAAAAAGTGAAAAAAAAAAGAAAGGAGAGAAAAACAAGCTTAAAAGGAAATGTCTGTGTTCCAGAGTGGGCGCCAATGTCCTAATCCATAATCATTGATAGGACGGCCCTTTGCGCGTAGGATTCTCGCGCCAAGAAACTTCCCATCATCCAAAAACAAAGCCATTCAAGAAGTTGATCAGTGAAAGTCATTTATTTCCTTTGGCAGCACAAACATTGATATATTAAGCATTTCATGATCAACATGGCCTATTTGCATTGATCCAATAGGAGGTGTTTTTGAGTTGCTTTCCAAGGATCTTGTCAGAGGCAAAAGACCCCTTTTTTTAATCTTTCCCAGGAGCTTTCGTTTGCATATGCATTTGAATTTGCATCTGCCATGTGCAGGCCTGTTCTGGGATAATTTCAGAGGGGAGAGTTTGTGATTCTTAATTTCTGATGGTTGAACTTTTTTGGAGCTATTTTTGATTGCTTTCTGGTGGTTTTTTTTGTTGAACGTGATCCGATTCAATAAATAGGCAATTTTGGAGAGGGAATTTTTTTTTTTTTTTTGGTCTTTGTTCATTGTGAATTTGTGATTGATCCCAGAATTCTGATTTTTGGTGCTACATCCTTGGTGGGTCTTGCGGAATTCGCGCCTGCAAGCCAGTGATAGCGGTTTTCTGCAGAGGAATAGAACTGGGTTGGCGGTGGATAACGAAAAATGTTTTTTTTTTGGGGGGGTTGGTGAAGGCAATGTAGACTTGTGATTGTTGGGGTTTAGGCCTTGATGAAACAAGAAGCATATCGAGCACTTTTGGAATGGCAATTCAACAATGTATTGGTGTCATAAAGGCTAGCTTTTGCATTGTTTTGGTTCTTAATCTTGTAGCAGCCGTCAGCATTGAAGACAAGAAGGAAACACAAGAAGACTTACTTAGCCAACAACTCGATCCGGCATCTGGCTTGTTGGATAAGGACACGGTGAGACTCGCTTCACTAGTTATTTGGATTTAGATAGCTCTAAAGTTCAAATACATTTGTTGTTTTAACCGAAAAGAAGAAGAAGAAAAAAAGTGAAACACAATATAGGAACTTGGAAATTTTGAGGTTTCGAGTGACTCCACAATTAAAATAATAGTTGTGTTTTTTCCCTTGATTGGGGATTCACTAATCTTTAAATGTTGGTGTGAATGTTGTGTTTCTTACCTTGATTGTCTTAGTCTGTCATTTACCTTCATTTGACAATCCAAATCATGCTGTTAAGCCCACTTGGGGGGATGCCCCTGTGGCTCCCCTGCTTCATCCTAAACAAATGGCCAATGATAATCTCTGGCTAATCTGACAATATTTCAGCCTCACGAGGCAGCTACCACGGTTGCCTAAATCTATGATTCCCTGGTCAAGTGAGAAATAAAAAAGATGACCTTTTTAACAAATTTTGGGCCTAGAGCCGGTAAAAACTGTCAGTCAGTGATATTGAACAAGTATTTATGGCTTTACATTACATCCAAGTGTATCCTACTTTTCCTATCCATCCAGCAGAGTCTTACTAGTTGGCACTTTTAGTCAGAATTTAAGCAGCATGGTGACTACAACATGAATATCCTACTTCTATGTTTATCTTCTGCATGCCTGATTTCATGTGGAAAAGTGTTTAAGAAGGGAGGGAGGATTACAGTGGCTGTTTTCCCACTATTTGCCAACAAGATATCTGGTTTTGATAACTTGCATGCTGCCCTCTTGTTTGGCATTCTTTCTGTGGTCATCGCTTGTGTTCTTAGCTAAAAGTTGCAGAATTTAGTCTTCCAAGTGTCTTAAATATCACCAGAGGTCATACAATTACAAAGTTTTCTTATGTGACATGATTGCTTGAGTTTTTATTTGAATTCTGTGAGATAGTTTTTAAGTAGAATTTAGTTTCAATTCACTGTCAGTATAAAGTTTCTTTACATTGTCATCAAATCATGTACTAACACATCATTAAAAGAGTTAGACTTTGTAGGTAGTTGTTGTGATAGTCAAACTCTTTTAATGATTTGGCAAAACATGATTAGATGACAGTGTAAAGAAACTTTACAGTGACAGTAAACTCTTTTAAGTAAGTACTTTTTTAAATGTGTTGTGTTAAATGAGAGGCAAACCAGCTTGATCGAGAAAGATGGTATAATTTATGGATGTATCTATGCTTCTACTTCAACCAGATTTCGCTCTGAAATTCTATTACCTTTCACAGGATTTGCATGAGCATGCACTTCCATGTATAAAGATAAGTTTCTAAATTTTCTCATGTAATTATTGCTTAAGGTCATGCGCCACTAAATTACAGGGCTTTGATTATTTTATAATCATTTGTCAGATTTGAGAACACACAAAGGTTGACATTATGTGCTCCGTTCTTGCTAAGAAGATGGATGGACTCTAAAACTGGTTATAGTTTCATGACTGCAGGCAGAGGTACTGTGGACCGCTTGTTGGGAAGATTTGCTTCATTTAAAGAAAGAAGTTGAAGATCTTGACTTATGTCTCCCACAGGAATCATCCACTAACACCAATGAAATTAGTTCAGAGATTCGATCATTAACACAAGAAAACATCCAAAAACTGATTAATGCTTGCCATTCTCAGTTGAAGGAAAATTTTCTTCACTGTTTGAGAAAAAATTATCTTCCATTCCATGTCTCTGGAGAAGAGGATGACTCCAAGATTTGGCATGCCGCTTATATGGGATCACTTTTTTCCAGATCCAGTGTTCCTAGAAGAAATTTGGGTCATGTTTTGCCCCAGCACGTATCAGGCCCTGCAGTTGGATCACCTAAGCCCAGTCCTAAACGTAGACGCCATGCTTCACCACCAAAAAAGTCATTTTCCCCGAAGTTGTCACCTCCAGCTGCTATTATTGTTTCTGCACGTCCATCTTCTGGCTCTAAGCATAGTAATCACGAAAAAGCAGTTGCTCTTGCCGTAGCTATAACTGCATTGATGACATTTGTAGTTGCAGCACTGCTCTTTTGTTGCTGTAGTCGGTTTTGTAGGACTGGTCGAGTTAGACAAAATGATGAGAGGCCCCTTCTCAGCTTGAGCATGAGTGACTACTCTGTTGGTACATACTACATACCATATTTCCGTTCTTTCACACCTTGTTAATGTGATATACTACAAGTCTTGATCAAATTGACTTAATCTTACAGGTTCTTCCAATAATGCTTTTAAAAATTCAATAAAAGAGGAGAAACTTGGGTTTCAATCATCAAGTAATAATTTGGTTGACGACAAAAGGACCTCAGTGCAGGAAAGTCAATCAATAGGAGTTGCTAGTGCTGCTTCCAGATCATCATTTGAACTGAAACCTCCTCCTGGGAGGGTGGGAACCATACCTACTGGAATGCCTCCTTTGAGACCTCCTCCTGGCAGGCCAGATCCTCTTCCCCCTGAGCCACCTTCGTTTAGGCCTTCTGGTAATGCCACTGCTCCTCCTCCTCCTCCTCCTCCTCCTCCTCCTCCTGCTGCACCCCCAAAGCCTGGCATTGGTGGCATTCCACCTCCTGCACCACCACAGCCTGGCGTTGGTGGCCCTCCACCTCCTCGGCCTCCTCCACCACCAGCTGGTGCCAAACCTGGTCCTCGTCCACCACCACCTCCTAAGGGTGGTATAGCTCCTCCTCGAGCTCCTCCTCGTGCTCCTCTCCCAATTGGCCCAAAGGGGGCTCGACCTTTAGCTAGTGGACCAAAAGTTAAAGAGAATGTTGGAGCTGATTCAGAAGGTGAAGCTGATGCTCCTAAAGCCAAGCTAAAGCCTTTTTTCTGGGATAAGGTTCAAGCCAACTCAGATCAATCAATGGTTTGGAATCAGATCAAATCAGGATCGTTCCAGTAAGGAATAATCTCAAACTTCTTTTGTTGCTCGTAAATAATAATTTATCGTTAGCTGCTAATATTCTTAATGATGAATATTTGACAGGTTTAATGAAGAAATGATGGAGACGCTTTTTGGCTATGGTGCTGTGGATAAAAACAAAGGCTTACAGAAGAAAGAGTCTTCCTCCCAAGACCCTTCACCTCAGTATATGCAGATCATTGACTCAAAGAAATCACAAAATTTATCAATTCTGTTGCGAGCATTGAATGTGACACTGGAAGAAGTTTGTGATGCGCTTCATGAAGGTGATTTTCTTGTTCCTTCAATTTTTCCCTAAGAATTGCTGATAGCTGTAATAATAATATTAGGTTCTTCTGGGGAAACACAAATTATTGATTTAGTAGACACACTTATGCAATCATGATGTTGAGGATCAAGTGCTTCTCAAAACATTTTTGAGGTTATGATTAAAGTAAATCTGTAAATTAATCTGTGAATTTAGATACGGACAATTATTTAAGATAGTTTGGTCATGTGTAGTGTTACAAGTGTACGTGTACAAATGCCTTGATGTGGAAGAGTGATAAATTCTAAAAGGATATTAAGAAATAAGAGGGAGATCTCCACTGGCATGAAGTGAGGGGGAAAAGTTTCAAAATTGAACTAGTGCTGCAAATGTTTAAAAAAAAGTTCCATCAGCGAACCATTTCTAAGCTCCATTGCTTAATCTTTTTTGTACATTAAGTTGTTAAAAAATAAGAAGTTTTTTCCCATTTGTCTTTTATACTATGGTATAATGTCGGTAGACATCTGGTAGGTTTATGTTCCTTACTCGACCAATATGAATTACGAATTACATTTTGCCATTACTGTGACCGAATGGACATCAACTTTCTTTGATTTAAGCATGAACATGCATTCATGGATGTACCCTGTTGAATTGGCTTTGCCATGAGGCATGGATTCAAAATACAACTGAATAGACCAGCAAAAGAAAGAGTGAAATGATGAACACTATAAAATGGAGAATGAAAGGTGCTAAAGCTGTCTGTAGTTTGTAGGCATACCATAGAGAGGCCAATTTGTGTGTGTGTGTGTATACCATCTCTTGAATATTGACCAAACAAGATGCCGTGTTAGCTTGATTATTTTGGAGTTTTCAATTTTAGTTTAGTTGTCCTGATTATGTTACTGAGACCAATATTTCCTGAATAAATGCTTTGTTTCCTTTGAATCTTTCTTGATTCTTGAGAGCTAAATCATGATAAATTTATCAGGGATAGTAATGTATGGAAATGCAAAAGAAAAATGATTTAATTGCCTCTGGTTTTACTTGTATGAAAGCTTTGTAGTCTGTCTTTGGCTGATCAGGAAATGAGCTCCCCTCAGAATTCCTTCAAACCTTGCTGAAGATGGCACCAACATCAGAGGAAGAACTTAAGCTTAGACTTTACAGTGGTGAGCTATCCCAACTTGGACCTGCTGATCGGTTCCTGAAAGCCCTGGTTGACATTCCATTTGCTTTTAAACGAATGGAAACACTACTTTTCATGGGTACTCTTCAGGAGGAGCTTTCTGCTACCAAGGAGTCTTTTGCAATTTTAGAGGTAGGATCTCTAAATTGCGTCCCTCTTTACCCTACACATTGCATTGCTTGTACTCATTATTTCACATGATGATCATGACATCAGAGATTTGTAGTTGAGCTAATGCAAAACAAGATCATAGAATGAATTGAATGTGCTATATCATCCCAATATGGCATACTGCCAATCTTATGGTCACAAAGGTAATACAGTAAACTGTCAGAGCTAGGTAGAGTAAGACATTTGTTACATATGTAAAGCCCAAATTGATGCTGTAAGCCAGTAAGTAATCTGCAAACAAATTCCAGGCCTAACTTGGTAATAATGCATTTTAAGTTGCTTCAAGATTTCATTTGTAGGTAGATGTTAGTATGCATACATTCTCTCTCTCTCGCTCTCTCTCTCTCACACACACACACAACGCACACTTGTGCTTAGAGCGGGTTAAGGATCATTTCACACCAGTGTAAAACTTCCTTGACTCGCACCAACTTCATACAGAATGTGTTTTTCATCAATCCATCCATTGAATCATTAATTATTATTCTCTTTTAGTGAAATTGGACTCTAATTAGTGTTGCATCAAGTAGTTCATATTTTCATATATTGCAAAATGCATATTGTAGTTTAATACTGCACCAAGTTATTGAATGTTGTAAGATCAATCTATTTTTATGTTGGTGTCAATTAATTTCAACCCATTATATACAGAGACACAAACACAAGTATGTTTTGTAATTGGCATCCGCTCGCTGTAATTCCTTTGGTTTTGGAATTCCTGGACTCAACATCTGATTTTTCTTTTTTATCAAACCCCCTCCCCCTGAAAAACAAATCTGATTCTTCTTGCACCTTCATTTGATTTCAGGTTGCTTGTAAGGAACTAAAAAACAGCCGGCTGTTCCTCAAGCTTCTTGAAGCTGTTCTCAAAACTGGGAACCGTATGAATGATGGAACATTCCGTGGTGGTGCTCTAGCATTTAAACTTGATACACTACTGAAATTGTCCGATGTAAAAGGAGTAGATGGCAAGACTACTCTCTTACACTTTGTTGTTCAAGAGATAATCCGCTCTGAGGGCATAAGAGCTGCTCGTGTGGCAAAAGAGAGCCGGAGTTTCTCTAGTATTAAAACAGATGACCTTCTTGAGGACATCACTAATGAAACAGAAGATCACTACCGTGAAATTGGTCTTCAGGTGGTTTCACGTTTGAGCAGTGAACTTGAGAATGTCAAGAAAGCAGCAGTTCTAGATGCTGACAGCTTAACAGGAACTACTGCCAGACTTGACTACGGTCTCGTAAAAGCCAGAGACTTTGTAAACAAAGACCTGAAGAACACACAGGACGATAGAGGATTTCATGAGACGGTGAAGAGTTTCTTGGAGAATGCTGAGATTGGTGTCAATAGTCTGCTGGAAGAAGAGAAGAAAATCATGGATCTGGTGAAGAGCACTGGTGATTACTTTCATGGGAATACTGGGAGGGATGAAGGCTTACGATTGTTTGTAATAGTACGAGACTTCTTAATCATGTTGGATAAGGTATGCAAGGAGGTGAGGAATGCACAGAAGAAGCCAGCAAGAACTGTGAAACAAGATACTTCTAGAGGGTCATCTTCCTCCGAAACTCGTCTTCCACCTTCTGATTTTCGTCAGCGGCTTTTTCCAGCAGTCGCAGATAGGAGGATGGATGACTTTAGCTCAGATGATGAGAGTCCATAGATTCAAGTTGGAAGTGGTATTGCAACTGTTGTCCTTGTATAGCATTATTAGAGACATGACTTGCTTTCTTTTCTTATTTTGAAGGGGATAATGTTATTGATAATTGATATTTGAATGTAGAGTCATGGTTTTATTGGCTTCATTTTGCAGAGGGGTGGTTAGATATGTTTCTTCTTGAATGGTGGAAGTGGCATGGTATTAATACTTCTCAAACTAAAAATGTCATATGTACAGACCTGGCTGGAGCTGACATCAAGCAGTGCAATTGTTACTATCATCATTGTTGGCCCTATTTGGATTAGCTTCATAGTTTACGAGAGAAAGCCACTTCTGGATCAGTAGTGATATAGGGTCTTGATTGTTTATTTTCACAATTCTTTATTCAATTTAAATGTATTGATATATTTCTGTCTTGAAAGGTGCAGGATGTAGCATGATACCATTTTTATTTTTATTTTAATGAATTTAGCCAGGAAAAAGTCTCATGTATGTTTGGATGTTTAGATGGAGGAATTTAGAAAAAAAAGGAAGAGAAGGATAATTTTTTATTTGTTTTGTTTTTAGGTACAAAATAACTTTTCATTTTTAAATTGAGAGAATAATAAAAAATTTATAATAAAAAAATAAATAAGAGATAATTAAAAGGTTACATAATAATCTCATTTTATTCCTCTCACATTAAAAAAATTTAAAACAATTATCCCAACTAAATTGTGTGATGATTTTTTTATTTAGTCAAACAACTGGAGAAACCTAAATGAAGAAAAAAGAAATTATATGTACCGGTCACATATGGATCACTCAGCTCCTTAAAGGCTCCATTCAATATAGCTTTGGTCCAATTATCCCAAATCTGTACATAGTTGATGGCTTGATGCTAAATAAATTCATACGAAAATTATTATTAGGTTCGATTTGTACTAAGCTTATTTTGCTTTGCTTTTATCATAGAGAAATAATTAATAATAAACATATTTTATAGTTGAACATTTACATTTTTATTATTATAAAATATATGAGGATCATGCACCATTAATGAAAGTTAAACTTGGAGGGTCACAAATATCAATTCCTAGCGCGTGATTCCTTCTGTATATAAAGTCCACAGTTCTCTGCATTACACACACATTCTTGGAAGGCTTAGGAGTTTGTATTTCAAGAACTTCTTTGTCAAAGTCATTTCTGCATTTTCCTCTTTCACATTCTCTCTGAGCAAGAAAGAGGACAGGTTCGCTACCATGAACCCACGTGCTACTTCGCAATATGATATTCTCGTGGGAGCTGCTCAAACCGTCAAGAAAGAACTGGGTTTTTTCACAGATGACTCTGACGAAGACAACGATGGAGATTTGGATGACGAGATTTGTTTCTTGGGTGCTTCCCTTGAATACTACAAAAGAAATGGGATTTACCCATTTGGCACCTCAAGAGCCACGGAAGATTTCTGCAAGAATTGGGTTAAGATGACCCCGGGCGATTTCCATGAAGAGTATCCGAAGCTGAGAAAGAAATACAAGAAGAGGGTGAGGAAGATATGCAAAAAGTTTGAACTTTTGGAGCCCCGTGAACAAGAGGCATTTGAACTGGGGAACAAGATATGGGGTAGCAGAAGCGGTGGCAAGCGTGAAGATGATGTCACCATGCTTTCAGCAGAAGATAGCAGCAGCAGGGAGGAGGACTTTTTGGCTCGGTTCTCGTTCTTGAAGGAGACCTTCAAGTTTGGTGGCAACAACTCGAATGCCCTGATGATGCCAGTTTTACCAGATGATGTTGTTAAAGAGGGTCTCGTTATGCTGGGGAGCCCAAAGATGAAGGAATGGAATGAAAATTGGAAGAAGATACGTATTGAAGAAATCAAGATTTTCTTGGAAAGGGTCAATATGATCAGAGAGCAGGCAATGTTTTTGTTGGCTGCGATTGAATAGAGGCCCCTCCAAAATTAGTGTTCCCGTTAGTGTTGCAGTCTTACAGTGTGTGTTTCCTTCTCTCTTTTTTTTGGCAATGTAGGCTTACCTAGAATTTTGCAGAGTCAGAGTGTAGGCATAGATAGATTTCAGTCTTCATTCTTCAGATAGGTTAGAGAGAGGCCTTTGCTTTTCTCGAGTTGACCCAAAAGGAAACCGTTTTGGCTTTGGGACGATGTAACGTTCTACATAGTGATATTACCAAAAAGGATAATGAAACGCCATCTTAATAGAGCTTCTTCTTGAGATGTAGTTCTCCATTTGGTTTCCATTTTAGAATAAAGCATTTTAGGTGTAAGAGACAGTCGTGCAAGTTTTCTTTTTCTTTTTCTTTTTTCCCTTTTCCTCCTCCGTTCAAATCACCATCAGATTTATGCAAATCTCTATCTCATCCTCATCACCTAAAATCTTGAAAGCCTCATCATTGAAATGGACATGTCATGTACAGTACAACAATGATAACCAAATGAGTAATGATACTGTACAAAATTAGACTAACATATTCTCGGGCAAACCATTTAATAACACTCTAATCTTAGACTGTAACTCTTTCTTTTTGTATACATACCTCAAATAATAATTTCTACAATAATTTTTTCCCTAATCATATTATCAAACATCAAGACGCCATCAATAATCCTTTACACGACGTCATATTGAAGCCAAGACTCCAAATAATAGACCTCAAACTCTTAACGCATTCCAAACAGAAAATTGAGAAATTGCCCCTGGTAATGAAGAACTTCACATTGTCCTATAAGACTAAGATTTATGAATTTAACTAAAACACGCAACCCTCGTTAGGATTACCTTTCCTCTTTTTTTGTTTCTTAAATATTCCGCCCAAAGAGTAAAGAGACTATAACCTCTCATATTACTGTCAAGAGAGAAAAATAAAACTCCTCTCCACTGTATTTTTTTTCATACAGTTAAAAATTACCTTTCTTTTTATCACTACCATGTCATTCACAGTACACTCAAGCATCATCTTGCCATCTCAAGCCAAAATAATAAATGACAATCTACCCACAATATCCCATTCCAAGATAAAGCACAAGTGCTAGCTCGCTTCCCATCAATCATGCTCGTGCAAACCAAAACGGTGATAGCTGTCATTTTAGTCCAAAAGTGCTGCTACTTGTTATCATCCCATAGAGCCTTAAAACCAGGTCTCAATTCACAGTAACAATGTATATTTACGAGTAGAGATAGATACCCAGATTAGATAAAAAGCACAGGACAACATTCAGGTATTTGAACAAGTGTAATCAATACTAATAAGGTATCAAATGCTACATAAACATGGAAAGGGTAAAAAAAATTTAAAATTTTCAACAATCTCATCTCAGAGCAGAAGATGATTATATTCACATATCACTAACTGAAAACCTAAACTACAACTACAACTACTCCCCAGAAGCACAAGGGATCAAACCCTATTTGAAACTAAAACAGTTAAGAGAGAGAGAAGAAACTAAATTTGACAGTGGTTCACGAAAAAATACAAGGGCCTAGCAGCTAGGTCTCCATTAGCGTCGATTCAAGAGTCATCGTCAGCACCAGCGGCACCCTTCGACGAGGCTCCAGCCTTCTTGGGGAGTAACAGGTTGTGGATATTGGGCATGACACCGCCATTGGCGATGGTCACATCACCCAGAAGCTTGCTCAGCTCTTCGTCGTTCCTAACCGCCAATTGGATATGGCGAGGCACAATACGAGTCTTCTTGTTATCTCTCGCAGCGTTTCCGGCCAACTCAAGAACCTGAAAAAAAATACACGTCAAAACCCACACATTCAAACCCCGATTCAGCAAAATTCAACTCGCAAACAACAATCATTCATTCGAAATTGTTCGAAAACCCGGTGTGAACCGACAATTGGGAAAAATCAAACAAAATTCCGAAACCCTAGATCCAAAGACGAGCGCAGAAAGAAAAACGAACACGGAAACGAAAGCGTGCGAGGAAAAGTAAACTACCTCAGCGGCGAGGTATTCGAGGACGGCGGCGAGGTATACGGGGGCGCCGGCGCCGACGCGCTCGGCGTATTTTCCGGCCTTGAGGAAGCGAGCGATACGGCCGACGGGGAATTGCAGGCCGGCTTTGCTGCTCCGTGAGGTGGCCTTCTTGGCGGCGCCAGATCCTAGGGTTTTGCCTCTACCCGCCATTGATGAACTGTCACTGGTTTTGCAGGAACGTGAAGGGTCGGAGAGGCGCAGAGAGAGAAAGAGAGAGAGATTCCGGCGACTGTGAGAAGCAGAATGAGGGTATGAAGACGCTTCGAGCGGTTGCGAGATTTATATAGTGGGTTGGATTGACTTCGGGCCAATGAAATTGAATGACGCGGATCGGTTGTGATTACCGTTAGATTAGGTCGAGTATGGACGGTGGAGATGGGTTCTAGGTGGGTCGGGTAGCGTGGAGAAAGGGTGTGGAAGAGTTGAATTGACGAAAATGCAAGGGTTGATTTATAATTTTCTATAATGGACTCTCAGGTTCTGTGGGGAACCGATGTGGCTCATAACTTATTTATTGGGAGAATGAGTAGGTGAGCTCCTCAAAAATAATTATTCATTAGTTTATTTTAAAAATTAATTAAATATTTAATTAAATTTATTAATAATTTATATATAATTATTCATAATTTATTTTTATTTTGATATTTGATATGTGATTAATTAATGATTAATTATATATAAATTATTCATAAATATAAAAAGCTAATTTAGTTAAATTTAATAACAAATCAATGAGTAATTATTTCTGAAGGATTGACCCTAATGGCCATTCACCCTTATTTATTTGATGGGGTTTGAACTCTGAAGTTTGAAGGGTTGAGAACATTAGTGCGTCACTGTCTATGACATAGTTTGCTAAAGACAAATTATACGTACATATATAATATCTTTTACATATTTCAGATATTTTTATTTATTTAAATTTTTTAATTTTTAAATAGAAAAGAGATAAAATAAGAGAGGGGAGGAAGAAAAAAAAAAGAGATAAAATAATAATATGCGAAATATATGAAAAATATTATATGTATATGCATCATTATTCTTTGCTCAATGGTAGTGTGCGTCACCGTGATGATGCATGTCAATATTCCTTCTTCTTACTTGACGAAGTTATTAAAAAATTTAATTTAATTTTTAAGTAATTTTCAAGAATTGCAAAACTAAGAAATGAGGAAAATCGTCTGTGCTTTTTAATTAGCCTGCACTCATTAATAATTGGAATTAATATTTTAAAAATTATAATTTTAAATTTTATCGTAATAAATTGAAATCAATAAGATATGCATAAAAATCGAGTCTCACAAATTAAGTTTATTGAGAATAGTTTAAGTACTAAATTACAAAAATAAAAATTTATATGGTTTGGTGTATGACATGAGAAGTTGGTGCAACTTGTCTAAAACAAAAATTACTTTAAAAATTAATTATATAAAGATATATATATTTCAGATTCTGCTACATAGAAAAAAAAAATTGTATAAGAAAAAAAAATAGTAAATTTTTATTTTCATTTTTTATTTTATCATTATAGTGCTCACCAAATAACATAGCATAGCGTTTGTTTTTGTTCAATGAATGTGCAGGATGCAGCCTATTGTAAATTCTGAAAGACATCAATCAAAATGTAAAAGCAAAGTCCAAACATATTTGCCTTATTGTTGTCCGTCATGTTTCATGCGGATGGAATTGGAATGGAAGTGGTCACAAAAACATTGAATTCATCCCAAAGTTGAAATGCCATCAATCTTGGAGCAGGAGGCGAAAAAGCAACAAACTATAGACTATTGAAAAAGCCAAAGTGATACTGAGAGATAAGTTTACAAAAGCTCACGTCAACAATTGAGAGATTCACCTCAAAAACAAAGGCAATGTATTTGCAATAGTCCACGTCAGCACTTGAGATTACTTGAAAGCTTTTGCCTGTAGAAGTCTGATTTAATTATATGTATATAGAATAGATATAGATACTTATGGCTTCCTGCATTAAATTTCATAAATTTTTGAACATAGATTTAGATATAATTGATTAATTTTTTTAGTTTATGTTCATTAATATATCTATGTATTTAGAGATTCTTTCGATACTATGAGATTATTAGTTTCCTTAATAATTAATAATTAATATTTAATAACATGTTTATTTAATCTAAATATAAATATAAAAATAACTTATTATATATATATTTTAAATAAGTAAAATACATATTAACCATTAATTTTTAATGAAGTACCGTTACCTCTCATCAAGAGAAATGGTACTGAAAAAACTTTCTATGTATTTATACAAATATCACGTATAAACTTGAATATAATTTCTTATGGTACACAAATATAAAGAATAATAGTACTTGCACAAACTTACACTTTCACATTCTTCACATATTCTCATGGAAGCCATTGAATAATACTCTAGTCTCATTATAACTTTTTATGAATGATCCAAATTATGCACATATCTCACATAATTTGTGTATGCATCTTCTTTTAAAAAAGAGGAAGATGGAGATGTTGACCCAAAGAGGAACTGAAATTGAGAGTCATAACATATATTCACAATTCACAAACCCATATTCCTTAACATCAAGCTTGATTCTTGAGACTTCAAAGCCACGAATGTTGCAACTCAGTGTACATACAGTCATGCAGACAATGTTTTCAAATGTAATTTTAACATAAATCCTTAGATACGTCCACCTCTCTTCATAAGTTGAGATGGTCTTAAACTTAAGAGGGTGTAGAGTAATTAAGACACAAGGAGGTTTATAAGTTAAGACTTGTTTGAATTTGAATTTATAAAAAAAAATATTATTAAAATATTATTTAAATTTTAAGGAAATTAATTGTAAGAATTAAAACATGTATTTATCAAACATTTTTTTGGGTGGTTTATTTATCAAAAAATTTCCTAAAAACAAATGATGTGGCTGAAGCAAATAATGAAGGTGAAATGACCCTCAAGTTCAGCTTGGTGAGAAAGTTTAACAGTTTGGTTCCTTTTAAAAATTAATCAAGTATTTAACTAATTTAATCAATAATTTACATATTGTTAACCACGTATCAAGTATCAAAAATGAAGATAAATTATTGGTTAAATTAGTTGAATACTTTATTAATTTTTAAAAGGAGCCAAACTGTCTAACTTTCTCACCAAGCTAAACTTAAGGGTCATTTCCCCAATAATGAAATTGAAAAGCCAGCATATGCTAGCATTATTTAATCAATGGATTGAATAATGGATGGCAGTAGCACACGTTGAAATCGTCATCTAACATTTTGTATGAGATTGCTCCCTATTCAGAGAGAGTCGAGCAAAGCCAAGCCACATTGGTTCATTGTGATTAGTAGTAGTAATTTTTGTAAGAATAACGACTTACATGAATTTAGAATACCTTAATTAATAAGGTAGAGTAGGTACCTTATTTGCCATGATGATTATTAAGGAATTTGCAACATGCTAAGTCTTTCATTCTTCTTCTAAGTCTTAATGACTCTCAAATAATAAAGCTCACAATGTTATGCTTAGATAGGAGAGGAAACATATCATATATATAATATGATGTATCAACCCTAATTAAGCTTTCTTATCTCGAGCCTACAAGGTTTGACTTACACTAACAATCGTTAGCCATATTGACCCAACAAGGTGAAAGATGCCTAAGACAATTAATCACCAACTTAAAGCCTCATATTGTCTCTCATATGGATCGATTATTAACCAGCTTTATTAAAACATAAAATAATGTCAATTAGTGGCGTCCCATAATAGAAAAATATTCCAACATTCTCTCACTTGGGCAACATTAATTAAAAATAGATATTTTGAAAACGACTCTTGAGTTGAAGACTAATTTTGAAATGTAGCCACAATTTTTAAAACCAACGATCCATGGGACAACACCTAGGACTTGACCCAGCTTAATACAATCAACAATGTCGAATCGTAGGTGTAATTACACCCTTTATTGATGTGAGACTTTTTATGGTCACAAACATCATTAACAGCATAAGCCAAAGTCGCCAATGTGATAGTGTAGCATGAAAAGTAACATCAAACTTATGATTAAAATTATGCAATTTTGCAATGTGGGTCCACCTAATCTCTCTTATATCACTTTGCTTTCCACAAGTAAGAGAAATTATTTTCATGCTCCTCATGAGCAAAAAATACTTTCATGCTCTCATGAGCAATATTCACTTCCATGCTCCATCTGAGCAAGAACCACTTTCATACTTACATTAAGCATGAAAATATGCATGCTATAACCAAACAAGATAATTGTCATGCCCCAATTGAACAAGAAAACTCTGTCATACTCCAACTGAGTAAAAAAACTTTAACATGCTCTAACTAAGCAAGATAATTCGGTCATGCTTCAACTGAGCAAGAAAACTCTGTCATGCCTTATCATGCAAGATAAATCATCGTCATGCTTTACTAAGCAAGATAAATTACTAAGTAAGAAACCTATAGCTTTACTAAGCAAGATAAATTACTGTCTGACATTTATCATATGCGCATATATTAAATAATATGTGTGTCAAATAGGGTAAGCAAATGCACATCTTATTTAACAATATTGTGCTAAATATAATCACAAAATATGTCATAATATCCAACCACACCCTAAATTAATTGGAGTTTGCAAATAAATAAACAAGTGTAGTAAAAAAATATTAAACATTTTCACTAACCAAGCACATCAAAGGAAAACAAAACACTTATATTTTAAACTTGCCCCTTGAAAACTATAGGTCTAAACCCTTTGGTTAATTGATTTGTTTAACATTAGTTCAAGATAAGGCACCACCAGCCAACATCATGAGGTAACCTGAAGTGAATTTCAAGTCATCAGAGCCTTCTCTAAAAACCAAATTGTATAACCAACCACCTCTCAGTTATTTACCCTCATGTATATATGCACATAGTCATTTGTCTTTTGTAGGTATCTCAACACTTTCTTAGCAACAAGTAAGATATCATCGACATAAAGGACCAAAGTTTTCTATCTGTACACAACCCAAATACTAGAGTTCACAACCTTTATGACTTTTCTCAATTGCTTTTCAACTTCAATTTTAAAAACTTTGAATTTCTTTTAAGAGATTTAGATTTTCCTTTTAACAAATAAAGGTAAAAATATCGAGAAAAATCATCAATAAATAAAAAAAAACTTTGTACCACAAAATGTAGGAGAGTAAGTGTTACTAATAAATGTGTAAAAAAAACTCTAACAAGCTAGAGCTACGGGTTACACTTTTCCTTCTAGACTTAATCAACTTTTCCCTTATGTAATCTACACAAGTTACAATGTTATTAGAAAGGTATACTGATTATCAAAATTTAAGCACAATTTATATAAATCATCAATCAGTATAGCGGAACCAATAGATTTCGAATTTAATATCAAATTCATCATTTAATTATCAAAAGAAAACAATATCCAAGCATATATAGAATCAAAATATAAATCAAGTTTTTCCAAAAGGAATATATATAGAATACAATTTCCAAAGTAATTTAAAAGAAGTTTCTAAAACTAATTTCTATTCTCTTACGACTTTTACTTCAATATCGAGATCATTTTCGAGTCTCAACTTAGATTCTCCCTTACTTGGTATAAAGGTCTTTCAGATTTCATGAACTCTTTACTATTAGGTTATAGGGAGTCGACAACATTTGAAGATAGTCTTTTATGGGCTTAGCGAGAAACTATGCTTGTGGTCTTAACAACATTTTGACTTAAAAAATAATGCATTTGGTTTAAGGATCTTTTCACTTATATGATTCTCACTTGGTCCATCCATTACCAATTTGGAACACTTTTCTCACACCTGAATTCTCAACATTTTCCCCCTCATATGTGAGTCCTTATACAAGTACACTCCCCCCTTGAGCGAAAGCCTTTTTGAGTATATGACGGTCTTACAAAGAGCATATTCCACCAAAGGCTAAGTCCACCAAAAGCCATGCTATAACCAATGTATCAATACTCTTCACTAAAGTGTGCGTCTATCAATGCTCCACAACATAGGGTGAGCATGAACCTATTTTACACGAAGTCACGCCTTACCACTCCACTTGAGATTTTGTGATTTATAGCTTTTCTTTCCCAATGAGACAACAACCATGAGAACACCAACTACAATCTTTAAATACCCATCTTAGGCAAACTATCAGCTTATTTATACACAGAGCTAGGTTGAAAATAACCAACCCTAACACAAATTCTAAATCTGTATGCCAACTTTAAAGTTTTAACCAGTTAATTTCTCAACAATGACAGTGTTGTTATTCAAACCAAAAATAACTGTAACAAAGAACAAAACACATTATGTCATAAAATACAAAGCAATAATCAATAGCTTTTAACATCACGAGCCACAATCTGAAATCCCAAACATATCACTACACCTCTCCTTTGGGTAGAGTATGTAGAATATGCAAGGTATTTGTAAAAGCATAAAGGCCTTTCAGGAATACCCTAACTTCAGAAGTCACCCCCTTTGGGCAGGTAAACTTCTTAGACCAAAATATTCCCCAATCTACAGATGCTCTCATGCCGATTCTAAATTAAAACATACAACAACCTTCTTTGGGAAAACGGTTGTAAACAATAATTATGAGCTATTCTAAAAACAAATCTTGTAAATTGTCATGGATAAAATCACTTTAGTGAATATTAAGCCATACCGATTCATAAACAAAATCATTAATTGCCCTAGCCATAACAGTATCCACTAAAGGCACACTGAATATTAGCACAGAAACTAAAAGTTCCATATTTATAGATCTTAGCTCATGAAATTGTCACAAATTACATTCTTTCCCAAGTTATAATTTCCAAAAATTTCAAATAAAATTCAAATCTAACTATGCAAGTTTAAACATATAATCAGAAAATCAAGAGCATAAATTTCATTATACTAATCAGAGAATACATATTGCCATTGACTTCAAAACATCATATATTATCTTTCCAACAAATATTTTAATCATTTTAATAGCAATATATATATATATCAAGAAGAGGACATAAATAAGCCTCGTAGGACGGCGTAATCGTTCAGGCCCTTGTCTTATCTCTTGTAGAGCCCAGTTTGAACCTTACTTGCTAATGTTTTATTTTTCAGAATTCCCTTAAACGGGCTACCACTAGCAACGCGGCCCGAACATCAGAGTAGCCCACATGCTTAATAAAAATTAAGCCCAAAACAGTTTGCAGCCATCCCGCAAGAAGGGCCCAGGCGGTTCAATAAACTTGCATAAAATGTGATGCCCTTCTTGTCGTGGGTTTCCGCCATGGGAGCTCAGAGCTCCCTGTAACCCTTCTTTTATTTTTTATTTTTAAAAAAGGCGACAACTTGATACAGGGAAGGAAAGAAAATTTATAACCACCAAAAGATCCAAAACATAATCGTAACAACATAGTCAGATTTCCCCCAAAATCTCAAAAATTTACAGTAGAACTGCAACTGTATCAATTGTATAACACCCAACAATTACAAATTTGAAAATCTGACATCAACGCAAGGTCTAATTTCATGGAATCAAAAAAATCGCATATGAACCCGCTGAAACTTTAAAACCTTAATCCTCCCTTCACGTATCTATGTCCCAGAAAAGCCCCAGATCGAATCAAACTTGATTTACATACGAAATAATAGAGAAAATATTCAAGTTTTTAAGGTTAAAAATTAGGGTTCATGAAAAAACTCATGTAATTGGGTCCTAAATTCATATAAGATGGCTCTAATACTACATATAAAAATAAATTAAGGGCCTCATATGAATTTAGAGAGAGTTGATATAGTACACTAATAGGTTTAGAACTTAGAGTGAATTATCAATCATTTATTGACAGCTAGTTTCATAATATATGTTTAAAAATTTATTACATATAAATAACAACTAATAAATACTTGACAACTTACATTGAGTATTAGTATTTAAGAAAAAATATAAGTATTAGAGTAATCTCTGAATTTAAAATACCTTAATTAACAAGTTAGAGTGCGTACTTTATTTGTCATGATAATTATCAAAAAATCTACAATGAGTTAGGTCTTTATCTCATTTTCTAAGTCTTAATACGATTCTTAATGGGTAAAATCGACAATGTAATATGATATCTCAACTCTAGTCAAACCTTCCTATTACGAGCCTATATGGTTAGGCTTATAGTAATAATCATCTGTCACATTAGCTTAAAAAAAATCTAAAATAATTAATCACCAACTTAAAAATTCATATTATCTCTCATATAAATTGACCATCAATTTATTTTATTAAAATATAAAATAATATTAATTAATAATTACACATAATAATAAAAATATTCCAACAATTTTTTCTACAAATCCCTGTTTTCTGCCTCTATTTCACCACCTTTTCGATTTTCACAACTAGATAGAATTGTTGCAATGTCAAAAAGCTAATAATGAGCTCTCATATTTTTCTAGAGGCTAGAGCCCACTTGTTTATTTTGAAGTTTGGGTTCATAATTATCCCCCACTAATCCCCAAATTAAGGGTAGGAGGTAAAGTTAACCGGATGTGTCCAAGAGATCAAAAAAAGAAAAAGGGGGGTGGGAGGGGGGGGAGTGGGGCTGGAGCTAGATCCTAATCACGAATGGTTTACAGTGCATATTGGATACGATATTAAGACCACTACATGACTGCAAGGTCTAATTAAGTCCCCACCTTGCATGCAGGCAGATGACATTTTATCTACTTTCCTACCTACTATGTGATTTCCCAGCAAACATTACACACAAAACATTTGCACTAAGCAAAAATCTGCAAAGCTACGACCCTATATATGATAATAGGCTACTCGAAACACAGGATTGAAACAAAGGCTTGAAGCATTGTGCATAGGACGCTTAGCTCTTTTAAGCAATTTGCTGAAACTAACCTTAAAGTTGCTTTCAGATGCACAAATATTGCTCCTTCATATAGGTGAAAGTGCTTAGTGATCTGAAGCACTTTAGTCACACGTAAAAGTTGCAGACACGAAAGAGGGAAAGTTCAAGCATGTTGCCAATTATTTAAATACGTTCACTAACACATTGTCATGGTCCAAATATTGATTAATTGAGACTAATAACTAATTATCACTGGGAAGAAATATTTAAGTTGGCAAATTTTTATAAAGTTGATATAAATATTATTTTGACTAAGGTCTTGCTGTACGGGTTGGATGGAACATGCCCATGTTTGTATAAACTATATAAAGTACACGTGTCTGTGTGTCAAGGTGAAAAATTTCACAGCTGGAGACAAAATTTATATTCTTCTCTCTTCTAGTTCCTCGATTTATTCATTTATTGGAGCATGCAAACGAATTCCATGTGTGGTCCTCCTAAGTCTGAACTTAATTGCATGTGGCCTTGGTTTGATTTGAGGTAGACTCCTTCCTCATAAAAATAAAAGTAAAAGAACAAAAATGCACGTGGCACATATATTCATATGTGACCTCATAACAAAATAATAAGGGTATCACTTAATTATTTCGTGTATTAATTGCACATATTTTGTGTCATAGATTTATACTACGTACCACTTGTATTTAATTTTAATAACGGATGTTGACTTAAAAAATTAGAAAAGTTCATTTCTTACTTTAATATCTTAAGTTTAAATTCGTTGATAGGTCATGAGAAGTTAAATTCTTATAAGTTTGCTAGATCCATTGTAAATAAAACAACTCAAATAAACTCAAGAAACAAAAATATTGACACATTTCAAAAATCTCTTATCCACGGGGCAGAGTTAAAGGTCTTTATTGGAGGACAAAGAGAGAGAAAATATTTTATTTGGAAATTCAAATGAATTTTTTAAAATATTTAAATAAAAAAAAGAATTCATGACCCCCAAACACAAACTACCTGCCACCCCCCTGCTCTTATTATTTATCACTATTAAAAAATGAATTTGTATTGTATTTTTCTTCCTTTTACAACTAGGGAGAAAAAGAATAGTTGAGTGCATTAAAATGATTGGTCAGATTTATCCTAAAAATTCATTGATTTTAGATATGATAAAAAAAAGGAAAATATTTTACCTGTTTAAAAATTATGTCGTCCTGACAAAAATAAGAAACATTGCGGAAGCGAACAAAGGCTTCAGATGTTAGGAAATAAAACTCAAAAACAGAGTTTACTTTATATATATATATATATATATATATATATATAGTAGAGATTCACTTACAACAAGTATAAGTCTTGATATACTTACATCACTCAATAATTTTTTGTAGAATATGAAATTAATAAATCTAACCGTTGAATCATATGTTATTATTTTAATAACCATGCATATCAAATTTTAAATAAATCGGATATATATAGCTATCTAATCTAATAGTAGAAAATTTACTTATATTTTAAAATCATATTATATGTTAAAATAAAGTAATGCGATGAAGTATAAAATAATTTTTTAATTGTAAGAAAATTTATGAAGTTGATCTATCTTATAAGAACTTTTAATTGAACGGTTGAATTGGTTAAATTTACATTTTATAAACAATTATTGAGCGGTGTAAGTGTGTCAAAACTTACATTTAGTGTAAGTGGATCTCAACCTATATATATATATATACACTAAGTGGATCTCAACTATATATATATATATATATATATAAACAAGAGCGTATAAAAAACCCTACGGACTAGAAAAATTCAGTCTCCCTGTGCTTTATTGAGCTTGATATAGCCATTTTGAGTACCGCTTTGCTAGTGGTTTTGGCATATCAATATGTGTTTGATTGTTAGTTGTTCTTTGTTTGAAGTTAAGTGTGGCCACCTCAATGCCAATCTAACTAAATGTGTTAATTATATATGGTTGTAAATATAACGTTGTGTAAGTACCAAGTAATATTATTATTTTAAAGCCTATCATCTTAGAGGTTAAGAGCGAATATTCTCAAATATTGTTCTATAGTAAGAACTATGACTTTTAATTTTTTTTGAAAGAGATTTTATAAGTTGTACAATTTTTTTATTTCAAAAAAGGTAAAATGAATGAATGTGTTTAAGAGAACGTTTGACTATTTCAAAATTATGTTTGGAGGTAAAATTTATCTTACACGTTGTGCTAACATGTTTAACAACTTCTAAACAATAATTATATTTGACTGCAAATATGATTTTAATACTCCAAACGTGAAATTAATATTTTGTTACTTTTACAGTGAAAAAATTCATTTATATGTGTATTAACAAGAATACCTTTGTAATATAATATTGTATTATTATTTTAATAATATTTAAATAAATATAATATAATAATTTTTAAAAATATTATTATAATTATATTCAAAGTAATTTTATTTTATAATATCTTAAATTAACTTAATTTTTAAAAGAATATTTTTTACTATTAATTTATTTATAATCAATATTTTTAATATTAATTTATTAATAATTTAACTTAAAATAATTCATATTTTTTTAACAATTACATATTCAAAAATAATTTTTATAAATATTATCAAAATAACATTCATTTTAATAAAATTAATTTTTAAATATAAATTTTTAAATATAAATTACTTCACTCAAACTCTACTACTAAAATTAAATTTACAGAAAATTATGGGGTTACCAAGATGCAAATTACAAAGAAGAAACGACGCCCAGTTTGTTGATTTTGGTCCAAGTCCCTCGACTGGATATTTCCACCTTTGAGGAGCAATACTATGCCTTCTCATCTGCATGCCTAGGTTGGCTTTTTCATGCAACATTTCATATCAGAAGATAGCAGCAGGCCTAGATAGGCATGCTTTGCTGTTACTGAAAATTTGGGTTGGGATCTTATGTCCTCAGATATTCCATATTCTGAAACCAGGACTTTTGATGGTATCTGTGACACGATTTTTTACATGTCTATTATGGATGTGAACTCCTAGGATTGATAAACTTTTTTGTTTTATTAGTTAACCAAAGAAATTGTACTATAAATCAGCACCAATCAAGTATCTGAAGGAATCAGTCATGCAACTTCTTTAGGGCAGAGGGGCTGCCTCCAATTGTTATATATATATATATATATATATATGTACGTTGAATTATATTGTTATTGGTTTAAATTTATGATATTTTTTATTTTTTGATTTTTATATAAACATGTTAGATATATAAATTCTCTTGAGATAATTATTGTCAAAATAAAATAATCTTTTATTTAATTTTATGTTTATTTTATAAATTTAAACCTAAATTAACTTAGAAATAAGGTTAAACTCATAATTTTAAAAAATAATTCTTTATTTTAATACTAATAATTTCTTTTATGATAATTATAAATAATATTAAATTAATAATTTCTCAATATCAAATTTATTGTTATCAAAAAGATTAAAAAAATTTATTTTTAGAATTTCTATCTCTTAATTACATACCAAATTTTAAAAATTTATTAAAATAAGAAAATAATATATATATATGTTCTCATGACTTAAGTATCTTAAATTTACCTTCTCTTCTCTTCTCTTCTCTTCTAATCTAGTAGTAAACTTTTTTTTGTTTGTTATATTAGTGTTCGTTTATTTAAAATGTTTACATGTTGGCACGACACCCGATATCATTTTTATTCGAAGTTCAATTTTCTCCTTTTGTTGACTAATAAGGCAAACATGCCACCGAAATTTTGAGGCAAGTTTGGAATGCCAATAATTCTTGTTATACGCTCCTTCTAGGTTCCAACCCTCAACTCTTTTTTTTTTATAATAACCCTCAACTCTCTTTTTGAATGCATTTCTAATACCTGTTCCACTTTTTGAAAACTATTGAAGAATGTGGTACTGTTACATAAAGTATTCAGTCAGAGCTGCTCCTTATTACATGTAGCCGGAGAATCTTCTGTTTCAGCTACTACACTAGTGTATTCTATTGCTCTCTTTTTTTTTGTAAAGTAGTCACCACTTATGTCGCAGAAGATGCTTTTTTATCATCTCCTTTGCAACCTTGACAACAAGGCGTTCACTCTGCATGGAAGGTTTCGTCAGGTTAGATTCAGCAAATTATATTATTTTATTATTATTTTTAAGATTACTTTCTTTTTAGAGCTTGTTACGTGGACCTTCTTAAATTATGACTTAACAGTTGGAGAAGCAATTCTTTTTTGTCAGTATGTGCATCGTGATCAGTTTTGATTGCAGAGCTAAGGACTGGGATTTGCTCATTGATTGTCCATTTAAAAGGGAACCAATGAGTAATAATATATATTCTTATAAAAGGATAATATTGTAAAAGTGTTAATTAAAATAAATTATATCAATTTAAACTAAAATAAACAACTATTTTTATCTTTTAAAAATATAAGTGATATCAGTTTAATTTTTTAATAATTAGTGATATCAAATTAATCATTTAATATTAATTTTTAACATCAAATTAATTCTTTAATGTATTTTTTAATATTAAATTAGTCATTTAATAATATAAAATAATTTTTTAAAATAACCAATTTAATTTCACATAATTATTAAAAGATTAAACATATATCACTCATATTTTGTGGAACTAAAATAAATGTTTACCCTTTAAACTATTATAGTAATTCAATTTCAATACTAAAAAATATATAGATTTTATTCCAAACACAATAATTTAATTGATATTATAATTGAACAAAGAAGTTGACTTAAACTCTCGCAGGGACTTTGCTCCAAAACAGGGCCTACAATGATTTCATATAGTTATACTAATTACACAAATTTAAAAATGTTCACTAATTATCCGGTATTAAATGTGAAAGTATTGATAAATACCAAAAAAACAAATGTGAAAGTATTGAGGGTGAATGTATGGGCACGAGCCCATTGTTATATCAAACCAAGGTTTTATTTTGATTTATTGCTTGTCCTGATTCTTGACACAAGGTTTTAAATATGTTTTAGTCCCTTATCCTCCGTAACGTCAAGCAGTGTTAGGCTCTCACGATGAGATAAATTATTTTGATATCAATATTTTTTTAGCTAGAAGGTTTCTCTATTATCTTTTTTGTGAAAGTACCAATACTCCTTTATAATAAATAGTTAATATTTGATTTTGTGTATTATTTAATTAAAATATGATTATTTTATTTATATTTTAATACCGATATTCTTATAAAAATGAAATGGTACCAAAAGAATTTCCTTTTAGATATATTAATATTTTGATGAGTTATTAAATAATTATAGAAGCTTATCTCGTATCTTTTTTTTGTGAAGGTATCAATATCCTTTTATAATTAGTGATTAAAATTTGGTCACACGTCTTATTTAATTGTAACATAATTATTTTATTTATATTTTAATATTTATATTTCAACAAGTGAGACATGTGACTAAATATTAATCACTAAATACTAAGAGTACTAGTACTCTTATAGAAATAAATGGCACCAAAGGAATTTCTATTAATTAATAATTATATTTTTTTGTGAATAATTATTAATAAATTTTAAAAAAAACAAAAAACAAATCATGATACTCAAAGGAAGAAAAAAAAGACTCTTAGCCAAAAAAATTTTAGATAAGAGGGTGACTAGAAATTATGTGAACTAGTTGTAAACGAATTTTTTTTAATATTTAATTTGTTTAGAGAGTGATTGTCATATAAATATATGCATCATATAAGTTTTATATTAATACAATTAAGAAATACATTTCAAGCATAAAGATTAACCAAATGGCCAAACTTGTACCAACAAAAATAGGAAATTGATTAACACATCCAATAAAAAAGAAAGTCCTATTATACGTAAAACTTAGCTGAAAATGTCAACTAATATAATGAAACTGAAATTTTTTTTTCTATTTATCACCTATGAATTGAGAAATTGTAATGACAGTATTGCGATTCTAATGCTTTGGATGACAATGAGAGTCATTAGCATTGATCGAACCGAGGCCAGACTAAACATGACCGAACTAGACAAGATCGAACTAGGCCGGACCAAATCTAATCAGACTGAGCCAGACACAATCAAATCGGATTAGACCTAACCAAAACAAACTCACAAACCAGATTAGACTAGACCAGACTGAATCGAATAAGATCAAACCATATCATACCAAACCGAACCAGACTAGACCTGACCTTACCAAACCATGCTAGACAAGACTAGACCAAAACATACTTGATCAGAATTGTCCAGATCAGACCTGACTAGATAGTACCAGATAAGACCAAACTGAACCAGACCTGACCCGACAAGACCAGACCAGACTAGTCTAGATCAAACTAGATCATAACTGACCTGGCCATACCAGACTTGACCAGATCAGATCGGACCAAACTAGACTAAATCAAACAAGACCAGATCAAACCAGACCAGACCAAACTGGACCAGGCCAAGCTTAAACCAAACTGAACTGAAAGAGACCAATCCAAATCAAATCAAATGAAACCAGGCCTAACCATAAGAAACCAGATCAGACCAAATTGAACCAGGCCAGACCAAACCAGAACGTACATACCAGACTCAATCAGACCTAACCCGATCGAACCAAACTTGACCAATGTCATCTTATACAATAAAAACGAAGGGATGGCACTGAGAGCCAATAGTCATACTTTTATCCTTCGTCCTGAAAATTGCCATGGCCATATTATGACATGGAGGATTCCAACCCAACGCAATATGAGAACCAACTGTAAAAATACATGATAGATTGTGACAGGAGAGTTAGGGTGGAAGTTTCAAGTGCTTAGTTGAGATGTTCACAAGACAAAGTAACTATGAGGCTTAAATCATTGGTGCTCATTCATCTTAGTAACTAATGAGGCTTCAAATGGTTAGAGCTCATTCATTTGAGTAATTAAATAGGCATTAACTATTGATGATTCAAATGATTAGAATTCATTCATTTGAATTACTAAGGAGCGTATGTAATTAAACCTATAACAACGTGAGTGAAATGATTCTCAACTGTGGAGAGAAGAGAAAATGGAGTTAATGTGACTCTTTAGAGGTGAAGGAGTTGAAGTAGAAATTGAAGGCCTATGATGAGGTGGTTCAAGGAAAAAACTAAAAATAAGTTGATATGGCACTGCGCGAGAGCCTAACATAACTGAAGTGACATTACATTAGCCCGTGAGCCAAGATTTATATATTATTAATAGGTTGTGACCGGTTATGATAAGGGAATGCCTTTCTGGATGCTTAGTGTGTATTTGGATTAGCTGTTAAACAAAGATTATGTTAAAAATTGATTATGTGTATAATCAATTTTTTATAAAATCAATTATAAAAAAATAATTATGTTTAAATATGTTAATTCATAAGCGATTGCAAGATAAAAAGTTTTGTTTGAATTGTATGAAAAAATTACTTTTATGTATTGAATTACCAAAAGAGATATGTAATAAAAAAATTATTTGATTGAAGGTAAATAAATATTTCTCTTCCAAAACTTTTGAAATATTTGAAGTCAAATAATTAATTTTTGAAATAACACCAAATTTTTTGCTTTTAGAAATTTTTTTAATATAAAAAAATAATTAATAACTTTTCATAACAAAATCTAAACATATTAATTTTTTTAAAAACAAATTTATAAATAAAAAATAATTATTTTAAGTAATTAAGCAATTACAAAGACGCTGCTATGCAGAGACGCAACACATGGAGATGAGAAAGGGAAAAGCTGATCATGTGAGCAGCACGTGATTAGTGAAAATGGACTTGCCCTTCACCAATGCCATTGCCACGTCACCGCCTTGTCATCGGCTAATCATAATCTATTTTACACCAAATCAATTTCTCAAAAAAAAAAAAAACAATACTCCATTACAATCCATTTAAGTGCACACAGCAGCAGTAAAAAAAAATTGAACTTAATTGTTCTGATTAAAATTTATGAAATAAAATAGTGAAATTACTAAAATTGATTGACTTAAAAAATTAAATAATTTAAAAGTAAAATTAAATTTAACTTCAATTTATAACTTTTAACCTATACTCAAATCATTTTTTTTGGTATAATTCTCAAATCACTTTTTACCTCAATCACGTACGCTCCAGAGCTAGGTGGCTATCTAGATCACGGAGTTTTTACAAACTTTTAATAATTATTATTATTATAAATAATTTTTTAATAATATAATAATATATTATCAAATGATAATTTACGTTACACTAAATCAAAATTAAATCTAAAATAAATTATATTATCAAATCATTCATTATTACGTTACTCTTCAACTCCCTGTCTGTTTGGCGTTTGCGTCCGAGTACCCTGGTAGTGTGACTCCTTCTTTAACGCTCACTTAATAGCACCACTGAACATGGTTTGTCCAAGTTAGTTGTCGCGTTCTCCTAGAGTGTCTTTAGATAAGTTTTTTTTTTTAAAAAATTATTTTCATAAATTTTTATTTATATTTAGATAAATTTTTTTAAAAAAGTAAAAATTAGAAAAAAAACTTAATTATTATTATTTTTTAAAAATTAATAATCCTCAACTTTAAAAAAAAGAATGAGGAAAATTGATTTTTAATATAATTTATTGACAAAAATATAATTTATTTTTATTAAAAATTACATTTCTTATTTTTTTTCTTGTAAATCCTACCTCTATTATTCTAAATATATTTTTAGTAATTTTGTTATAAAAAAATTCTTTTGTTCTTTCTTATCCAAAACAAATTTACAAATATTTTTATTACTTAAAAATAATTCACAAACATTACATCTAAATATAAAATAATTTTTTTAAAAATAAAACTCTCCAAAAAAAAATCTATAAAAAAAATCATTTTTTTAAAAATTAATCCAAGCCGTAGTCAAAAGCCAAAGATTCTTTATTTCTCCAAACACCACTCTTTTTTAAATGGTCACCATGGTCCATGTTCTATATTTGAGTCCCGTTGTCTCACTTCCTCCCTAATGTGCTCACTGACACCATCCTGTGCAAATTGTCAAAATCCTTCTGTGTGATACGCAGCAGGAGTGGCATTCAGAAATGCTCTTCATGCTGACATTTGTACTTTATAATTTTCAGGGTATCTGATGGAATCTTTTGAATTTTCTTCTTCTCGAAAACAATTTAATTACGTCTCTCTTCTGCAATATGTTTTCCTCTTAGCCCTTTGATTCATAGTAGCTTCCTGGAAACGGGAATGAAATTTCAGGACAAAAAAAAGGTGTTTGCTTAAAGCAGAAAAGTAATAGTAGTTGGTATGATATCTTTTCTCTTTCTCTCTGCTTTCGCTTAGGAAAAGGAAGGAGAAGATGGCAAAGAGAAGTATGGAGCCTTTTGGGAATGAACATTCTAAAAGAGTTAAGTTGAAGAGTTCAGAAGCTTGGGAGTCTAGTTGTTGAAGTGTACCTACCAAGGAGGAAAAAGTGAAAAGGGGGAAACATTTAAGGATAATATGCCAACAGTGTGGTTCTCTCTGAAGAGGTCTCTACACTGCAAATCAGAGGCATCAGATGTTCATGACCCAAAATCAAGGAAGCACTTGAGCACAGTCTTGACTAAAAGGGCAGGGAGGTCAGGCTGTTCCAGGTCCATAGCAAATCTCAAAGATGTCATCCATGGAAGCAAGAGACATCTAGAGAAGCCACCAAGTTGCAGTCCAAGATCCATAGGGAGCAGTGAGTTCCTCAACCCGATAACCCATGAGGTGATTTTGAGTAACTCAAGGTGTGAGCTGAAAATTACTGGCTATGGAGGATTCCAAGAAGGGGTTGGCAGTGGTGGGGCTAATGGTGCTGGAGGTGGTAATAATGGTGGTGGTAGTGGTAGTGGTGGTTCAACCTTTGTGGGCACTTTAAGGCCTGGGACTCCTGGCCCCGGAGGGCACCCTACAATGCACTACTTTAACCCATCTTGTAGGACTTCATCCACTCCTCCAAGGAAATCTCCTTTCCTTTTATCAGATAAAGAAGGGTCTGGTTTGCTTGGTGGTGGACTTCATTCAAGCAATAGATTGTCTCTCGAGACAGATTCTAATGGGTCTTCTACTTTGACTTGCCACAAATGTGGAGAGCAATTTAACAAATGGGAGGCTGCTGAAGCTCATCATCTCTCCAAGCATGCTGGTAACCATTTTTTTCTTCTCAGATATCTATTGTGCCCTTATCTGGTATACATGGTTTCCATCTTCAAGTGGAGAACGTCCACATTATAGCCGCCTTTATGCTTGTAACTTTCACTATAGCTTTGGCTGTTTGTTTTTGTTCCAATTGTTATCTAACCCCTCATAGTAGGTTGCCCAAACATTCTTCTGACCATAAACTTTCTGGCCACATTTATATAGATATACATGGATTTTCTTAGGATTCTCTTGCAACTTTACCTTCAAACATCTAGGAGAAACAGTATATCTCTCTCTCTCTCTCCCCATTTTTTTTTTGTTTCCTCTTCAACCGGCAATTCCCCATTAATCTGCATTGTTGAAAGTAATCAAAATTCAACAGTGTTTAGTGACTTCAAGTTGGTTGCTATTTTTATGTTGTTTTCACATATTTCAAGTTTCATCCATTTCAATGTTTTTACATATTTCAAGTTTTTCTTTGACAGTTACTGAACTTGTGGAAGGTGATTCATCAAGAAAAATAGTGGAGATCATATGCAGGACGAGCTGGTTAAAGTCTGAAAACCACTGTGGCCGAATTGAGAGAGTTTTGAAAGTCCATAACATGCAAAAGACTCTGGCTCGATTCGAAGAGTACAGGGAGACGGTGAAAATCAAAGCTAGCAAACTCCCCAAGAAGCATCCTCGGTGCCTGGCTGATGGGAATGAGCTTCTGAGGTTCTATGGTACCACTGTTGCCTGCTCTCTTGGTCTCAATGGCTCTTCCAGTCTCTGCCTATCTGAAAAATGCTGTGTTTGTCAAATTATCAGAAATGGATTTTCTTGCAAGAAGGAGCTCAAGGGTGGAATAGGCGTTTTCACAACTTCCACAAGTGGAAGAGCTTTTGAATCTATTGAAAATTTTGACCATGATCCATCACTAAGAAAAGCACTGATAGTATGCAGAGTAATTGCTGGCAGGGTTCATAGGCCTCTGGAGAACATTCAGGAAATGGCAGGTCAAACAGGGTTTGATTCATTGGCTGGGAAAGTTGGTCTTTATTCAAATATTGAGGAGCTTTATTTACTCAATCCTAGAGCTCTTCTTCCTTGCTTTGTGGTAATTTGCAAACCCTGAAGCAAAAGAGTCAAAGTTAAAAATGCCAAGATTAATTGTGTAGTTTTATATATGGATCCCCTTATTTTGGCCTTTCTATGGAGGTTCTTTGCACATCTTTTGAAGAATTTTGATTCTTCTTCCAAGTCACGTGTGCTTCTTTGTTTATCCTATTCATACATTTGTAATTTTTAATGACACTGAAAATTTTCATCTGCACAAGGCTGAAGTGCCCGGAAGACATAAATATGTAAGATAGTGATATCATTCTAAGTCAGCTTAAGTAATTATTATCCCTCCAACATTTCCACTTGAATTGTAGAATTAATGGTCATTGGTCATTGGTCATTGCAGTTGCTTGCATATTATAATTTTCTGTCCGTGTTATATTAATTGAATGTCTAAATTTTTTTGTCTCATTGCAATGGGTAATAACCAACTGACCTGACTAAATTTGGCATATCAAATTGCAAGGTGGAAGAATCCTAGTTGGATGTGCATTTAATTAAGTGTTACAGCCTAGGACGAAGTACGAAAACTACTTGGTTTAGTCTAATGCAATCGAAGATTAGATTCCAATTTTAAGTTCTCATTAAATGACTAAATTGACTGACCATCATTCATGATGATCGGTTGGTTATACTATAATCAGTTCCATCTTAGCCTATATACATGTATATATTATAGTGTGAAATCAGGCAACGTGTTTGACCTTAGCCTTATAAAATAATGGACAAGTACCGTGCCTTAAACTGTGACAGCCCCTACCTTGTGCAAATATTGCAAAAATGTCCCATTTTCTTTTTGATTTAGAAATAACATAAAATAAAGGCATGTGGACTGTGGTCCTTCTTGAATGATTATGGTTTCAAGTTCAGACAGATGATTCCAAACATGAGGACAAATATCAGGAAGGATGAGAAGCATATGTTCACAGTTGAGGCATATATCCCTTGTCCTCTTCTCTTCTTCCCTTCGTGCTGTAAATGCTTTGATAATATTTTAATTGTCAGTTTTCCTTCCTTGGAGCTTATGGATCATCCTGATGTAAGAACAGCAACGGTTTAAGATAAGGTCAGGGACCCATCTCTCATTTCTCTCTCCCTGCTTGTATTTATATGCTGTCCTACAGAAATATGAGTATGAATATGGTAAGTTTATTGGTCACTTTAGGGGGTCTTAACTCCTAATGGCATGTACCTGGGTGTGGGTTGGTAATGACATTTCATTACTGTAACATCTGTACAGCTTTCAACTTCCCATGGCACATGCACCTCATAAATGTGTACTAACCCTCATTACACCACCTCCCTGGTTTGGGAATGGAGGTCATTGAATGAATCTCCATTGGATATTTCAAATTTTGAAGTCAATTATTTTGGCAAAATTGATTGAAAAGAGCATGGTGCAGTTGGCATGAGACATAATTAGGCTGCAACAAATACATAGCCATGAGAAGCTTTACGTCAATCTTCTGAATTCTGACAGTTTTACAAACCATTTGGGGCTTTTCTCTTAAATGTTTGATGCAGACTTCGCCAGTTGCTGATAGCAATGCAATAAAGACGACGGAAAAAATGGTGAAAGACTAACACGTCAAAGACGCCCAATGGCTAAACCTCCCCATAAATGGCTTATATCTGCTATAATAACACTTTGCGAACTTAACCTTTCCCCTTGTGTTTACCCTTGCCTATAACTATTTCTTAACGAATTGCTATCAGCTCTATCTTTAGGATTGCCTTTACATAGCAATGTTTATAATGATTACAGACTTCCCAGTTGGTCAAAATGCACTTCAAACCAGAATACTGAATTACATCCTTGAATTTACACACACAGGATGAATTGGCAAACCAGAGTTTGGCTTTCAAAAGCAAATGAACGTTTCTGTTAACCAAATGAGGTATTCAAATAACAAAATCAGCTAGATAGGAATGGTGAGATGATTCACAACTCCCTAAAATATAACTGCATTATGAAAATTATGCAGGGAGTTAGTTGGCCAGCTATAATTCATCAAAACTTAGATAAATGCATCTTTCAAAGTGATTTCTAATCTTGGTATGTTGAAAGATTTTATCAAATTATTCTCAAAATTTAATTAATCTTTTGTATATAATTTTGGTTTCCATTCTGGACTCTAACCCTATTTTTGAAAGTATAATTAGATCGCCTTAATTCAGGAGGGTGTGCCTCTAGTAGCCTCTCGTTTACCCTTCACTTTACACTACACAAACTCAAATAAGGACCGACCACCATTGAAGTTTGTTGATTCAGATGAGATACAATTATAAGTCCTGGAGTTTTTTGAACTCATCAACACCTTCTGGATGGTGTAATTGCCGTAGATCACGCTTCAAATTTTCGGGACCAGGCCTCTATTTCTATTGACCATTAATGATGGCTAAGAATTATTGTAACCAGGTTAAGAGAAAATAACATATACCAAACAATATTCAAGAAGGAAGTTGGTGATTTAAAAGATAACTTCATTTATTTTGTGCGAAAAAAATACGAAAGTTCAATTACTTAAAATCATGTACAACAGCATTAAAAGACTACTGGCTAATAGGAGGTAAATAACCATAATCTAGGCAACACATAATTGTCTGATGGGTTATATCTTCAAGACCATGCTTGTAACTAAAACCCAAATCTTTTAGCTTCTTTGAGGAAATCTCAGAAGGAACTTTGTCATGATTTTTCTCAGCAATCCTGCATATGTATGTAAGAATAACATAAGCAATGAAAAAAAGAAAAAATCCATATGGAAATGAGTCTACTGATAGAAGGGAAGGACATTACCTTTTCATATTTGAGTAAGAATACTCTTTGGCAAGAAGATTAACCAACTTAGACAGTGGACAACTTTGGCTGCTGCACATGTATCGACCTTCTGCTTTAGCATGCTCCATTAGGAATATGTGGGCACTGCATATATCTTCAATGTGAACTAAAGCGATTGACCCCCGTCCATTTACAGCAGATAATATCTTGAAGAACTCAGTTTCATCTACGTATAAGATCAACATGGTCAAACATGGCCACATGATAAATAACTCATAAATTAAAGTAGAATTTTAAGCTCACGAGTCTAATGCTGTATATTTTATGATGCACATTGAAGCATAGATATTCACAGTTTTGGGGGAATTTGGTATGAAAGATCCTTAAGTTTACACACGAAATTTCCAGTATGAAAAACATAAAATTTCATGCGGATGGGTGGCCACTCATGAGAACAAATTTCTGGAAATAAAAGTTCTTGAGAAAAGATATTTAATGCCCATCAATTTTTAGTAATATGGCTTTCATTTGAAACACAGTTATAGACATACATACAAGGTCAAGGAGTTCTGGGTAACATACTAAAATATAGATAATTCATTTTCTTTTCTTGGACAAATTAGCTAAGAAGCTAGTAATTTCCTCATAAATATATGATTTTTCAATGTATATGGAATATGGATGAATAACAACATGTAGATTGATGGTAAAATAACCTGTTATTGGTGACAGTAGAACTTTAACACTTGATGGTACATTAGCAGTGAAGAATGGGCCTGCAACAGTGGTTGCTATGACTGACACGAGATCAATGCCATTCTCTTTTGCAAATTTAAATGCTGCTTCTTCTGTTAGAAGCTTTGAAAGTGCATAAACCTGCCACAGCGGAAAAACGCTCAAGGAAGCAATTTTGTGTACAATGCAAGCCAACCAGGGAAAACATTACTTACCCATCCACTTGCTTGTGTATTCCATACATGGTCAGTTTGGATTTGGCAAGATTCATCGACAATAGGTTTCCACTTCCCATTGCTGTCTTTGGCAGTAATGGTACTTATGGAAGATGTGAAAACAACCCTTTTCACTGAATTGGATTTCAAGCAGGACTTGAGAAGGTTTAAGGTTCCTTTGATTGCAGGATCAATTATATTTGCTTGAACATAGGCCTCTGCAAGTTCAACACAGAGCACAAGTCTCAGTAACCATTCCTCAAAATGTCCAAAGCTTTGTGTATTTCAGTTTTCATGGAAAGCATTGTTCATGGCATTACCAATGTTTTCTTTCTCATCAACACTGAATTCCATTGAAGCTGCAACATGAAAAACTCCATCACAGCCTTTTACAGCCTCATCGAAGCTTCCTTCTTCATGCAAATCTGCTTTGAAAAATCTCAATCGGTCACCACCCGTCCACAATGACAGGAGGTGTAATGACTTTGCTGTTACATTAAGGCAAGATGAAGTGAAACATTTACTGATAATTAATACAATTTTATATCAGACAAAATTCAACCTATACGATATTAACTATGGGTTTAATTTTAATCTACTATCAGTGTTACACTGTTATCTAATCATGTATTGCTATGTCACTAAAGTAGTTTGACTATTATATTAATTACTTAAGAAATATAATTATTTAATAATGTGCTAAAATATGATTAGACGACAATGTAAATAGTTGATCAAAATTAAATCCATTAACTATTCAAATAGGGAAGAAACTAATTTGAATTTCATTAGCTCATCAGATGCAACTAAAATTGTTGGTCATAATGATTAATTCAGTTTCTGTTATCACCCTTAATCGTATTGGAATTGGAATACCTTTCCGCAATTCTATTAAAATTAAGCGAACCACCCTGTTGCCAGAAGAGATTAAATTTTCTCCATAAAGATGATTGGGTTACATGTTGATTGTGTTATTTTTCTTCTTTTTGAGTTTTCTTCTAAAAGTGAATATGTTTTGTATTCAAAAGAAAGATCTCTATATAAAATCTCCTGAGAAAAGGGAACATGGCTTTGACTAATATGATACATCTATATTAGTTTAAGGCTTCAAGCAATATATATAGATTTAATTTTAATTCATTATTATTAGAAAAAAATTTATTACTCAATTATATATTACTATGTCATTAATTTTTTATTTTCACTAATTATTTCAAAATTTATATTTCTTTAAAATAATTTAATAACACATAATTGAATTATAATATAATTTTTTTTACACTAATAATATATTAAAATTAAACTCATATATTATATTCAATGGTGGGGTAAATTATGTCAATCATCAATAAGAACTAATTATTTCCATTCCTTGACACGTGTTTGCTCATGTGTTAAATTATTTTATAAATTCACATGGTTATATATATATTTTTGAGTAAAGATTCATTTTAATATTTAAAAAATAAATGTTTCGAATTAGGTCTTTCAATCATGTATTCATTGGATTAATGTTTACTAAAAAAAATATAAAATTTGAATATCATAATAAAAATTTAATTTTTTTTAATAATATGTTAATATATTATTAAATAATAAAATAAAATTTCTTTATACTAATAATAAATCAAAATTAAACTTATATTTTCAACGTAGTTAGTCATAATTTCTCTATCCATATCATATATCATATCTCGATTCAGTTCAATCAAGCTTAGCAAAATTCAACAAAGGCATAGTTGAAATTAATGGCAAAAAATAAAGATCGAAATTAGTTTTAAAGGGATATCTCAAAAGAAGGATGGCTATCACTTATCATATGGGTCTTGCCTTGAAGTCAATTAATTCCTTTAATATGGCAGGGCCCAGGTGAAGACAGAGAAAGAGCTCAAATAAATAGCTGACTTCGGAACTTGTGCCGTTTTGAACTTCAAGACGTCAATTCTTTTTTCTTTTTTCAAAATAAAAATTCAAGCTATTTTTTATAATAATTATTTACTATTTTAAAAAATGAATTACACATTCAAAATATAAAAAATTAATAGATTTAATTTTAATTTATTATTATTTAATTATATACTAACACATTATAAAAAAATTAAAATTTTAAAATAATTATAATAATAATCAAACTCTTTTAATGATTTGATAATATATAATTAAATAACAATGTAAATTTTTTTTATACTAATAATAAATCAAAATTAAACTCAAAGTTAATATAATTTTTATACATAAATATTATTCATATAATATTACATTTTTTTCATTAATCAGTCAAAAATTTATGAGTTTAATTTTGATCTACTGTCAATGTAAAGTTTTTTTATACTGTCACCCAATCATATATTGCCAAATCATTAAAAAAATTTGACTCTCATAACAACTTTCTTAAAAGTCTAACTCTTTTAATGATGTGTCAATACATGATTGAATAACAGTGTAAAATTTTTTTACACTGATAATAAATGAAAATTAAATTCAAAATTTATTTCATAAAATGATAAACAATGCTAAAAAATAGGCGCTGATACAAATATAAACTATGCTATGTCTAATACTCCCATGAGAATTGAACTAATAACTGGAAGAATTTAATTTTAATTAACTGTTAGTGTAAAGTTTTTTTACACTGTCATTCAATCATGTGTTGATACATCAATAGAAGAGTTAGACTTTCTAGGTGGTTGTTGTGATAGTCAAACTCTTTTAATGATTTGACAACAAATAATTGGATAACAGTGTAAAAAAACTTTACACTGATAGTGGATCAAAATTAAACTCTACCTGAAATTTAGAGTAATTTAAGGAAGCCATAAGTTTAAACTTTTGTGATAACATTGTACCAAAAAAATATATGTCTAATATCATTAGTAATTAATTAAAGACAAATACTGCTCTTCAGGTCTAAAGTAAATTTAAATCAAATTTAAATAATAAAAATTTATTCTTACACATCACTTTATTTTATATATCACTTTTCACCTTTAAATTTTAAATATTTCGTATAAATAAATCCACATACCTGTAAATATTTTGTGCACCATCCTCATGTAATAATTAAAGTAGTATAAAAATAGACAAAAATCATACTTTATTTTTCATTAATTTTTTATCCTCAATTTAATCTTTTACATATTAATTTTATAATTTATCACTCACTAATCAAAATTCACAATTTAGTTTTTCATGAGACAATTTTTTATCACTAAAATACTAAATTAAAACAAATTTTGATTAGTAAAGGATTATATTGTAAAAGTTAATATGTGAAGGATTAAATTATGAAAACAAAGTTAGTGAAGGATCAAAATAAACTTTTTCTCAATAAAAAGTATGTTAAAAATAAATCAACCCTTGTACATGAATTAAGTAATAATGTAAAGGTGTTATAAAACACAAAAGGGGCAAATATATCAACTCCCCCCCCTTCACCACACACACATTTATATATGTTATATTATTTATTAAAGTTGGATCGGATAGTAAATTAAAAAAATTTTCGATTTAGGTTTAATTGGTTTAATCATTTAGTTGAATTAGATGATATTATAATTATGTATTAAATAAATATATATAATTCATAACACACATTACTAATAATAAAATATATAATAAGATTTTAGAGTTTCAATTTTTAAATCTCATATCACTCTTAGTTAAATATTCAAGTGATTAAAAAATTAAAAAAATTAAAAAAAATATACAATTGATCCAACCAATTTTATCTGATTTTATCTAATTTTAATTAGTTTAATCTGATCCATGAATTCAATTCTAAGATTAAATTATAACCGATTCGGATAACCTTGCATATTATAACTTCGGTTTAGACTTTATTGTGTTGTTTTGTCCATGACAAAATCGTACGTTCCAAGTTTGTGTGAATGTCTATGTTTCATAGTCTTATTTTACAACTTTTTTATTGCTCCTAAGGACGGAAAGTCTTAAATCACCTGATCGATACACCTCACGTACCAAACCGACAGGTTCTTTGTGCATTTTTATTTATTGATAAAAAGTTTAAGGAAAATTATCTTATTTCAAGTGCAAGATGTGCCACAAGTATTAATGAGTTGTTACATTAATATTTATAAATAATTTATTAATATATAAAGAGAAAAATGTATATAAACTATAAGGTATTTGTAAATAATCACGAATTTTTAATTCTACTAATTACGTTTTTAAATTTGATGAATTCATATAATTAATTCTTCTATTCACTTACTTATAGTTAAATTTTTAACAATATGTGACCAACAAATGATTATTTAACATATGACTAATTTATGGTAATAATTAAATTTAAAAATTAATTTTAACATGTAATTATTTAAGTATTGCTTATTTTTTATTTATTTTCTTATTATATATTATTTAATCAATTACATGTTAAAATTAATTTTTAAATTTAATTATTATTATTTAAATACATAGATCAATCATATGTTGACACATGTTTTAATAATCATATAGTGGTCACACGTAGTTAGTGATTTAAGATAGAAAGATTAATTGCACGAATTCATTCAGTTCGAAAGACATAATTAATATAATTAAAAGTTTATGAAAAGTTTATGATAACTATTTGTAAACACCTTCAAATTGAGGGAACCTATATGTATTTTTTCATATAAATGATTACTAACAAAATTTGAATCTAAAACTTTTGTATCAATGTTGTTCGATGCTACAAGTTAATTTAAGATAGTTATCTTATTTTATGCATTTCTAAAGATCCCACAATAATTAATGAGTTTAATTTTGATCTACTGTCAGTGTAAAATTTCTTTACACTGTCATCCAATCATGTATTGTCAAATCATTAAAAGAGTTTGACTATTACAACAACCACCTAAAAAATCTAATTCTTTTAATGATGTGTCAGCATATAATTATATGACAGTATAAAGAAACTTTACATTGACAGTAAATTGAAATTAAATTCAATTAATATATTTAATCTCTTGTGCTTAGGTTGCCATGTGAAACTCATTCATAGCCTATTAAGTACTTGTCTTAATATATCAGTCACTTAATAATTCTTCTAGACTGGATTTCACAATTTTCCTTTTTTACACTTGCATATATAATTTTACTGTAGCATTTCCTTCTTCCAAGCTCTAGAAAGTCCAATCTAGCTTTCCGCTGATAGGAGATCATGGCTATTTGGATTAAAGTATAGTTTTTCTCATCCCACCCTTCTTTTCTTCAGTTGATGAAGTCCTTTACTTTAATCACAATTACTTAAAATCAAATGTAATTTCACCTTTTAATTGTAGCCAACCCGTCTCCCTCACCCGAAAAGAAAGAAGAAAATTGTGTCAATTTGAATATATATGCTTGGTCCCTGAGTTACAAGCGCAACTATCACAACCAGTGCTTGTCCAATTTTCGTTACTGCCAAAAATGATTATGAAAATGGCTACAGAAGTTAAGTAGTACACCATGACAATTTCTGATAACTTCAAGAAACTAGCGAAGTACAAATACTATCACATAAAATTTTTCCTTTCTTAATCCTCTCTCTTGTACTAGTTTGAATCTGTGATGCTACAACAGAAAGGGAAAGAGTGTGGAAGAAAAAGATTACTAACCAGGATCTCTCACAGTGGCATGAACAGTGCACCCTATTTTAAGAAGAGCCTCCACCAACCACGAACCAATATACCCTGTGGCGCCGGTAACGCAGTATGTCGCAGGAGGAGCAAGTCCTTTGCTGGTCACCGTCTTAAGTGCTTCCTCCATTTCCTCCTTTACTTTCTGCTAACAAAGCAAAAGCCAATAAACTAAACCAACCTGATGGAGCCCTTTTTATGAACGGTCTATTAGTTAAGGTTAAGTGTTCTTTAACAATTGATTCTATCTTTAATCAAATATAATATGTGTATTATTATAGTAGTAGGCGAGCATCAAGCACGCACGTAGGCATGTGCTATAAATAAAATATAGAGTGGAGTGGTTTTGAAACGTTTGTACTGAGCTTGACTTTTTATGGTAACTGGTATAATGACACGGAACAAATTGTTATGCTGATGTTATTGTGTTTCCATTCCATGCATTGCCAAATGTTGTGAATTCACTGTGCCCAGCTCCTTTATATAGGATTGTAATTGATGGCATGGCATCCCAAATTTTGTACCATAATTAGCTGTACAATTCCTGTTTATGATTCAAGTATCCTAAATTTGCAAATTTGATTCCTATTCCTTTTTTTTTTTTGAAAGAGATTCCTATTCCTTTATGAATATGATATTTATTTTTTTTAAAAAAAAAGAAACACAAACAACTCTTAGCAGGATTTTAAAATTGTTGTAGATTTATATATTTTTTATGTTAATTTCACATGACATATTTTTTGGGTGCATACATGACATGTTATTTAAAAAAAGAGATAAATACACAAATTTTTTACGCATAAAACTCAATTTGTGTATAAGAAGATCCTACAATCCTTACACAAATTTGTGTATATCTCTTAAAATGAACGGGGCCATTAAAATATGAAATTCTCATATAAAGGGATTCAATTCTAAATTGATGCAAAAGAAATAATGAATTCTTCTATATGAGAGATTGTATATTTAATTTCTCTGAAAATGATATTGTTGTATCATTTCTTAAAGAAAAAATGCAAATCCCAAATTTGTATATAATATAATCAGAATAGATGAGGTCTCGTGAACTGATTTTGGAAAAATATATGGGATTTCTGACACAGGATTTGTGGGGACCCAGTGATGCAGAAGTTTGGTGAATTTGTATAGGATTAACAAGGGAAATTCAACAAAAGGGAAAAGAATCAAAATTTGGAAATGAGATACCGTATCTTAAATTTGGATTTTAGACGACGATGTGTACATTAAATAAATATTCACAGGATAAGCGTGTATCTAACTGATGTTTGGTGGAAAGGATACAGGGAGAGAAAACTGAATTATTAAATTCTGGGGTGACGGAGTGGACAAAATGGAGACTTTAATCAGTATGTGGAATATATGTTAGCTATATATAAACATTTATTGGAACTTTCATTTTGGAATTGAAAAGGCAGAAAATGAATTGTATACTTTATAGATAGAAAGGATTTGGATACCTACAAGTGGTTAATTAAAATAGTAAATGACTCTAATTTTAAATTTCGAAACAAAAGTTTTATTTTTACAGTCATAATTATTAAAAAGTTCATAATTATCATATTTTGAAATTTATACTAGATTAATTTTATATCTAAAAAAATATAAAAATAATTGTGATTCAAAAAATATATATAGAATACTCGTTATTTTTTCTAAAAAAAAGATTTGGATTATATAGTGCAAGCATTATCTAACTTACTTGACCATGCGCGTGGGTTTTTTTAGTAGTATTGACCTGTTCATGGTAGATAATGAAAAGCTTATATGGGAATATTATACCCATTAAACGTTCATCCATATCTTTCGTCTGACGACATGAATTGAGAAAAGTCCAAATCCATTGGCGACACCAAATGATGTGGGATGAGCCTAGCCATTGCAAGGACCAAGTACTATGGCGTAGTCGGTGACAAGTGACAACCACAAGACAAGGGTGGGTCAGTGACAAGTGACAACCACAAGACAAGGGTGGATGTCAATTAGGTGCTCGGCAGTGATATTAGTATCAGCATCAGTCCATGCCATGACTCAAGCCGGGTTGCCGAAGCCCAAAGGGGTGACTATCATTTTCAGAATTCAGACTTTCAGAGTAACGATATTAACATAATTTTTCTAATTACTTGGATGTAGTCAAATCAACAGTTTGTGCACAATTTGTGAAAGGAGATTATGTAAATAACATTATACCTAATCAGTCATCGGCAGCCACGGATGCAGGGTGGGTTAACCCCATTCAGATGCTCCGCATGTCCTTGGTAATATTAAGGGTATATACGAGGTAGAGAATAAAACATGAAAAATTAGGAGACCTGAAAATAGAGTAAGATAAAAAGATTTTGATTTACCCTTATTATCACTTGATGAATGGTGAAAATTAACTTTTAACTTACTTTCAAATATATCAAGTTTTTATTATAATAAACAAGCGTGAAGTAATTTTGAAACAACTACACCCTAAGTAAGTACACAGTAGAATGAAGCCTGGTTACTAAGAGGGTGTCTAGCATTTATCCACTTCAGCATAAAACAAGTTACATTTGTAAACAGAGCCAAATGGTATATTGCCTCCTATTTCATTGTAGTGGACAAAAAGAAGCATTCCTGATTGAATAAAAATTATATATAAAAATTATATATAAAAGGCATATTTAGTGAGAAGAATAGTTTATTGTAAGAGTGCGAAGAGCAAATCTTGATCATTAAATCATCAATGTATAGTCAAGATTAAAACATACAGTGATGTGACCTTTTAATATTTAATCTTGACCATACATAAATGATCCAATGGTTAGATTTGTTCTTCTCACTCTTACAATAAATCATTCCTCTCACTAGATATGTCTCTCTCTCCATATATATATATAACTAATGTCCTATTTTTGAACGTGGTGCACATGAATAATGTCCATACATGACTGTTTCGGAGGGGGAGACATGAGCAATTTCTCCTCAGGAAAGTCAATGGCACAAAGTCAACAACGAACAAATATAAAACAAATTTAATCACTCAGGTTTTGTTTATGGAGATCAACAGACAGAGTAAAAATATACACTGAATAATGAAAAGGAAAAGAGACCACAAGTACACCTAGGGTGAAGGCATGAATTAAACCAATAAAACTAAGCAGCAGCAACTTCTTCAGTTTTCTTATTAGCTTCCTTTAGTTTCTTCCAATCCTCGTCCCTATCAATTATCTCTCCAGTTTTTATAAGGTAGCGGACTCTTCTACCATTTTCAAGGATTTTATGACCCACACGGCTTGCTACATTCTGATCTTTGGAGTAGAGCATCACATTAGAGCTGTGGATAGGAGCTTCAATCTGGAATTATAGAAAAATGTTTCTCAAAACTATTAGAAGATGAAGATATACATCAACAAACTGCATGCACGTATTTCTATTTAATATGCCAAAGTATAATTAAATCTTTAAAGAAACTACAATCCTTGCGGAAAGCCTTAAGTAAATGAACGTTATAGCATATCCATGCTTTCTAAATGAACATAAAAGTTACGTTCATTTCTTCAAGAACATGCAAAAGTAGAAGAGAATTTATAATTTCGTATTTTCTAGCAAGGCAAATGAAAACAACCTTAATAATTTGCCCTGGTTCACCCTCTTCTCTACTCTTCATATGCTTTGTCTTCAAATTTATTTCTTTCACTACGACGTTGCTGTTATGCTTGAAGACCTTAGTAATCTCCCCAATTTTACCTTTTTCATGTCCAGATATTACTTTCACTGTATCTCCAACTTTAACATGCATTTTGTGCAAGACAGGAAGGCTGTTTGGCTTACATTTTTTTCTCTCCCATCGCTTAAGCTGCCAGATGAGAAACAGAAAAAATATTACACAAGACAACTATTAAGGCTAGCTAGATTATTAGGACAATGAATAGACTATATATTTAAGTTGACCCATAACCTTGTCTTCGTATGCTGTTTTACATTATTAAATTGGAGAAGCTTTAAGGTTTGTTCTGTTTACATTTTTTTTAGAACATGAAAAGCTTTAGGCTTGATTGTAATGTTTAAAATGGATTCAATGTCAGTGTAAAATTCTATATACTATTAATAAATGAGAGAGTTCCACATCAGTGAAGTAGGTAAGGTATTACGCCAAGTCTTGAACAGATTTTTTTATACAAGGCAACATATGGCTCACAAATTTTGTAAAACTCTTTATATTGACTGCAGATTAAATTTGTATCCAATGAAATATAGCCTTTTCTTCTTGCATTGACTGGACAAAGTCACATTTTGGTCTCAGGTATTAGCAAAAAATTCTTAATCAAATTGGATCGTTTTAAGTGCTACTAACAAATAATGAACTGCAAATGACTGTAACAGCACATGTTCTGCTCTCATCTCACTATCCCTAACTTTTTGGTCCGTTTTGATTTTCAATCATATTATTCATGGATGAGGCAAGAATCTGATACTAACCTTCATTACAATAAGACATTGCCTCTCTGTTGACTTGCCCTGCATGTTTCAACATAAAATAAGATCAAGTTAGTCTACTAAACTTAGGATTACTGCACCTGAGGGGAATTTAGTTACAATCTTGATGACATAAAGATGTTTTTGGGCTAATATGATGGCCACACTGAAATTGGAAGATACAGTCATCAGTGATTTGTTTTATCCTTATAACAAGCCCATTCATTAAGTCTGACAAAATATTAATGTAGTTGTCATTTTTTTATGAAACATTAAGCATTCTTGCAACAAAATGATGAGCAAAAGAAATTAAAAGAATCTAGAAACTTGAAGTTTGATCAAATGGGCTTCTTAAATGCTAACATTATTAAAAATTTATGACTATTATGACACTTAAACTCTTTTGAGACATTGAGAAAAGAAATAGGATGAAAAGGATAAGAAAAAAAAATCATAGCTGCAGCAAGAATTAATAATATTCATTATTGAAAATAAAATGCCAAGAAATTATTTTCTGCAATGCCAAAGTTTGTGGGAGTTAATACAATGGAAAAATGAAGATAATAAAAATGTAAACAAGCAATGCTTCACAATTGCTACATTTAAACTGCAGTGTTATCCTAAACCAAATTGGAAAAGAGCGAAGGGTTTAAAGTTTTATTCACTATAACAAGGAAATAGCTTCAACTGCAAAGTTCACTGAGCCAATTCCTAACTTCAAAAGTACCACATGGACAAGCACCAAGAAAATGATCATAGTATAGTAAGAATTACTAGATTTTCCATCATATAAGCAGAATGCTTGTTGTACATATACAAGCCTAATCACAAATCATTTGGTGATAAAAAATTGCAATACATATGAGCATCAACAATTCCTCCCATCCTTTCTTATAGCCTTTTCCACATCAAATAGCTTAAATCAGAAAACCTATATTCTTTCTCAGTAATACCAATCAATCTATTTTTCCATAAGGGTTTAGTTTATATTCATTCTCAGTAACACCAATCATGCAGAAGAAGAGACCCAAAATGGCATATTCATGTCAAATAACGGTCTTTTAATGCACAAAGATATTCATTTTATCCAAAAAAGAAAGAAAGAAAGAAAATTGCATGGCTAATACACATGGGCTTTGACTCTAACAGCAAACAAACAAATATGCTAAAGACCCATTTCGAGATAACGAGAAAAGGAGCAATTTGAATGACAAAAATTGAAACTTGAATTGAAATAAACAAAATTAGGGAAATGACTCGGAAGAAAATGGTGTAGCCAGTAGGGTACCGGAAGAGGGCAGAGAGTGATGGGAGAGAGACGCTGTCCGAAGAAAGAGTTGGAGGAGAGGGAGAGTGAGGTCATGGAGCTCTGAAGAGCAGCCATAGCTGCCATTTCTCTTGCTGCTGTAAGCTCTGCTTCTTTGTGCTTTCTGATAATGATGGTAATGGATAGAGTGAAGAGCAGCGAGGAAATAAGGAGAGCAGAATCAAGAAAAACGACGACGTATCTTTTGGTCTCTTACAATGGATTGTAGTCTGCAAGTAGGCCGGTAGTAAGCCCAAATTCTGACCCATTTAGAGAATGACCCAATTCTTTCTTAAGATTTTTGCTAGGTTGGTTTTTTTATTTCTAATTTTGTTGTATCCACGAGGGTGACCCAACAGTTGACAAACATTCGAGCTTGTGGAAAAATATTTGTACCGAGAAATAACCTCAAATTGAGTCAAACAAGATTAGCTTTACGCTCAAAAGAAAAAAAAAATATTCGAGCAAAGATTAAAAAAAAATCGTTGTACCAAATAAAGCTTTGGCAAAAAATAAAGTCCCAGAATCTTTGTCATTTATTACTCAAGAATTATATAGATATTAACCTGTCTCCCTTCCTTGCAAGTTCAAGAAACTTGTTTGTAAATCAGTTGAGCTGAGCTATATTAAAGTTAATTCTAATATGTAGATTGTTAATGAGTGTGAAAATAGATGTAGCCAACTGATGGGCATCGATAATAACTTTCTTTTTTATCACTTCAATTTCATTCATGAATTAGTATACAAATTTTGGAGTGTCATTTCTGCAAGACAACAGAACTGAGGTAAAGAGAAGGAAACAAAAGAAGAAAGGCAAGAAAAAAAAAAACGTTACACAAAATTACAGAAGATGATGCCGGGCATCATTAAATCACTCTTGACTAATGTATACGGCCACATATATCCAAAGGCAAAAACCAAAAATGAAAATGTAACCAAAAAAATGAGCTGAAGGTAAAACCATCTTCTACACTTCATACATGTCAGCTGCACTATCTATAGATTCTTCTCTCCGGTGGTCAGTAACAGAAGTCTTGGTTTCTAGCTGATCAACATCAATGGAAACTTCGTCAGCTGTGGCTGACAAGGCCTTCTTGTGATGATTCCTTTGGTGCCTTGATTTGAGGATCCGCGTCAACACTTGCACTATGTCCCTCATGGAAGGGCGCTTCCTTGGGGCACGGTTGATACATTTGTAGGCAAGGGCTGCCACTTCATTGAGCTCTTGGAAATCACATTTTCCCTCAAGGCGAGAATCCACAATTTCCTCCCAACCAACTTTTCCCTCAGTATTCATTGCTGCCTAATTATCCATCAATAGCATTTCATTAGGCTAAAAAATGATTTCTGCATAATGTGCTAATACAACAAAGTCAACAAGTATTTTGATTTTGACATGTTTGCTTCTTTGATCATAGAAGTGATCATTCAACCAACAATTTCACAAGATAGAGCCATCAAACAACTAATAATACGATTGATGCTTAGCAATAACTTGTTTTGATATGCATTATATATCACCCAAAACCACCAAATCCATTATCTTCAGTATAGCTTGGAGAGAGAGAGAGAGAGAGAGAGAGAGAGAGATCTTACAAGCTCAACGTATTCCATAAGACCCTGCTGAGGATTTCGGCCAGCTATAAGTTCAAAGAGCAACACCCCAAAACTGTATACATCACTTTTCTTAGTGAATGTCCCTGAAGATATATACTCAGGGTCAAGATAGCCAAAGGTACCCCGAATAGCTGCATGTTTATCCACCATCTCTTCTCTTGAAAGTCCAAAATCAGCAACCTGCTTGATTCAGCATTAACGACTACAGAGTAAGAAGCATCCCAACCAACAAGAAATGACCACACAATTATATACTAAGTCATTCAGCAGGTATAGGTATCTTACATCATATAAATTAAATATACAGAGGGAGAGAAGGGAGGGGGAGTAATAAGAAGTGAATACGGAGATCATCCTTAGCCAGAAAAATCAAATTTTTTTTTTTTACATACAAACTTTTATGATAAAGGTGATGTTTAACAAGGACGTACCCTGGCTCGCATGGACTGGTCCAACAGAATATTGGAAGATTTGATATCTCGATGGATTACAGGAGGAACTGCCTGAAGTGAAAACACATACAATTATGACTTAATATACAAAGCAGGATTATCTCAGTGCATATAACATGGAAACTTACCCCATCATGAAGATACTCCACGCCTCTTGCTACATCTAAAGCTATATGAACCCTCAAATCCCAGGCCAGTGCCCCATTCTCTTCACCTAAATAGAGACAAGAAAAGTATATATGTTTCATTTATTATTGCATAAGCTATACAACAACTGAACTTGAAAGGAATGGCCCCCAAAAAAAAAACAACAACAATTGAAAGGCACACAATATCAAAGTACTATTTCATTTCTTGATTACATGACTTGGCATTTGGTAAGAAGTGGCCTCCTATAAGGTGGGATTCCATTAGAGAAATTTTGAGGAGTATGAATGGAATTTAAGACTTGAAGTTTGTCAAGCAAGAAAGAAAGATAGCTAACTTACTATACAAGTGGGAAGCCAAGCTGCCTTTGCTCATGAAGACATATACAAGCATATGTTGCCCCTTTTCTGCGCAATATCCGACCAAATTCACCAGGTTTCTATGGTGTAACCTTCCCAACAACATAACCTGAGAAAAATTAGAAGAACATAAAAGGTTAAAATTGACAAATTACTCTGATCTGGAGTGAAGCAGAAAAATCAACTACATGATATTTAAGGAGTAAAGATTGTACAGTACAACAGCTAAATAACCAATTGCCCCAGGAGTCAATTACTTTATCTAAATGGAAACATGCCAAGTTGGCAACTCTTTATATCAAGTGTAGCACACACAACAAATCTGTACAGAGGTGTTATATAAAAAAATTCATAATTCAGGATATAGTGATAAACCGATAATCATGTTTTTAATATTTAAATTTTCCAAAATGATATATTAACATCAATACGCATTCACATTCCTCCTAAATTTAAATCAGTAGTCTGACTTTCTCCATAAATTTTATCAAGTTACCACATTTAACATACACTTTACTCTGAAATTTATGTCATGAAACACAGACTGATTCTATCAATGGGGTTGCCAAAGTAATGAGAAATGATTATTTGTAACCATTTCCACCTCTGTGTGAAATTCTTTCTCCCCTTGCTTAGAATTAGTTGCTAGAACTTTAACTGCAACAGTCTCACCAGTAGACATCTGAGCTTTATAAACAGGACCAAATGCACCTTGTCCTATGAGTGTTGTAAAATTATATGTTGCCTTCTGCAAATCCCTGAAGCATAAATAAAAACATTAAACAGAAAGAAATAAGAAAGAGATAATCAGATAATTGACAAGCAAAAAGTAGTTGCTCCGTAGAGTTCAAGCAGCTATGAACTTCACTTCACTTTTAGAAACAATTAGCGGTCACTAAAATTTGCACATTTTCTAACAAAGTATATAATCTTTCGTTGAACCTGGAAAGACAAGATATGATTTGGTCAAACCTTAAAACTGCATGCATTTATGTAGCAGAAGCATATCAAGCATGTGTCAACTTAATACTCCAGTGAGTTTCTCTTCAAAGATTAAAGACCATGAAGCATTTAAGTTTTATTCAGAATGGAGCATTTCCCATTCCATATAAGAAAAAACAGCTAATTATTATTCATAATCTCAACCCTCAAGGCATGTAAATGTACAAGAGTTTAGAGTAGGCTAATCTAAAAACAAGAAGAATGGCAAACTCCATATAAGAAAAACATACTTGTATGAATATTCCGGTATTCCAGATGCTGAAACCATGTTACTCTTCTTAAACCCATCAAGCCAGAAGGACATGCCATTACGTCCAGACTTTACAGGTGATTCTGGACCTAAGGTTGAGTCTGATAGAATAGTACAAGAATCAGCACCATTTGCACGGATGGGTATGGTAGCTGCCCTCCGGGAACTGCTATTGCCTATCTGTGAACGTCTCCGATGGTATCTAAGACAAAACAATGCAGAAATTGCCAACACAACTCCAATAACCACACCTATGGAAATCCCAATGATTAGTCCCGTTGACTCCTCTTTCATCTCCTCTTTCCTCTTCTACTATTCCTTATTGATCATCCAATCCATTGACAGACCTGCCAAAAGGAGCATCAATCATACAAAAAATTATGGTAAAAGACATGCTACTAGTAATAGCTTTTCGTGTTACTTGGTTCATTGTATTGAATATTAAGCGGTCAATTATAGGCTTTCACCAAAAGTCGTCTGAAGCATACAACACTCAAAGGATAAAAGTCTCAGGTTGAAAATAAAAGCTGGACCTTGCCATTACTGCGTTGAACACTGAACAACCAATCAAATTGGATAAGAATAATTTACCATTACCCCCATCATGTCTATCCAAAAGTCAAATTCACCAAAATCACAATTATACAGAATAAGGAATGCATTTCTCTGCAAAGACCCAAAAAAAGGAAGGCAGCAGAATATAACTAATACAAATGCAGTTCAACCCTCTATACCAAGCTGAAATGTATAAATCTTGACACTTGATCTGTTTTCTATTCATCAAATGATTCAAATCTTACCGTGATCACAAGAATAAGAGAAAACAAGGAAAAAAAAAAACTTAGGAGCGGGAGAGCAAGATCAGAATAATGAAAAATGGTTCAACTCACTAATGAAATACCAACTGAGATTAATATAAGCATTTGACCAAATGCAAAGAATATTTTTTCCTCCCCTTTTCTTTCATCACACTCAGCTTTTTTTCTCAGCAGCCAAACAAGGGTAAACAAACAAATAAAAGAAAAAAGAAAAAACGAATAAACAAACAGCCATCCACTTGAGCAGCCGCATACAAACACAAAACACGCTTTACTGGAACGGAGGCAGACAGATCAAAACATTGACAGCAACAATGGTTGACCAAAAAGGAAACATGTTCTGGAAAAACCTGTAACGTATTCAAGAGACTTCAGACCAGAAACTCACCAGTTCATACGTTAAAAAAGAGCTGAAACAGTTACATGTTTTGTGGGAGCCTTACTACCAAAAAAAAAAAAAGAAGCGAAACCCACAAGTGTAGCAGTGAGAAGGAACCAAAAGGGAAAGGATTCTGAATGAGATTCCAAGAACGAAGATGAGAGAAAAGAATCTCGATAGAGGAGCAGAGTAACACTAGTTTCAGAAGAAAATAACAAGAGAATGCAAAAAATGGCAAAGTCGCTGCTAAAAAAAAATAATATAAAAAATTTGCATAGAAAAATAAAGCGCCTAGGGACTAAGGATGAAAGAGGAGAATTTTGTGTTCCCAAAGTGACCTTTCCTTTTTTGTTTTTCTTTGTTTTGCTTTTGTGACATCTAGCAATTATTCTCATTCATGGAGATGTTTGGGAATTTTGGAATTCTGGGTGGAGGGATCAAATGTCAATGGGGCCCAGATTAAGCTGGACACGTGCTCCTTCAGTGGCCGTACGTTCAAACTTGATGATTATTGAAGGACCACTTGATTGCTTTTCTTCCTTCTGGAGAGCAATAAATAGCTCCACCTGCTAACAAATGGACCTATTTATGTATTATGCATAAGTATATTCATTTAAGTAAAATTGTTTGGTTGCAATGGACTTAGTCTAAAGTTTTTGATTTTGATCTTTCTCCCTTCATTTATTTGGATATTAATTATTTTATTGACCAAGTGGCAATAATTTAAATATTGAGCATAATTGTACTTGTTTATATCCTAATTTTTTTTGGCATTGTTATATGTCCTAGTTCAAATGGTCTATCTTAGGAACAATCATGGACGAGTTTGGGCTATTAACTATAAGGGTTTCCCGAATTCAGTCTTAAACTTATTTATCCCATTGTTGCAAAAGAAAATGTAATATTTAAATTTTAATAAAATATAAAAAACAATAATTATATTTATTAGCAATTACACTATGATATAAAAAGTTAACCATGTTTAATTTTTATATAAAATTTCTCTGTTCTATATAAATAGATTGAGATGGGTATATAACTTAGATCCAGACCCAAATTGAACAATATTTATGGGTATCCAGTAAACCCGGTTCAATTTCCATCTAGGTATTAAACTTTTTTGAGGTAAACTCATGGGGAAATGTTTATATACTTTTGTAGATAACCATAAGAGTTAACAAGAGTTTTCATTTTCAAAATTTATCCCAAAATTAAGAAAATACAAAAAGAAAAAGAAAATGAATAAATGCGTATGGAGAAGTTGGTTGATTTTGGCGGTTAATAGGTATGGAAAAAATGAGAACGGAAGTGATCAACTGCCAACCTAACACACCCAAATGACCTAATGTGACATGAAATAAAGGGAAGTGATGAATCCAAGCAAGAATGAAAAATTGGGAAGAAAACAAAGTGAAGCCCACCTCTGACCTTCATGAAAGTGGCTTTGATTAATTATTTTGTGAGACTGTGATTAATTATTTAAGATTCAAGTCCATGACATAATGAAAAATAAAATAGACATATAAAATTAGTTAGACTAAATTACTCTTACCTCCTTTAGATTTTATTTTTATTATACAAATCTTTCCTCTATTTAGAAAATTTACACAAACTTCTTCTCATAGAAAATCTTTTGAAGAAATTAAAAAAAAAAAATTAAGAGAAGTTTGTGTAAATTTTTTAGATACAATTTTATAGTTTAAAAGGAATTTGTAGAGTATAGACTTATATAATTAGAATAAAATATAAGAGAGATGAAAACAATTTAATCAATTAATTATGTTATCTGGAGGGAAGCTATTAGCTGCAATGGCCACCTCTTTTATCTTATAGTCCAGCACTTTGACCTTAATTTTCTTCTTTTTTATTTTTCTCTTCTCTCAGCAAAAATAAATATTTGTTGTCTACCTTTCTCCCCGGGGTTTGATTTTATACCAGAATTCGTATATGGTTTTAAGTCATAATCATTCACAAATTGAATTTTGCAAATGTTTCATTGTCATCTTTCCCTCAAACTAACGTCAATTGAACTCTCATTTTAAATTTTGTTCTCGTTGTGAGGGTCAAATTGCTGAATTTAGTTCATATATAATTGGAGTGTTTTGGTTGCCCATTCCACTGCCTTGAAAGGGCGTTGCAATCAAGCCCACTTGGTAATAATATCTTTTGCTTGGCATGAACAAAGATTTTTTGGCCTTCAAATACATGGATTCACAGGCAGACACCCAACTACTACTCGTCGGAATGTTGCAATAGTTCTTGGTGGTGCACACGTCTTATTGGACAAATTATTATTGATACCAAAAATGCAATAAAATATAACAATATTAGATCGTTAAGAGGCGAATTTTGAGAGAGCAAATCTGTCATTTTGCCAGTAAATGCCAAAGCAATAACTTATTTTTTTTTTCTTCTTATTTTGTCTTCTGTTTTTTTATAATAGTAATGGTGCCATGTAAATGTACTCTTAAATAGAATATTTATATATATATATAATTAGGACGAGGATATCAAGGTGCTCTTTAGTCTTTATAAAGGAAAGGGTTTGATCAGAACTTGGGAGCAAGCATTTGGCCACTTTGAAAACAAAAAACTACAAACAACATTTAATAATTAGATTTGTGTGGACTAAACCGAGGGCTGATGCAATGTTTTTGGTTGTGATTATCTTTGTAATGAGCAAGTATTGGATCAATCAGCTATTGCCTTTTTCACTTTACCTACTCTCCTATATCTCTAGAGAACCAAGAAAATGAAGGATACAATTAATTATTGCTAGATCGGTCAAATGAGATGACACAAAGCTCAAAAGAGCTTTTAGTTTGTCTAGTAAACGGCAGTGTTTGTCCGCATCTCACAACTGGACAGTTCCAAAAGCAAAATGCTTCAAGGGCATTTTAAGTTTGTTCCAGTAAATTACTGTGTCTTAGTTCATAAAAAAATTTATCAGCTTTTATGAACCCTTAAGAAAAGGGTAATTTTAAATTCTTTATTAATGATGAAGCCCTGAAGCTTTATGTTCCTTCACAGAGACTGACTTGGGGGGTGGATATCCTGTTAAGAATTTTTTTGTTACGTTAGATACTAGTTACTAGTCACAAATGCCCAAACCAGATGAAGCACACGGTCATCTTTTTCTTTTGTTTATTTTTTCTAGTGAGAGAGAGATATGGCCATCGATTGTATTTGTACGCATGTATAACTTGAAGGCAAAGATTTCGAAGCCATTTATGGTTGCACGTGGTTGAAGGAAGCCAGAATGCTGGACTTCTTATTGCATCTTTGGGCGGGGTCCAGGACCAGGAGGCTTGTAACTTGCACATGTGGAGGCATGTGCTTTTGTTCTCTGGCTCCACCACTCTAGTTCCATCTTCATAGGTTGTTTTAGTTTAGTTGCATAAAATAATATTTTTTCAGTAACTTATAAATTACATCCTATCTGGTTTTAATATGGTTTAAACTTTCAATTTTTAAAACAAAATATCAAATACTCAATCATTAAGGTATCTCTTTGGAAATAAGTAGTTGCTTACCATTTGCTACTTACTAATCATGTTTAGGATTGTTTTTGTTCCATTGTCTTCCTTTATTTCTATATGTTAATTATCTGTTTCATTTAGCATAAGATGTTGTATTCCAATTCTGTTTTTCTTCATTGTGGGCAATAAACTACTCAGGTGGTCGAGAGCTCAATTTTTTGTTTTAAAGTAGATGATCTTGTAAGAATGAGACCCGCCAAATCAATTTCCTTTGGTGCCTTGTTATAATTTGCATAAGCTTCTTCCGCATGGAGCTTCTCCTGTTTTAACCAGTCATGTAAGGATATTGAAGGGCAAATTAAAAGAACCTAATTGGCAAATTTTCAATATATGGCAAAAGCAACGCTTCCAGGGCCAGATGCCGTGAGGTACTAAGCTTAGCTTCTTACTTAGGAGGCAAGAAAATTGTGCGAGGAAACAATAATTAAGAAGCCTGAAACCTGAAGCATACTTTTGACAGATAATATTTAACAAAAAGACATTAGAAGATTCAAATTAGAAAGGAAATCATAGTATATTTAATTAAGTCATTAGTTTCTAGATGATTATTGTCTGTTGAGCTTATGTACAGGCTCATCAGCATGTTCTATATCCAGCTGAGCAAGGTAAACGATTTTTTTTGGCCATATCCTTCTTTCTTAAAGCATCTTTCCTACAACTCCCTGAGGGAACACATTCTACTACACGATGATAACAGAAACCTCAAAAAAATTCAGCAACTTCATATAGCCCAGTCGCTACCCTTGCCCTAGTGAGATTAAGCTTCATAATTTCCCTATTGTATATTGTGTTTCGGCATCTGAGGTATGCCAACCATGGCTCACCACATCTCTTTTGCAAAATTCGTTGAGAGTCTTTTGTTGGTTTATATGTTACCTTCTGTTCTGTCATCCAGAATGATGAAAATGCAGATGTATCTACCTCAACTACGACTGCTTTAAGCTTTCTGGCTGTTTTTGTGACTAAAATTCTTATTTAACTTATACCATCACGAATGTTTAAGTTCTTAAATTGCAAAGTTCTTCTTCTGCAAGCAACATGCTTGTTTGTTCAGGAATGAAGTCATATTTTACATGTCATTTTGCAAGTTATATGACATTTTGGGCTTTTGTTAGAATGGGGTTGAACTTGTTGCTGTGGATTTGGTTGAAGTCTCAATTCAGAAAAGAAAGAGATTCGTGTTATTGAATGTTCCAATATATATCCCCTGTTTCATCTTTGCCCCCCATCCCACTTTCTTTGAACATTAGAAACAGGTAGGGATACTCCCAAGAATGATCAAATCTTATTACCACACATGTGATTAATTATTAGTAATTAGTTGTTAGTTACATATTAATTACATTTTTAAGGCTATATAAGTTATTTTTGGAAACAACTTCATCACAATTTTTCATTAGTAAATTTTAATTTCACCCTTATCTAATTTTCTCTTTTTGGGATCATATCTATTAACAAAGTTGTAATTGATGTCACTCATATCTTATTTTTTTATTGGATCGTGAGAGGATCATGTTAGAAAAAGAAATATACAAAAATAAAATTAATGAACTATACACAAATAATAATGAATCCTACCATAATCTTCTCATTTTATTTTTGTGCATTTTTTTTACTATCATGACCTTCTCATATTTGTGAGTAATATGAAACAATCTTTTTTTTAAAATCTACGGCAGGAACAGTTACGTTTAGCAACTTTTTTTAGAACGCATAAGAATTGTCACATGAATTCATTTCATATTTCAATAGATATTTATAAATTCACTTGGAAAGACAACTTTTAAACCTTAAGTTTTATGCATAATACATGTATGGAATATCTATAGCATGTAGACACCAAACAAGACACTAGAAGATACAGAGAAAATATCAATTGAAGCTCGGAATCACGTCAACTGTTGTCTTCTGTTTGTTAATCATTAGAATTAATATCATATGAGCCATTAAAGTAAGTGACTATATATATAATATATTGAAGATAAGAGGGCACCACATTTCCTTTCAGGAAAGTGTTGAGTGGGCAATGAAGTGCTCTGTTCTCTATGCATAATATACGGGAACGAAGCACTTTTGGGTATGAATCAGACAGATAAGTGAATTCTGTGAAGATATATGCTATGACTGCTAAAATTGCATGCAAATTCCATAGGGAAAGCATTAAAATTCATAATCTAAGGAAAATAGATCATTAGGCGCTAACATTTTGGGCTTTTTTTTTAAACGTAGTTTGAGTACTGTTTTGAGATATACAGAGAGTTAAAATATTTTGACAGTGATCTTAGAGTTGCACGAGTGAAATCTATAATGATTAAAATCAATTTTTTTAAACAATCGCGAAGTATGTCTCTAATACATGTGAAATACAAGTTCTTTTAACTTCAAAAGTAAAATATATACAAATCAAAAAGTTATTTTTTACAACCTCAGATAATAAAAATTTATTTTTAACAATCCATTACTTAATTATGAGTTTATAAAAAATAAAATAAAATATTTTTTATCCTTATTTAAATAACTTTTGAAATCAAGCACTATTTGTTGGATCTTATAATAATAAAAATCATTGAAATATTTTCAGAGGCTTCCAACAATCCCCTCGTCTCCAAAAAGTTCGTTGCTGGGCTTCCACTAAACTATATTGGGTCGTACTTTCATAGTTTATTTGTTCACTGTTGGGCCTAATCAAAATCAGCCTCCGCTCTTCTGTGTATCATAGTTGCTTTTTCAAAACTTCTTTCAATTTTATCTCGTGTAATTTTTAATTTTTTTATTAATTCAATTTATGTCTATAATCTATTTAAAATTTTAATTTATACTATTTTATCATAATTCTGTTAAAATTAATGATAAAATTTAATAATTAAAGAAATGAATTATAGTATCTATATTTTGTGAGAATAAAATATATTAATTTAAACTTAATTTTGGTTTACCATAATTTTATATATTATTATTTAATAATGTGTTGGTACATAATTTAAAAAACTTGATTATGTAAAAAAACATGATTAGATGATAGGATAAAATTTTTATATACTAAATAATAAATCAAAATAAAGCTCAAATTCTAGAGAACAAATTATACATAAAAAAAAACTTATGGATGTATTTTTAAATTTTTTTTTTTGTGGTGAAACTTGGAATTGAATTGAAAGAATAAGTGATGAAAGGTATGGTATGGGTGGTATGAGAGGAAGTGATAATGCATTTCTTTTACTAAACTTGATTGAATGTAGGACTATCAAATGGACTCACTCGGTCCGTTTAACCTTGTTTACAACGAGTTACGAGTTAAATGGATCAAGTTAAAAGTATTTGTGTTTAAATAACTAATTCGACTCGTCTCACATTAACTCCTAAGCCTAAACGGGCTGACCCATTTAATATTTTCTTTTAAAAAAATAAATGTGAACTATTAAAATTCATTATCCAATATATAAATTCTAAAGTTTAATGAACAAGTCACACATTATTAATAAAATAAGTTACAAAACAAGTTTTAAAGTTCAATAAATAACAATTAAATCACATTAAGTTTTAAATTAAGTAATAAAATATAATAAATAAAAAATAAGTATGTTTATCTCTTCGTCTAAATGAGACAGTCCAAAAATACTCACATATATATGAGTTATTAAAATAAAAACATGACTCATGTAATTTACGCAGTTAAATGGATAATTCTAAGAATTCCAACCATTCTGATAACCGTAATCCAATGATTTCATATTCATAATCTTATGGAGTAAACTAATAACTTGGTCTCTCAAAATAGTTTACACTTATAATTTAGTTTCTAAATTTATTTTTACATATAAATTAGTCCTTAAAATTTTAAAATACATAGCAACGTAGTCTTTTTGTTATTTTTCCTTCCAAAATTAAACAGTAACACATGATGTGGTATGTTAAGTGTTTACATGTACTGTTAAATGTCATATGACAGGTTACTCCACGTGCTTAGCCCTTCTAACGAGGTTGTTTAGGTGAGAAATATGAAACCCAACCCCCTTAGCATATCACTTAGATCTCCTAACCGACTGAGCAGACCTTGCCCTTAACTTATTACCCTTCAACTGACCAACTGACCTATCCTCTTAACAGTTTCCCCATCAACTCAACTGACCGAGCTTACCCTTAACCGATCGGATATTACCGATCACCACGTTTTTCCATCATCACCAACTAAACTGATTGGTTCTGATCGATTAGACCCTTGTCCCATCTAGAACAACAATTGATCGATCATCCCTGACTGATTTGACCATCATTCCCTTTGATCTTGACAATTACCAATTAGACATGATTGATCAGATAATTTTTATTCTCTTGATCAGATCAGCCTACCCGACCGATCTTACTACTTATCAACTACCACCTACTTGATATGTGACATTTAATAGTACATATAAGTACTTAATATATCACATCATATATTACCGTTTAATTTAAGAAGGAAAGATAATAAAAAGACTAATTTATTGTATGTTTTAAAATTTTAAAAATTAAATTATATGTAAAAATAAATTTAAAAATTAAATTATAAGTGTAAGTTATTTTCATGTTAGTTTCCTCTAATCTTATGTTTACAAGGTTGACCAGCCCACAGACGCCATCTCTTGCCTAATCAGGAACGCACATCATAGCATTTGTGGTGCCTCAATCAATTATGTGGCAGATATAGAGAGTTGCGGTGTCTGGCATGTCCACGTCTGTGCCTACGAATTGGACAGGCGAGAAGAGAAATGAATGGGAACACAATCTCAAATATCGTCTCTCGCAATTTCCCATGTGATCATTTCGGAACTGATGATGTCGACCACACTGCCACCTGGAATATTACCATCATCAACAACGATTATGGGTATGCCAAATTCCCGTTTATAATTTGTAAATTAATTTTTAAGATATTTTATTTTATTTGAATAAAATTTTGACAAAAAAAATAAACATATTTTTATCTAAAATTACATTTGATCAGAAGTAATAATATTTTTTTATAGTGAATTTTTTTTTATTTATGTATGTATTAACAAAAATATTATTATAATTTGATATTATAATATTATTTTAATAATATTTAAATAAATATAATTTAAATTTTTTTAAAATATTATTTTAGTTATATTCAAATAATTTTATTTTATAATATCTTAAATAAATTTAGTTTTTTAACAAATTTATTTTATAAATCAATTTATTTATAATTATTATTTTTAACATCAATTTATTAACAATCAAATTCATAATAATTTATCTTTTTTAATAATTATACATTTAAAAATAATTTTTATCAATATTATCTAAATAAAATTTATTTAACAAAATTAATTTTCGAATAAAAATTTCTAAACATAAATTATTTCACTCAAATTCACTTTTAACTAAAATTAAATTAATCCAAAATCAAATTTACAAAATTTAATCTAAACACTTATTATGTTTTAAATCAAATCCTAATTTTTGGACTTACTCAATGCTTAGTTATTCAAATAAGTAATTAAGCTATTATCGTTTTAAACTTATGTTTTAACCATTTTTTAAATTCAATAAACATAATATTTTTTTAAAAAATTAATAAATCTTTTTTAGTCCCTTAATTGACCAAACACAAAAGCATACATACCGACTCAACAGTGCGGAATATCACGTGGGGGTTTCTTTAATTTGGGCCATAACCAGATCCTTTGAGTGGTATCTTCTAGAAAGCACGTGAATGGAGGAGTCACATTATCCACGAGTTGATAAAAATTGAGATCACCTCTCTCTCTCTCACTGTCTCTCTCTCTTTCTATATATATATATATATATATATATATAATTTAATTTTGATCCACCGTCACTTTACATTGTCATTCAATTATGTGTTGCTAAATCATTAAAAGAATTTGACTATCACCACAACTACCTAGAAAGTCTAACATTTTAATGATGTATTAGCACATGATTAGATGACAGTGTAAATTTTTTTACACTGATAGTGGATTGAAATTAAATTTATATATATATGAGTTTATGAATTTAATTTTAATCCACTGTCAATATAAAGTTTCTTTACATTTTCATCTAATTATGGATTGCCAACTCATTAAAAGATTTTGACTATTATAATAACTATATCAAAAGTCTAACATTTTTAATGATCTATCAGTACATGATTGGATGACAATGTAAAGAAACTTTACACTGACAATGGATTAAAATTAAATCTTATATATATATATATGTAGAATCAATTTTCACCAGTGTAAGATTTAATATACTTATACTACTCAATAATTTTTTTTTATTCAATTCAACTGTAAGAGTCACATTATCCACGAGTTGATAAAAATTTGAGATCATCTCTCTCTCTCTCTCTATATATATATATATATTACTTAATAATTTTTTAATTAAGTTTAACTATTAAATTATAATTATCCATTAAATTTTTTATTTATATAAAAAAATTTACAATAAATATTAATAAAGATACAATCAAATATTTTATATTTTCATATATTTCTTAAGTGTTAGAATCATACCGAACCGAATGGTCTAACTGGTTTGATTGTAAATTGTACACTTAAATAATTATGGTTCAATCCTATAATCGAAATATCAGTCAAACCATTTTAAACCAGTCAAAATTCGATTGAACCATTCGGTTCATCTAATTGAATCAATCGACCATTAAATTTTTTTCAAATGAAAATTAATAATTTTCATATTTCATAAATATTGTTTTATATATTTTATATAGTTACATGTATATTATTTTTATGATGTCATCTAATTAGATTAATCAGATTAAATGATTGAATACCAACATAGTGTGGCACAAGTACTTGGGTCCTTTAAGCATGTGGTTAGATATTTGATTTCTAACCCATGTGTATGGAAAAATATCTGTTGGGAGAGGTTAACCCTATAAATGAATCTCAGTATCTTAAGATATTAGTCTCTGCAATCGCACGCAGGAAATACCCTAAGAAACAAAAAAAAAAGATTAAATGATTAAATCTAAACCGAAAATCTCGTCAATTCACTGCCTGATTTAATTTTAATAACACTGACTTATTTACATTGACATATCAACAAAATTAAATTCTAAATTCTATTCAAGGAACGACCAAGAGAAAGTTTGGGATTTTGTTTGACTACATTCATCATATGGATTTTGTGGCCTTACCCATATATTGTTGATTGGTGATAATTGGTGACTTGATGCAACTCCAAATAAAATGATAAATGCAACGGGATCTCTTCAAACTTTAAATTGAATATCTCTATCACAATAGGGAGAGTTGGATATTAAATGTATATTAATTTGCTTTTACGAATTTGATTTTAGCGTAAAGAGTTTTATATTGTTGATAAATTTCATAATATTATTATTTAAAAAATTGTTAAAATTTTATTGATAATGTATAAGTTTTACACTAATAAAAAATAATTTTAAACTCTTATTTTAATTATAGATAAGATTATGAGAATGAGTCAAGTTTACGGTTCTTTGCTCCCTGTTTTCGAAACCCTTTCCCCATCCCTATCATTGTTCTCTGTAGTAGAGGTAAACGTTCCCCTGAATTCATTCTGTAATTTTTCTTAAATTCTCACGGATCTCCGAATTTGATATATTTAAAAATAACAGGGTGCCATATCATGTATAGGACATATTTTGGTAATGTTTCATTTTTAAAATAATTGTTTGAACGTAACAGAATAATTCTAACGAAAATGTTGTTTTTTTATTTTTATTTTTATAAAGTGATTATTTTATATATATATAAAAAATGTGTTGCATTAACATTAACAAAATAACAAGTATTCACAACATAGCAATCATATTCTTTTTGTGGTTATTTTGTTATGAACAGTGGTTATTAAAAACATAATTTTGAGAAAGAAAAAAAGTGAGGTGCATCAAATCAAACACCAAAGTAAAATATAGTACCTAATTAAGGTAACACTTAAATATAATTTCTCATTATAAAATTAGACATGATAGTTCAACCAACTTAAACATTCAAATTATAACTCCAACTTTTGTACAATTCAAAAATCAAACACAAAGGCAAACAATCACAAACCTTCCTCCAGGCTTTCATCATCCCTCTATGAAACTTGATTCCTACCAAGTATATTAATTAAGATCATACATAAGCATAATTCTTTGAGGAAAATTAAGGAACCAAAACATCTTAGAATGGTCTGTAAGCTCATATGCAAGTGTCTATATTGTTGGCTTTTAGGCCAACATCCTACCTTAACAAAGTTCAAATAAATTGGAATAAAATCAAATTGTGATGTTTAAGTTTATGATGTACACAAGCAAAAAATAAATTAAAAAATAAAAAATACAACATGACTATTAGTTATCTTTTGACTTAGTGACAAGTGGTCAAACTAAAAATTAATATTGCGAGTTCAATTTCTGTAAGTGCATGAAAATGCTAAAGGCAGGTGTTGAAAAGATGATTTTTGACTTTGGGCCAACATCTTACATTGATAATACTCATGTGAATTATATAGTTAGGTCAAGCTATAATGCTTAAACTATCATTTTTCATAGTTCTTAATTTTGAGTTTTCTGTTATGGTATCAAAGTCATATATGATTTCATATGGGCATTTGTTGTGGAGAGTAGGGGTTGGTAATCTGTTGATAAGGTGAGCAAAGTGGGAAACAACAAAGGACCATAAATGTTTAGGGAAATGGGATTGGAATAAGAGAGACCTGGGCACATTTAATAGGTGTTTATGCTTTCTTTCAACCTTGGCATTTTGTTTAGGGGTTTCTACACGACTAGTAGGGTGAACAATTCCATTTTTACAGTAAAATTCATGAAGAGTGAACTCAAGCCCATTGTTTGTTCTAATGGTTTTGATGGCAATTTTGAATTGAGTGGCAATCAAGTGTACAAAGGATTTAATGTGGAATGGAGCTTTTGACTTGGTCTTCATAGGAAATACCCAAGTATATCGAGAATAATCATCAACTATGGTAAGAAAATACTTGTGACCATTAAAAGAAGGGATGGCTAAAGGCACCTATATGTCATCATGTATAAGATCAAATAAACATGTTGAGTGTATGGTGCTATGTGGGAAAGGGAGTTTTCTTTGTTTAACTAAATGCCATATATCACAAATTTGTAATTTTGTACAGGGAATAGTATTATTGTGAGAATGTAAAAGTTGCAATCTTTCATGGGAAGGGTGGCCTAATCGATAATGCCACAAATCAAAATTTATAGTGGTAATGGAATTATTACAAGAAATGAGAATTTTACAGTGAAATTGTGAAAATGGAGATTGAGGGGATGTAGGATCAATCATATAGTAAAGATCATCTCTAATTTCAGCTAAACCAATCGTCCTCAAGCTATCCAATTCCTGAATGAGATAGTGAGAGTTTCGAAAGGTTAGTTTGCAATGTAGATGTTGAACTAGTTTTGATACTGAGATCAAATTGAATGAAAAATTATGTATATTGGGCACATCATTTAAGAAAAGGATAATTTGATTGGAATTGATGGAATCTGTCTATATGTGGTGAAAATATTCAAGTCATAGCAAATATGGTCAATGGCTCCTGTATCTAGGATCCACTGACTTGATTTCAAGGAAAAGTTTGAAGGACAAGTGAGAGGTATACTTGAGGTAAACCATAATTGGTAGTGAGTTTGGTTGAAGGTGTGGCATGTAATGTGTTGACTTGAGCAGAAGGTTAAGGATTGGTGTGCTGACCTTGTATTAAAGCTATCAAATTTTGATACTGCTTAGGAGGGAAATAAACACCTAGACCCTTGTGATCATCCTCTGGTTGATCTAAATCGGTGCAAGATTGACCAGGGCTTGAGCTAGCATTGTTAACTGATGCTCTTGGATTTCTAAACTTAAATCCAGGAGGGAAACCATGCTTGCGATAACATGTATCAATTGTATGGCCATTCTCGCCGTATAAATGTGCAAATTTTGTTAGCATTAGAACCTGTGTTGGAACCTTGACCTTTACTTCCCCAATTCTTTCCATGTGACTTAGAATGTTGGTTGTTGTAGCCATTTTCAGTGGCATTGATTATGACTTTTGACTTAAATGTTAATGCATTATTCAACTGTATTTCTTATTGAACCACCATTGAGAACACTTTGTTGATTGGAGGTAAGAGGTCATGAAGCATAATTTCAAATTTCACGTGAGTATACTGGTCATTGAGACCTTTCAGAAAGCATATCACATAGTCTTGTTGTCTATATGATTTCACTGTAGTAAAGGCATTGCAAATGCATGGCATAATGCATGAGCAACTTGGAATAGGTCTAAAATTCTCGAGCTCATCCTACAAAATTTTCATTTCTGTGAAGTAAGTTGTTACTAAAAGCTCTATTTGTTTGATTTCTTCTTGGAGGCTTGAAATCATCAACATATCACCTAGTGAAAACCATTCCTTGAGGTCCTTCCAAGCATCAAAGGCTTTATCAATCCAAAGTATACTTTGAGCTATTGAGGGAGAGACCGAGTGACTTATCCATGAAAGCAGTATTGTATTGCATCGCTCCCAGGATGCAAACAATGGATATGTGGTGGATGGTGCTGGAATTGTTCCGTCCAGAAACTTCATCTTGTTTTTCGAGAGAAGAGCCATTTTCATGGCCCTGCACCATGAATTGTAGTTTGGCCTTGAGAATGGAGGTGAAACGAGAACTAACGTTGGGTTCTCATTTGAATGCAAGAAGAAATGATTGGATAGATTATGGAAGTGATCTCCAACCTAATTGGCACTAGAATTCTCCATTGGAGTGAAAGCTACGATAGCTTGAGATGATGAAAGCTTCGAATGATGAACAAGATGAAGATCAGCAGTAGGAACCAGAGCTCAAAAAATGAGCTATGATACTATAATAGAAAACTTAAGAATTGAGAATTGTGAAAAATGATATTAGCTTACTAAATCATCTGGTTACAATGCCTTATATAGGCAATCATCTGATCATGGTTAATGCAACTAATCACTAATCAGAGTTGACTAATCTGAGTTAGTTCCTAACTAACTTGAAACAAAATCTAATAGTAACTAATTGAGTTAGTTTTCAGTTATAGCTAATTTACAAAGCAACTGAAAGTTAGTTAGAGAGGATGACATGGATCAGGTAAGACACTTAAGTAAAACAAGTTATGCTTTAACTATTAGCAAAAGGCACATAATTACTATAGACGAATGTTGAAAAGGGGTTAAAAAAATCAAAGTGAAGTGCATGGTGATTGGTGAAGTATATCACAGTAAATTATAATTGTTCCATTATTATGTTTACTAAGAATTTAAGAGGGAAAACATATGATAACTGTTGCAACCATCCTGAAGAGAGTTGCGAAATTAGGCAACCTCACACAAAGGATTGAAGAGAAATAATTAAATAGTTTAGGAGTCGCCACCAATCGATTTTTCCATTAAAAGGGAGTCTGCGTACCAGAGTTTTGAATTTGGTTGATTACAAGTAGGGAATGTATTAAACGGTTACCCATTTAATCTAAGGTTATCTGCTAAATTACTTGAGTTGATCGTTTATTATTTTAAGCAAAATATTTTTATTTTTATTATTTTTCACGTCCCATTTTGTCGGGCATATTATCAAAGATGATAAATAGCCAAGACAGGAAATGGGTGGCTTAATAGCCATTATTGGAGAACAAATCACAAGCCCGCAACTTATCATGAGTGAACTTGGTGAATTGAAAATTTTATTTCCAAGAAAATATATGTTTTCAAAAAACTCTTGAAAATGGATTTCACAATGAAAGAATATTTTGAAATGATTTTCGTAAAATGGTTTTCAAATTTTAGTTCACCATTATCACAAAGTATGAGTTATGTGAATTCGTTCACAATTATTTTGTGTTATTTGATTTTATTGTTTGGAAAGTATTTTGTTTATTTGCGTATGTTGGGAATTAGACCTTGCCAACACTCTTGGCAAAATCTAATATAAATGCCTCGAGAATACTGGGAAGAGTTTAGTTGATCGGATATCCGATCCTCTCCCAATTTCCTTCATCGGCCAGTTTTGAATTATTTTAATTGTTAAAGGTGATTTAGAGTCACTTCGAATGATAAAATTAACAAATGTAACGAATTAATGATGAAACAAGATTTTTGTTCGAGGTCAATTATGACTTCGTCGGCACTCCCAAAAAAATCACAAGATTTCTTCTCACCTCAGGAAAGTCAAAATGTCATTGCCATCGCAACTAATTTTAAATATCCCTACTTTGGAATCTTGTATCATGAATTAATTCCAAAGATGAGGATGTGAATTAGAATAAGCAAACTCATTATGGAATAAGATTATTTGTGAAAGATAATTTATAGCCTTGTCGGTACTCCCGACAAAACTATAAAATCTCTTTTTCACCTCAAAGAAATCAAAATGTTGTTGCCATTGCAGCTAATCTTGATTATCCCATCATTGGAATCTTATAACATATATGGGTTTACTATTCATTATTACTATTTTCATTATTTTTTCGAAAGTTGTGACAAGTATGGTTGAAATAAAAATATCAATAAGTAAGAATATTGGAACAAAACTCACAACATTAAATATATTGTTGAAATTATAGGATTTTAGTAAGAAAGGAAGAAAAGGGAGAAGAAAGACTAATGAATAATATCAGATTGAATTGATTTGATGTGTTGTAAAATACAAAGTATTAACCCCTATTTATACTAATAATTAGGTCAAGTACTAGTGTAGTACTACTAGTACAAGCCCAAACTCACTAATACAATAAGACACTTAGCCCTAATTAAAAAACGAAACAAATAAGGAAACATAATGAAATTATGAAATAACTAATAAGATTGCTCCTTCAATTATATGACTAATTGATTTCACAATATATTATAAAGATCTTCTAAAGATATGCTAAGATATTATAAAAATATACTAAAATACCCTGAAGATATTCTGAGATATTCTAACATATATTAAAGAGTAAAACCATAAAAATGCATATTCATGTTATGTGGCAATTTGACCGACTGAACACTCTGACCATCTTCCGACCGAGGACGTGTTGAGAATGGAGAATGTCAGATCGGTCATAGTCGATCGGATTAGGGTTGAGAATGGAAATGGTGGTCAGATTAATTGAGTCCGATTTGTTGGGTATTGAGAATGAAATGGTCGGATCGGTCTGGGGAACTGAGGTGTTATGGGTTAAGGCTTGGCTCGGTCGGTCGGTTGGTCGGTTTGGTGAGCTAAGGAAATGACGGTTGGTCGGAAAGTGTCTATGGTGGGGTTTTATGGCTAAGATCAGGTCTAATCGGCTCAGTTAGTGATGTGTGTGATTCTTCATGTCATTTTGAGTTTAGTTTGCATACATTTCATTATCTTTTTAGTACATTTATTCACTTAATCCTCCGTTTTAGTTTTAGTTCAGATAAATGCGGTGTGTTTATGTTCAATTGCAGGAATGGTGCAACATTGAAGCTTGGAGGAGCCAAAACAGAACTACCCTGAAGAGATACTGAGATATCAAAATCAGCTGGACCCCTGAGGAGTAATTTGAGCATAACTTGAGCTACAGAGGTCCTTTTGAGGTGATTCAAGTTGCTATGGAAAGCTAAGACACAAGGCTACAAGTTTGATGTTGGACACTTTGGCAAATTCCCTAAGGATGCTTGATGGCAGAGCCAACCACGGCCAGGCCGTGGTGGCCACCACTACCGTGGTTGGCCATCGCTGCACGAAATTTCTAAGTCAATCAACCACGGCCAGGCCGTGGTAGCCTACGGCCGTGGTTGGCCTTCGAGCACGAAATCCTTAAGTCGAGAACCAACCACGGCTGGCCGTGGTGGCCACCACGCCGTGGTTGGCGACTCCGCTTCACAAATGCGAAGTTAAGGCCCTGTAGGCAGCCCATTCCTTTGCTTCTGACCTGAAAAGAATTAGGGTTGAGAGAGGAGGGTGTGTGGTGTATAAAAGACAAGCCATTAGGGTTGAGTGGAGAGCTTGGTCTTGGAGAAACTTCACAAGAGCAGCCACAAGTTTTCTGCAGAGTTTTTCTTCTCATCTCTTCTAGTCTTTGTATTTTATTTTCTGAATGTTGTTCTTCATTCTTATGGATTGTATTTTGATAAACATGTTTGAGTAGTTCTTTTGTTCTAGGAATTGGTAGTAACCCGATGGTGTATTGACAATGCTTGATGTATGAATTTGCTATCTCTTCAATGCTAAGTTTATCTTGATTCAGTTTTTGGCACACCAAGTGTTTGTGAAAATGCTGGCCACATTATTTGCATGATCTTAGTTATTAAGGGAAAAACTGAAAGGTGACTCTTGATAATTGAACTCCATAAACTGAACTTGAGTTTTTAAATCACGAAAGTAGATTAAAACTCTTGAGGCTTTCTTTGAATCATCTGCTCTTAATGGATTCTTTCTAATTTGATTATCATGAAAATAGAAGTTGAGTTAGATTGAATACGTTATTGTATTCTGAAAGGAAACAATAATTCTTTAGGATGATTCGTCTTCAAGTGTAACTTAGTTGAGAAGAGGTGATAAGATTACAGACTTGTTAATTACCATTGTGGTGAACCCATATCTTAGATCTCTTAAAAACCAGATTTCTCTACATTGTTCTTCTGCATTCATTCCAAAAATTGTGATTCTTATTTATTTACAGATTTTAGTTTCTATGATCTTATTCTATCACCACAATTTTATAACATTGGTTTCACCTAGTTAATCACAATTAAGGGTAATTGTTAATCATAATCCAAGTCCCTGTGGATCGATATTTTTACTACTTGACGAAATCGTGCACTTGCGATACGAACCACATCAGTTAGTGAGTTGAGGTGTTAATGGTTAAGGGTGAGGTACACTCGGTTGGTTGGTGGGCTAAGGTTTTAATTAGTGAACTGAGGTTTGGTGGGCTCGGGTCTAAACTGATTGGGTGGTTGGCGAGCTGAGTTGTTATGGCCAAAGCTTGGTTTCCTCGATTGGTTGGGTGATCTGGGAGGTTAATTGTTATGGGTGAGGTACGATCGGTTGGAAAATGGCTGGGGAGTTAAAGGGCTAAGGATGAGGTCGACTCTGTTAGTTGGTGAGTTGAGGTGATATGTGCTAAGGCTCTACTCGGGTCAGATCGGTTTGTGAGCTAAGGTATTATGGGTTGGGATTGGTCTGCTCGGTCGGTTTGAGGGCTGAGGTATTATGACTAAGAGTGATGCCTGATCGGATCGGTAGATTGGCTGGGGGTGAAGGGATAAGGCTCGGGTCAGTGGGTGAGCTGAGGTGTTAAAGGTTAGGTCTCGGTCTAATCGGTTGGTGAGCTGAGGGGTTAAAGGTAAAGATTGGTCAATTGATCGGTGAATTGGCTGGGGGTGAAGGGATATGACTCAGCTCTGCTCCGTCGATTTGATAAGTTAAGGGAATGATGATCGATCAGAAAGTGTCTATGTAGGGGTCTTATGGGCCAATGCTCAGTCTGACTAGTTGGTTTGGTTGATCTGTAGGGATAAGGGTTGAGGATCGAGTCTGCTCAATCGGGTAGTGAGTTGAGGTGTTTATGGTTAATGATAAGGATTGCTTGGTCAGTTTGGTGATGGTCTCGATAAGGTCGTGATCCATCGGAAAGTGTCTGAGGCGTAGTGGTCAGTCAGAAATGTTACTGAAAAGGGGTGCTCGGTCGGAAATGTTACAAGGGAGGGGCGCTTGGTCAAAAAATGGTCCAGGATGTAGGTGGTCAGTTGAATATGGACACATATTTTGTATTTTAGTTTTTCACGGATTCATCATACTGTTGATGGGTGTTTGGCTGGGTATTGGGCATGTGTTTGGTGGCAAAACAATGAGGTTTTGTAGTGATGTTGATTGTTCATGGGTGTCTATGGATGACATTTTATAATGAGCATGGAGGACCTCTGTTTTGGTTGAGAAAAGTGCAGGAGATGATAACTTCTCCATCCTAATATTACCACAAAGATATGAAAGCATACTCATTTAATCAGAACACATTTACACAGATTATTTCATATCATCACACCTCTACATTCATTTACCCACTTCAGAGCACTTGGATATTATGAACAAAAATAAGACTAAACATTCATTAGGCATTTGTCAAAACTAAAAGTCAGCATCTAAACATCTCAAAACAATTTGATTCCTTTTTACATAACTAAATGGATATAGATCACACTATGGCAACACAATATCGCGAGGAAGACAAATTTGATATCAATTAAACATGAACCATGAGACTTGCATAACCACAACGAAATCAGATCCACATTTCAACTTGGATGATTATATACATATTTTATACACAAATAGAGGGGAGAGGCAGAGGGGTTACCAAACTCGAAAATTTAATAGAGATGCTTCGCCAGTGCCTTCAGAACTCTGATGCTCAATATCTTTTTCTCACTTGAATTTCCTATTCCTCTCCAAAACAAAGCCAAAATCTCCAAAAGGAAAACCCTCCCCAAAAATGAAAAGAAATCCCTCTTTAAAGAGGGAGGTTTCTGTAAAGAAAAACAAAAATAACAAAAACCAAAAGCACAAAAAAAACCCCCTCTCACTCATATGTGATTGACAAGATTTAGGGAGTATGTCCCTATTGTTCGAGCTTGACCAATAAAGCAAAAAATGGGTGGTATTGGATAAATGGGATGTGCAAAGGTGGCGGACTATACGACTGAGGGAGTGAAGCAGGGGCGTGATGTAGGGACGTGGTCGGGGTAGTGGATTAGGGAGAGAAAGGTGCGGTGATTGTAGAGGACCTAGTGCATGGATGGTCGACGTAGGAGGATGTGGTGCAGGGTGGACTTGGTCGGAGGGCGTGACAGGGGAAGTGTGGGGACAGAGGAACTGCGTAGCAGAGAAATTGTTAGGGCTTCAAAGGGGAGAAAGAAATAGGAGAAATGGTGTGGGCTGGACCAGAGGGGTATATGAGTCTGCTTTGGTGTAGGCCTAGGTCGGACACGTGATAGGCTAAAGGGGAAGAGATTGGGGTCGAAATAAAAAAAGGTTGGGTTTCTATTTCTTTTTTTCTCCCCTTTTTTTTTGTATTTTTATTTCATATTGTTATTGTTTTGTTATCTTGTATTTTAAAATTAATTGGCTAAAAAAAATTTATGTACCCTAAACAAAATACAGTGTTTACAATAATTAATGATACCTTAAAGATTACATCCTTCTATGACGGTAGTAGAGTGCATTATTTTACTGGGTTAAAAGTCCACTATTTGTCCATGTTTAATTAAAAAAAAACCCTCTATGTAAGGCCCCAAAACATGCGAGAAATTTTACTTCAGATTTTCAAGTCTCATGAGTTAACATCAAGTAAAACTGGCAACAACATATAAAGAGCTAGATCCATTCAATCACTCTATTTTTTTTTCTTTAATAAGTAAAAAGAAAAGCCTATTCCTCATATAAGCTGAAAGTGCTTATGTGACATCCAGCTCATTGATAAAATCTCCAAGTCCATCCTTTAAAAATTCCCGGAGTGGGAAAAGATAAAATAGATCTACAGTAATTTTATTTTTACGCTAGTTGATATAACAGTAACAAAGTCGGCACATCGATGTGAGAAGCTGAATGATAGTGGCAAATGGCAATTAGAGCTGGAACGAATCTCAAAGTGTGCGTACGAATTGGGAAAAGTTTTTTGAGATGTTATATAAATAATTAATATGTATAATTATTAAATATGTAAATTTATAATAAATTAGTATAATATTATATAAATTAAATAATAAGCTATCGTCACGAGCAACATGATGCCATCATTAGTTAATATATATCTTTGAGAATGTATCTTTTGGCTTTTGTGCTTGGAACTACCCAATAAAGCCACTGATTGATTGGAACACATCCATTTAATTTAAACGTCATCATTCTTATCAGATACGTGTGATTCCTCTCCACTTTCGTTTCTCAGATGCAATATTGTTCACGACTTAAGCATCAAAATCTTTGCTTTTCCTTTACTAATCTGGTTATGATACCACTAATTTCTTTGTTACTGATGCCAAAAGTAAGAAATCATGACGCTAATCTACAGCCTTTGAAAGTCCTTAGTTTAATAATGATTATTTATGCATGTATTTGTTGAGGTTATGCACAATTTTCTGGATAAGGAGGGCCATATTTGCCATGCCAAGCATACTTTTTCGTTAATTTTAGACCAAAACAAAATCATGTTTTGATTTAAAAGAAAAAACACGTTGAGAATCTGCCGTACAATCTACAGAAGCATGTTGATCAGCGATTCCTGTGTTAGATATTTGGAGTGAAGTGATGATCGATGGAGTAAGCTCGAAAAGACAACGGCTTTATCCTCAAAAACATTAAAACAAGTAAATAAAAATTAAAAACAAGTTATCTTTTTCTTGTTACAAAAAAAAAGTTCATTTTTCAAGAATTTTTGTGGAGAATTCGAGGCCTTTTATTTTGCTTAGACGACCGTTTTGCAACAAACTAACTAGGGAATAGACCATTGAGAAAAGTTAAAAGACTTCGACGAAGTTTAGTAGTGCAATATGCTAAACTTATTACATTTCATAGTTTTTATATTTATTATTTAGTGGATGAATATAACACAAATCCACTTTTACGAAATGGATTACGAAAATTACCATGAAGAAATAAAATAAAAAAAACAATTTTAACTTACTTCAACTTATGAAATAGTCGGTTTATAACCAATCACATGTGATTTAAAACTGATCATAAGAAACTAACTGTTTCGTAAACAAAAAATTCGTGACAATGAGCATTTCTCACATATGCATGTGTGTGATAACATAATGAGAACATATTCAGAAATTAAATAATCATTCCTAACTTTTTTACAAGTAATAAAATTAAATAATTAAACATTTGAACATAAAAACAGAGCTCTTTTAAAGTTTATAGATTAAGATATTTTTATTTAAAAAATGATAGAGATAGATGAGAAAAATATAAAAGGATCAGTCCAAAATTTATTGATAAAAATGTCTCTTTTTTAAAAAAGAAATTAAATCAATAAAACATATAACGATGCTAATATCAAATTTCTGTAATTTTTATAATCTCATCATCATATTTATTCTAATAAATATAAATATATAGAAATCGCAGACCATTCTATTAAGATTAGAAAAAATTGTTAATTTCTTTTATACTTTGAGAATTAAACCTATATATGACTGCTATCCTTTACCAAAAAAAAAAAAACCTATGACTGCTATCTAAAATTTTCATCCACCTCATCACTAAAAAATTCTATTGACATTCGGTGGATAAATATTGTTCATTTTTCTTTTCATTGAATGTGAATTGTGATAATGCTTAATGCATAAAAATACGCAAATTTATTATAAATTAGAAAATTTTGTAGATAGTCAAAAGGGACTTGATATATTGTCTACTGTGTAGTTTTTTATGGGCTAAAAAGAGCTACCATATCATGGGTCCTTCATTTGAAGGACAACTTTTAAATAAAGTTGTGTTTACATCGTGAATGGATTTTTTTTTTCTACAATTTTTTTCTGGACAAATATAGAAAGGAAGCCTTTTTGAGTATTTGAATTTTGACCACAGTAGTTCCAACTTCCAATCCAGTTTTTTTTATCTTCCTATAAAATCACTGTCAAATCAGATTAGATCAAATTTGGCATTTTATGAGAGGATCTCATATTCGCTTATCACTCCGTATGATTCTTATTAGATACGTAAGCATTTATGTAGTCATTTGATTAGTAGACAAAAAGACACGTTAGCATTTGATAAATTAGCCGCTACGATACAAAAAGCAGTAAATTAGCCTCAATGATACAAAATGTAGAGTATAAATTAGCTGCTTTGTGCTCTTTTGTAGTCAAAATGGTTGTGAAATCCTGTTTCAATCAATATTACTTTTTTCTTTTATTTATTTATTTATTTATTTATTAAATACTAGAGGTTGCTCAAATCAAACCACTTACCACGCTGAGCTATTGTATGAGACTATGAGCACATAGTTCGCTGTCCATGTTCATAAGCAAATCTCCACTCTTGAAGTTGTGAACAAATGGGCAAGGTATCCCTATTAATGTTTCCAGAGATACAGAGGCCTAGGAATGATTGGCATAAGCTTTAACTACATACAACATAGGTAATTCCAACTTGCGCAGGAAAAAGAGCTCCCTCTCTAATAATGGCTAAACTTTCTAAAACAGTCTAATCATGGGTACCAACACAAATTTCTTAACGACCGCTTCAACAAAAGTTTCTTCGAAAGTACGAAGAGTTTATTTTTAACTTATTTAACTTATTTTAAATTATAATTAAGATAGTTAAATTATTTAATAAATACTTATTTAAACATAACATAAAATCTTAAATATCAAATTAAGTGTGCCCTCAACATCCAGCATCTACATTAATTTTAAAGGAGCTTGGTGATGGATCTTAACAATGAAAACAAAAATGGAGAAGAGTTCCTTTACCCAATTCCAAATTTTCCTTGGCCTCTTCTTCTCAGCACCATAGATGTTTATTGAATTTAAAAACCGATGTTTGTACCCCCCACTCGAATTATTTGGTGTGCCAATACTTCGTTGTGAATTAATGTTTTAAGATACTATACTATAATGCTAACATCACGAAAGTGTAGAGACATACAAATTCTTCACTATATATAATAATATATTTTGAATTACAGGAATAGGTATATTCGTTGAATATCATAATATCTCATATGAAAACTCCATAACATGCTTGTAGTTGTACATGATTTAATAAACCAAAGATCATTATAAATCATATTAAGCATGTGTTCGTACGTAACTGGATCATATTCAAGCATGTACAATTCTTTTGACTGTTCAATTAAATGTAGCGGATAATCATTAATAATCATATGAGGATTAAACAGGTGGGTCCGGGTCAGTATAGGATCCGGTCATAGGAAACGGTGGGCTACCCATCCAGCTTGTCTGCAGTGTGATAGATAATAGATAATAGATAATTATTTTGGTCCGCAGAAAACAGTTGGAGCGAGCGTGTGAACGCTAGCCACGTGGGGCAAAGGTGATGGACACGTGTCTGAGTGTTGGAAAGATTAGTGTCTGTCATGCAACTTGCACTTGTACCGTAACCCTAGCGTCAGTGATAATGTAATAATATAAACATCACGCACGAGTCACGTGATCGTCACCCCGTCAAACACGACGATGTCAACCACGTCCAAGTGCAACCCACCTGAGGCGCGTGTCAACTATCATTGCCTTACCTCTTGCCTTGCCTTGCCCTGCTCTTGTCCTCGCTTCTCACACTAGCTCTATGAAAGAATAACTCAACAATTTCTTTAGAAAATCTAACTACTTGTAATTTTTAAAAAAAAAATTATATGCACGATACCATTTAAAAAATAAAGTACATAATTAGTAATAATTAATATCATCATCAAACTCTAATATTAAACATTGAAGTGGATATAAATTGAGTTATAAGCTTGTTTTAAAAAATAAACGGTTTTAATATAAAATTTATGTATTTGTGAAAATTAAATCACTTTAAATAAGAAACCATTTATTGTTAAATTATTTATCATTAATTATTTATTATATTTTACTTTTTACAATCAAATCCATACTTTAGAGAAATATTTAATTGGATAGGGATGAATTATAAAAATAAGTAAATTTAATTTATTATTAGTATAAAACTTTTACCATAATGGGAGACACGTTTAAAAAAAGTACAATATGTAACTTTATTATTCTTAACCTTATAGTTTACTGAAACGTGCACTCACAATTAAATAAAATAAAAAGATTCATTGAGTATTTTAAACTTTTTAAAAATTTTAAATTTTTAATCATTTGAAAGATGCGTGGTTAAATATTTGTTTGGTTATCTAAATAAAGAGAGATATATTTAATAATTTTAATAATAAAAACATCATTTTCATTTTCAAAAGATAAAATTACATACGAAATGAACGTAAATTTACCATTTATTGATTATATTATTATAGTTTTATACGAAAATATATATTTTATATTTTATTTTTTTAGGTGTATTCTTATTTTTTTTTCACTAATTAAAATTAGATGGTGTACAATGTTGATAATAATTGATTAAAAATAAATTAATAAAATACAAACGAATAAATAAAAAATAAAAAATATTTTACAACTTACCCCTTTCATTTTCTGATGAGTGATTAGAAGTGATTCTCTCGAACCAAAGGAAGCGTTAATATCTCTCGATTCACTGACTAATATAGTGTTCACGCTCCAAAAGAGTGCGTGGCGGCACTGCCCGCGTTGAGTTGAGGGTAGAAAAAGCGAGGAATGTTCCAGGGGAAGTCCCAACGTGTGGTCGGAGGTCTTAAGAGTTAAGACTCTTACTTAACCTCCGTTAAAAAAACTGCGCAGTAGCAGTACCACGAAGACCCTCGCTCTCACCTCCCGTTACCGTTACCGTTGTTGTCCCGTCAGGTCAAAGTCAAACACAAACACTTCTTCTCTATATATACCATTCAGAGTTTCATACACCCCTACCCAAGTTACATTCCAAGTTCCAACCAATACAGAGCAAACAAAAAAAAAAAAACATTTATAAATCAAAGAAAAACAAATTCATAGTCTAAACGAAGCCAAAGACTGAAGCTTTCAACTTGACTTCGATTCATTTTCTCAGGTAATTTCTTTTACTTTATTCATAGTCTGTTTTGTGGTATTGCTTGAGTTGTGAGTTACGAAGTAAATGAATATGTAATACCCCATTCCATGCTATTTTTCCCTTTCTGCCCATTCTCCATAATCCATGGTATTGGATTCTTCATAATCCATGGTATTGGATTGCTTTATTCTTTTCTTTATTCTTTTCTTATGAATTGAGAACTAGAATTTTATTGATTAATTCCAATAACAGTCGTTTCTGCTGCTCTTACGTGCAAAACCTGTCTGGGTCTGAAGTAAACTCTCTTTTTTTTTTTTTTTTTTTTAAATTTTTTAAATAATTTGGTTTGGATATGATTGAATAGTGGGCTTTGAGTTAGGAGGGAGATTCCTGGGTTTCGAACAAGTTTTCTGCTTTGATAGGTAGAAAATAGTTTATATGCTGTGTCCATGTGAAATTCACCTACCGAGGTGGGAGGGAGCAATTATGAAACAACAACGATAAATAATATTCATTGTAATTTGTATAGAGGTTTACTTTGATGACATGGTTCAGCCACAGCCCTCTGATTTTCAGCAAATAATTTGAGGATGCAATGAGGAAGTTTTTGCTGGTAATCTTTTTTTTTTTTTTTTAATCGCACAAATCTCTTTGCTTCCTTCTTGTTCCCAATCAAATTCTTTTATATATGCGGTGCCTATGTTTTGTACTCGTGCATAAAGGTCAATTAGTATTGTCAGGCTAGAAGGTTCTTTTGTATTGTTTTGTAGGATACTACTCCATGAGAAGATTTTCTCTTGCTGCGAAAAACATTTATGGTGGAACATTTTTCTTTTTGGTTTCTGAAATTACATGGTAGGGCTGTTGGAGTTGCTTCCTTTTGAAAATTATTCTGATAATGTACAATTTCCAGCACAGACTGTGTATGCTTTACTTGGTTGCCATGTTAATACCAAGAGGCTGAAACTTAAGAACATATGGTTTGTGTTTTTGAGTGTTATTGTTTCTCTATATGTGTGAGTGCGTGTGTCATCTTTCATAGATCTGCATGGGTGAGAGCACAACCTCACCCAACTTAGGCATTCCAGGCATAATTTAGATTACTTTTCCCATCAAATTTTGAGCTCCAAATTCATTAGTTTCTTTTATCTTATATAAGGCATTAATTGCCTCTGCACATTACAGTGGGGCAAAAGAGTAAGGGTGAATTCAATCTGCAAAAGTACCAGAAGTGTAGCGTGTTCATCAGCTTGGATTTCTAGTGTCTGCTCAGTTCCTCTATTTCTTGTGTGTATGCATTTATGTGTGTCCTCGTTCTTCCATATTTATGCTTCTCTACTGGTTGGGCTAGAAGATTGTTGTTGTGAACTCATGATTGTGCTATTATGAAAATATTCACAAAGTGCCTCTGTATATTGTCATTGCAGGTTTATATGCTGTTTTTGAAAGTGTCGGGGTTCAAGTCCCAAGCAAAATATTAAGCCAGAAGTTTTCCAGGACTGATGCTTTTCTGATTTGCTAATCGTATTATTAAGATCTCCTCTCACATAGAGCAGCTGATGCCATCATCATAGTATGGACTCGCAGCAGCTTTTCAGTTTCAGTGTGACTAGTGCAGGACTACCTTACCCATCATCTTATCCCTCTATTCCATCACTACCCAACAGGCTGCTTGGATCCTTGAAATTTGACATAGGAAACTCACCTAATTCGCCCTTTTCCACTCATTTTGATTCTGATACTCTTTCTGCATTGAGTGACAGCACGGAGCAGCACAGCTCTGCGGAAATCCTCTCTGGTCTCAGCCCCTCATGTAACTCTTCTCTGGAAACCAATCATTATTTGCATAGGTCAATCTCCTCTGCGGACAGTCTCAAAGACAGTTTGCATCTATATTCTGGTAGGAGCTCTCTTCTACAGAATGCAAGTTGTAATCAGAAAATCAGACACGCGTTGCTGGAACTAGAAACTGCTCTGATGGCCCCTGATGATGGTGATGAAGTTACCACATCAAATTCTTCTTTGGCTGAGAGCAGCAGGTCAGCTACATCAGGCCAAAGACATAGGTCCTGGAGCCATGAGCACCAGGGGTCACAATATATTCAAAGTCAGCCATCATATGTTACTAGCAGTAGACAGTCTAGTGAAGTTGCACATATAGAGAAGCGCCACAAATCGATGGAGGAAGCATTGCCGCAAGGGTTCCCGTCAAGCAATTTGAAACAATTGCTGATTGCATGTGCTAAAGCACTGTCTGAAAACAACATAAAAGATTTTGATCAATTGATAGAAACGGCTAAAAGTGCTGTGTCTATCAGTGGGGGGCCAATCCAGCGGCTTGGTGCTTATGTGGTAGAAGGGCTTGTTGCAAGGAAGGAAGCATCAGGGAATAGCATCTATCGTGCCCTTAAATGCAGAGAGCCTGAAGGAAAAGAGTTGCTCTCTTACATGCAGATGCTGTTTGAAATCTGCCCGTACTTTAAATTTGGTTATATGGCTGCCAATGGAGCCATTGCTGAAGCATGCAGAAACGAGGATCGCATTCACATCATAGACTTTCAGATTGCTCAGGGAACTCAATGGATGACTCTTCTTCAAGCTCTTGCAGCAAGGCCTGGTGGGGCTCCCCATGTGCGGATAACGGGGATTGATGACCCTGTTTCTAAATATGCTCGTGGTGATGGACTAGAGATAGTTGGGAAAAGGTTAGCCATGATTTCTGAGAAATTTGGCATCCCAGTTGAGTTTCATGGAGTGCCTGTTTTTGCTCCAGATGTGACAAGAGATATGCTTGATATCAGGCCTGGAGAAGCTTTGGCTGTTAACTTTCCCTTGCAACTCCATCATACAGCTGATGAGAGTGTTGATGTGAGTAACCCAAGGGATGGACTTTTGAGATTGGTAAAGTCACTTTCTCCCAAGGTGACGACATTGGTGGAGCAGGAATCAAACACGAACACAACTCCTTTCTTCAACAGGTTTATAGAAACCCTAGATTACTACTTGGCAATCTTCGAGTCCATTGATGTCACCCTCCCAAGAAATAGCAAGGAACGGATTAGTGTGGAGCAACATTGTCTGGCTCGGGATGTTGTGAACGTTATTGCTTGTGAAGGGAAGGAAAGGGTAGAGCGACATGAACTGCTTGGCAAGTGGAAGTCTAGGTTGACAATGGCTGGGTTCCGTCAATATCCTTTGAGCTCTTATGTGAATTCTGTTATAAGAAGCCTTCTGAGGTGCTATTCAGAACATTATACACTAGTGGAGAAGGATGGGGCCATGTTGTTGGGGTGGAAGAACAGAAATTTGATATCAGCTTCAGCCTGGCATTGATAAAACATGGATAGGAAATACTGTAGTGGTAGGAATATCATGATGATAAAAGCCACTTAGGGTGGGAGGTGGTAAATCTGGGAGGGTCAAACATCTATCTGACTGAGTTTTATGTTGATTTCCAGTGCCATGTATCCTTTATCATTGTTTTATAGGTCGCTGCTCCTTAAATTTGTCCATAAAGAGTCTCATGTACTAGTGATGCAGTATACTGATTCTTTTATAAAATGTTTAGGTATGTACACTATATTTCTCTATAGATGTTGTACTTGTATCTGAAAATGGTACTTTGCTTCCAGTATAAATTATGTGAATTCACAAAGTTTTGAACTGACTGGCTTACTACATTCTTATTTGATACACTTTGTTGCATTCTTATTCTGTCTGATAAGATTATTTTTATAAGCTGGTCATGGTGATGGAGTTTTTCTATGAAGTTAAAAAGATGATCATTCTACCCGTTTAGTCATGCAGGGTTTTCCATGTTGTTGTTTGGTCATGAGGATGGTTATTTATCATACTGGTTATGCTTTAATTGCTGATTTTTTAAGATTTTAAACTTCTGGCTATTTGTGGTTTTTATGGATCTGGTATTCCTTGAGAAATTTTAATGTTGTGTGGAATTGTGGATAGAATGGGAACTTCATTTCAGTTTCAGCCTGATTTTGAAACTGAAGTTTGATAAAATGGTAGTTGTAGTTGTATCTAGTGTAGTTTATGATGTCTTATGGATTCAAGATGATGAAGTTGGAGGTGTTCGCTCCAAAAAGTCAAACATTTGATTTACCACCATACCAATTATTGCCAACAACTTCTAATAGGTTCTGTGCTTATCCTTTCAAGAGTGGTATGTACTTGTAATGCAGGATGCTGGTTCTTTGAGAATATCTATAGGCATGTGGACAATTTTGGTCCATAGATGTATCTGGCACTTGTTGTTTGCTTCCCTCGCACAAATTATGTTAAGTAGCAATTTCAGGAGTAGGGACAAAAATGATATTTGCTTGGGTGTTCTTATTCAATCCACATATTCTCCCTTATGATACATTTGGGATATATCTACTGGGTGATTTTCAACCTCTTGCCGAGGCTAACTTTTGGTAATAGTTTCCAATTAACCTTAACTATTCATGATCATGGGTTCCGAGAGATCTTGAGCCCTTTGGTATAGGTATAAAGACACTGTCTAAATACACACCGTTTTACAGTTACATTGCACTTGAGATAGGCACCCGAGTTATCCATTTCTCTTTTCAACCCAATTGCTTATTTAGTTCATCCGATTCCCAAGTTGGAGATATGAGTTTACTTTCCATAAGACTCATGTCATTATCAATTTATGTAATTAAATTTGATTATTAGTATTGAAATAAAGGCAAACTGAAGTTCTCCTTGGCAGAATCTAGGAGATTACTAAGTCTTTGCAACTACTCCTGGTTATGACTTCATTTTCCTTCGGGAGATTCATATGCCTTCTTTTACCTTGGTCTGGTATGGGAGGGTGTAACTTTTACCCAAAGATCGGAAGCCATTTTGTCCAAGATCTTTAACCTATGAAACAAATTCTAGGAGAGCCCAACATTGTGGAAGGGGCCATGTGGACTTTCAGGGGCACTATTTTGGGGAGTACTACTGCGGTTTTATCTTTTTGGGCCATTTACTACTGCGATTGGTTGGCCAAGAAGTTGAATGGTTGCGAGAATATGTTAAGCAATGCCATTCAATGAGATCGAAGAGATAGTTGAAGATAAATTGATGAAGAAACTTGGAAGGCCAACAATGAGTTATGGGCCCAACTCTTTTTTTGAAGAAGGTGAAATGAGTGAAAAAAGCATGAGCTTCCAGGGAGGAGAAAGGAAAAAACTGATTTTATTTCTGAACTAGGCATTTACTTAATTTTCCTTTCTAGCAGGTGCTCTAAAGTTAGTTTGAACTTTGAACACGCTTCCATGTATGTTTTCATGCTCCCAATTTTAATTAATGCAATGAATTTTCTTTAAACAACGAATTTATAATATAATTTTACTTTATTATAGATTAATAATATTTTTATTACTATATTAATTTATATAAAAGTGATTTATAAACTAAAAAATGCCAAAAAATAAATAAATATTTAACTTTGCATGAAAAGCATGTTCCAAAAGTATTTAAAGGAGAACATTAAGTCTTATAAAATTTAAATTCGGATAAAATTCTCTGTTTATCATTGAATTATGAAAAGTTCATATCAATTTTGATTGTTATATTTAAATTTGATAGAATAAAAGAATACATTCGATCATCAATGTTAAAAGAACATAGTAGGTAAAAATTATAGATTATCACTAATTTTATGTGATCATTCCATAAAAATATTCTGTAAAATCTATATTTAATATTAAAATTTTATAGTAAGTAAATTGAATGATATCATATATTAAAAATTATTATATATATATATTTTAAAGTTAATCTTAAATATAACTTTTTATGTTTATATTTTATATCAAAATCTACTATATCAAATGAAAAATGAAATTTGAACTCTCTACTATTATATTATCACTTAATTTTTTTTTTTGTTTCTGTACTTGCTTGGGTATCTCCACACCCATTGGGTATGAAACTAATCTCGTTTAGGATCTTGATATTGCTATTCTTTACAAGTGTTTTTTCACGTGTTCAAACTATGACATTGCAAATGCCCATCAATTGATGAGTTTAAACTTATTTACCATTTAAGTCACTTCTTGTGGGTTATCAATTCCTTTTACTTTCTAAACGCTTGTGACATAATTATTGCAAGTTAGTGGTTGGGCAGCCAAGTTTATCCTTAATTACCAACCAAGTTGATGGTTTGAAACTTGGCATAGCACTTAGAAAAATTAATTAATTTACGTAAATGTGAAAATGTATCCGGCTAATATGAGATGTGTGCCCTTAAAATAGCTCAGGTATGGACTAATCTTGGTTGACGTCAAAAAGTTATTTCGATGGTACTCTTATTGTACCAAAAAAAAACACATTGGAATAAATTAACAAAACCAAAAAATGAAGGCAGAATTGGATTAAGAGATTTTAACAGGATGAACACAACTTTATTAGCAAAGCAAGCTTGTGAATCTTATAAGCTCTGAACTCAATTTATGCACAAATTTTAAAAAGGCTATATTTCCCATCAACTAGATTTTGGAATGCAAAAAAGCACCGATCAGCTTCTTGGTGTTGGAATAGTATCGTGCAAGTAGCAGGGTAGGCACTTTCTCAACTTGCATTGTTGTTGAAGAATTAGTGATGGAAAAAAAAACAGTCAGGATCATAGATGGTAGTCCTTGCAAAATTACATTATTATACAAGCTCATGGTGATATATACAATACTTTTGTATTGTATTCAGTTGTGTTCAGCTCAATGATAGCACAGGGTGGTAAGGGATTTATCTCATGAATATTCTTCCCTAAAAATGACTAGCCAAGCCAGTACAAGATTAACGTGAGTGGATCCCGTAAAGGCCCTCAGTCCAATGCAGAGGTCTAATTGGAGAAACGTATTGCAATCCCCTCGTGGGTTGTGGCATCACTTTGGGCTTTGCCAAAATTAATGTTAATTCAATTAGGACTTGATTTCTTCATTGCCATTCAGGTAGTTCTAGAATGAGCATAGTTGTTCTAATTTACTCATACAATGCGAGAATGCAACCTACCTTATAACTTGTCCTAAATGATTAAAATTATCTTGGTTAACACTTGAAGGCCTGGACACTGGCATCTTAGGACAGCTCAAAATGATTTTATCTTCAATAATAAAATATGTTTTCTAACATATAGACTATGTCCACAAATTGCATGCAATCCAAATGGATTGATGCACGTGCGGCAACATGTGAACAAGGAAACCTTAGTGATTGATAATCGCCACATTCACACCACATCTCATTAAGATTCACTTTAAACTTCTTGCAGGTCGTCCTTTTAGTGGGTTTACTAACTTTTTCACCAAATATTACTACATTTCTCACTTAAAATCACGAATAGTGTGGGAGTTGGCTTTTCTCTTATTTTCGTCCATGGCCTCTATGAGGGTTTTAGAGTATACATGTTCAGGCTCTATTATTGCTAGTTGGTGGTTTCCCCTTCTTAACAAATATATAGTTTTGCCAACCTATAATATGTTAATTGCACCAACATAGTAATAGGCAAATTACACGTCCCCTTCAATATTGAATTAATGCATTCAATAAGGTTGGTTGTCATAGGCCCATAACATTGTCCTCAATCAAAAGCCTGAGCCCACTTCTCTTTAGGTTTATTGTTTAGCCAGTTTGCTGCTTCTTTGTTTTATTCACGGAGATTTTGATAGTACTAATTAAATTGGTGTTGCGTCAAGGTGTATCTTGTCGAAATATAAAATACTTATTAATATCATTCAAATTATATGAAAGAAAATAATAAATAGAATAACAATGATTATATTATATACCCATGTTAACAACTTATTGATACATGTCCTTGTTGTTAAACCTCCTCATAAAGTTTATAATAATATGTCGAATGCAGTAAACTGAATATGCTTGTGGAGATTGCAATTATGTACCACTACCATCTTCTACCACTACGTCTGATCACACTTTTTATGAACTCGTGTCAATAAGAAATCAAGCATATACCATGTTGTGGTGTGACTTGTCTTAGCAAGTTAGTGAGAAAAAATGACTAAGCCTCTATCGTCCCACCCTCCACAATGACAAAAGCAATTAGTAGTATTTTTTTTGTCATTTGTCGCAACCGTCCCGAAAGGAGCCGCGATGGGAGAAAGCAACTAAAAATTAATGGTTTGAGAGTCGCCACCAACCGATTCTTTCGTTAAAAAAGGAATGTTGCGATTAGACACCTTGAAAATGGTCTGCGTTTAAGAGTTTAGGTTCAGGGGTTAATTACGGGTAGGAAAGGTTTTAGCACCCTTCACCTTCCATTCTAAGAAATGGTTACCTATTTTAATCTGGTGTTATCTTGCTAAATTAATTAAATTGGTCCTTTATTATCTAAAAAAATTGTTATTTATTTTATTTTGACATGTCCCATTTTGTCAGCATATTATCAAAAATGATAAATGATTAAGACAGGGAATGAGTGGCTAAATAACCATTTTTGTATGAAACAAATGTAAGCTCACAACACATTACGTGAAGGTGGTAAATTCAAAAATTGTATTTTTAAGAAAATATTTCTAAATAAAATATGAGATTTTTAAATGATTTTTATAAAAAGGAATTTTAAAAAAAGTGATTTATGAAATGATTTTCAGAAAATGAAATTTTTGGAATGTGTGATTAAATGAAATTTTAATTTACCACTATCACCACAAAGTTAAGGCTATATCAACTTGTTCGCACTTGTTTTTATTTGAAAATATATTTATTTCTTTAATTGTGAAAATTAAACCCTGTCAACGCTCTTGGTAAAATCTAATATTAATAGCCTCAAAAATATTGGGAAAAGTTTAATTGATTGTCTATTCGATTCTCTCCCAAATTTTCCGTCGTCGGCGAAATTTAAGGATTAATATGATATTTGACTAAAGTGATAAGCATATAATCATAGTAAGAAATTAATGTGTGAAGATAGATATTTATATTAGAGATCGCCTAAAGCCCTGCCAGCATTTCTGGCAAAACTAAAGAGAAACTCCTCACCTCAGGAAAGTCAAAATGTCACCGTCACTTTGGCTAGTTTTGATTATTCCATCATCGGATATCTTAAATTTATTTTGAATGACAATTAAATTGCTAGTATGACAAATAATATACAAAAAAAAAGATATTTATTGGAGATCACCTAAAATCCCGCCAGCGCTTCTGCAAAACTAAAGGGATATTCCTCACCTCCAGAAAGTCAAAACTTTGCTATCACTTTGTCTAATTTTGATTATTCCTTCGTCGGATCTTAAATCATTATTAACAAAATTAGTCAAGATGATAATTAAGCTTTTATTAAATTTAATTTTTGAACATCAACATTAAAGAAGGCAAAAGCATATAAGAGTTATACTAAATAAAAAAGTCAATGACTACAGGTGCTAGACAAAAAAGAATTAAATTTTATAAATCAATGAAAAAGGCTAATTAATATTTTCCTTTTCATTTCGTTTTGCACTTTTCATGCCCAAGATTTCGTATACTTGGATACCATCCATACATGCCTTATATATAATTAACATTTCAATTGCACACGGCACCTCAATCAAATACAATTTATGATTTCCCCTTTTTCTTAATATCTCTATTTGCCTTCCTTTTTTTTAATTTAAAATTCAGTATAAACAAGTCACCTTGAGCATTAATGATTAATCGCACATTTGTGCCCTCATGTCAAAGCAAATCACATAGGCACTCAAACATATAGACCCATGGATCAATTATAATAAAACAAAACTAATTAAATGCTTGCAATTCATGATAGCTACACATTCATTTATTCATTTTTCAATACATCATTTACCATCTTTGCCTCCCAATCCTAATGTTAGAGTAGCAAAGTCCTGCGAGAGAAGAATTTTGGCACGTAGGGATAGTTCTTGATAGGTTGAACGGCTTAAAGTGAAGTACAAATGGTGATGGTTACACATGTTTGGAACCGAGAGTGTATGGGTTGGCACCTCAATATACAAAGATTCAAAGATTTAAACCAAGAATGAAAAGACCATGAATGGAAGCATAATACATGTATGAAAATATATGGAAATCTCACCTCACAGGTTTGATAGTGGAGGATGGTAGCCTTCCCAGTAGAGAGTAAAACTCATACGACCTCCTTCTCCAATCTCATGTTTTCTTATTCTCTTCTACTCTGTGTGTGTGTGTGTGTTAGTCAATGCCTATTTTTCTCTCAAATCCCCCATGTGTGTTGCGCTCTCTCCTTTCTCTCAATTCTTGTGTAGCCGCTCCATATTCTTTTTTTCTTTTCTTTGTTACGGCTCCTTTCTCACCCTCTTTTGGCTCCTCTAGGGTTTTCTTTTTACTCTTAACTATTTATAACCCAAATATTTATTCTCATAATCTCAATCAGCTCAATTAATCAGGACAAGTTAGAATAAATCTCTCCCATCAATCAAGATCAATTTGTGCAATTAGAATCAATCAGAATCAATTAATGATTCAAACCCCAAATTACCATTAATAAGACATTAAATGTATTCTTGAATTCAAATTAATTTCCTTATTCTAAATTTTTACTGGATCAGTGGAGATTCTTCCTTTTTTACATGCCAGATCAAAATTTTATTTTATTTATCATTATCCTCTTAAAGCATTAGATTTGGGCTTGGTAAATGGATCAGATCCAAATTTATTGGTACAATGTCCATTGGTGAAAATTAGAATTTCAGGAAAAATTTGGGTGTTAACACCATCATGCACAATAGCAAAAACAATGTTACTTTGTATTTTCCATACAAGAGCGTGTCATCTATATATGGTCCTCTAAATCCTTCGGTCGTGACACAAAAGTCATTCGTAGTAGTAGTGAATGAATTATGAGATGGTTTATAATGTTGATGACCACCCTTTTGCTGTAGTGGAGGATAACTAAATGACATATAATGCAGTACCTAGGGCGTGTTATCCTCCTCAAACTAGGACATCGACTAGGGCATCCTTTGATTGACTGGATGCCAATGGCTCAGCCTTGGAAAGTCAAATTCTTGGGGTAACATTTGTTGAATTTGATGTATCTGGAAATGACCTACTCTTAGGGTCCTCTAAATCCCCTAGTTGTGACACAAAAGGTTGTCAGTTGTTCATATACCAAGTCATGTATTTTGCACTTCGTAGTAGTTGACCCTCAATGTTCGGCCCTTGCAGAATGAACTCTCGACATTGCCTCCAATGTGGCATCCATTTTGTGTGCTTCTTAGACCAATTAGTATAATGGTTACCACGCATGTCTATCTTAAGCATATCTTCAATATCAACTGGTGCTTATGAAATACCTTGTTCAAATCTAAACAATCACCTGACCCTGTCTGTTTGAAGTCACCCAATAAAGTATAGGCATTCTATATATAAAATCTCAAAGTTATGAAATTTGCAAATCAATCCAACAGACGTAATGGACTAGTTAGTTGTCATTGTCTCAAGATACCTTAATAATTAGAAACTTAATATAATAATAAATGTTAAAAGGAAATTTTAATAATTTTGTTATAATATTTAATTTAGAGGATTCAAATCATAAATCAATATTTATATGTGAAGTATGGAAACTTTTACTTTGCCAAAATTACAATTATACTAGTTATTATTACTACATTACTTATTATACTTAAAGTACTCTTTTTTAAAAAATAAATAAAAGAATTAGTTTTATGTTTTTAAATTATTGTGAACACCATATTTTTGTGGATTATTATTATTTTAAAATAATAATAATAATAATTTAAAAAATTATAAAAAATTCATAATTTTTTTAATTAACCAATTAATTGATTTAAAAAAAAGAAAAATTAAGAATGAAGAAAAAAGGATTATTAACATTAGAATGTCCTAAAAATTAATTTAAAAAATTGAAAAGAAGAAAAATTAAAATATGTCACCATGTTTGGCCCATTTTCTCAACCCTTATCTGACCCAAGACCCATTCTCACCTGGCCCAATCTCCAAACCCAAAACCCACTTTAACCTTAAGCACAACCCATAACCCATGACCCATTCCAACCTTTCCACCCCCATTCTTAACAGAATCCCTAGTAGAGGAAACTTCTGCTACTGCCCGCCAACCTAGTGAGGGACCACTCCCTCCTACACCACTCACTCTTGCACCACGCCCTCCTACACCTCCCCGCCTTGCCCCCCACTGCACTAAAGCCAAGGTTCATGCACTCGTACCACCCACCTTCATTCGAGCCACCACGTGCATCTCTTGGTACTCACCACAAATCCCTCCAACCCACAACAGATTTGTTGGACTACCAACGGTATCGGACATGCGCACACAAGGAACGCCCTTGGTCGAGGTTGATTAATCAATTTGAGACACTTATGTTAGCTTTGTATTATGATTTATTAGATGTTTATTGTGCCCAATATCAGTATTTTAGATGAGTTTAATGTTGTTGGGCTTTAATGCAAATTGTGAATAATTCTTGGATTTTGATGCATTTTGACCTCTCTTCCTTGGTTAGGCCATAACTTGGGACTCAGTTATCCATTTGAGGTGATCTTTGTGTCTTTGGAAAGCTAAGATAATGGTCTACAAGTTTCATGAAGAACTCAAGAGCTGGATCAGACTTCCAAGGGTCCAAAATATCCCTGCAATGCAGAGTGGGTTTGCTGTCATGGAAATTTGGGCAATGTGCACATATTGGACTATATAGTGGGCTATAGGCCTCTTCTTGGGCTGAAACTTAGCCATTTGAAAGATAAGACTCATATCTCCAACTTCACTGAAGACCATTTAGTCAATAGATGTCGTTTTAGGCATGATTATGAAGCTACAAGTTGGTTTGAATTTGGAAACACATTCTGCCAACCTAACTTGAGGTAGGTGCAGTATTTTTGGCATTTATGATGTTCTAAAAGTCCAAATGGCATGATTCCAACGCCAAAATTTTAAGGAGGCAACTGAATACAACTTTCATGAAGACCTCAAAGCTAAAATGCACCATCTAGGTAAGCAAGCTAAAAGTCGGATAAGAGTTGCTAACTAAAAGCCACCAACCATTCACCAACCCACCTACCATGCATCAAGCTTCCATATTTGACAATTTCCATATTTTTACAGCTTGTATTCAGATTATTTTCAATTACAAATTGGCTTCTAGGATTAGTATAAATAGAGCCAATCTCTTTGTATTAGAAATCATTCAATTTTAAGTTCGTTCTCTTTACAATTTCGTTTTTGTTCTTTTATTTCTGAGTTCTTCCTTCCCATTCATGGAAGGCTAGGCTCTTATAATCAATCCAAGGGATTAGCCATCTTGATGTTTAATTTGGAAATCTTGTTTCGCTTGTTTATATTGCTTAATTGTTATTCAAGTTTCTCTTCTTCCTCTTTTGATTTTTATCTAGATTAAATTGCTTAATTTGATTTAGATGTTGATGTGATAATAGCTTTATTATCATGTATTTAAAGAGGATCACAAAGATTAAACAATATATTAAAGCTTTTTGATGGATTGTTTAGCTTGATTAAATTATGGATCTTAAGTTAATCTATGTTGGATGATGCTTACTTTATCTAACCTTGGTTAATCAAATCCTAGATGCTTATCTAGTAAAGGATTCTTGGATCATGTTAAGGCTTCTTGATGTGATCTATGGCCAAGAACATGATTAACAATTAAGTGGATTTCTTATGATCAATGATGGATTAAAACTCAAGATTGGTAAATTTCCTTAAATTGGTTGTTTCTTTAGATTTGTTTACAACTTTAAGTCTCGTAATTTTAATAATCTTGTTAATCAACAACAAAACCCTCATTTTAATTATCTAAATCTGATTGAATCTTTGTTTTTATTGAATCCTTGAGAGACGATTCGGTTCATGCTCTATACTACAAATTAGTTTGTGAACCGGTAAATTTTATTATTTTGACGGGTCTCGACAACCTCTTGTCAGAGGTCATACAAAAAAAGGACATGTTCTCCAAACCCTGCAAGGACACACATAGAGGAGAGAGAAATTTTGGCCTTTTGCAAAGGTTTTCCCTCTATAAAAGGTGGTCTATGCAATTAAGAGTGGAGGATTTTTAGGAGTGAGGAGTTCTCGGAGTTTTTCTTAAATTTCCTAAGAAAATTTGAGAGTGAGTGTATGAAGCAGACGAAGAAGAATGAAGGAAGCTCTGCTGGCAATTGAGACACCAAGGGTATCAAACTCTTCTCATCCTTTTTATTTTTCTGTAAATTCATATTCTAGTTTAGCATTAATAAATTTTAATAAATTTTATTGGATTTAATATGTGAAAAAATCAAGTGATAATGTGTATATTCATGAATTTTCGTTTTGGCATTCTGAGATATGCATGTACATTTTGACAAATGCAATAAACTTGATGATATATATATATGTATATATACATATATATATATATGTACATGTACATATATATACATATATATATATATATATTCTGATGTACGCTATTTGATCTTAAATTGTGTAATGTGTGTTTGAATCAAATCGGATGGGATCTTAAAATATAGAACTGATGTTTGTGTGAGGGTAAAGTTAGGATTTGAATTTTGTAATATCTGTTTGTTCTGATCTCTAGATCTTGTAGCGTCTCTGGTTTGAATCTTAATTGGGTGAGATTGTTTTGTTCTGGTATATTTATAAGGAATAATGATACATTATAAAAGGAGGTTCCTATTGTCTGGCTAGGTTCTATTGCTTATCTGTGAGGATTCTATTTATGTAAAGGTTCAAATCATAAATGAATGAGATAAAATTACTCCTCTATTGTGTTACGGGTTAAAATAATTGTTTGTGCTTGATCTGTTACTGGTTCGATGAAGTGCTTGAGTTGCAGATGAGGTTCTAAATTTATTCCTAGTGTGGTTTGGATTAAATTACTTGTAAGCCTCAGCTTCTCCATTTGGGATTTTCTTTTTACTTCTAATTTTTTGTCCTTATGAGTCTAGATCTTTCGGCTCAAAATTATAGGCTTTTTAATTTTTTAAGTAAGAAAGAACCACTAAATTTCATGATTATAAGGTTTTTTGTATAATGTTGGTTTGAGTAAGTCAATAGTTCTCGAACTGCTATTGGATTTCCCTAGTGTGGTTCAATTTTGGTTTTCTTTTGCTGAGTGTGGGAATGCATGTTTGGGAAGACATTGGGTGTATTTTCTGGCAATGTTTGTAATGAAAAACTGAGTTGTGAATGCGGCTATAAGAATTGTTGATGTTTCTGTTGGTGTTAAAGATGTTTTGTTTGGGTGTGATTAACTTCATTGCAAGTTTAAAGTTCATAATGCTGTAATGTGTGTAAGGGTAAATGTTGTTTCGACTTAGGTTTTAGGGTTTCTGAATATGCTAGTTTCTTGGTCTGTATGTGGGTCTCACAAATCATTTGGATCTTTTATGGGTTTATTTTTTATTTTTTAAATGCTTGGTTATTTATTATATGTTTGGCATAAGAAATAAGTTCAAAAATGGGTTTGTGAATATCCTAATTTAAAGTCTTTAGTAAATTGAATATTTGGTTGGGAATTATTTTAGAATGGGATGGCCTAGTTGTGATAGGTTGAGATTTTAAAAAAAATGGCAGGTGGATGTTAGGCTTGTGATAAGCATCTATAAGGTCTGTTATGGCTTCATGGTATTGGTAGTGTGTGTCAATTAGTGTTTGTTCATGTTTTATAAAATAGAAAAGATTTAATTGATTTTCTAATAGTCTAAGTTGGGGGATTATTCTTTTGGTCTCACTCCTTATCAAGTATCCTGCATTTGAACCTCCTGACTTCACTCTATTTCGATTTTTTGGTGTTAATCTTTGCTTTTAAGAAAATTTGTAGTTTGCCTATAATGTGAATAAGGTCTTAGAATTTGGCACATTAATTTGCTTATTAGGTCTAATTTCTGTCATGAAGTTCAAGTTTGAAGTCATGTCTTTTGGAACTTGTGAATTATCTAATTCTAACTCTGTTTCTATGCTGAAATTTGCAATCATTTCATGGTTTGGTTTTGTTCCAATGATTTAATTATGTGTATGATGGATGAAGAGTTTGAGTCATGGTTCCCTTTGGTGTCATATTGATTAATTGAATTGACAATTAATGGATCAAGATCAAGCTGTTTGCTTATTAGTAATGTTTGGTATCCTCATTTTGGGTTCGTTGTACATTTTGGGTCTATAGTAGATGTTTGATGGGTGGTTTCGAAGGGTATGTCAAATGTAGTCAGGATGTTAGGTTGGGAATAATCTTAAATTTGTAAAGGGATTTAATGTTTATGTGATGATAAAGGTTGGTTTTTCTTTTTCAGGTCTTATTTTTTATTTGTCAACGAGTATGTTTCAGTGTATCATGTGATCTTTTACATTTGACCCTAACGTATCTGTCTCCTTATTGTCTTAACATGTGTGCTAGTTCTGATAGTATGACTTATTCCTTTGACTTTAGTATGCACTTAAGCATGTTTGATAAAATCCCTGGATCAAAATGTTCATTTTGGGGTGTTCGTAATTTGCTTGTGATCTGAGTAATTTATGATCACATTAGTGTGACTAATCTTCTTTGTTAACAGCAAGTTTTCATAGTTAATATTGGCCCTTGTATACTGTATTGCTATGCGTTGATTTGGATGTTGAGGGATGAATAGTTTGCCCCCCTAGGATGTTTTTCGTTCATGCTGTGTATGATTCTGTTTGCTTCTTCCCCTTTACCAATTCCTTCTTGTGGTGTATGTCTCATTACCTCCCGCATGCCATTGTGTGATAAATTCTCACATTTATTAATATTTTGTCTTCTAACGAACTTGTCTACATTGAGTTGAATGCCACTTTAACATTTAAAAATAAATAAAAAGAAATTGAATAAAAAGAAGATGCCACATAAATTGGTGAAAGGAGAATATAAAGAATAAAGAAAGAAAATGGATGGAAAGTGTATAAATGTGTTGTGTAAGAGAAAGTAAAGAATAAAGAGAGAGACAATAAATAATAAAATAATCAGAAGTGGGGATTGAAAGAAATAATTAGGCTTTTTATGACGTTATGCATCTTTAAAGAATAGAATTGTTTGGGCTTATTTGTTTGGTTCAACAAAAATATTAATTTGAGAACTACTGTTTCAGAATGATGATTGGCCTGTTAGCATTTTTCCAATTCTACGCCATTTACTTACCTACTTAATCATGCTTTCATGTTATCTTTTTAGATTGGCACAAAATAAATCATTTTTAATTATGGAATAAGATTCTAGTGATGGGATGTTTAAAATTAGTTGTGATGGTGGTGATATTTTATTCTCCTTGTTATGGTTCTGTCAAGAGTGCTGGTGGGGCTATAAATAATCTCCAATGAAATTTTATTTCATGGTTAATTCATTGGTGTATTTGACAAGAGGTTGTCGAGACCCCGTCAAATAATAATAATTACCGGTTCGCAAACTAATTTGTAGTATAGAGCATGAACCGAATCGTTTCTCAAGGATCCAAAAAGAACAAATATTTAATCACATCAAGATAATTAAAAGGGGGGTTTTGATGATTTGAAAAGATAATACACTAGTTGAATTAAAGAAATGCAATTAACAAATTAACCAATCCAAGGAAATTTACCGATCTTGAGTTTAACTCATCATTGATCACAAGGAATTCACTTAATTGTTAACCGTGTTCTTGGCCTTAGATCATATCAAGACGCCTCAACATGATCCAAGAATCCTCTACTAGATAAGCATCTAGGATTTAATTAACCAAGGTTAGACAAAGTAAGCACCATCCAAACATAGATTAACTTTAGATCAAGAATTTAACCAAGCTAAACAATCCATCAAAAAGCTTTAATAAATTGTTTATTCTATGTGATCCTCTTGAATACATGATAATAAAGCTATTATCACCTAAACATCCAAATCAAATTAAGCAATTCAATCTAGATCAAAATTAAAAGAGAAAGAAAAGAAACTTGTAGAGCATTGTCTTAGCTTTCCAAGGACACCAAGATCACCTCAATTGGATCACCGAGTCTCAAGTTATGGCCTAACCAAGGAAGAAAGGTCAAAATGCATCAAAATCCGAAAATTATTCAATATTTGCATTAAAGCCCAATGAAGCCCAACAACATTAAACTCAACTAAAATACTAATATTGGGCACAATAAACATCTAATAAAGCCTAATACAAAGCTAACATAAGTGTCTCAAATTGATTGATCAAATTCCCCCACACTTAAGCTTTTGCACTCTTGGGCAAAATACATAAGAACAAAACTAAAGAAAAACAAGAAACATCACATTATTAAACTAAAAGCATAAAAACTGATTATACCTAATCTAATCCATTTTCGTAGGAAAACACGATGGCACTTAGCATGTGCCACAAGCCTTTAAACCCCTAGGTGTCCCTAGTGGACGAGTTATAGTCTCGTGAGGGTTTACCAGGATGATACCCACAAACATGTAATACTTTATTTAATCAATTCAACTAATTTTTAAATAAAGAGGATTTTGAGTAACCACAATTTCAAGAATTCCAAACATTCATGAAGTGATATGCCTTTACATCCCAAATTAACAAGCAAGGTGAATTCAAGTAGAATCATGGATCAAGCATGATAGAATCTCACAAGATACACTCTCAATCTCTCAAGTGTTTAGGTTTGTGTTTACACTCAAATCAACTCATGAAAAATTGCACTACCATAAACTTGCTTATCTTCTACTTCTTCGCTACTCAAAACACATGCACACACAAATCAAGATGACTTTATTCAAGGTTGTAATGGGGCCAAGGTAAGGGAATGGAACAATATGGATATACACAAGTTAAAACCAAAGAGAATAAAAGAACAATGGGGAGGAACTCAAGTAACAACCATAGAAGTTTACCCCAAACCATAAAATGCATATTCTCTTAACACATTCCTTCATTTTTTTATTCTTTTCTTTTACAACCTTTTGGCTTTATTTTTTTTTCTTTTCTTTTTTCTTCTTTTTTTTTCACTTGTTCTTTTTTTTGCACCAAATATTTTGTATAAACATCCCACCACACTTAAACCATAGCTTGTCCTCAAGCAAAAAGAGCTCTTCCAATAAGAAAACCAATGCTCTCCTATTCACTAAGGTGAGCTAAAACATGGATTTTTTATTTTATTTTTTACTCAAGGCTTGTAATGAGCTAAGAACAAGAATGGGCAATTAGGCTCAAAGGGGGTTAACAATGGAATAAATGCAAGGTAAGCTATTTGGATAAAGTAGCTAATTCAAGAAAAATGTCTCAATCAAGTTCATGCATGCATATGAAAATGTAGCCTAAAAAAGAATCAAAGCAAGTTCTAGAGTGACAAAATCCATGATTGAAACTCACATAAGAAAGGAAGAAAATGACATAGATGCAACATCCATTCATCAATAAGTTCAAAATCTCACAAGGTATGGATGCATCTACCAAACTCAATCCACTAATCCAAAATCCAACACCAAGCATGTGAAATTCAAGGGGAAAGACAATTCATTCATTTATGTTAGGAAACTTGCACTTCAATTAATACAAACTCATGACTTTCATAATTCTTAAAACACGATTGGAAGGGAGTAAACACATGAAAATCACACCTTTTTTTTTTCAAAACAAAAATTTAAATAGAAAACAGAAACAACAAATAAAACAGAAAATAGAAATGAAAGACAACAAACAGAAAAAATGATAGCAACAGAAAAGAGTAAACAGTAACAGTAAAATAAAAACAGAAATAAGATTGAAAACAATAGCAAAACAGTAAAAACAAAAAGAAAACAACAACCAGAAAAATGAAATAAAAGTGTGGAAAGAAAACTCCCCATGGATAGCAGAAGAATTAACGTTCCAGCAGCCACACCATAGCCAGTGTAATGGATCACCACATCCAGAATTAGAGGGTTCAGTCTCCTCGGGAGCTGTTTTATTGGCTTAACTCCATCTTCAAGTAAAATCCTACGCATGCACATGGAAGGGCTAATGTTAGGAATGTTTGCAAGTATGATGGCTCTTTGATTCTCCTTTAAAATTTGCAGCAACTTCTCCTCCTCATCAGTGAGGAGGTTCTTAGCCACAATGAAATCCAATTTTGGTGGCTTCACTACTTCTGCAGATTGAGTTGCTGCATAATCTGCTGAAAAAGATTCATCATGTCTCAAAAAGGCAGCAATCTCAGCACATGCATTACACAACATATCACCATCACAACAAGTAACACAAACAGAATCATCAAAATCAATAAAACTAGCAAATTCAGCACACAAATCATCAATTGGTTTTTTCTCATCAATGATCTCATGTTTTGCAAAATCAGATTTATGCATCTGTTGCTTGCTCAACTGACTTAATGAAGATGTAAGTTGACCAACTTGGGTCTCCAAGTTTTGTATTATAGCTTCTGTTCTCTGTTGGAATTGGATGTTGTTCTGAGCCAATTGTTTCACCAAATCCTCTAATGTAGGCTCAGATTCCATGCCTATTGGGGCTTGCTGCTAGTATAGACTGATTGGTTCAACATAAGGTTCGAACCAGGGATGTTCTCCCCAGTCATAGTTATATATGGTAGAATAAGGATCATATCCAAGCTGTTGGTATTGTGGTTCACCAAGAAATACACCAAATCAAAATCTTGATAGGATGCCTGATCAATCAATTTGAGACACTTATGTTAGCTTTGTATTAGGCATTATTAGATGTTTATTGTGCCCAATATTAGTACTTTAGATGAGTTTAATGTTGTTGGGCTTCATTGGGCTTTAATGCAAATATTGAATAATTTTCGGATTTTGATGCATTTTGACCTTTCTTCCTTGGTTAGGTCATAACTTGGGACTCGGTGATCCAATTGAGGTGATCTTGGTGTCTTTGGAAAGCTAAGACAATGCTCTACAAGTTTCATGAAGAACTCAAGAGCTGGATCGGAATGCTAAGGGTCCAAAATTTCCCTGCAATGCAGAGTGGGTTTGCTGTCACGGAACCATCTGGGCAGTATGCACATATTGGACTATATAGTGGGTTATAGGCCTCCTCTTGGGCTGAAACTTGGTCACTTGAAAGATAAGACCCATATCTCCAACTTCAATGAAGATCATTTTGTCAATAGATGTCGTTTTAGGCATGCTTCAGAAGCTACAAGTTGGTCTGAATTTGGAAACACGTTCTTCCAACCTAACTTGAGGTAGGTGAAGTGTTTTTGGCATTTCTGGAGTTGTAAAAGTCCAAATGACATGATTCAAATTGGAGATTTTCAAGGAGACAACTGGCTACAACTTTGATGAAGACATCCAAGCCAAAATACACCGTCTATGTGATGAATTTGAAGCCAGAAGTCGGATATGAGTTGTTGACTAAAAGCCACCAACCATACACCAACCCACCTACCATGCACCAACCCACCAACCATGCATCAAGCTTCCATTTTTGACAAATTTCAGATTCTTATAGCTTGTATTCAGATTATGTACATGTACAAATTGGCTTCTAGGATTAGTATAAATAGACCCAACCTCTTTGTATTAGAGGCATTCAATTTAGAAGTAAGTTTCAAGAAAGTTTAAGTATTTGTGAGAGTTTTCTTTCTCTTCTTCTTCATTCTCTTTGCAATTTCGTTTTTGTTCTTTAAATTCTGAGTTCTTCCTTCCCATCCATGGAAGGCTAGGCTCTCATAATCAATCCAAGGGATTAGCCATCTTGTTGTTTAATTTGGAGATCTTGTTTTGCTTGTTCATATTGCTTAATTGTTATTCAAGTTTCTCTTCTTCCTCTTTTGATTCTTATCTAGATTAAATTGCTTAATTTGATTTAGATATTGATGTGGTAGTAGCTTTATTATCATGTATTCAAAGAGGATCACAAAGATTAAACAATATATTAAAGCTTTTTGATAGATTGTTTAACTTGGTTAAATTCTAGATCTTAAGTTAATCTATGTTGGATGGTGCTTACTTTATCTAACCTTGGTTAATCAAATCCTAGATGCTTATCTAGTAGAGAATTCTTGGATCATGTTAAGGCTTCTTGATGTGATCTAAGGCCAAGAACTTGGTTAGCAATTAAGTGAATTCCTTGTGATCAATGATGAGTTAAACTCAAGATCGGTAAATTTCCTTGGATTGGTTGTTTCTTTAGATTTGTTTACAACTTTGAATCTCCTACTTTTATTAATCTTGTTAATCAACAACAAAACCCCCTTTTTTAATTATCTTGATCTAATTAAATCTTTGTTTTTGGATCCTTGAGAGACGATTCGGTTCATTCTCTATACTACAAATTAGTTTGTGAACAGGTTATTTTATTTGATAGGTCTCGACAACCTCTTGTCAAATTTGGCGCCGTTGCCGGGGATCCAAGGCAACTATTTGATCATTTCAAGATCCCATCTAACTCTAACAAATGTGTTTGTTTTGTTTTTGAAGCTTTTTCAAGTGGGATTCTGAAATTGGATAAAGGCGTTGTGTCAAGAATTTTGGTTCGGGCATCTCAGATTGATCTGAATTTTGGTACACAAATGGAAAATATTATTCTGAGAAAGGCTCACTGTATACAGTGAGGTCACCCTTATTTTTGCCAAATTCCATCGTTTAGACCACTTTTTCAATTTTTTAAGATTTTTATTATTTTGTTGGATAGCATTTTTGTGTAGATTTTATCCTGTGGTGGTTCCATAATTTTTAAAATTCATTTGATACTGTTTTTATTTTTGTTTAATTTTTTGGAGTATTTGTTTTTTTGGAATTTTTAGTGTTTTAGTTGTTATTGCTTTTCTAATACCTTCTTATGAATCGCATGTCTTTGTATGACTAGATCTCGATCCTGGTACCTTGCATTCATTTGATCCCTGAAATTGATAGAACATTTCATACACTTCATAGAATTCATAGAATTTGGTAGTAGCATTCATAGAGCTAATAGAATTACTTACGGAATTGGGCTTGAACTTGACATTGCACCTAATCTTGTTGACTCTTTTAATCCTGTTAGTGCATACGGTAGTATACGTATGCGATCTGAGTGCATTGATTTTACTATGGTATTTATAACAATAGGACCCTTAAGGAATTGGTTTACTTTCGATGTGAATTATCAACCTTTGTGCATTCAATATCCCGAACTTAATGTTGATTTTGAGTTGAAATACGGATTGATACACTTACTGCCCAAGTTTCATGGTCTTGCGGTGAAGATCCACATAAGCATTTGAAGGAGTTCCATGTTGTCTGCTTCCACCATGAAACCTCATGGAATAGGCAGAAGATCACATCAAGCTAAGGGCCTTTCCTTTCTCTTTGGATGGTCTTTGCTAAGGATTGGTTGTATTACTTACAACTCTTTGCCATCACTTCTTGGAATGACATGAAAAGATTATTTATGGAGAAGTTCTTTCTGCATCAAGAAGCTGCTGCAATAAGGAAAGATATTTGTGGCATAAGGCAAATCAGTGGTGAAACTCTCCATGAGTATTGGGAGAGATTCAAGAAATTGTGCTTTCAAGCCGCCCACACCATCAAATTAGTGATCAATTCTTGATCCAATACTTCTATGAAGGATTGATGCCAATGGAAAGGAGTATGATTGATCTTTGCAAGTGGTGGAGCATTGGTAGATAAAACTCAGCCGCTTTGCCGAGAAACTTAATTGCAAACATGGCGACAAATTCTCGGCAATTTGGTACTTTTTCGAATGGGTCTTTACCAACTGGAATAGTCAATGAAGTTAATACCTCTTCACATGCCTTTGATCAACAAAGGGTGGAACATAGATTGGATGAGCTCACTTCTTTGGTTAGACAAATGGCAATAGGACAACACGAACCACGTGTGCAAACCCCGCAAGAGTTTGTAGCATATGTTCTAGTTCCTCTCATCCCTCTGATTCATGCCCCACATTGCAAGATGATTCTGAGTTTTCAAGACCAACTGCTGTGTTGCGGTGGTATATTTCCTGGAAGCCACAATTCCATCGGCAGACAACAGAAATATGATCCATTCTCCAACACTTACAACCCTGGTTTGGAGGGACCATCCCAATCGAGATATGGGAATGCATCAAATCGGCGACCACAAAACCGGTATAGACCACCATTCCGGCCGCTAGCAAGGACAAATCGATTTCGACCACATCTTTGGACCAAGTAGACCACCATTCAGCAGAAAAGGTCTGTAGCCACAAAATCTGAGCCCTCATTGGAGGATTTGGTGAAACAGTTGGCCACCAATAACATTCGGTTTCAACAGAGGCCGAAACCACCATTGAACTTGGAGACTCAAATTGGTCAACTTGCCACATCAATTCATGAATTAAAGTCACAGGGTTCACGGCCAATTACCCTCTCAAACCACTCCAAATCCTAGAGGCAATGTTAGTGCTATAGCTTTACGCAGTGGTAAGCAAATCAATGGACCGATTACCAGCAGATACTTCCGAGATTCTACCCTTGGCCCGAGGAGAAACAAGATTCTACTGGCTTGAGTTCTGGCTAATTGAGATCTTTATGTCAGATTCAGCTGACAAATGATCCTACAACCCAAGCGCGGAAAATTGGATCAAATCGGGATTGAGTAAAATTGATGCAGGAGAAAAGTGAGCATCCAAAAGTCAGGTTCCAACATTCCTCTTCCTTTTCCCAGCCAATGATAATCTTAGAGGCATATGGTTGAAAGCAGGACTTGGATAAGGAAATTATGGAGACTTTTGAAGGTTGAGGTGAATATCTCTCTTGGAGCAATTAAACAAATCCCCCAGTATGCCAAGTTAACTTGAAAGAGATGTGCGCCAGCAAGAAGGCTAAAGGGCAACGAAAAAGTGAGTATGGGGAGAAATGTCTCTGCTTTGATTGACCCAATCAGCCTCCCAAATGCAAGGATCCAGGCACTTTTACCATCCCTTGCACCATAGAGCACTGTAGTTCACTCATGCCTTGCTAGACTTGGGAGCCTCCATCAATGTAATGCCAAAGTCGTTACACTTCCTTGCATATGGGAGAGCTAAAGCCTACCAAGGCATTGTCATTCGGTTAATAACCGAGCACCTTTGCACAACCCTGCGGGAGTGTTGGAGGCGTTCCGGATTGGAGTACATAATTTAATATTCCCAGCTGATTTTTATGTGTTGAATATGGAAGATGAATCAAGCCTCTTCCCCACCCCCATTGATCTTAGGTAGGCCATTTTTGAAAAGCGCTAAAACTAAGATTGATGTGCTTCTTTAGTACCACTTTCCATGGAATTTGGTGATGATATCATTCAGTTTAACATTTTTGATGCCATGAAATACCTCAGGATCATTCTGTTTTTCATTTTGATGTCATTGATTTACTAGTTGATGATATGCATGTTGATATGTTGGCAGAGTTTCCTGAAATTGTAGGGTACACTGATAGCATAGTTTGTGATACTTGTTCTGCTTGCTTCAGACTTTCTGGTTGTAAACCCAATGCAATGTGTAATACTTTGTCTTTGAGATTTCTACATACTTATCATGTCTTGTTGTTAATTCTGTGACATTGATGATTATTTCATTATTAATGGCAATGATGTTGTTATGAATGATGTTATCATTCATCCTGCTGCTAAGTGTGATTCTTTTGATTCCATAGGATATGATGATGTTGTTTTGCAAGATTATGCACAGCTTGCAGGTACAGGTGCAACTGCTGAGAATTTAGCAGATTTAGTTTCGGTTCCAAAACTAGTACCGTCAGTCCAGCAACCACCCTCCATTGAACTTAAGCCCTTGCCCGAGCATTTGAAGTATGCATCTTGGAAGAGGATGAGAAGCTCCCGGTGATAATGGCCAAACACCTCCAACACGAGCAAGAAAGCAGTTATTGGAAGTCTTGAAGCAACACATATGGGCTATTTTTTTGACACTTGCAGACATTCCTGTATTAACCCCTCCACATGCATGCACAGGATATTACTTGAGGAGGAAACTAAACCGGTGAGACAACCCCAGGAAGGAGACCGAATCCTCTCATTCTAGATGTGGTGAAAAAGAAGTGACCAGGCTATTGCGGTGGCATTATCTATCCCATCTCTGACTGACAAGTGGGTGAGCCGATTGCAAAGTAGTTCCAAAGAAATCCGGTGGTATTTGTTGTGGCTAACCCGAAGAATGAGCTCATTCCAACCCGAAAAGTGCGAGAATAGCTGGAGAGTGCGCATTGACTACGACGTCTCAACCAAGCCACTCGGAAAGATCATTACCCCCTTAGTTCATTGATCGGAATCTTTGGAGACGGTTGGTACAGTAAGTCCCATTCTTGCTTTTTAGATGGCTACACTTTGGATACTTCCAAATCCACATTGCCTGGGAGGATCGGGAGAAGACCACATTTACTTGTCCCTTGACACCTTTGCTTACAGACGGATGCCCTTCGGCCTCTGCAATGCCCCTGGTACCTTCCGGTGCATGGTGAGCATATTTTACGATTTCTTAGAGGAGTGCATGGAGGTATTTATGGATGACTTTACGTCTATGGTTCTTCTTTTGATTCATGTTTAAGCTTGACCTATCTAGAGTCTTGCAAAGATGTATTGAGACTAACCTTGTGCTAAATTTTGAGAAATGCCATTTTATGGTAGAACGGGGTATAGTTTTAGGCCATGTAGTATCCAGTAAGGGCATTGAGGTAGATCCTGCCAAGATTGATGTAATTACTTGTTTATCTTACCCCACATGCGTGCGGGAAGTGCGTTCTTTTCTTGGTCATGCGAGGTTTCTCACAGCGCTTCATTGCCGACTTAAGATTGCTCTTCCACTTTCCCGATTCTTGCGAGAAAGATGTGGAGTTCAATTTTGATGACAAGTGCAAGCGACTTTCAACCACTTGAGCGAGGCCTTGACTAGTACCCTATCATCCAGCCACCGACATTGGACATTGCCATTTGAGTTAATGTGTGATGCTTCTAACTATGCGATAGGAGCTTGAGTCTTATGGCACGAGTGAGCGAAAGCTTCTCATGTGATATACTATGCTTCGAGAACTCTAGATCTTGCTCGAGGCCAACTATACCACAAGAAAAAGAACTTTTAGCCATTGTTTTTGCTTTGGATAAGTTTAGATCATATTTGCTTGGTTCTAAGGTTGTTGTGTTTGCGATCATGCGACTCAAGTTCCTTTTGAAGAAGCAGGATGCAAAGCCCCGACTAATAAGATGGATGCTCTTGCTCAAGAGTTTCACATAGAGATCCAAGTGACAAGAGTGGAGCGAGAGAACCTAGTGGCGGATCATTTGGCCGCATTGAAAGGGCTTGATCCCTTCCTAGGACTCCTTCCCGAGATAGCGACTTATGCATGTTGCAAGGTAAGAACACCTTCCCTTGGTTTGCGATATGGTGAATTTCTTGGTTGCTACGATTTTCCCTCACATTTCACTCGTGCACAAATTTATAAACTTAAGAGTGAATCAAAATATTATGTGTGGGATGATCCATATACGTGGCGATTTTGTAGTGACCAAATTATTAGGCGATGTGTGCCTAATCAAGAGTTTCATTACGTTCTTAGCTTTTGTCATGCATTTGCATGTGGTGGACATTTGGGCCTCCAACGTATAGCTAGGAAAGTTTTAGACTACGGTTTATATTGGCCTACCTTGTTTCATGATGCATATTTGTTCTGTAAGTCTTGTGAGCAGTGTCGAGAAGCAGGGAACATTTCTCGCGGGAATGAGATGCCCCAGAACCTCTACTGTATTGTGAAATCTTTGGCGTATGGGGTATTGATTTCATGGGACCTTTTCTCTGTTTCCTTTGGTTATGTTTACATTTTGCTAGTATTGATTATGTATCAAAATGGGTGAGGCTAAAGCCACTCGGACCGATGATTCCAAAGTTGTTGTGGATTTTGTTAGATCACGATTTTACACGAGTTTGGAATCCCGAGAGCTATCATCGTGATCAAGGCACCCATTTCTGTAATAGGAGCATGGAGGGATTGATGAGGAAATATGGCGTGTTGCATAAAGTTTCTACACCTTACCATCCCCGCACTAATGGTCAAGCCGAGGTCTCCAATAGAGAGATCAAGCGCACTTGAAAAAACAGTCCAACCTAATCGGAAGGATTGGAGCATGAGGCTTGAGGATGCTCTTTGGGCTTCTGGGACCACCGCTACAAAACTCCAATCGGGATGTCTCCATATCGGATAGTCTATGGTAAGGCATGCCACTTACCGGTAGAAATTGAGCACAAAGCATATTGGGTACGTGAAGCAATGCAACATGAATTTGGCCGAGTGGCATAGAGCGGAAGTTGCGATTACAGGAATTGGAAGAGATCGCCTAGATGCCTATGAGAGCTCCCGACTCTACAAAGAAAAGACCAAAGCCTTCCATGATAAGTTTATTCTTCGGAAGGAGTTTTCGATTGGGCAAAAAGTTCTCTTGTTTAATTCTCGCCTTAAGTTGATGCACAGTAAATTAAGGTCTAGGTGGGACTCAGTCCGTTTGTTGTCACTAACATTTTCCCTCATGGTGCGGTGGAAATTAAGAGTGACGCCACCAACAAAGTGTTCAAAGTTAATGTCACCGCCTCAAAAATTTTTATGAAGGAGCTCAAGAGAACCTCGTGGAGGAAGTTCAAGCAGGATGCCCTCTACCATGATTGATCAATACTGTGTTGAAAAAAAAAAAAGAACACAAAAGAAAAAAAAAAAAGAAAAAAATAGAAAAGAAAAAGCCCACGATTAATGTCAATTGCCGGAGATTGAATCATTATTGGAAGGACCCATCGCTCATGCAAAATCTTCAATCACGGCTAAGGACATTAAAAGTAAGCGCTTCTTGGGCGGTATCCCAAGTTTTCTAACTCTTTCCTCTTTCTAACTTTGACTTATTTGTTGTCACGGGGAATCGAGACGATTTAAAAACGGTGCCAAGTGAGAAAATCTATCAAAGTTTGATTTTTTGTCTTTATTTTTGTTTGTTTTTCTTTGACAGGATGATTTTCACTTAAGGTTAAATGGCGGATAACGGTACTCAGTGAAAATCTTTTTCGGTCCCTTGATTACCCACAAACAACGAAATCACGTACATAATTTTTACTCAATTTTTCTCTCTCTTTCTTCTTTCTTTGAAATGGATAATCGACTTTTTAATCTCCGCATAGCAATTCCCTTCTCTCCTCAAAATGCTTTAACTAATATTTATTGTGCAAGGTTTGAGAGATTAAGGATGCTTATGCACAAAGGCATCCTGGATATACGGGTTGATCGGAAGCAAAGGTCCAGGCTTCGAGAGGTGAATTTTCTAACGCTCTTGTTTCATATATGCGGGGCTAGGCAAAGTTCATATGCAAAGAAGAGAAAGAGCAAAAGGTTCTGAGTACGCTTTATAAATGTGCAAGATGGACGCATGCACAAAATGCAAATCAATTGGGTAGCGTCTATAAACCGAGATGATAAAATTAACTTCATAAAGGATGGCATGAGTAAGGAGTCTTTAGATAACATTCTATTGACTCTTGAGACGCATCCTAGTGGAGATGTGCGGTACTTCTCGATTTATGGCCAATATTCCAAGATGAACATGAGCGTTATAGTCTCGGAATCGACTCCAAAAGACCACTGTTTGCCAATTTTTAAGAAAATTGGATGGAAAGCCGACCATCGACCCATAGAGAGCTTCAAGACGTTCTTTGGGACGTAAACCAGAGGAAAATGTGAGCCACAATCACACCTCCTGTAAGTATTTTTTTTATTTTTTATTTTATTTTTTTTTCCTGTTTATTAAAAAAAAATTCAAAAAAAAAATTCAAAAAAAAAATTCAAAAAAAATTCAAAAAAAAGAAAAAAAAAAGCCGTATTTTTTGAAATATGCGTTGCATATTTTCAAACTTCTTCTGACACATATAGATTAGTCTTTTATCATTGTCATATAGCTATTATCATTGTTGTGCTTATTTTCAAACTTACCTGACACACGGATCTACCCCTCCTTTATAGGTGTAATTATTACCTTTGAGTTTTGATGCCTTTAAATAATGCACTTTGCTCTCTTCAGATCATTGATAAGGTGAGAGTACGAAAAAAAAAAAACAAAGAGAAAAAAATGGAAGTCACTTCAGTTCGTCGGATCAAGAGTGTTTGTGTCTTTTGTGGATCTAATCCTGGGAAAGATAAAGAGTTTGTAAATATTGCACACCATCTTGGTCGAGTGCTAGCTGAGAGAAATCCGTTTAGTTTATGGAGGAGGTAGTCTTGGGTTAATGGGTTGTGTAGCAAGCTATTTGCACATTTAGGAGGTGGCAAAGTCCTTTGTCATTCCCGATCCTTTATCGACCAAAAGCCCATTGGAAAAACATTAGGGGATGAAGTAATAGTATTTTGCATGCACCAACGCATGAACATTATGATCGCCAATCTTTGATGCCTTTATTGCCCTACGGTGGTTTTGAAACTTTGGAAGAACTCTTTCAAATTACATCTGTCACAATGAGAACTTTCACCAAAAACCCATAGGTATATTAAATGTTAATGGTTTTTATGACGATTTGTTTTGTTTTCTTGATCATCTTTGTAGAAAAAGGTTCATCTCACAAGCGACACGTCAAAGTCTTGTCACTGCATAACTCTGAACAATTGCTCGATCAACTCAATGCATTTGTACCACAACGTGATCCAGCAATGGCTCCACGGGATTGGGAACAAGGCAGCGGCGGCAAAAAGCAAAAACTTGATTTGACTTTGTCTTTGTGAATTTTTGTTTTCTCTTATGGTTTAGTTTTGTAATTTTTCTTATTTCGGGCCCAGATTTGCGAGTTTTAAGTAAGACCTTCTACACTCTACCTATCTTTATTTTGACATTGGGGACAATGTCTTTAATTAGTTGGGGGGAGGGATAGTTGACATTACCATGTACATAGTTTAGTTAAAAAAAAAAAAAACTAATCTTTATTGTTACTAACTTTTTAGATGTATGATGGCAGAGTAAGGAGTAGTTTTGCTCTTGAGACGCATCTTAACTTGCATTTCATAATAGGTCTTAAATCATCTTTGTTCTTGTATATATATTAAAAAAAAAATAAAAAAATAAAAAAATAAAAAATAAAAAATAAAAAATAAAAACACACACACACAATTTTGATCTTTTCAATTGATTTTGATACAAGCATATCTTGAATACGAGCTTAATTGATGATAAAAGTATGCAAACTTGAGTTTATAGTTGAATCATTTTCATGATATACATGTGTATATGATTGTGGATATTAGGAAGAAGGCATGGTTGAATTGAGTGAATGTTCCATACCTTTGTGAGTTTTGGGCTTTTCCAAGTTTGATACTTACACTTGGTTATTTTCTTTCATGAGTGATGTCAATTATGAATTTATTTTCTAGAACTTGCATTGAATCGATTTGAGATTACATTGGTCTGTATGTTTCATGAAAATGACATAGGCATTTTTTTTCTTGACTTAACGCTTTGGCCAAATAAACCTACCTTGCATTTATCCAATTATTAACTCCTCTAAACCTATTTGCCTATTCTTTGTTCTTAGCTCATTACAAGCTTTGGTGAAAAACCATGTTTTACCTTACCTTAGGGAATGGGAGAGCATTGATTTTCTTATTGGAGGAGTTCTTTTGCTTGCAATGATTTAAGTATGGGGGAATTGGTGTCTGATCTGAAATGCTTGGTATAAAAAAAAAGAAAAAAAACAAACAAAACAAAACAAAAAAAAAAAAAGAAAAAGAATAGAAAAAGGAAGGAATGTGTGAAGAGAATGAGCATTTTATGGTTTTGGGTAAAAAAAAAAATTATTCTTTCTACTTGAATTACTCCTCAATGCTCTTTTATTCTCTTTGGTTTTAACTCGCTATTATCTATATTGTTCCCTTCCTTCACCTTATAAGTTCCATTACAACCTTTTTGAAAGACCTCTTGATTTTGCAATTTATTTGATCTAAGTAGTGGAGAATTGATGTATATGCAAGCCTATGGTAAAATACTTTCATAATTTGTGAGTTGACGTAAGCAGTTAACCTAAACACCTTGTGTGATTTGAGTGACACTTGTGAAGAATTTTACTCAATACGAACATGCCTATTTTCGATTAAAGCATGATTATGCTATACTTTATTCTCAATTGATTTGATTCAACTATTCTTTGTTAAGCATACTTTACTTATTAATTATGGTTTATATTTGATACAATGCTTGTATTTAAAAATTAGTTGAATTGATTAAATAAAATATTACATGTTTGTGGGTATCATCTGGTAAACCCTCACGAGACTACAACTCGTCCACTAGGGACACCTAGGGGTTTAAAGGCTTGTGGCACATGCTAAGTGCCATCGTGTTTTCCCTACAGTGGATTAGATTAGGTACAATCAGTTTTATGTTTTTAGTTTAATAATATGATGTTTTAACTTGTTTTTCTTTAGTTTTGTTGTTATGTGTTTTGCCCGAGTACAAAAGCTTAAGTGTGGGGGAATTTGATCAATCAATTTGAGACACTTATGTTAGCTTTGTATTAGGCATTATTAGATGTTTATTGTGCCCAATATTAGTACTTTAGATGAGTTTAATGTTGTTGGGCTTCATTGGGCTTTAATGCAAATATTGAATAATTTTCGGATTTTGATGCATTTTGACCTTTCTTCCTTGGTTAGATCATAACTTGGGACTCGGTGATCCAATTGAGGTGATCTTGGTGTCTTTGGAAAGCTAAGACAATGCTCTACAAGTTTCATGAAGAACTCAAGAGCTGGATCGGAATGCTAAGGGTCCAAAATTTCCCTGCAATGCAGAGTGGGTTTGCTGTCACGGAACCATCTGGGCAGTATGCACATATTAGATATATAGTGGGTTATAGGCCTCCTCTTGGGCTGAAACTTGGTCACTTGAAAGATAAGACCCATATCTCCAACTTCAATGAAGACCATTTTGTCAATAGATGTCGTTTTTAGGCATGCTTCAGAAGCTACAAGTTGGTCTGAATTTGGAAACACGTTCTTCCAACCTAACTTGAGGTAGGTGAAGTGTTTTTGGCATTTCTGGAGTTGTAAAAGTCCAAATGACATGATTCAAATTGGAGATTTTCAAGGAGACAACTGGCTACAACTTTGATGAAGACATCCAAGCCAAAATACACCGTCTAGGTGATGAATTTGAAGCCAGAAGTCGGATATGAGTTGTTGACTAAAAGCCACCAACCATACACCAACCCACCTACCATGCACCAACCCACCAACCATGCATCAAGCTTCCATTTTTGACAAATTTCAGATTCTTATAGCTTGTATTCAGATTATGTACATGTACAAATTGGCTTCTAGGATTAGTATAAATAGACCCAACCTCTTTGTATTAGAGGCATTCAATTTAGAAGTAAGTTTCAAGAAAGTTTAAGTATTTGTGAGAGTTTTCTTTCTCTTCTTCTTCATTCTCTTTGCAATTTCGTTTTTGTTCTTTAAATTCTGAGTTCTTCCTTCCCATCCATGGAAGGCTAGGCTCTCATAATCAATCCAAGGGATTAGCCATCTTGTTGTTTAATTTGGAGATCTTGTTTTGCTTGTTCATATTGCTTAATTGTTATTCAAGTTTCTCTTCTTCCTCTTTTGATTCTTATCTAGATTAAATTGCTTAATTTGATTTAGATATTGATGTATTAGTAGCTTTATTATCATGTATTCAAGAGGATCACAAAGATTAAACAATATATTAAAGCTTTTTGATAGATTGTTTAACTTGGTTAAATTCTAGATCTTAAGTTAATCTATGTTGGATGGTGCTTACTTTATCTAACCTTGGTTAATCAAATCCTAGATGCTTATCTAGTAGAGAATTCTTGGATCATGTTAAGGCTTCTTGATGTGATCTAAGGCCAAGAACTTGGTTAGCAATTAAGTGAATTCCTTGTGATCAATGATGAGTTAAACTCAAGATCGGTAAATTTCCTTGGATTGGTTGTTTCTTTAGATTTGTTTACAACTTTGAATCTCCTACTTTTATTAATCTTGTTAATCAACAACAAAACCCCCCTTTTTTAATTATCTTGATCTAATTAAATCTTTGTTTTTGGATCCTTGAGAGACGATTCGGTTCATTCTCTATACTACAAATTAGTTTGTGAACCGGTTATTTTATTTGATAGGTCTCGACAACCTCTTGTCAATGCCCTTTACCCAATTTCAGCCGAATTCCACTTGAAAATGCTTCGAAAACAAAAACAAACACAATTGTTAGAGTTAAATGAAATGATCAAATAGTTGCCTTTGGATCCCCGGCAACGGCGCCAAATTTGACAAGAGGTTGTCGAGATCCCGTCAAATAATAATAATTACCGGTTCGCAAACTAATTTGTAGTATAAAGCATGAACCAAATCGTCTCTCAAGGATCCAAAAAGAACAAATATTTAATCACATCAAGATAATTAAAAGGGGGTTTTGATGATTTGAAAAGATAATACACTAGTTGAATTAAAGAAATGCAATTAACAAATTAACCAATCCAAGGAAATTTACCGATCTTGAGTTTAACTCATCATTGATCACAAGGAATTCACTTAATTGCTAACCGTGTTCTTGGCCTTAGATCATATCAAGACGCCTCAACATGATCCAAGAATCTTCTACTAGATAAGCATCTAGGATTTAATTAACCAAGGTTAGACAAAGTAAGCACCATCCAAACATAGATTAACTTTAGATCAAGAATTTAACCAAGCTAAACAATCCATCAAAAAGCTTTAATAAATTGTTTATTCTATGTGATCCTCTTGAATACATGATAATAAAGTTATTATCACCTAAACATCCAAATCAAATTAAGCAATTCAATCTAGATCAAAATTAAAAGAGGAAGAAAAGAAACTTGTAGAGCATTGTCTTAGCTTTCCAAGGACACCAAGATCACCTCAATTGGATCACCGAGTCTCAAGTTATGGCCTAACCAAGGAAGAAATGTCAAAATGCATCAAAATCCGAAAATTATTCAATATTTGCATTAAAGCCCAATGAAGCCCAACAACATTAAACTCATCTAAAATACTAATATTGGGCACAATAAACATCTAATGAAGCCTAATACAAAGCTAACATAAGTGTCTCAAATTGATTGATCAGTATTCTCAACCATCTTTTTGTTAAAAAAGTTAATTATGGTATAAGATCCCAATGAATGGATAATCAAAATTAACTGCGATAACAACGACATTTTAACTTCCCTAATGTGAGGAGAAATTTTGTGATTTATCTAGGACCGCTTGCGAAGTTATAAATGTTGAAAATAATTTCACACACACACACAGAATACAGAGATTTTTATCGAAAGCATTTTTATTCTTTGCACACATATACACTTTTTCATTGATTACAAAGGCACCTATTTATAATGTTATTGTATTCACTGTTGTAACTAACTAAACACAGTTACAACCAACTAACAGATATAACCACCTACACATTCTGAATGCTTAATTCTACAACACACACCCCTTAATTCTGAATGCTTAATGATACCACTCCAAGCAAGCTCCTTATCTGTTTAAACTTCTCAACTTTCAGTGTCTTGGTAAGTACATAAGTTATTTGTTCTTCAAAGTTGCAAAACACCAACTTCAGCTTCTCATTGTTCACTTGATCTCTTATAAAATGGAACGTTGTCTCTATATGTTTACTCTTTCCATGTGAGATTGGGTTTTTTGCTATATTTATAGTCGATTTGTTGTCAACATATAGCTGCATAGGTCCTGATACTCCCACTTGAATTTCCTTCATCAAAGAGTTGAGCCACAAAGCCTGACAAGCAACATAGGAAGCTGCTATGTATTCTGCCTTGCATGATGATAGAGCCACTACTGTTGTTTCTTAGAGCACCAAGAGATTGGTGCATTGAGAAACTTAAACACATACCCGGTAGTACTTCTCCTGTCAGTTTTATCCCCACACTGGTCTGAGTCAGAGTAACCAATTAGCTCAACAACTTCTTGACTTATTCCTTTTGGAAATAATATCTCATAGTCAAGTGTCCCCTTTAAGTACCTTAAAACCCTTTTCGCAGCTACCAGATGAAAGTGCCTCGAATCATCCATAAATTGAGTAATTAACCCAACTCCAAAAGAGATATCAAGTCTGCTGTTGCATAAGTATCTCAAGGAACCCACCATTTGCTTGAACAAGGTTGTGTCGACAGCTTTTTCATCACCTCCCTTTTCAAGCTTCACATTTGTTTCCACTGGAGTGCATGTTAGGTTACAGTTTATCATATTAAATCATTTCAAGACCTCAGTAGTGTTCTTCTTTTGAAAAGAATTCAGACATCATGCTCATCTTGAATTCTTCAATATCTTCAAGGTCACTTCCAGTAACTAGCAAGTCATCAACATAAAGGCATATGAGCAGCCTTTTTACACCATCTTTCACCCTTACATAGACAACATACTCTATTGAACATTTAATGAAGCCTTGCTGCACCAAGAATGAATCTATCCTTTTATTCCAAGTCCGAGGGGCTTGTTTCAAGCCATACAAAGCCTTCTTGAGTCTATAGACCTTATCTTCTATCCCTTTGATCTCAAATCCAGTTGGCTGTGTTACATACACTTCCTCCTCTAATGGTCCATTGAGAAATGCAGATTTAACATCAAGTTGAAACAATGCATGTCCTCTACAATTTGTAAAGGCTAGCACTAAACTTATTGTTTTTGTTCTGGCTCCTGGTGCAAATACTTTTGAGTAGTCCAGGCCAGCTCTTTGAAGGAACCCCTTAGCCACCAATCTTGCTTTATGCTTATAAGTTTTAGTTTTAGTTTGAACACCTACTTCACAGTAATTGGTTGCTTGTTGAAAGGTAAATCAACTAGCTCCCAAGTTTGGTTTTTTTTCAATAGATATTAGCTATTCTTTCATCTTTTTCTTCCATGCCTCCCCTTTCATTGGTTCAATGAGATCAATAGGTTCAGCATTACTAGTAGAGCAAAGTGCTCTAACTATTCTTCTATGGAGTCTGTGTTGCCCGAAAACAATTCATAATCTACATATCTTGTTGGCAGTTGTCTTGCTCGCTATGGTCTTTGTGTTTGAAGAGGTACATCAACATTTGTTGTAGTCGTGCTACCATTGCTTTGTTCATCTTTTAATAGTGCTATAACAGTTGAGCCAGTACCACTAGGATTATTCTTCCAATCCCACGAGTCTCCCTCATTAATCACCACATCTCTGCTTACTAAAATCCTTTTAGTTACAAGACTATAAAGTCTATAAGCACCCGTAGGACGGTACCCTACAAATATCATAGCCTCACTTTTATCTCCTAATTTTTTTCTCCTCTCATCTGGAATGTGTGTGAAGGATAAAGATCTAAAAATCTTGAGATGTTTTACTGCTGGCTTCTTCCCTGACTAGATTTCTTCTAGTACTTATGATTCCAATCTCTTGGTTAGGTACTTTTTTAAGATATAGGTGGCAGTAGTTGCAGCCTATCTCCAAAATGAGTGTGATAATCCCTTCTCTTTTAGCATGCTTCTCACCATATTAAGCATTGTTATGTTTCTTCATTCTGCAAGATCATTGTGTTGTGGAGTGTAGGGTGTTATCACCTCGTGTTAGATTCCATGTTTTACACATAAATTCTCAAAATCATTGAAGACATATTCTCTTCCACCATCTATTTTGAGCACCTTAATGGATTTCCCACTTTGTTTTTCTACCATCACTTTGAATTCTGAAAGATGTCAAATATCTCTCCCTTTGTTTTGATAAAGTATAACCACATCATTCTACTAAATTCATCAACAAATGACACAAAATATGTATTACCTCCAAGTGAGGATACTTTAAATGGACCACAAACATCTGAATGCACAACTCCTAACAAGTCAGTGGCTCTCATTGCCAGGTATAATTTGAATAAGTTTCTGGGTTGTTTGCTAACAAGACAACCTTCACACACCTTCTTTGGGACAACAATCTTTGGGAGGCCTTTCATCAATTGTTTTGTTTCAAGCCGGCTCAGGCTTTTGAAGTTCAAATGCCTAAAACGCGAGTGCCAAAGCCAACTCTCATCGCATGTTGCAGCAGCTAAGCAGTGAACTTTTGCAGCCTTGATGTCTACTTGATCAATCAATTTGAGACACTTATGTTAGCTTTGTATTAGGCTTTATTAAATGTTTATTGTGCCCAATATTAGTATTTTAGATGAGTTTAATATTGTTGGGCCTCATTGGGCTTTAATGCAAATTATGAATAATTCTTGGATTTTGATGCATTTTAACCTTTCCTCCTTGGTTAGGCCATAACTTGGGACTCGGTGATCCATTTCAGGTGATCTTAGTGTCTTTGGAAAGCTAAGACAAGGCTCTACAAGTTTCATGAAGAACTCAAGAGCAGGATTAGACTTCTAAGGGTCAAAAATATCCCTGTAATGTGGAGTGAGTTTGCTGTCACGGAAATCTGGGCAGTATGCACATATTGGACTACATAGTGAGCTATAGGCCTCATCTTGAGCTGAAACTTGGCCATTGGAAAGATAAGACTCATATCTCCAACTTCACTGAAGACCATTTAGTCAATAGATGTCATTTTAGGCATGATTATAAAGCTACAAGTTGGTTTGAATTTGGAAACACGTTCTGCCAACCTAACTTGAGGTAGGTGTAGTGTTTGTGACATATCTGGAGTTCTAAAAGTCCAAATGGCATGATTTCAAATGCAAAATTTCAAGGAGACAATTGGCTACAACTTTCATGAGACCTCTAAGCCAAAATGCACTGTCTAGGTCATGAAAATTAAGCTAGAAGTCGGATAAGAGTTACTGACTTGAAGCCACTAACCATACATCAACCCACCTACCATGCACCAACCCACCAACCATGCATCAAGCTTCCATATTTGACAATTTCCATGTTTTTATAACTTGTATTCAGATTATTTTCAATTACAAATTAGCTTCTAGGATTAGTATAAATAGAATCAATTTATTTGTATTAGAAATGATTTAATTTTAAGTAAGTTTGAAGAAAGTTTGAGTATTTGTGAGAGTTTTCTTTCTCTTCTTCTCCATTCTCTTTACAATTTCGTTTTTGTTCTTTTATTTCTGAGTTCTTCCTTCCCATCCATGGAAGGCTAGGCTTTTATAATCAATCCAAGGGATTAGCCATCTTGATATTTAATTTGGAGATCTTGTTTCGCTTGTTCATATTGCTTAATTGTTATTCAAGTTTCTCTTCTTCCTCTTTTGATTTCTATCTAGATTGAATTGCTTAATTTGATTTAGATGTTGATGTGGCAATAGGTTTATTATCATGTATTCAAAGAGGATCACATAAAATAAACAATTTATTAAAGCTTTTTGATGGATTGTTTAGCTTGGTTAAATTCTGGATCTAAAGTTAATATATGTTTGAATGGTGCTTATTTTATCTAACCTTGGTTAATTAAATCCTAAATTCTTATCTAGTAGAGGATTCTTGGATCATGTTGAGGCGTCTTGATGTGATCTAAGGCCAAGAACATGATTACCAATTAAGTGAATTCCTTGTGATCAATGATGGATTAAACTCAAGATCGGTAAATTTCCTTGGATTGGTTGCTTCTTTATATTTGTTTACAACTTTAAGTCTCGTACTTTTTTTTCAATCTTGTTAATCAACAACCAAACCCCCCATTTTAATTATCTTGATCTGATTAAATATTTGTTCTTTTTGGATCCTTGAGAGACGATTCGATTCATTCTCTATACTATAAATTAGTTTTGTGAACCGGTAATATTTATTATTTGACGGGTCTCAACAACCTTTTGTTACTACTTAGAAGGTTCTGTTGCACGAAAGTGGTGCTCTCAGTATCAGTTTCTGATCAGAATCAAACATCTTCAAACAACCATTCTTCATTATCACAGTAAAACCTTTCTCAACAAGCTGTCCTAGGCTAAGCAAATTTCAACTTCATGCCTGGTATATATAGCACATCTTGAATTATTGCCAATTATCCATCTCTTCTTTTATATGGCATAGTTTTAATTCCTTCACCTGTCATAGTTTTGAAATCTACAAATCTGACTTTGCTCCTCTTCCTCGGATTAAGATTAGTTAACCATTCTTTATGGCAGTTCATGTGATTTGAGCAACCTGTATCCAGATACTAAGAATTTGAATTTACAGGTGGATCATTATCTTAAGTTGTCATTAACAACATCGGGTCTATATCTAACTCTGAGTCATCTTGTGCCAAGTGAGCTTCATCATCATTTCTCCTCCTTTGCCCCCTGTTTCCAAATTTGCAGTCATTAGCAAAATATCCCCATTTCTGACAGTTGAAACACTAGATCTTTCTCTTGTCAAACTTCTTCTTATCCTATTTGCCTCTGAAGCCTCCATCTCATTTCTTCTTTGAGGTTTCAGCATAATCATAGTCTAAATTTGATTATTCTTGACGGTAAGTTAAGCCACTAGCACCACTACCTTTCACATATTTCCCTTCTCATTTGCCTTTCCATTACTTTCCTTTGTCATTGCCCCTATGCTTCATTGCTTGAGTCTCCAATGCTTGACCCATATTTTTCTCAGAGCCTCTCTCATTAAGTCTTTGTTCATGCGCTTCTAATGAACCTTGAAGTTCTTCAATTTTCATATTCTTCAAATCCTTAGATTCCTCTATTGCCACCACTATATAGTCAAATCTTGGGGTTAGAGAGTGTATCACTTTCTCAACAATCATCTGATATGAGACCTTCTCACCACACCCCTTCAAGATATAGGTGAGGCTTAGGATTCGGGTGACGTAATATGAGATTTTCTTAGAGTTCTCCATTTGCATCAATTCAAACTGTCTCTTCAGCGTTTGAGGTTTCACATTTTTTCAGTTTGTCTCCAGCTTTATGGTACTTGACCAATGTATCACATGCCTCCTTTGCAGTCTTGACGTAAGCATTTTTTTCAAAATGAGTCGAATCAACACTCTGATGCATCAAGAACATCTTGGAAGCCAAAGATAACTTCCATCTACATACACCACAAATCCCAATTCTTCCCATCAAAAAATGGTAGATTGCCAAGAAGATTTCCATTTGAATTAGCCATTGGAAGCGATACACTCTGGATCACTCAGTGCACTACACAGTTTTGATTTTCAGGCCCTCGGATTCACAAAGCTCTGAATACCAATTTGTTGGAGAGAATTTCACACACACAGAATACAAAGAGATTTTTACAGGAAGCGAATTTTTTATTCTTTGCACACATACACTTTTTCATTGATTACAAAGGCACATATTTATAATGTTGTTGTATTCACTGTTGTAACTAACTAAACACGGTTACAAACAACTAATAGATATAACCACCACACATTCTGAATTACACATTTACAACAATAAATGACCTCCAATAAAAAAATCTTGTTTCATTTGCTAATTTTGAGCATTTGAGGTGACTTTAAATAATCTCTAACAATAAAAATGATTGTTCTGCCTGTCCAACTACCATTTCTCCTTGCTTCCATGTTATCATAACATTCACATAGGTTATAATTTATTCAAAACTGGTCGATGATGGAGATTGGGAGATCATGAGTCTTATCAACTAAATTCTTTTCAATATTCTCAAGGCATTTATATTAGATTTTACTAAGAGCGCTGGCGGGATCTAATTCCAAAAAATAAACCAATAAATGAAATATTTTTCAAAACAATAAAATTGAAAATAAGTGTGGACAAATTCACATAGCTCATACTTTATGATAATGGTGAATTAAAATTTGATTATATAAACAAACTCCTTTTGTGAAAATCCTTTTAAAAATAATTTATTTTGTTAAATAATATTCTTCCATTGTGAAATCCATTTTCAAGAACATTTTCTTTTAGTTAAATTTTTTTTTTCTTGGAAATAAAAATTTTCAATTCACTATGTTCACTCTTAATAAGTTGCAGACTTATAATTTGTTCCCAAGTAATGACTATTAAACTACTCATTCCCTGTCTTAGTCATTTAGCATTTTTAATAATACATTCGACAAAATGGGACATGAAAAATAACAAAAAAATAAAATATTTTTGTTTTATAATAATAAATGACCAATTCAATTAGTTTAACAGATAACTTTATATTAAATAAGTAATTGTTCTTGCAACGGACGATGTAGGGTACTAATACATTCTCTACTTGTAATCAACTCTCGAACCTAAAGTTCGGTACATAGATAAAAAAAATTTTAGGTGTTCAATCGCATCATTCTATTTTTAATAGAAGAATCAATTGGTGGCGGCTCTTATGCGTTTGGTTCAAGGTTTGAAAAAATATTCCTAGGAATAATATGCCCAAGAATGATATTCCCAGGAATAGTATTCACAGGAATGATGATTACTACATTTGGTTAACTAAAAAATTTTCCGGGAATGACTTCAATCGCCAGCGATAGTAGCCGAAAGTTGCCTGCAACCGTCAACCTCTGAAGGCTGCAGGGGTGGCTGGATTCTGGTGACCAAGGAGGTGGCTGAAATCATGGAATTCCGGTGATTGGTATGGTAGCTAAAGTCGTCGTCATTGTCCATTGTCGCCATCGGTGACTATTGGTATGGTGGCTAGATTCCGGTAACTATTGTGCTAGTCGAAGTTGCCGGCGGTGGCAAGGGTGGTCGAATTTCAATGACCGGCGCGGTGGCTGAAGTTTCTGGCTACTGTCAACTAGCGGTGGTGATGGGGGTGGCCAGATTCCAGTGAGTGTCCACCGCAGAAGGTGGTCGATGGTGACCGATGGCGATCACTGACAATGGCGCGACGGTTGTTGGTTAATGACATGATGATAGAAGGGTAAATATTTTGGACATTTCACATGGCAAAAATATTCCTATGCCATGGGAATGTTGCAAACCCACCTCCCCCCATGGGAATGAAAGTGCGGGAATGTTGATTAAAAATCATTCCCAGGAATCATTTTTGGATGAGAATATTTTTTCAAAATTGTACCAAACATGAGAGTCCAACATTCCCATGTAAAGATTCTCAGGAATGAAAAAATAATCCGCAAACCAAAAGCTCTATTAGAGTGTGTTTGGAATGTTAAAAAATAGGAATTGATTTGATTTTGAAATCCTTTTGATTTAAGTTGTGTATATTTAGAAATCTAATCAAATTTGTTTGGATTTGAGTGGATTTTAAATTTAATTATTTAGATTGACTATTTTACCCTTATTAACTTTTTTATTTTACTTAACTAACTTAACAATATCTTTCACAATTATATAAGGTTAAAAAAGTAAAATAATCAAATCAAATCCAATTTTTAAATCAAATCAAATCAAATCAAATCAAATTTATTTTTAATTGATTCCAAACACAACCTTAACACTTTTAATTATTTCATTAAATCGTTTTAGTTGCCTATTTCGCGGCATCCATCCCGGACGGTTGCGACAATTGTAATATAATTTTATTTCATCATAGGTCTAGCTATATTACTTTTTCTAATTAATGAGCTATCTTCTTTTTATTACAAAAGAAATTTGAATATTTTTTTAAAATTTTCTAATTACAATGATATTTTGTTTTGTTGTACATCAATAAGATTTTTTATATTACTGAATTAATACATATAAAAAAGCAAATACTAAATCTCACGTGTTAAGTATATGTCAAATATATATTAAATAATATGGACTAATTAAGTGTGTGGCCACAAATGTGATAAACATGGTTTATTTGCAAAACATTACTATATATTTTTTTTGTATTGAAAAAGTTGAGAATGAATGGAAAATTTTCATTTCAAGTTTAAGGTAAATTATTAAAATTTATAATAGGATTACAAATTACTTACGAATAAAAAAACTCCAAATTCGAACCTAAGTTTAACATGAATTAAAAATTCCTACATCAACTCTTATTGTTTAACGATCACTGTTAACTTCATATTCGACATGTAGTGGGCTTCAAATCACTTTGAGTGATGATATTCTTGTTAAATGAACTAATTCTCTTTGTGTTTTTATGACAAATTTTTTCTAAAACTAACTTTTGAATCAATTTTTCCCATTATTTTTAAGTTTTGTTTTGTGCATTTTTATTTACCTCATTGTCTAGTATTTTGTTTTGTTTTGTTTTGTTTTCTTGCTTAGAAGCCTAATTTTTACTTTGTATCTTTTTAATTCTTAGGTATGGAATAAAGGAAGTTAGCATTTGATCATTTGGGAAGGAAGTGAAGCAACAAGAATAAGAATTCTTCTCTGGACATCCACGCTTGAGCTCCCAAAGTCACTGCTTATGCGGTAGAACCTAGCACAAGGCATTTTGCCTCTGTCAAGCCACTACCTAGGCGGTGGAATCCAGCGCTTAGGCGCGCTCAACTTGGTCTTCTCAGCAAAGCCACCACTTAGGCGCCCAAAGCCACCACCATCACATAAAATGTTCTCTTCTCTGCCATCTCACTGCTTGAGCGGTGAGATTCCGTTTAGGCGGTGGAGTTAAAATTTGATGTGCTCCTTTTTCTAATATAAAAGGAAAAGAAAAGAATAGAAATGGGAGGACGGCTGGGAAAGAATAGAGAAGGAGATTTACTGCAACCCTGACCCAAGGAGAAGGGATTCAAGAGGAAGATTAGAGGATCTCAACATCAATATCTTGGATTCTTCATGGAGTTCATCTCTTTCCCCTATTTTCTTCATTTTTTGTCATGAATAGCTAAATTTCCTAAACTAGGGATTTGATGTAGCTTGACTTGGATAATGGTTTGTAATTCTTGACTTGATTCTATGGTTTAAGCATTTATTCTATATTTTTATGCAATTTATGAATTAACCTCTCATATTTTGATCTAGGATTCATACTTAGAATTGGAAAATTCTATTATGTACTAGCTATTGTGAATGAATGTCATAGTCTTACAAGGTTTAGGGATAGGCTTTAGGATTATGGGGGTGCCTTTGAATTTTTGTTTTTATGTAAAGTCCTTTTCAATTTGAACTAGGTTAAGGAATTAATTAGTTCTTGTTGGTTAAAGGAGAATTGAATCTCCAAGGAATTGGTATTTAATTACCTTCAGAAAATTTAACCTTTAAACCATAGATGTAGAGTGAAGATGAATGAGATTTCTTAATTCAATTAGATAAGTCAAGTGAAATCAAACCTCTAGCATTTTTATCAAATTCAATTTACATCTCACATTCAATCAATCACACTATAGTTTTACTCATTTAATTTTTATTAGTAATTACTTCAATTTTTAGCAATAGAGTCCCCTTCAATCCAAAAGTACAATAGTCTAGATAATGTTAATTCTAGTGAATAGGTGTTTAGTAAACTCAATTCTTGTGGAAACGATAACTTACTCATTTTATTACTTGAATGATTCGGTACACTTGCTGAGAGGTTATCAAGTTTTGGCGCAGAGGGCTTCAAGCCTTAGGAGAGCTAAGGAGATCATCAAGGAGTAAGGATTCAAGATTTGCATATTCTTGTTGTCTTGGATTCAATGAAGTTTGCAATATCCTATCTTTTGTGATCCTATTTCTTGATTTTTTCTAAACTCTTCCTAGCTAGGGTGATGATGTAACTTGAATGGATGATTTGTTTGGATTTATAGTTCTTAATCTAAGTTTCCTTTCATGATTGAGAGTTCATCTCTATTCTTAATGCTTTTATGACTTGATCAACCATAAATTGAATTGATGGTCATGCATAAAATTGGGAAATTCATGTGTGATGTTGCTTCTTGAGATAAACACCATGATTAAGTAATAATCTAGTAATAGATATTATTGGTTGTGTGGTATTACTTGAGATTTTGTTCATTCATGCCTTGTTTTATTTAGAATTAGACTAAGGAATTAGTTAATTCTATATAGTTGAAGAGAATTGATTTACCAAGGAATTAGATATTAATTAAATTAGATCTCTCATCATCAATTCTTGAATTGAAATTTAATTAAAAAAGAATCCAAATAATCAAAAAATCAAATAATAACGGATCTTTAGCATCTCACTCTTTGTTTGTTCAACCTCATTTAACATAGTTATAATTTTAATTTTATTTTTAAATTCTTTTGATTAATTTGCACAATTTAAATAGTACATAAATTAGTAATTTGATACTTAACTACACCTGTGGAGATGATAATTTACTCATTACTTTATTACTTGGGCGATTTGGTACACTTACCAAATAGTTATCAGGTGAGGTGACTGGGAATAAGCCAAGTTCATTTGATCAATAATACTATGTTTGATATTTATAAAATTAGCAGAAAGAAAAAAAAAGGAATATTTTTTTCTTTATTTGATATTAACTTCAGAGTGAAAAGAAAAAAAATTCATCTTCTCCTTTTTTGTATGGGTTTAAATTATTCTTTCCTTTTTTTTAAATAAATTAAAAAAAAACTAAATTTCCATTTTATCTATTTGACCAACTTAACTTACTTTCTTAAATAAAAAATAATAAAATAATTTAATATTTATTTATATACACCTTATTTCTTTACTTTAAAGAAAATCATGAAACCGAACAAACAAATAGAATCATTTCTTTTTTCTTTTTTAATATTAGATGATACCGAGGTGAATAATATCTTCTCAACTTCTCCATTCTATGTCTTTTCTATCATATTCATTTATCCATTCATGTCCATTCATGTCTTTTCCACCCAATTCATTTCTCCTTTCCTGTTTTTTTTTTAATCACATTAATTTCAACATACATTTCTTTTCCATCATATTCATTTCTTTTCCTTTTTCCATACATGACAAAATCGATTTCTGTGATCAATAAAATCAGATGACATTAACAGCCGATACAGTTAAAGGCTGCTCCTGCGTGCCTGGCAATTTTCATCAACATGTCATGGGTTTGACTTTGAACTATGTTAATATAAGCTGTTCATATTGGCGCTACCTGCCTGGCAATTTTAACCTTGCAAGGTTAAATAATTGAATGATGGAAGATATCTAGGGTGTTTAATGCGAAATGTTATTTTTTAAATAATTATTATTCATAACAGAAAAACTAAAAAGTATAATTCTTTTGTGGTCGAGAATAGTTATTTTATTAAAAATTGTTATATATTTTTTACAAAATAATCACACTTTAACATTACAGTAACTATATGTTTTATTCCAATTATATTTTATTGGGGAAAATATTTATTAAAAACAATTTAAAAAATAAGAGACATGACACCTTAGTAAAATATAGTTGCTAATATGACACTTAGCAATAATTTTTTTAAAAATAAAATAAAATTAAGGCAGGCCAAAATTCTTTCTTTCTTTTGCCATTAATTATATTAATTAAAGTAATTAAAATAAATAATAATATTTAAACAACACTTTCAGTCACTACTGTGTATATATAAGTAATTTTATTTGAGTTCAAGTAAGTCGCAAAAAAGCTTTTAAATTAAAGATTTAATTATAAAATGAGTATAGTTATATAATAAGGAAGAGTAACGTTGTTCCAATCAGAAGAAAAAAATGTAACAGCGCTACATGCTTGCTTCAGCAAGAGTAAAAAAAAATTCAAAGCATGAGATCCCCTATAAATATCTAGACATACATAAGACCTTCTCCCACATCAATTTAGCTACCTCAATCATAAGCCACCCTTTTCCAAAAACAGCACCTCATAAAAGCAAATTATGTCTCTTACAGCTTCAGCTCTTGTTGCTTCGACCAAACATGTCACGCGACCTTGCGTGAATTATGCTCCTAGCATTTGGGGGAACATTTTCCTTCAGTATGATTCAGAATCTATGGTATTATATTTATATATGCAGTTTTTACATATATACATAGATATGAGTATTGTTATTCTCGTAGAATTTTTACGATGTAAAAATTACATAATTTTAATCTTGGATTAGTCTAATTTCAAAGCAAGAGACTCACCATATGTAGACATATGTACAATAGGCTAAAAAAGGTAAACTATTAATATAGGTGCAAAGACTTAATAAAATTATAAATAGATTTTATATGCTGAAATTTTATTTTTAATAATAAAATTTATATAAATTTCACAAAAAGAGAAAAAAATTAAGATCAATTTGCCAGTTCTTCACCGGAGATACCATCAAGACCAGTTTGTGCTTCTTTCTTTGTACAAACAACTGATAGAGATAAGATTGGGAGATGGAGTGTTTATAGATCAAGAGAACCAAATCGTCATGGTTCTTCGAGCTCCTTCCTAATGTTGGTTCTCACTATTATCAATTTCGTTGTGATTTTATCTTTCTTCTTAGCTTGGGGCAAACTAAATTTTCGTACTTCTTTCCCATATATATGCTGTTGTCTGATAATTGAGTCAACTTTTTCCTTCCCTTTTTTTTATGTCTTTATTTTCTAATTTGACTTAGAGGGTTCTACTTATGGTAGAAAAAGGATGGACAGCCTAACAAAGGTTTACGACCTAGCTTACTTTCTGCTTAACATATTTATTAAATAAGTCAAATTTAAACTTTTGAAAAAACTTATTTAATTAAATAAGCCAAGACCTAGGCCTTTAAAAAAGCCTATTTGGCCTAACAAACTGACCTATTTATTTATTATAATAATATATAATTAGAATTTTATAATTCTTGAATGATTTTTTAGTTATATATTAATATAACTTATTTATTTTACACCAATACAATAATTTTATTAAATGTTAGGTATATTTGAAACCTATAAAATTTAAGTCTGTTGGCTAATTTGAAGACATTTATGCAATGTAGGTCTTTAAGTATGCTTTCAGGCTAGACCAGACTTTTAAATTTTCATAAAATAGTCAAGCGAGGCCCAAAAAAAAACCTATGATATGTAATAGGCCAGGCTAAGAGTAATACTTTTTGAAACAGACCGAGCCTATTTAAGGTAAAGCCTTACCTGTTTCCACCTTTAGTTCTATTGGTAAAAATAATCTTATTCTTGGACACTCATACTCACTATTTTCACACCCTACTGAGGTAGTAATATAAAATGTAAAGGAAAAAGTCAATTTCATTATTCACCATCTACCAATCCATATGAGAATTAAACTTAACACTCAAGAATATTAAAATTAAGCTTTACTTCACTCATATTATGTATTTAAAATATAATTTTATATATTAAGAAAAAAAGAAGTGATCATAAGGATCAAACCTTTAAATCTCTTGGTTATACCCTAGCCTTTATACTACACTAGGGATAGTTTAGTCACTCCGACAAATCTCACCCTCACCTATTAATTCCTAGTAAAATTTGAATTTCAAACCTCTAAAATAAAATACACTCAGCTTATCAATCATTGGAGTATTCCCATAAAAAATCAGATTTTTTTGGTAAATCATAAGAACAAAATTTATCACAACAATTAAATATCTAAATTTAGATGCTCTATAAACAGTTAATTCCGTGTAACTATTTGCAGGAAGTCAATGACAACATGAAGCAACAAGTTCGAACACTAAAACAGGAAGTGAAGAAGATGTTTCTATCTTCAATTAATCATAATATCTCACAAAAAATAAACTTCATTGATTCTGTCCAACGTTTGGGTATATCTTATCATTTTGAACATGAAATTGATGAAGCATTGGAACAAATTCACCACTCTTTTATCAACAATAACGTCATCACTGAAGATGGTAGCCTTCACTCTCTTGCTTTAGTCTTTCGTTTGCTTAGGCAACAAGGATATAACATTTCGTCAGGTACGTAGAACTTTGCCTGTGATATTTACATTACCAAAAAAAATAAAAAATAATCTACTAGTCATTAGTTATATTTTATGTCATAGAATCATAATAATCCCATTAACATCTCATATTTCATGTGTTTGGTGAATTCTAACAGTTGTATTTAGCAAATTCAAGAACAATAATGGAAATTTCAATGAAAAACTTGCCAACGATGTTCAAGGGTTGTGGAGCTTGTATGAAGCTGCACAATTAAGGGTTCATGGAGATGATATACTAGATGAAGCAAGTGATTTTACATACACTCACCTTAAGTCCTTGACCAACCAATTGAACCCTTCTCTTGCCGCGCAAATCAATCACTGCTTAAGGCAACCTCTTCACAAGGGAGTACCTAGGGCAGAGGCAAGAAATTACATGACTTTCTACGAAGAAGATCCTTCTCATAATAAAGTTCTGCTAACCTTTGCAAAGTTAGATTTCAATCTTCTGCAAAAACTTCATCAAAAAGAAGTCGGCAGTATCGCCAAGTAAGTTCTATAACCACGTAATAATCTGTGTTTGAAAACAAAAACGGTAAAATAGAACATATGAAGTTCCAGAATCTTTGAATGGCGGCCTTCAGGTAAGAGTTTTTCTCACACGAGATAGGATTGTTGAAGTTCAACATGCTGAATCACAATTAAGTCAGTTATACCTACTTATACTACATAAATTTTAGATCATAAAGAGGGGAATAATTTCTTAAATTCTTAACTAAACAATTGTTGATCATAACTTAATTATAATCAATAGGATATAACATGTTTTCTTTGTATTACAGGGGGTGGAAAAAATCAAACTTTGTCACAAAGGTCCCTTACGCTAGAGATAGGTTTGTTGAGGCCTACTTTTGGCCGTTGGCCATGTCCTATGAGCCTGAATATAGCACTGGGAGAAGGATAGTGGGCAAATTGATTGCACTTCTCACTCTTCTAGATGATACTTATGATGCTTACGGCACAGTTGAAGAACTTGAACTCTTCACAGAGGCAATCAAGAGGTTGATTTGAGTTCAAAACGATTCACCCAATTATAGATTATGTTATCTAAACGGGAGAATGACTTTAAAAATCTTAACATGTTGACTTGTAATTTCAGCTAGACATTCTCCATACTCAATCTCACGATTCTCTTGATCAGTCTCACTCTTAACTGTTTTTTGTCCATAATTCTTTTTTTTTTTGTTTGATTTTCAGATGGGATATTAGTCCCATTGAATCTCTTCCAGAATGCATGAAAGTGGTATTTGATGCATTTGTAGCACTGTGCGATGAAATGGAGTTGGTGACAGCTGAGGGTGGAAAATCATGCTTGGTGATGCAACATGTTAAACAAGCTGTAGGCTTCCAAGTCCTATATTCAAATTGGAATGCTTCTTTGAATATTCAATTAATTAATCGGTATTTCCGTTACTTTACTTGCAGATTTGTAACTTGGCACATTCTTACTTGGTTGAAGCAAAATGGTGCCATGAAGGCTATATTCCGACGTATGATGAGTACAGGGCTAATGGAGTTGTATCTTCTACTTACCCACTTCAAATAACATCATTTCTCGGCCTGGGAAAATTTGCAACCAAAGAGGTGTTTGATTGGATTTTTAGTGATCCAAATATCATTAAAGCTGTATCAGTTATTGGCAGAGTCATGGATGACATGGCCTCTCATAAGGTACAAAGTCATTTCTGATTGAACTTAATTGTGGTTTTGGTTTGATATATATTTTGACCAAATATTAATTCTTTAAAGCCGTATGATATGATATAATTTTTGCTTAATTCAAAAAATATTGACAATGATGATTGATGATATATCTAATTGAGATTTTGGATGGCTTATAGTTTGAGCAGCAAAGAATACATGTTGCCTCGGCAGTTGAATGTTACATGAAGCAATATGGCGTTTCAGAAGAAGAGGCCTACAAACTCCTTCACGATGACATTAAAAATTGTTGGAAGGATATAAATGAAGAGTGCCTCAAGCCAAATGATATCCCAAAGCCCGTGCTTGATTGTGTTATTAATTTAGCACGTATTTCTGAGGTTGCATACGAAAACTTTGAGGATAAATTCACAAATGGGGAGCTGCTGAAAGATCATGTTTTTGCATTACTTGTGGATCCCATATGCATTGAGCAACACGAGAAGGAGAAGCTATACTACCATAGTTTATAAGCGGAGTTAGCATTATAATTTAAGTTTGTCAATATAGAATGCCAGGTGCATAAGAATAAAATAATGTAAAACGAGTAAAAATGTTGTTGTGCAAGTTGATTTATTTTTCCTATATGAAGTGCTCAATGCCTCAATATGTGAGTTGTGACAAACACTGTCGGTCTTGTAATGGTTGTCCACGTACTTGTTTTAGTATTTTCTTTTATCTCTAGTTTCTCAATGTTCCACTGTTTGTAACTATTTTGTGCCAAAAATAAATAAATAAAAGATCAGGTGAAAACATGCTCACCCTATGTTTAGCATAGTACTGTCTTTTTTAGTTTGTTTATTTATTATTGTAATTTAGTTCTTGATATTTTAATTAAGAAGCTTTGTTTGTATCGGACCCACATAAAATGAATCCCATGATCCCATCCCATGACTAATAAGTGCATAACGTGTAATCCGGGCTAAGTAGCACTCGTCGTACCTAGCAAGTAGCAACACTCTTTAATTATAGTAATATTGTCTCTATGCTTTTTCGGGTTAAGATTACGTGCTTTGGAAGTAAAGTCAAGTTTATCGAGCCACATATCGTAATTGTTTTTCTAATTAATTACTATGAAAAAGTTAAATATAATTCCTACAATATATATAAATTATAATATAGTGGTGAGTTATTAACACTTTTAATTGTCTATTTACACTCTTATTAATAACTTTAAATTATAATTTTTAAATTAATCTCATATAAATAATATCCTCATTATTAAAATCAAACCTTAATTAATTAAATTTATATTTATTTATTCACATTGCACAATATTAATCATTTTTACTTTTACTTATTTATTCAAACTCTTGCAATTTTTTATTATTTATATTATTCAAACTCCTTTTACAAAAATTTATTGTAATCTAATTGTAGATACATTGCTTACTGCATCTAAATTATTAAATGTTTGCCAAGAAAAGAAAAATATCTAATCAATATAGTAATTTACCTCTTTAAAATTAAAAAAAATAGATATCTAGAAAAAAAATTATGTTGAGCAGAATTTTTAAAATAAAAAATATTTAAATTAATAAAAATAATTTATGAGAGTAAGATAAGAATTCAATTATAATTCCAAGCTATTTTTTCCATCAGGATAAGAAATTTTATTAAAAAAATTCATGTTTTCATCCTTAATTTGTTGTTACTTTACATTCATCCTTAATAAAGTGTATGGCCACGCATGTGGAAAATAAACGTGGTCTATTTGAAAAATATAACTAATAATTTATATTATCTTAATACTATATACTGATTGTACTAATATAATAATATTTACATATTATGTATAGATTGAACATTGATTTTTTTATATATAACTTTGAGATTGTAATTTGCATTCAAATTGTTCAAAGAGTATATTTGTTATTTCATATTAAATAGATTATTATATGTTATGTTTTCATAAGTTAGTCTTATGCACTAGCAGGTGAATAAATTTGAACTCCAAGTAAATAGAACTCTACTAAATGCATGCTTCCTCTGCAAACGGTTGTCAAATAATTATTGGAAGTTGCAGCCACCCAATGTTTACTTCCAATCTTCAAATTAAATCATGGAAGCAGATTCATTGCATTGGAGAAATTTCTCCATTGTAGAAGTGTAAGCCTCTGCCTCAGTTTCAAACGACCCTGCCTGGGGGCTAGGCAGAGATTGTTTGCTATCAATAAATTCATTTGACATTGACGCCGATAAAGTTAAAGGCGGCTGTATAGCAATCTCGTTTAAAACGTAATTCACAAAATATATGTGACACCTAAGCATAATATTGTTGCCAACATGACACTTATCAACAGTTGTCTTTAAAAAATTTGTTGCCTTCTTATGACAGGCCAAAATTCTTTCTTTCTTTTGCCATTCATTAAATTATTTAAAATAACTGTAATAACATTTAAACAACACTTACAGACCCATATGTATATAATTCTATAAGTAATTTATCTAAGTTCAAGTAAATCAATTAAAATTTTTTTTCCATAAAACACTTGCAAGCCATGCATAAATATAAAAGAGTCACATTATTCCATCCAGAAAAAAAAAATAATGAAGCAGTAATGTGCTTACTTAAGCAAGAGTAAATTCAAAGCACGAGATTGATCCCTATAAATATCTAACATATAGTATACCAAAAAAAATATCTCACATACATAAGACCTCCCATATCAAAGCACTTTAGGAGAGGCTTTCAGCCAACTCTTTATGTTGTCAATTTAGCTAGGTATCTCATTCTTAAGCCACCCTTTTTCATGAAAAGCATCACACAAAGGCAAACCATGTCTCTTGCAGCTTCTGCACTTGTTGCTTCGACCCAACATCCGGTATCTGACTTCACGCGACCTTGCGTGAAATTTTGTCTAGTATTTGGGGAAATATTTTCCTTCAATATGATTCAGAATCTATGGTATTATATTTATATATGCAATTTTTTCATATATACATAGATATGAGTATACATAATAATTGCCTTAATTATTCTTATCAAACAATGTAATAGGTTACAGGAACAACCTAGCTCTAGTAGAAACTAAAGGGACTAAATTGCTTTGATGAGTAAATTAGAGGAATAACATCTTTAATTAAATTACTTTCGTGAGAAAATTAGAAAACTAAAAGTGCTATTAAACTAGAAATATATATAAATTAATTGAACTTCTTATGTTATATAAGTCAAATCTAAAAAAAAGCATCAGCATATAATGCTAATAGTTAGTCTTTAATCAAATTAGGGATAGATGATTTTATAAGCTTAGTAGGTTGATTGCTTCAATTTAAAAAAAAAAAAAAAGAAGACAAAAACCTTAAATTGAAATGAGTTTTATGTAATTTAACCATTATTTTACCATTTTTTCTTGGTCATTACATTTTATTTTACAGTAAAGAAAGAATAAGTGATGGTTATGTTGTCTCTTTTTAAGTAAAAAAAAAAAACTGTTTTTTGCTAATACTAGGTTATGCTATCAATATATGGACTTATAGTTGGCCTATGGGTGACATCTATAGCACCCAAACGAGCTTTGGAGAGCCCACTGCCCACATGAAACAAAGCGAACTCAATTATAAAAGAGACCGAAAGAAAAAGGAGCCCTGAGCATATAGTATTTCAGGTAAACGAAAACACTGGGCTTTAGGGCTGATATAAGTTTTTCTAAAAATAAATAATAAAAGATTTTTTTTAAAGTATAATTTATTAATATTAAAATATCCAATATTTGAGAAGATGTTTTTTTATGTTTGAACATTTTTTTTTTCATTTTATATATAAAAAAATTATAAGTACAAACAATTCGTTTAAAAAAACCACAAAATATTTTTTTTTGATTGTTTTAGTTTTTTTTATATAAAATTCATCCAAACATAATAAAATTTAAGAAAGGCATTTTTTTAAAAAAATTATTTTAACAAAAAAAGCACATCGGACAGAGCACTTCTTTTGATTATTCACTGCAAAACAAAATCTGAAGCCCGTAATTGAATTTAGCAAAGAGTCATGACTAACCCTGGGTTTTTTTTTTTTAAAGTTATAATAGAATTTTACTTTATTAAATATTAATAGTATTTTTATTAATATATTAATTTATATAAAAGTAATTTATAAACTAAAAAATGCCCAAAAAATAGAAATATTAAACTTTGCGTGTAAAGCATGTTCCAAAAGTATTTAAAGGAGATTAAGTCTTATAAAATTTAAATTCGGATCAAATTTTCTGTTTATCATTGAATTATGAAAAGTTCATATCAATTTTGATTGTTATATTTAAATTTGATAGAACATTTGATCATCAATGTTAAAAGAATATATTAGATAAAAATTATAGATTATCACTATTTTTAGCCGATCATTTCATAAAAATATTTTGTAAAATTATCAATATTAAAATTTTTAAAATATGTATATTGAATGATGTCATATATTAAAAATCATTATATTTTTTGTTTTTTATGTTAGTCTTAATTATGAATTTTTATGTATATATTTTATATTAAAGTCCACTATATCAAATGAAAAATCAAATTTGAACTCTCTACTATTAAATTGTCGCTTCCTTTTTTTGTCCTTTCTCGAGTATCTTCACATTTTTTGAGTATGAGACTAGACATGTTCAAGGTCCTGAGGTTATCCCTCTCCACAAATGCTTTCTTATGAGTTTGAATCCATAATATTACAAATGCTCCTCAACCGTTAAGTTCAAACTTATTTACCATCTCCTTGTTGGTTATAGGTTCTTTACTTACTAAACACTTTGTGACATAATTAGTGCAAGTTAGTGGTTAGGGAAGCCAAGTTTATCCTGAATTACCAACCAAGATGGTGGTTTGAAACTTGGTATAACACTTAGAAAAATTAATTAATTCTTCTAAATGTATCAAGCTCATATGAAGAGTGTACCTTTAAAATCGTTCGAGTAAAGACTAGTTTCTGTTGACACAAAAAAGTTATATTGGTGATACCCTTAGCGTACAACAAAAAAAAAATTGGAATAAATTAACAAAATCAAAAAGTGAGGGCAGAATTGGATTAATAGATTTTAACAAGATGAACACATCCTTTTTAGCATAGCAGGCTTGTGAATCTTACAATATTTGAACTCAATTTATACACAAAATTTAAAAGGGCTTTATTTCTCGCGAACTAGATTTTGGAATGAAAAAAAGCACCGATTAGCTTCTTACCCTTGGTGTTGGTATTGTGCAAGCAACAAACCAGGGACTTTCTCAACTTGCATTGTTGATTTGTTGTTGAAGAATTGGTGATGGGAAAGAAACAGATCATGGAGGATAGTCCTGGCAAAATGACATTATTATACAAGCTCGTGGTGATATATACAATACAAAGGGAAATTCTATGGAACCTGTGAACAAGTTTGGGTTCCAAAACCCGTGCCTACGTGGTTAAATAAAAAATGGTAACAATAACATATTGAAATAACCAAGTGAAACACAAGAAGGGGGTATGTATCTGATCATTTTGAGCCATAGACAATTGAGTGTTGATGGGATAAATTGACGTATCTCTAGAAGGTCCAGCTTCAATACAAGTAACAGAAGAAGCTATCACATTGACATGATCTTCAATTGTTTCCACCTCAATATACACTTGCATCAAAGCAATGTTAGGATATTGCTCATAACTATCAATCATACATGCAATATCTTCATCATCTTCCAATGGAAGAGCTATCCACCTCAACACGTTGCACCATTGATCAATCAATTTGAGACACTTATGTTAGCTTTGTACTAGGCTTTATTAGATGTTTATTATGCCCAATATTAGTATTTTAGATGAATTTAATGTTGTTGGGCCTCATTGGGCTTTAATGCAAATTATGAATAATTCTTGGATTTTGATGCATTTTGACCTTTCCTCCTTGGTTAGGCCATAACTTGGGACTCGGTGATCCATTTGTGGTGATCTTATTGTCTTTGGAAAGCTAAGACAATGCTCTACAAGTTTCATGAAGAACTCAAGAGCTGGATCGGACTTATAAGGGTCCAAAATATCCCTGTAATGCAGAGTGAGTTTGCTGTCATGGAAATGTGGGCAGTGTGCACATATTAGACTATATAGTGAGCTATAGGCCTCCTCTTGGGCTAAAACTTGGCCATTGGAAAGATAAGACCCATATCTCCAACTTCACTGAAGACCATTTAGTCAATAGATGTAGTTTTAGGCATGATTATGAAGCTACAAGTTGGTTTGAATTTGGAAACATGTTCTACCAACCTAACTTGAGGTAGATACAGTGTTTTTGGCATATCGGGAGTTCTAAAAATCTAAATGGCATGATTCAAACGCCAAAATTTCAAGAAAACAACTGGCTACAACTTTCATGAAGACCTCCAAGCCAAAATACATAGTCTAGGTCATGAAAATCAAGTTGGAAGTCAGATAAGAGTTGCTGACTTGAAGCCACCAACCATACATCAACCCACCTACCATGCACCAACCCACCTACCATGCATCAAGCTTCCATATTTGACAATTTTCATGATTTTACAACTTGTATTCAGATTATTTTCAATTACAAATTGGCTTTTAGGATTAGTATAAATAGAGCCAATCTCTTTATATTATACATCATTCAATTTTAAGTAAGTTTGAAGAAAGTTTGAGTATTTGTGAGAGTTTTCTTTCTCTTCTTCTCCATTCTTTTTATAATTTTGTTTTTATTCTTTCATTTCTGAGTTCTTCCTTCCCATCCATAGAAGGCTAGGCTCTTATAATCAATCCAAGGGATTAGCCATCTTGATATTTAATTTAGAGATCTTGTTTTACTTGTTCATATTGCTTAATTGTTATTCAAGTTTTTCTTCTTCCTCTTTTAATTTTGATCTAGATTGAATTGCTTAATTTGATTTTGATGTTTATGTGATAATAGCTTTATTATCATGTATTCAAGAGGATCACATAGAATAAACAATTTATTAAAGTTTTTTGATGGATTGTTTAGCTTGGTTAAATTCTTGATCTTAAGTTAATCTATGTTTGGATGGTGCTTACTTTATCTAACATTGGTTAATTAAATCCTAGATGCTTATCTAGTAGATGATTCTTTGATCATGTTGAGGCGTTTTGATATGATCTAAGGCCAAGAACTGATTAGCAATTAAGTGAATTCCTTGTGATCAATGATGGATTAAACTCAAGATCTATAAAATTTCCTTGGATTGGTTAATTTGTTAATTACTTTCCTTTAATTCAATTAGTGTATTATCTTTTCAAATCATCAAAACCTCCTTTTAATTATCTTGATCTGATTAAATCTTTATTCTTTTTGGATCCTTGAGAGACGATTCAATTCATTCTCTATACTACAAATTAGTTTGTGAACCGGTAATTTTTATTATTTGACGGGTCTCGACAACCTCTTGTCAACCATTCAGGGAACCGATACTGGAGCCGTGAGATCTCTTGATTTAGTTGAAGTTTCAATTTTAAATGAATCCTCCGCTTCAAACCACTAATAATAGTTTCTCGTTTAATTAATATTGACTTAGAAGGAGGACCATCATACTTAACACTCTCTTCACCCTCACACATTCTCCCGTTAAAGAAAATTAGCACAAGGAGTGGTTTTCCCATTTTAAAATATTCTGAACACAAATCAACTAAAATTTAGGATCACAAAACATACAAATATATAACATACATTTCTTACACAATATAAATTATATATAGATCACACCCTCTATCACATTAAAATTTATGCTATAAAAATTGTTATAAATACACTAAAAAACATATATCTTATACTATACCATAAGAATATAAAATATAGCATATAGACATCATACAATAAGGATCATAAATAAATCATAGCTTTCAACTTGTCAACAATACTATTTTACAAAATATACAATATACATATATCCTATCACAACATAATATACATAATATAAGTATCAAATAATATAAATTATAGCAATCAACATATCAATAATGCTACATTACAAAATATACAATATACATATATTCTACCACAACATAATATACATAATTTAATTATCATATAATATAATATAAACTATAAATAAATTTATAATCTCCACAAATCAACAATAATAACATTCAAAAAAATACAATATACATATGTTTTATACTTCATCATAACAATATTCCTACAAAATAACTAATGTACAACTACAGAAACTTAAATCATTCATATAAACAAAAATTATCAATTACAAAATATAATTATAAGATAAATAACATATTTGCAAATAGGAATAATGGAGGATATGGTGAGTTGAAGGAGGAAAAATGGAGGGAGGGGACGACGACGGCGGAGAAGAGAAAGAAAGAAGAAAAAGAGAAAGGAAGAAGAAAAAGAAAAGAAAAGGGAAATTAGGGTTCCTCGTCTATCATGCCAAAGCGGTAGGCGTGATACACATTATCACACTAACACGATTGACGTGATATATGTAAACACACAGAAACGGTAGACGTTATCACGTATATCACGCTTTTGTCATGAGTGTGTCCACGTATATCACGCCACCCGTGTTGGAGTAATAATGTGTATCACGCCTATCGCTTTGACATGATACACGTGGAATATTAAAAAAAATATATGCTAGTATGGCAAAAACTACAGTATACGGATAAATAATTTGAAATGAATGAAATTTTAGTAATTTGTTTTCTAATCTATTGTAATTAGGCCAAAAAGCTTAGTCTTAAAAATATAATTAATTATATAATTAATCACATATAACTAATTAATAATTACTTAATCATTTTTAATATACCAGTCTTGACAAAAACTAAGAAAAAGTCAATTATTACTCTCAAAATATGCAAACTCGTACAACATATATGGGCCCAATTTCCGGAGCTATGTAGCTGGCAGTGGAACAAAACACAACAACAAAAATTGGTAAGATGTTGTAATAAGATGAATTGCTATGGTATCTTGATGAATTTGACACTTAGGATGAATTATTAATAAGTTATTGATTATTAGTTTTATAATAAATGTTAAAGAGTTTATTCAATATAAATAATAACTAATGAATATTAGACAATTTATCTTAAATATTAATATTTTAAAAATATATATAAATACTAAAATAATACCCTGTAATAAGGTGATCGGACAAGTGTCCCAAGTCTATGTTGGTTATCATTCTAATGTTTTGACTCGTACTTTTAAAAGATAATTTCAAGAGGAAAAAGAAATTGAAAAACTTTCTTTTTCTTGAAAGCTTAACCGTTGAATTATGCATCCAAAAAGCGCGCCAAGCCAAGTTATGTTGTGGACGAGATAGGACAGCAAGGAGGATTTATATTACTAGTTATGTAGACCACAAGTGTCAAGATAAGGAAGGACCATATGGAAAGTACCACATGGTAGGAAAAAAACATATGAAAATAATTGTGCGATATATTCAATTGTATATATTATATATATATATATATATATATTCCATTTTTTAGGGTCTGTTACTTTGTATGGAGTTTTTCCCCCTCAAATTTTAAAACGAATAGAGCTTAGGCAGTCTAATATTGGGTCTGTTTGCAAGTATTTTTTTTCTAAAACAAAACCCTTTTACTTTTGAATTAAGAAAAACCTTTAAAGATAAATTACATTTAAATAATGTCACTTGTACCAAAACTTTAACACAAATTTTACGTAAATTATTATATAACTGTATCTAATTGATACCTATAAAATTTGACATTTTTTATGACGATAATTATTTATTATTTATTATTATTTGTGTGTGGATATTAATTATAGTAACATTACCATCCGTGTGTAAAAGGCCATATTAATAGTGAGTCTAGTTCTTGTAATTATACCAGAAAGGAAATAAAAGTTAGAAAAATGATAATGATACATAAGGTACTGTAATTTATCATAATAATATTGACAAATTATGTATAAATTTAACATTTATTTTTTTAATATATATAAATTTGAGATTTCAATTTGCATTCAAATTGTTCAAAGAGTATATTTGTTATTTCATATTAAAAAATTATTACCATTAATTTTTTTTAAGTTAGTCTTATACACACTCAGATGTATACTTTTAAACTCTTTTGTTGGAATAACGAAGGTACAAAATTTTAAATTAATATATTATTTCATATAAATTATTTAAATTTCACACCACTAACTTACTAACTTACTCCTGATGAATTGCATAAATTTAAACTTTAGTATCAACTCAAAGAAACAAAATTGAACTCTAGATGTTCCATTTTTCTTTTTTTTAACTCTAGATCAATCTTCAACTTCAGTTTCGGCACTTATTTGGTTTCAAATCACTTTGAGTGACTGGGAATGGGCCAAGATCGGTTGTTATCAATAAAATCATATCACATGCCAAGATCTTTTGCTATCAATAAAATCAGATCACATAATGCATTATCTGATTTAAGAGAAAATGCAGCAAAAGAAAATGACATGAAGAGAAAAGGGAAAGATTTAAAAAATTTATCCTGTTTGAATAAAGAGAAAAAAGGAGAAAGAAATAAACGAAATAGATCCCACAAGAAAGTTATTTTCACATCGAGAAGAAAACTGATTTTACAAAATTACAACTTTACCCTTCATTGTCAAGACAAAAGGTATGAGTTACTCATCTAAACGGGTGGGTGGGGCGTGGCATTAGGAATGGGAAAAAGAGGGTATGGTGAGTACGTTGAGATATTTTATCTAACATTTTTTATTGAAATTTATATATTAAAAATATTATTATAAAACTATGAAAACTAACACCAAATTACTTTTAATTAAAAATAATTTAAAATCAGATTTTATAATTAAAACATAATTTAAATATAACAATTATAATTATATAATATGTTTAGAGATATAAAAAAGAAAATAAGATATATTTATATTTCATTATATATATAATAAGGATATATATGTCATTTTATAAAAAATTTCTTTCATCCTTCTCATTTTTTTCCTCTATTTTTTCTCCATCCAAACATATGTAAAAAGATATATATTTTTCTATTCATTTTATCTTCTCTCATCTTCTTTCTTTCTTTTTTCTTTCCTATCATTTTCTTTGGTACATTCAAACAAAGGCTAACAGTGGATACAGTTAAAGGCAGCCTGGCAATGTTTTTTTTGTTTTGTGTTGTTTGGTAAATAAAAGTTTAATTAAGAAAAGACTCATCTTTAATTTAAAACCAGAAAAATCATGTTCTTAAATTTTTTTAATTAATATGTCACGGGTTTGTACTGTGTTAATAAGCTGTTCATACTGGCGTTACCTGCCTGGCAAGCAAGGTTAAATAATTGAATGATGGAAGATATCCTAAGGTGTTTAATGCGGAACGTTACTTTCTAAATAATTAATATTTATAATAGAATAACTAAAAAGTATTATTCTTTTCTGGTCGAGAATAGTTATTTTATTAAAAAAATTGTTATATATTTTTAACAAAATAATCACACATTAACATTACAGTAACTATACGTTTTGTTACAACTATATTTTATTGTGAAAAATATTTATTAAAATATGACCTTAGTAAAATATAATTTCTAATATGACACTTAATTAGCAATAATTTTTTCAAAAAAATAATTAAAAATAGTTGTCTTCTTATGGCAGGCCAAAATTCTTTCTTTCTTTTGCCATTAATTAAACTAATTAAAATAACTAATAATATTTAAACAACACTTACAGTCACTAATGTGTATATATAAGTAATTTTATTTGAGTTCAAGTAAGTGCGCAATTTCAATTTTTTTTAAATTAAAGATTTAATCATAAAATGACTATAGTTATATTATATGTAAAATGTAAGAAAAAGTAACGTTATTCCAATCAGGAAAAAAAAAGTAACAGCGCTACATGCTTGCTTCAGCAAGAGTTTAAAAAAAATCAAAACATGAGATCTCCTATATATCTAAACGTACATAAGACCTTCTCCCATATCAAAGCCAACAAGTTGAAGAGTTTTAGGACAGGCTTTTAGCCAACTCTTTCTGTTGGCAATTTAGGTATCTCATTCATAAGCCACCCTTTTCCAAAAACAATACCTCATAAAAGCAAACTATGTCTCTACTAGCTTCAGCACTTGATGCTTCGACCAAACATGTAACGCGACCTTGCGTGAATTATGCTCCTAGCATTTGGGGGGATATTTTCCTTCAGTATGATTCAGAATCCATGGTATTATATTTATATATGCAGTTGTTACATATATACATAGATGAGTATTGTTATTCTCGTTGTACTTCTACGATGTAAAAATTAATTACATCATTTTAAATTTTTAATCTTGGATTAGTCTAATTCCAAAGCACTCTACTCACCATATGTAGACATATGTACAATAGGCTATAAAAAGCTCAACTATTAATATAATTGCAAAGACTTAATAAAATTATAATTAGATTTTATATTCTGAAATTTTATTTTTAATATTAAAATTTATATTCTGTATTTTCTAATTTGACTGAGAGATTCTATTGGTAAAAGTAATCATATTCTTGGACACTCATATACTCTTCTCACACTCTACCGATGTAGTAATATAAAGTGTAAAGAAAAAAGTCAATTTTATTATTCACCACTACCAATCCGGATGAGAATTAAACTTATTTAACACTCAAAAATATTAAAAGCTATACTTTACTTATCATCTTATGTATTTCAATGATAAGATCAATTTGGGTTTTAAGTTTTAACTACTGATAAAGCACAAAGTCCACTTTACTTATGTTAAAATTTAATTTCATTAAGAAAAAATTGTGATCATAAGGATCAAACCTTTAAATCTCTTGATTAAACCCTAGCCTTTATACTACACTAGGGATAGTTTAATCACTCCTACAAATCTTACCCTCACCTATTAATTTCTAGTAAAATTTGAATTTCAAACCTCTAAAATAAAGTACACTCAGCTTATCAATCATTGGAGTATTCCCATAAAAAACTTTTTTTTTGGAAAACCATAAATACAACATTTACCACAACAGTTAAATATCTAAATTTAGATGCTCTATAAACAGTTATTTCCTTGTAACTATAATTGCAGGAAGTCAATGACAACATGAAGCAACAAGTTCGAACACTAAAACAGGAAGTGAAGAAGATGTTTCTATCTTCAATCAATCATAATATCTCACAAAAACTAAACTTCATTGATTCTGTCCAACGTTTGGGTATATCTTATCATTTTGAACATGAAATTGATGAAGCATTGGAACAAATTCACCACACTTTTATCAACAATAACGTCATCATCGAAGATGGAAGCCTTCACTCTCTTGCTTTAATCTTTCGTTTGCTTAGGCAACAAGGATATAACGTTTCGTCAAGTACGTAGAACTTTGCCTGTGATATTTACATTACCAAAAAAAATAAAAAATAATCTACTAGTCATTAGTTATATTATATGTCATAGACCCATAATAATCCCATTAACATCTCATATTTCATGTGTTCGGTGAATTCTAACAGTTGTATTTAACAAATTCAAGAACAATAATGGAAATTTCAATGAAAAACTTGCCAACGATGTTCAAGGGCTGTGGAGCTTGTATGAAGCTGCACAATTAAGAATTCATGGAGATGATATACTAGATGAAGCAAGTGATTTCACATACACTCATCTTTAGTCCTTGACTAACCAATTGAACCCTTCTCTTGCTGCGCAAATCAATCACTGCTTAAGGCAACCTCTTCACAAGCGAGTACCTAGGGCAGAGGCAAGGAATTACATGACTTTCTACGAAGAAGATCCTTCTCATAATAAAGTTCTGCTAACCTTTGCAAAGTTAGATTTCAATATTCTACAGAAACTTCATCAAAAAGAAGTCGGCAGTATTGCCAAGTAAGTTCTATAACCACGTACTCTGTGTTTGAAAAGAAAATGGTAAAATAGAACATATGAAGTTCCAGAGTCTTTGATTGGTAGCTTTCATGTAAGAGTTTTTCTCACACGAGATAAGATTGTTGAAGTCCAACGTGCTGAATCACAACTAAGTCAGTTATACCTATAACCTACCTATACTATAAAAATCTTAGATTATAAAGAGGGGAATAATTGCTTAAATTCTTAACTAAACAATTGCTGATCAGAACCTAATTATAATCAATAGGATATAACATTTTTTATTTGTATTACAGGTGGTGGAAAAAATCAGACTTTGTCACAAAGGTCCCTTACGCTAGAGACAGGTTTGTTGAGGCCTACTTTTGGCCGTTGGCCATGTCCTATGAGCCTGAATATAGCACTGAGAGAAGGATAGTGGGCAAATTGATTGCACTTATCACTCTTCTAGATGATACTTATGATGCTTACGGCACGGTTGAAGAACTTGAACTCTTCACAGAGGCAATTGAGAGGTTGATTTGAGTTCAAAACGATTCACCCAACTATAGATTATGTTATTAAAATGGGAGAATGACTTTAAAAAGCTTAATATGTTGACTTGCAATTTCTAGCTAGACATTCTCCATACTCAATCTCACGATTCTCTTCAGTCTCACTCTTACAGTTTTTTGTGCATAATTCTTTTTTTATTTGATTTTCAGATGGGATATTAGTCTCGTTGAATCTCTTCCAGAATGCATGAAAGTGGTATTTGATGCATTTGTAGCACTGTGCGATGAAATGGAGTTGGTGACAGCAGAGGGTGGAAAATCATGCTTGGTGATGCAACATGTTAAACAAGCTGTAGGCTTCCAATTCCTATATTCAAATTTGAATGCTTCTTTGTAAGATTCACTTAATTAATCGGTATTTCGGTTACTTTACTTGTAGATTTGTAACTTGGCACATTCTTACTTGGTTGAAGCAAAATGGTGCCATGAAGGCTATATTCCAACATATGATGAGTACAGGGCTAATGGAGTTGTATCTTCTACTTACTCACTTCAGATAACATCGTTTCTTAGCCTGGGAAAATTCGCAACCAAAGAGGTGTTTGATTGGATTTTCAGTGATCCAAATATCATTCAAGCTGTATCAGTTATTGGCAGAGTTCTGGATGACATTGGCACTCATAAAGTACGAAGTCATTTCTAATTGAACTTATGGTTTTGGTTTGATATATATTTTGACCAAATATTAATTCTTTAAAGCCATATGATATGATATAGTTTTTGCTTACTTCAAAAAATATTGACAATCATGATGTCAATGATGAACTATCGTAATAGCTTAAGCTGTTAGGTGGAGATATATGAATGGTTTATTTCTCTAACACGTCCCCTTACGCAAGAGCTCTTTAGGCTCGAAGCTCTTGACCACTTGGTCAGGCTCTGATATCATGTTAAGGACTAACTATCCCAATAGCTTAAGCTGTTAGGTGAAGTCACATGCATAGTTATAAAAACCGGACCGGTAGTCGACTCGGTCAGGGTACTGGGTCACTGGGTCACTGGTTCAACCAGTGGATCACTGAGTCACTCGTTCAACCAGTGGGTCACTGGTCGAACCGCATAAAATTAAATAAATATTTAAATACATATATATATATAAATACACACTACATATGATGATATTTATCATTATAAATAACTAAAATATATTTATTTTGAAAAAAGTATAACTACTATGGTGTAGATCTCGAAAAGTTATATGAAATGGATATATAATTAGTCTAAATCGGATAAACGAGTCAAAAATTTTGATTTTTCAAAGTTTAAAATTTTTTTTTTTAATTTAGTGACCCGACCAGTTCCAGTTCAACCAACCGGGTCACCGGTTTTCATTCAAAACCGGCCAGGTCGGACTAGTTCTGAGACATACTCGATCCAACTAGTCACCCGGACCGGTCACTTGGCCGGTTTACCGGTCCACCGGCCGGTCCGGTCCAATTTTTATAACATGGGTCACATGAATTGTTTATATCTCTAACACATGATATATCTAATTGAGCTTTTGGATGGGTTATAGTTTGAGCAGCAAAGAGTACATGTTGCCTCGGCAGTTGAATGTTGCATGAAGCAATATGGCGTTTTGGAAGAAGAGGCCTACAAAATCCTTCACGAAGACATAAAAAATTGTTGGAGGGTTACGAATGAAGAGTGCCTCAAGCCAAATGATATCCCAAAGCCCGTGCTTGATTTTGTTATTAATTTAGCACATATGACCGAGTTTGTGTACGAAAACTTCAATGATAAATTCACAAATGGGGAACTGCTGAAAGATCATGTTGTTGCATTACTTGTGGATCCCATATGCATTGAGCAACACTAGTGGGAGAAGTTGTCAAATAAAAATAGTAGTTTGAAGTTAAGGGAGTTTTAATGGTTATGTAACCTTTGGTGGCTAGTGTGAGTTTTATGAAGAATTATTGTATGAATTATGTGTCATTAGAAAAATTGTGTTATAAGAGTTATATTACAATTAGGGTAAATCATTTTATGAGAGTTATAGAAATTATGAAATATTATTCTAATCACAAGTGAGAGTTATAAAATATGTAATAGTCTCTTAAATTTTTCTAAAATCCCTATAAATATCCTACCTATTTTTAGAATTTGAATCAATAAGGAATAAATAAAGCGTCTTTCCCTATTTTGCCTCTTCATATGTTCTTCATCCATTCTATCATACACTACCCACTACAAAAAAAATAAGCATTTACCCGCAGTTATTATTGGCATTTAGCTGCAGTTTTGGACTGTAGTAAAATGACTTGCCAGCAGTCACCCCAAGTGCCGTTGGATACGGTGTCGGGAAACGCGAACCCAACTGGCATTTAGAGGCACGTTATGAGGTAGCTTAACGGCACTTTTAACTGCGGCTAAATGCCGTTTTTTAAAATAAAAAAAAATTTCCTACAAAGCAAATATATAATCCATTAAAAAAAATAAACAAGATAAAAAGGTATACAAGTTACGTATGCAAACTACTGGAAATTCATTTAATATTGAAATTAAGTACCCAAAAAAAAAGGTTCAAAATAAAAAAGTAGCTACTAAACTTGAAAAGGGGATCTAATGAGTCTATAAAACAGGATCGCCAATAGAATCAGAATATTTACAAAGGAAAACTTTAGTTAAAGATTAAAGAATGGAGAGTTGGCACCAACAGTATTAATATGCACTACTGACTCAAACCTGATGTATTAGCTTACCTATACAAGTCAGAATTTTTGTATGTCACAGTAAAATCAATGCCTAAAGTAAGTTCTTGTGCTGAAGTTGTAATTTCCACCATCCAAGTTGCTAGGTTATCAATGCCCTGGACAATGAAAATATTGGAAAGTAATTACTATTAAGAATTATGGTTGTCCACTTAAAATAATATTGAATTTGACTTGCACCCTACCTTAAAATACTTGATTAATTGGCTAGAATGACGACCCAGTGGCCCAACATATATTTCTTGTCCTCCGCGCTTCATTAGGAATAACTAGAATCACATGTAATATATATCATATTCAAGTCCAATGGAGAAAGAAACTATAAAACAACTTCATTTTATCATATCATCTCTCACCTCATCAAAAGCTTCAAACCTGTCAATGCTTGGCTGATGGATGGTGCAAACAACTGTTCTTCTTGTGTCAACTGTGTTCCTGACAGTTCTCATAACAATGTGTTTAGCTCCACAAGTTCCATGACTTCCTCAATGAATATCTACAACCATTTGTCAGATCCAAAAGTAAGAATAATCAGTCTCTTAAGTTTAGGAAAGCCAGTTGTCTCAATTAATTAAACTTAGTAAATTGTTTTGGACCATACTACATTAAGTAAAAAGGAAAACCATAAGGTGTCTTGAGCTGCAGGTGCTAACCTTTCTGGCTTTGGAATCAACTTCTGGTAAACGAAGCCATGCTGAGTAGACCAGGGACTCATAGTAATTCCGTTATTCAGATTACATCAATGGAAGACAAAAATATAATTGGCGATAAGACAAGTATTGTGATTGCGCAACTAAGCATTTATATGCTACTTGCAACTATTTTACGCATCCCAGAAAAATTAAGCTTCTGATGTGTTTGTGCAAGTAAGTTTTGGCAGAATGCAAGAAACAAGAAATATACCAGAATGTTTTTTAGAGTTAAATGAGCATCAAAATTCACCACTTTGCACTGGTATCCATGATAATTCATGACACCAAATAAGCATAACAAGCTATAATTTTTTATTACTCAAATACGAGTGGAGTAAAAACTTCCACTCCATTGAATAAGTTCTTAAAAGAATGTTATTTTCATCAACTAGATGTTAAATATCGTATATTAATTATTTAATTTTGTCTATATATATATACATAGAGAGAGAGAGAGAGAGAGAATAACTCACGGCCAAAAATAGCTCTTGGAGATGTGGAGAAGCCATCACAATATTCAAAACCCACAAGCAGTCCTCATTCTCCCCTTTTGGTCCAAGGATAAACAACTCCAATTTCTTAAGACCTTGAAATGGACCTTTTCCTGAAAGAATATATTTAAATGAAATAATGGTTAATTTAATTACATTAACACTAAGAAAATATAAATGCCTTTGTTTTTTGCCCATAATTCATGAGTAAGAATGGTTACATTCTTATATCTTCCTGCCGTAGGAAGAGATGTGTTGTATGTTGTTAAAGGCACAACCATCTACAAACACCAACCATTGGTTAATTTTCCAGAATTCAATGATATGATTTGAAAAAATAATTTAAATTAATTAAAATTAAAATTTGGGAGTGATGCAAAAGTGAATGAACTTTCAAGTTTCATATATCTTCCCTTTTCATTTCATTAATAAAGAAATTCTATTAAAAGGAAAGAAAAATAAGAGAATTACATTTACAGCAAAGAGGACATTCACAAGTCATAAAAGGAAGAATATTTTTGTAAATTACAAAAGATCCCTCCAATACCTTGTATATCTGTCCAAAAGCCTATTTATATACCCAAAAAGAATAACACTATGAAGAATCCATGACAATAATATTATCCATATGAGTTAGAGAAAATTAGATCCTAAAATTACACCAACCAAGTTTTCAAATTTTAGTGAACTGATATGAAAGGAGAATATTGGTGCAACAATAAAGTTGCTGCCTTGTGACCTATGATCTAATCAGACACAAAAAAGATAGAATTACCATGCCTATTCTCGTAGGTTTGCAAACCAGTAGCATAGCCAGAGATGTATTACCAAGTTAAAATAAGGCAAAGCCACTGAGAGTTACCTATTAGGGGAAGCCTTCTCAAACTCTTGTTGAGAACAAATGCAATTGCAGCTACCTAGCAAATTGGATATAACATGGGCTAGCCCCAAAAGTACTGCTGCACCCAACCCCAGCATGAAGGCCTGATGACTTGGGTCTCTACAGTCAAATATCCACAATCTTAAGTGCTTAACCTGTTTGTTAAAAACAACTATTGTAATTCAATATAGATTTCACTGCATTAAAGTTGTCCTTGTACAAAAATTTCTTAAATGCATTTCAAAAACAGAGTTAGCTTCAAGCATACCTCGTTTTGTGCTATTTCACCCGCGAAGCCAGGAATCCCAACTGCGACGTCCATGATTACAATCAAGAGGCATAGAAAATGCCTGCTGCTCTAGCCATTTATGGGAGAAATTATGTGTTTTTCTTTCTATTTCTGGCTTGCTTGTTACCAAGTTCTTAGATGAGAAACAGTGGGGAAAAAGATGTAGTGGGAGCATATATATAGATAGATAGATAGATAAAGATTAGAAAAAGCATATAAAATGAGTTAGGTAAGAGGTGGGATAAGTGGGTAAAAGCTTCTTTTGTCCAGAGTGCAAACGTTAATTTGCTTTTGTGTCTTCTTTCTCTACCTTTGATAGGGGTGTAAGGAAAGCAGGGTATAAACCAGCTCATAGTATAAGTGTGACTATAGGAATCTACTTAAAAGCGAATTCGTGAGTAAGTTTCTTGATTCTTTGACTTTTAATATAGACAGACAAATCATTTATTTATGCAAATATAATTGCCAAAACAATATCCTGCTTGCTAAAAGGCTCTTGAAGGATATGAGAGATGGATGGTGCCAAGAACACCAATAAAATACCAGTTAACTGTCACTCTATTGCAAACTGAGCTTGTGCTTCGTGGTTGTCCTTTGGTGCAAAGGACATAGTCAACACATTTCTCTTCAGCAAGTAGGCTCCCCAAATTGCAACCTGCATAATTGTTCATGATTACATTGGTCTAGAAATCACGTCTCAATTGAAAGGTACTGACTGAAAACAAATTGTGCCACTAAACGTAACAAACAAAGAAATGGCAATTGATTCTGGCAATACTCAAAACACAAATGAAAACTCAGAAATTCAAAATGCAATAGACAAATGAACATTATACACCTAGGTTGTCAAGACGAGATTCCTAAGCAGTATATGACCCTTGGCAGAAGAAATTAAAAGACTTTTAAGAGAACCATTGGACCAGGATTACGATTTGAAATGTAAACATATAACAGGAAAAATAAGCGTTACTATGGCATACATATACATAGAAATACAAGCTTAATTGCAATCTGATTGAATTAAAACATACTCAACCAAAGAAACTTAATCAATTCAAGGCATAGTGTCTGAACATCACACATACCTGAATCCCTGATTTGCAACTATTACCAGATGATAACATGACTATTCATGGGCGGTCCTAATAGCAATTACTTAGCTGTATAATTCATTTGTAATGATAGTTAGTTATTTAATAGCTGTCAACAGCTGTCAATTAGTTACGTTCTACCTCTTGTATATATATACCTCATTCAGTGATTCAATACAATTCAGATTTCTTTTTCCAGAAATATAAACAATTGTTATATGGTATCAGAGCTCAAACGCTCTGCATACCCAATCGTTCTCCTCCTCCTTCTTCTTCTTCTTCTCTGAGATTGCTTTTCTGAAATTCTTCATCAATGGCGGAATCAGAAGCTTCCTCTCAGAATGTTTCGCAAACACGAGTTTCTTTGATCCAACACGAGAATCCCTCATCACCTTATTATCTTCATCCTCGAGAAAATCCGAGAAATTTGTTCTTGTGTCACCTCCTATGAATGGTATCAATTACCACTCATGGAGTAGAGCAATGAAGAGAGCTTTGCTCTCCAAAAACAAGTTGAAGTTCGTTACTGATGAGATCAAAGTTCCCTCTTCGACTGATCCTTTTCATAGTGCTTGGGAGAGATGCAACGTAATTGTGCTCTCATGGATTACTCGTACTCTCGCTTCGGAGATTGCTCAAAGCACGGTTTACATCGAAAATGCTGTAGATCTTTGGAATGACCTCAAAGATCGATTTTCCAAAGGAAATCATTTTAGGATTTCAGATCTTTTGCAAGATATACATTCAGTTAAACAAGGTGATAGAACTGTTACTGCTTTCTTCACAGATCTAAAAATAATGTGGGAGGAACTAGAATCCTTGCGAGTTATACCTTCGTGCAATTGTTCCATACAGTGCAGTTGTAACCTACTTAATGAAATGAAGAAGCAGAGAGATGTAGAATATGTGATTTGTTTTCTGAAAGGTCTTGGTGATCAATACAACACCGTGAAAACTCAAATTCTATTAATGGAGCCTTTACCTTTGATTAACAAGGTGTTTTCTCTGACCTTGCAGCAAGAAAGGCAGATTAATGGCAGTATCTTAGGAGAACCTAAAGTGCTATTCAGTAATAGTAATCACAATGCTTCTTCATCTCAATGGAATTCACAAGGCAGAGGATACTCTCAAGGAGGGAGAGGACGTGGAAGGTATACTTCAGGCAAAGGAACAAGTAATATTGTCAAGGTTTGCACCTATTGTGGGAAGCAAAGACATACTGTTGAAACCTGCTATCTGAAGCATGGTTTTCCGCCAGGTTTCAAAAGTGGAGGAAATAATAATTCAGTGAACAATGTTGTCACAGAAGACAGCAATGTTGAGACAACTAGTAAAGAAGAATCTAAAAGTGGTGTTACTCTTTCTCCAGAAATGTATCAGAAATTGGTAGCCTTGTTGCAGAATTCTGAGAAACCATCTCCTTCTCACGGTGATGCGCAGATCAACACCATTTCTGTGTCCAAAAAGCAACCCACTGTTGCTCGTTCTTCCTCTGAAGCTGAATACCGTGCCCTTGCTGCTACAGTGTGTGAGATACAATGGCTCACCTACTTACTTCATGATCTTCGGGCTCCCTTTACTTCTCCTGCTCTCTTGTATTGTGATAGTCAATCAGCTCGTCACATTGCTGCCAATGCTAGCTTCCATGAACGCACCAAACATATCGAAATCGATTGTCATGTTGTTCGTGAAAGACTTCAGAATGGGTTGTTTCGTTTGCTGCCTGTTTCCACCACTGCTCAACTTGCAGATCTTTTGACTAAGCCCCTTGATCCTCAGCCATTTTCTCTTTTGCTCTCCAAGCTGGGAGTGCTCAACATCCACTCTCCAGCTTGCGGGAGGGTATTACCAGATGATAACATGACTATTCATGGGCGGTCCTAATAGCAATTACTTAGCTGTATAATTCATTTGTAATGATAGTTAGTTATTTAATAGCTGTCAACAGCTGTCAATTAGTTACGTTCTACCTCTTGTATATATATACCTCATTCAGTGATTCAATACAATTCAGATTTCTTTTTCCAGAAATATAAACAATTGTTATAGCAACAAGGAACCAGCGTCGTAACTTCACCAGGTCACTTGCTCGCTCGTAGAAATCATGCGTAACTGCTTCAATATCATGGTGGTGACATTGCTGAGAAGATCGTAGAAATCGATTCCTAAAGCTCAAATCTCACACCGCTTGCTGCAATTCCAACTCTAATCTAGAGGTTCTTGCCGTTGAAAACAATGCATAATCAATTTAAGGTGAAAATTCATTTGAGTCCTATTTTTTCAGTGAAAATCTACTGCAATAAGAAAAATTCCTAAACCCTACCTTGTTGAGAGAATAGAATGATTGGAGAGAAGCGTTGAAATTTTGGTAATCTGAAGAAGAAGAAGCTTATCTGGTAAGGAACTCACCAAGCTTGCGTCGAGTGAGCAAATGGAGGAAAACCTTCAAAATCGAAGAAAACCAACAAATGCTTGGAGTGAATGATGCAACGAGGAAGAAAATGGCGCTAAAAAAGACATTTTATGGATTGGAGCGGTGCTGTAAAACCCTTTACTTATCGACGGTTGCTATGACTGTCGGCAATAAACCGCGGATATTAGCCCGCTTTTTTTGTAGTGACCATAGTTTATAAGCAGAGTTACCATTATAATTTAAGTTTGACAATATAGAATGCCAGGTACTACACGCAAGTATAAACGAATGTAAAACGTGTAAAATGTTGTGCAAGGTGATTTATTTATCCTATATGAAGTGCCTAATGTGAGTTGTGACAAACACTGTTGGTCTTGTAGTGGTCGTCTGTATACTTGTTTTAGTATTTTCTTTATCTTTTGTTTCTCGGTGTTCCATTGTTTGTAACTATTTTGAGCCAAAAAATAAAAAATAGAAGATCAGGTCAGAAAATGCCCACCCTATATTGAGCGTAGTACTGTCTTTTTAGTTTGTTTGTTATTGTAATTTAGTTATTGATATTTTAATTTAAAAAAACTTTGATAGTATCGGATACAATGTGTGGGACCCACATAAAATGAATCCCATGATCCCATCCCATGGTTACACAAGTGCACAAGGTGTAAGCCCTCATCCTTCTTAGCAATAGATCTGTCCAAACGGATCGAATTTGTGAGAGTTCATTTAATCGTATAAGTTATATGAATGAAATTTTTATTTTTAGTAGTTTATATAAATGTGAATATTTTTAAATTATTCTATTTGGTCTGTAGGTTAAATGTAGCATATTGCTTGCTTACTTTTTTTAATTATATTTTATTAGTTTATTATTATTTATTTGTAACTTGACATGATTTGATGATTATTTATTGGACTTTATGACTTGTTTTGTAACTTGTTTCTAATACTACTTATATATTGGTTAATAAAATTTGGTTGTTTATTTTTATTTTTATTTTAAAATTATTAAATCAACTAGTTCATCCAACTAGTTTATTTAGACTTACAAATTAATGTGAGTCGAGTCAAGCTAGTTATTTTACTATCAATTTAAATATAGATAATTTTAGTCAATCCATTTAACCAGCGACCAATCACAGACGAGCTTAGACGGGTTGGATTGGCCCGTTTGATAGCCTTACCTAGTGACACTCTTTAATTAGAGTAACATTATATTTCATTTTTTTGTATGATATCATGAAATGTCCCTACTCTCTTTGGGTGTGTGATTGATTCTTGTTCGCCTGTTCAGGCATCAACTTTACCTTGGACACAAGATACTTCTAATAAGTTTTAAACCTCTGCATTGTAAGTAATGTATACTCACATAGAACTCAATTTATCAACTAAGTCACATCTCGTCTTGTCTCTCTAATTAATTACTATGAAAAAGTTAAATATAATTCCTACAATCTATATAGACTATAATATAGTGATAGACTACTAGCGCTCTCAATTATATATTTACACTCCCACTAATAAATTTTAATTATAATTTCTTAAATTATCCTTGCATAAATAATTTCCTTTTTATTAAAATCAAACCTTAATTAATTAAATTTATATTTATTTATTCATTTTCTACAATATTAATTATTTTTATTTTTACTTATTTATTCAAACTCTTGCAATTTTTTATTATTTATATTATTCAAACTCCTTTTAAATTTTTTTATTGTAATCTAATTTTAGATACATTGCTTACTTCATCTAAATTATTACATGCTGGCCAAGAAAATAAAAATATCTAATCAATATAGTAATTTACCTCTTTAAAAGAAAAAAAACCCTATATATCTAGACAAATAAATTCTGGAAAAATAATTATGTTGAATGGAATTTTTAAAACAAAAAATAGAATAACTATTTAAACTAATAAAAAAGAATGTATCAGAACAATATAAGAATTCAATTATAATTCCAAGCTAGCTATTTTTGCCATTAGGGTAATTAAAATCCATGTTTTCATCCTTAATTTGTTGCTACTTTACATTCATCTAAAATGGAGAAGAAGTAAAATGACGAAGAAAAAAAAAGCTAGGTCTTTTGGAAAATAAAGGAAGCCATGAAGAGTAAAATAAGGAGATAATTAAAGAGTTAAGAAGGGTGCTTAAAAAAAAAGGTGAGAGTAATTGAGAATAACTGAGAGTGTGAATAGATAAATAGGAACATATTTAATTAACGTTTGCTTTGAATAAAAATTATTTAATTGACGGTAATTTAGAAAATTAAAATAAATGTAGTTTTTTTGGGTGTAATTAAAATAAATATAGTTAATAGAGAATGTAAATAGACAATTGAGAATATTAACAGCCTCACCCATTAAAGAAGGGTGTTTAAACAAAAGGTGAGAGTAATTGAGATTAATTTGGAGTGTGAGATAAATAGGAACATATTTAATTAATATTCACTTTGAATAAAAAAAATATTTAATTGAGGGTAATTTAGGAGATTAAAATAAATGTAATTTTTTTGTGTTATTAAAATAAATATAATTAATAGGGAGTGTGAATAGAAATTGAGAGTGGTACTACTAATAGCTCCACCCTATAATAACGTGTAAAGTTTGTGTAAAAAATTATGTATATTAAAAATAAATATTGATTAATAAGTGTATGGCCACGCATGTAGAAAATAAACATGGTAATATTATCTTAATACTATATACTGATTGTACTAATATGATAATATTTACAAATTATGTATAGATTGAACATTGAGTTTTTAATTTTTATTTTTTAACTTTGAGATTGTAATTTGCATTTTAAATTTTCAAAGAGTATATTTGTTATTTCATATTAAAAATATTATTATATTTTATGTTTTCATAAGTTAGTCTTATGCACTAGCAGGTGAATAAATTTGAACTGAAGTAAATTGAACACAACTAATACAGGCTTCCTCTGCCTATTAAACGGTTGTCAAATAATTATAGGAAGTTGGTGGCTGCGGCACCAAGTTTTACTTTCAATCTTCAATTTGAGAAATTGAAGCATATTCAATTTGAGAAATTTCTCCATTCTAGTGTTTTTGTTGATACTTGATAGCTAGTAAACCTCTACCTCAGTGTCAAACCACTCTACCTGGGGTCAGGCAGAGATTGTTTGCTATCAATAAAATCATGGGAAACCCTCAAGTTCAGCTTGCTAATAAAGTTGAATAATTTGGTTTTTTAAAAAAATTAACTAATTATTCAATTAATTTAATTAATTATTTATATACAGTTATCACGTATTAAGTATAAAAAATAAAGATAAATTATTGATTAACTGTATATAAATTATTGATTAAATTAGTTGAATACTTAATTAATTTTTTTTAAAAAAATAAATTATCTAACCTAATCATCAAACTAAAATTGAGGGTAATTTTTTCTAAAATCATTTGAAATTAACAGCCGATAAAATTAAAGGTGGCTGCATTGCAATCTCGTTAAAAACGTCGTTCAAAGAAATATATGACGTCACTTAAGGATGGGTGGTGATTCAATACTTACTCAAGTGGTAAGTCCTGTACACTTAATAACTTCTTATAGGAAGAATTTTATCAATTTATTTGTTAAATTATGTAATATTATTATGGTAATTATGTATATTAAATTTAAAATAAATTAAACATTTATTGATATATAATTTAATAATTAATATTTACTTATATTTAAAAAAACATATTATATGTTAAATAAAATGACAAGATGAATTATCAATTAGTTTTTTTAAAAAAATTATGGGTTTGATTGAGAATTTTGAATCAAACGATTAGATTGATAAAATTCAATATTTACAAAAAATTATTCAACAAAGTAAGTGAATCTTAGCCCCTAAGCATAATATTGTTGCTAATATGACTCTTATCAAAAGTTGTCTTTAAAAAATCAATTGCCTTCTATGACAGGCCAAAATTATTTCTTTCTTTTTTCCATTCATTAAATTAATTAAACTAATTTAAATAACAGTATATAATAACATTTAAACAACACTTACGGTCACAAATACATTATATAATTGTATAAGTAATTTATTTAAGTTCAAGTAAATCACTTAAAAAATTTAAATTAAAAATTTAGATAAAAGCACTTGCACAGCCATGCATAAATGAAAAAGAGTCACATTTTTCCAACTAGAAAAAAAAAATTAATGAAGCAGTAATGTGCTTACTTCAGCAAGCGTAAATTCAAAGTGATTTATAAACTAAAAAATTCCAAAAAATATATAAATATTTAACTTTGCGTGTTAAGCATGTTCCAAAAGTATTTAAAGGAGAACATTAAGCCTCATAAAATTTAAATTCGGATAAAATTTTCTGTTTATCATTGAATTATAAAAAGTTCATATCAATTTTGATTGTTATATTTAAATTTGACAGAATAAAAGAATACATTCGATCATCAATGTTAAAAGAATATAGTAGATAAAAATTATACATTATCACTATTTTTATGCTATCATTTCATAAAAATCTTTTGAAAAATCTATATTTAATATTAAAAATTTTAAAATATATAAATTGTATGATGTCATATATTAAAAAAAAAATTAAGTTAGTCTTAAATATGAGTTTTTATGTATATATTTTATATCAAAGTCCTCTACTATATCAAATGAAAAATCAAGTTGCCTAGATATCTCTACATTCTTTGGGTGTGAGACTAATCATGTTCAGGGTCTCGAGGTTACCCATCTCCACAAGTGCTTTCTAGTAGGTTTGAACCCTTGACATTGCAAAGGCCCCTCAACCATTGAGGTTAAGCTTACTTACTACTTGAGTAACTCCTTGTAAATTATCAATTCATTTTACTTACAAAGTGCTTGAAGCATAACTACTGTAAATTAGCAAAAAATTAATTAATCCTTTTAAATGTATTAAGTCAATACGAGGGGTGTGACCTTATAAAAATGACGTGAGTATAGACTAGTCACGGTTGATGCAAAAAAATTATTTCAAAGATACCCTTATTGTAAAAAAAATGAGGGCATAATTGAAATAAGAGATTTTAACATAATAAACACAGCCTGTCAGCAAAGCAGGCTTGTGAATCTTACAAGATCTGAACTCAATTTATGCACAATTTTTAAAGGGGCTATATTTCCCTCGAATGCAAAAAAGCACCGATCAGCTCCTGTGTTGGAATAATATCATGCAAGCAGCAGAGCAGGGACTTTCCAACTTGCATTGTTGTTGACGAATTGGTGATGGGAAAAAACAGTCAGGATCATGGAGGATAGTCCTGGCAAAATGACACTATTATACAAGCTCATGATGATATACAATACAAAAGTTAATTTGTATACGGTTGTATTTAGCTCAATGATAGCACAGGGTGGTGAGAGATTTTTCTCATGAATATTCTTCCCTAAAAATCATTAGACAAGTCCGTACAAGATTAACATGGGTGGATCCTGTAAAGACTCTCAGTCTAATATCGTGGTTTATAATAATCTTCTTAATTATTTAAAGAAATAAATATTAAATATTTTTTAAATTCACAAAATATTAAATACTTATACTTTTTTATTTATATTTTATATTTTAGATAATTTAAAAACTGTTAAGAGAATGTGTTAAGAAGAAATAACATTATTCTTTTACAATGCTCCTGTGGGTTGTGGCATCACTTTGGGCTAGCCAAAATAAAAGTTAATTCAATTAGAACTTGATTCCTTCACTGCCCTTCAACTAGTTCAAGAATCAGCATGATTGTTCTAATTTACTCATACAGGATAACGCAACCTACCCTATTACTTGTCCTAAATGATTAAAATTATCCTGGTTTACACTTAAAGGCCTGGACACTGGCATCTTATGAAAGCTTGGGATTTTATCTTCAATAATAAAACAATCGATATTCAAACAATCTACTCAAACATATTTGCAATGCCTAAAATTAAACTGCAAAACCCAATCTTTCAAGAAACATAATAACAACTCCTCGATCCAAAACATTAGTTGGAGTCCTTCTCCAATAGGTAATGTGAAACACAATCGACCGAATCTTTATGGAATTACCGGTCACACAATCAGTCACAAAAGTTATTGACCCGATTTTAATCAGTTAGAAAAAGTTTTCAACTAGTAAAATCACGACCGATTTAAATTGGTCACAAAATCAATCAAAAAGTAGATTTCTGACTTTTTTTTAAAAAAAAATTTGTGACCGATTTGACAGTGACAAATCAAATAATTTCTTGTAGTGAGAGATGGTAGATCAGTTAGAAATTCAAGAACGCTATAATACGAATAACTATAAAACTATCGATGAGGTTGTGTACTTGTGTGTGAAGACTGAAGAGCTTCACCAAAACTCTACATCCGTGTGAGCGTGAGTGTAAAAGTTATCAATTTTAAATAAAAATGCTTAAATAATTAAAAATAATAAAATAATAAATATTGAGTAGAATTTGTTTTTATAGAATACTTTTTAATCGTTTAGAGTTATATATCATATAGATATAGATTACAATTAAAAGATTAAACAATAATGACTCTAAAAATAAAATCAAATGATCAAAATTAAAATATTTTTTAAAAATTAAAAATAAAAGTAAAAATGCAATTAAAACTAAAGAGTAAATAGGAAACTTAATCAATAAAAAATTCCCTCACTTGTAATTTAGTCCTTAAATTTATTTTTGTATAAGAGTTAGTCCTTAGATTTATAAAATCGATATCAATTTAGTCATTTTGTTATCTCTAGTTAACCAAGTTAAACAGTGACCTTTGATGTGACATATTAAGTGTCTATGTGTAACATTAAGTGCCACATGACATATTACTCAGCCATCCGCATTGATATACAACATCGTTTTAACTTAGTGAACTATAAACCATCTTATACACAAAGCACTTAGTCATTGACAAACCAAGCTAAAATGATGTTATTTCAAGGGGAAAGTGTTAAGAAACATGTCATGCAACATTAAATGTTACATATTGATACGAAACGTTCATGTCAGATGTCATCGTTTAATTTAGTCAATTAAAAATAACGTAATAACTAAATTGATACATGTTTTATAAATTTAAAGAATAATTTATACATTAGAATAAATACAAGAATTAAATTATAAGTAAAATATTTTTTTAAATATTAAGTTACCTATTTACTCTAAAATTAAATAGTAATCATTGTCAATCTTGCCAGAAAGAATAGAGTAATGCAACACAATCACAAAAGTTTGACAAAGTTTAGTTAGAATTTGTCAATATTTAATGGTGATTATTGCATAAATTATAATAGTGGAGAAAATTTATTTATCTAAGAATCAATAACAATATCAACTCATATTAACCAAAAAAAAAAAACTGCGTATAAAATATTTTTCATATTAAATTATGAATGCAAAAAACGTGCCGAGTTATGTTGTGAACGAGAGAGGAAATTAAACAGGCCACAATTGTCAAGATAGGACAACATGGTGTTAGGAAAAAACAGATGAAAATAATTGAGCGATACATTCATGTAGACCACAAGTGTCAAGATCTATGACCATATGAAAAGGACCACGTGGTAGTAAAAAATGAATAGAGTAACCATCATCAATCTTAAAGGATAGAGTAACGCTATACATTCATAAAAATTTGATAAAGTTTAGTTAAAATTTATTAATATTTAAAGGTCATTGTTGCATAAGTTAAAATAATAAGAAAACTCGTTTATCTAAAAATAATAATGTTTAATAAAAAAGACGATTATATATACAATATTTTTATATCAAATTATGAATGCAAAAAACGTGCCAAGTTATGTTATGGACGAGAGAAGAAAAGAAGGTACTTGTTATATTGGCCACAAGTGTCAAGGTAGGTATGAAGGACAACATGGTATTAGGAAAAAACATATGAAAATAATTGTGCGTTATATTCATGTAGACCACACGTGTCAAGATAAGTATGACCATATGAAAAGGAATCAATTTTAATAAGATAGTTATGATTTATTTTTTATTTTCAGAATAAGCCACTCATTTTAATATATATATATATATATATATATCTTCCATTTTTTTGGGTCTATTTGTATGGAATTTTTTCCTTCTTGGTAGTCTAATATTGGGTATGTTTATATGCTCTCTTTTTTTCAAGAAAAACCTTTAAAGATAAATTATATTTAAATAATATTAGTTGTACAGAGATTTTAACACAAAATTTACGTAAATAATTATATAATTGTATCAATTGATACTTTCAAAATTGACATTTTATATGACGATAATTATTTATTACTTTTTGTGGTTCTTTGTTATCGTAACATATATTACCATCCGTATAAGGCCATATTAATAGTGAGTCTTCTTGTAATTATATCAAAAAGGAAATAAAAGTAAGAAAAATGACAATTATATTATATTGTTCAGATATGTTAGGACTTTGATTCAATTTTAAGGCCTAATTTGGCTTATTATAGAATTTTCGTTTGACAAAGAAGTCTCTCTTGAGACCTATCACTGAACCACTCAGAAAATATCTTTATTCGTATCATTTTGAAGTAGATATTTCAAACTCCTTAAAATTAAAGGAACTTTCACAGCCCTACTCAAATTATACTACCTTGGTAGGCAATGCCACCTGACAAGCTATCTATGAAAATCTAGTCTGACTTAACCTTTTGGAGTTACTAGTATATATAGAACTCGAGCGCAAAAATATAATTATATAAAATTTGAACTTTATAATTAAAATAGCCACTTATTATGGTCTTTTGTACCCAAAAAAAATTAATCATGTATTATGGTTTTTTTAAAATATAAATATCATCAATTAGGTATCTAATAGATGAATACATAAAATGGTCATTTAATGTTAATTTTTTACATTAAATTAGTTATTTTTTGACATTAAATTAGTCATTTAATATTATTTTTACATTAAATTAGTCCTCTAAAATGACTAATTTGATGTAAAAAAATTATTAGAAGACCAACCTGATGATATTTGTATCTTTTGAAGATCAAAATGAGTATTTACTCTTGTAATTATTATTGATCAATGCATGTATAAATATAATAATTATTAAATATTATTTACGTATATTTTGTATATAAAAAAATCCTCTTCTACTCTTAGATATGGTAAAAAATTAAGTTGAAATAAAAAGTCTCGATTTAAAAAAATATTATCTGTACAATCACAACTATAATAAAAAGAATTTCACTTACTAAAAAAAGAACAAATTTCACATAAATATGAAATTATAATGAAGACCTGCATTTATTATATTTTTTGAATAAAATGAGATATTGTTATACTCTAATTAATTATCCATGACAATTAATTTGTAACATATTCACACTTTTCACTAACTATTTTTAATTGCAATTTCTTAACCAGTAATATTATTTGTCACGAATGATTTCCTACTAATTGTTTACGAAAGCAAAATAATTTGATTCATTTATAACTTGTATGATTTTTAGTTCTAAAAGTAAAAATTGTGTTTACTTATTAATCTTTAAAATTGAGATAAAATTATATGCATGGGAAAGAAAAAAATTTGAGATAAGATTTGTTAATTATTTATATTTGATAAATCTTAGAATATATACATTGGATCTTGCATTGAATCCTATGTTAGGATTGTGTTACAATCATTTTCATAATCTTAAGGTGAAGCTTCAATTTATAAAAAAAATTGAATGCTAGTTTTATTTTCATATTCTTTTAGTGACTTCCAGAAATTAGTGTTTTAATGGTATTTACTATTATTACGCTGACACTTTCAAAATGAGAATGAGTGCAAATTTATTTTTAAATTTATGTGTTAGTTATGAGGTTCAATGCATGCATTATAATTTTATTTTATGCTTTTTTATATTTTTGTTACTAATCAAGTGATTCAGTGACTAATTGAATGAATTTTTTTATTATTATCAATTAATATATCTCTTTGATGCATTAATTTTTACATATTTAAGTGACACTTATAAACAAATTTAACTTTATGTTATATTTGTCAAAATTTAAGATGAGATACTTATCAAGATTTTATATCATTATTGGTAATATTTGTTAAGAACTTTTTTCATTGTCTTAACTTTTATATAGATACAGATAGATAGATAGATAGATAGGTTTCCTTTGTGGTAAAAAAATTTTGGTCATTTTGAGGTAATTAAATAATAAAATTATCTTTGTTATTTTTTATTATTAAAATTACATTTATCTTGCATTTTGTCATTCTTAGAGTCATGAATATCTATATTGGAGACCATTCTCATACTCAACCATTAAAGATTGTTATTGGGAGTAGTTAGAAATTAAAATCATTCAATTAGTAAGAACATTTAAAAGGTTTCATTATTGTTGAAAATGTCTTCAAGAAACCATTCTAATAATCATTCATTATAAGTAACATTTGTTAAATTTTCTCTCATTTTAAAAGACACATGTCAACATTTTGTTTTATGGTCTTAACTTTTATATATATATATATATATATATATATAGAGAGAGAGAGAGAGAGAGAGAGAGAGAGAGAGAGAGAGAGAGAGAGACCTCCTGAGTCATTTACTAACTTAATTATAAAAGCAGGGAGAGACCTCCTGAGTCATTTACTAAATTATAAAAGCAGGGACAAATTTATATAGATGTTAGTTCAAAAGTTTTTACTTATTATATAGTTATTTAATTATTATTCTATTAATATATGTGCAATTTTCCTCACTAACTGGTTATAATGAGGAAGATAATGTTATACATACGACGTTACCAAAATTCAAATATCTATCTTTACTATTAGATTTTTGTTTATGCAAAAATAGTTTATGAGAGCAATATTTTATTATAAGAGGTAAGATGAGTCAATTTTAATCATTAAACTTATATAGACGGTCAAAATTAAAAGTTACTTAAAGGTCATATAACCTTATGTTCTAATTTTAATCAAACATATATGATTTAATAGTTGAAATTTATTCATTTCACTCTCGTAATAAGTCACTCTCTACTTAATGTTATATACATATATTTTTTCGATCAGATGTTATATGCATATATATATATATATATATATATATATAATATAACTAGAAACTTAATATAGTAATAAATGTTAATTAGTTAAGAAATTTTTTTAATATTATCCTTAATTTAGATGATGCAAATCCATATCTTTGGTATCAGTATATGAAATTGATTATAATCAATGATTATTTATGATATATTGAAAAATCACTTATTTTTTTAAGCTTGGATTTGAGCATCTTGATTAAAAATTGTTGTGATTATTTCACAATTATAAGAGATAAATATCATTTGGCTCTCAACTCAATAACTTTTTAAAGTATTTTATATTTGTTTGGATAATTTAATACATTAAAGCGACTTTTTTTATCTAATTCAAATAAAATTAATTGTTTTAAAATCGATATAAACTAACATATTTAAATATAAATTAAATTTTTTATAATTAATTTTCTTAAAAATTAATTATGTACATAATTAATTTTTAAACATAATTTTTTTTACATCTAATCTAAATTTATCAAAAATAAATTTTATGATAAAAAAAATTATTATTAAAAAAATTACAATTGTACTAGTTATTAATTATTATAATTAAAGTACTCTATTTTAAAAAAAATATGATCGTGCATAGAAATTCAGAGATGTTATAATACGAATAACGATAAAATTATAGTGGAGGTTGTGTACTTTTCTGTGAAGACTAAAGAGCTTCACGAAAGCTTTGCATCCGTGTGTGCTTGAGTATAAAAATTATCTATTTTAAAATAAAAATTATTTAATAATTAAAAATAATAAAATAATAAATATTGAGTAGAATTTCTTTTGTTGTTAATAGAATAAGTGTGTGTTTGAATTAGTTGTGAAAAAAAGATTATGTGAAAAATGAATTATGTATATAATTAATTTTCAAGAAAATTAATTTATGTTTGAATATGTTAATTCATAATCGATTTTATGATAAAGAGTTTTGTTTGGATATTATTAAAAAAATTATTTTTATGTATTAAATTATCAAAAGATGTATGAAATGATTGAAAAAGTTATTTGATTAAGGAAAAATAGGTATTTTTCTCTTAAAACTTCTAAAATAATCTGAAATCAAATAATTAAAAATTTAAAATAACAACTTTTTAAAAAAATTTATTTTTAGTTATAGAAAAATAATCTTAATTTATAATTAATTTTACATACTTTAAACAAATAAGATAAATTTTATATAAAATAATTTTAAAAAATTAATCTTTTCTAAATATGTTCTAAGTTTTTTATAATTTAAATTTATATATTATGTAGACATAGATTAAAATTAAAAGATTAAATAATGACGGCTCTAAAAATAGTCAAAGGAACAAAAATAAAGTATTTAAAAAAACTAAACACTTCAAAGAAAAACTAAAAAAATAAAAATGTAATTAAAACTAAATAGCGATTATTACCAATCTTGCTAGAAATTAACGAAAAGTCAATTATTACTCTTTTTTTATATTCCCACGCGCGACTATTCTAAAAAAAATATATGGGGCCCAGTTTCTGAAACTGTGTAGCTGAAAGAGGATAAAAGAGGTACGAAGACAAGCACAATCAACCCACGAGAGTTGTACAGAAAATAATTGTGTCATATTGATGATAAAATCATTCGAATATGTTTGGAATGGTTTTTAAAGAATTTTAAATTATAATTTCAACAAAAGTTTATTATTTTTTAAAAATTAATTCAAACATGTTATTAGCGGGTTAGAATAGAAAAGTTACTACCTAGTAGGGGTGTTCAATAGTTTAGATGGATCCGATTAACTCGATAAACTAAACCGAACCAATTAAGAATTTTTGGTTTGGTTTGGGTCATTGGATTTAATCGAGTCCAACTCGATCAAAACTAACTACCAATTGTTCGGTTTACGAATTTGACAATTTTGAATCCGCGAACCCGATTACTCAGGTAATGACCTGACAGTATACCACTCTTTTTGATAGAAAAAGTACCACTCTCATACTTTTTTTTTTATAGAAAAAGTAAAAAAATACCACTTTTACTTTTACTTACCTACAGAAAATGTATGAAAATGAAATTATGAATCATTGATTCATTTCCATTTTCTTCACTATACCTGCACACTACAAAGACGCAAAGAGAGACTGAGAGAAAACAGAGGCACAGTTACCGACCCAAACCCACCGACCACCGCCAACGGACGCAATCGCCTTGCCATCGTCGTGGTTGTTGTCTCGCCATCGTGGTGGTCTTCACTCTTCAGCAACCGTTGTTGCAACTATGGTGTGGAGGGGTTGCTGCCACTGCCCACTGGAGAAGACAACTTCTGGATCACGTGAGAGTGGGGTTAGGACTTGAGCTTGTCTGATATCTTCTCTAACCACCAGTACCCATTTAGCCATTTTCACATACCAAAGGCAAAATGTGAGAAGAACAACTTCTCCAACCAATAGTCCAGTACCCATTTAGCATTTTCATTTTTATTTTTGCTATTTTCATTTTTGCTATTGTGGATTTTTCAGTTTAGCAGATTTAAGGATTGTTGAAATTGTTTACCCGTGTTGAGATTGTTAAGATTTAAGCATTTTCATTTTCATTTTTGTTTTTGTGTTGGTCTTAATTAGAAATGATTTAATTGGATAACCCGATGACCCGAACCAAATCAACCTAACCTTAATTGATTTGGTTCGGTTCGATTTCTTCAAAAAAAAATTTAAAAATCAAACCAAACCAACCTAACTAAAGTTGATCAATTTGGACATTTTTTCCTCTCAAACCCGAACCAACCCAACCTACGAATGCCCTACTGCCTAGTCAAACCATTAACAAATTCCATTTCTACTCACAATATATTCATGTAGACCACACAAGTGTCAAGATAGGAAGAAGATGAGACAGGTTGTTTATTCAAGTAAGTAACAAAATTTCTTGATATCTCTTCGAGTGAGAAAAATACTTTTCAATGATGCTATTCGCATTCAATTATTCAACAATTTAACCTATTTGATTTTATTTATTCAATAACTAATTAATTACTTATTTATATAAATTATTAACTAATGACAAATTACTATTATAATCGTATCAATATCCCCGGTTCAAAAACAACATTGTCGTCAACGTTCACGTTGAGAAATCACAAGTTTCATGATGACGTGAACACTTGAAATCCTAAGTAGATTCAACTAGCAATTGCAACCAAAATTTTCCATCTGCTTTCTCGCCAGTTTCAAAACACAATTACAAATGCTCATAGTACTCCTCTGGCGGCTTCATCTTCTCAAACGTCTCCTCCTTCATATAGAACATGAATACACAGTTGTGAAAAAGGATTATTTTTTTTAGTTTCAACAGCTCCTCTTCGATTCTAATCAGCATCTTTAGATTAGAAAGCATTCCTAGCGATATCAATGAAATCGAATTTGTATATCTTCCAAATGAAATGAGCAGCAATGATATCAATGAGGCCAAGTACTGCACCTAGTACGACTCCCGATGAGCATAAAGGCTTAAAAATACTGCAGAGACTCAGAGAGAGACCCCGATAGAGGGTCGAGGAGAGTGAGGAGAGGCAACGGATGAGTTGGGCCTGAATGGCAAGCTTGTCATCGTGCCAGACGCAGAAGCAAAAGGGCCTTCCAGAGCTCCTTGACGACACTATCGGAAAAGTTTTGAAGAGGACCCGAAGGACCTTGTCTCTCGTCGTCTTGTTACAGCAAGCTAGCTGCTTTATCACCCTTCACTTTCCCATTGATAGATTGTATAACAGGGAAGTTGGGGGGTTTTGGTTCTGGCCTACGATTCTTGATGGAATTATTGATGAGAACGGAAAGGAAAGAAAACTGGTCTCAAAGACAAGAGAATTACCACGTTTACTCGCCTGAAAATTGATTCGTTCTTCCAAAACGATTTCATTCTCATCTGCAATTTTGGGTTCTCTTTTCTTCAAGATTTCAGACTCTTAATTGATGGCTGGAAGCTCCTTCTCGTTCTCCTTCCAGTGCCATTTTGGCACTGTGTAATGTCCTTAATAATTGCCAATTGTGGTCGGTGGCCCTTGTCTTATTCACATTGATATCGTGATATCTTTCTTTTAGTGAGAGAAATACTCCCCAACGATCTTATTCACTTTCAACTATTTAACAATTTAGCTTATTTAACTTTACTTATACAATAGTTAACTAATTATTTACTTGCGTAAACTATAAACTAATGACTAATTACTATTATAATCGTATCAGAACAATATGAAAAAGACCACATGGTCTAAAACATGGAATATATATATATATATATATGTCTAATCGTATTCTATATGTATTTTTTCTAAAGAAAAACCCCTTTCTTTTGAATTAAGAAAAAAGATAAATTATATTTAAATAATTCTAGTTGTACAAATTTTTAACACAAAATTTACATAAATTATTATATAATTGTATCTAATTGATACTTACAAAATTTGACATTTCATGTGGCGATAATTATTTATTAATTTTTTGTGGTTCTTAATTCTAGTAACATTACCATCAGTATAAGGCAATATTAATAGTGAGTCTTCCTGTAATTATACCAAAAAGGAAATATAAGTTAGAAAAATGATAATTATACTATACCATATTAACGGTGAGTCTTTTCCTCAAAAGTACTTCTCAGCAAGTTAGACTTCTTGATGCATGAATCTTGTTCCTAATCCTCATCCGTTGATTGCTCAGGTTAGGCCCATAATTTGACTTCCAGAAATAATAGCCTTATGGACCAGTCAATAAGGACCAGTCAACAGGTGAGGATCAAGAACGAGAACCATGTGATGAGAATTTCGCCTTGCCTAGGGGCATGCTTAAGAAAAATATTTTTTAGAGGACTTTAACACCACATATATTGATTGCTCAGGTTAGGCCCATAATTTGACTTCTAGAAATAATAGCCTTATGGACCAGTCAATAAGGACCAGTCAACAGGTGAGGATCAAGAACGAGAACCATGTGATGAGAATTTCGCCTTGCCTAGGAGCATGCTTAAGAAAAATATTTATATATATATATATATATATATATATATATATAGGGAATAAACTTCACAAGTATGAATATGAATCTTAAACACTAATTACTATATATTAATGCCATTGACTTGAGCATCAAAATGACTTTTACATACAAGCTCTCTAATTGCTTGGGAACGTGAAGATCAACGTCATAATTAATACCCAGGTTTCTATACATGAACATCCTATGACAAACCAAAATCCTTTCTTTCTTTTGCCATTCATTAAATTAATTAAACTAATTAAAATAACAGTAATAACATTTAAATAACACTTGCAGTCACAAATGTATATAATTCTATAAGTAATTTATTTTAAGTTCAAGTAAATCACTTAAAAATTTTAAATTTAAATTTTAGATAAAAGCACTTGCACAGCCATGCATAAATGTAAGAGTCACATTATTCCCTATAAATATCTAACATATATAAGACCTCCCATATCAAAGCCCTTTAGGAGAGGCTTTTAGCCAACTCTTTATGTTGGCAATTCAGTTAGGTATCCCAGCCATAAGCCACCCTTTTTCATGAAAAGCATCACATAAAAGCAAACAATGTCTCTTGCAGCTTCTTCACCTGTTGCTTCGATCCAATATGCTGTATTTGACTTCACGAGACCTTTGCGTGAGGTTTCGTCCTAGCATTTGGGGGGATTTTTTTCTCTTCCTTCAATATGATTCAGAATCTAAGGTATTATATTTATGTATGCAAATTTTACATATATACATAGATATGAGTATTGTTATTCTCGGAGTATTTTTATGAAAAATTATATCACTTTAGTCTTGGATTAGTCTAATTCCTATGCAAGAGACTCACCGTATGTAGAAATATGTACAAGTGGCTATAAAAAGCTCAACCATTGAGATAAGTGTAAACTGTAAAGATTTACTAAATTATAAAGTTTTTATATGTCAAAATTTTATTTTTAATAAAATAAATATATAAATTAATTGTACAAGAAGATAAAAATTTAAGATCATTTTGCATGTTCTTCACCGAAGATATATACCATCAAGAATTACACCAGTCTACACTTCTTTCTAACCTACAAACACCTCATAAAGATAAAATTCGTACAATTATTTTGTTTCTTCTGTTGCTTCCTCATGTTGGTTCTTATTACGAATTATCAATTTGTTTGTGATTTTATCTTTCTTCTCAGCTTGGAAAAAATTTCCACAATTTTGTATGCTGCTTTGCAAGATTCACTAAATTAATGCTACTTTGCAAGATTGAAAATTAAAGCTGCTTTGCAAGATTCACTAAATTAATCAGCATTTCGGTTATTCTACATGCAGTGTTGTAACTTGGCACAAGCCTGCTTGGTTTAAGCAAAATGGTGTCATGAAAGCTACATTCCAACATACGAAGAGTACAAGGTTAATGGAGTTATATCTTCTACGTTCCAAATTATAATAACATCATTTCTTGGCCTCGGTAAATTTGCAACCAATGAGGTGTTTGATTGGATTTTCAGAGATCCAACAATCATTAGAGTTGTATCAGTTATTGGCAGAGTCTTACATGACATGGCCTCACATATGGTACAAAGTCATTTCTGATTGAACTTTTTGTTTTGGTATGATATATATTTTGACCCAATATTAATTCATTAAAGCCATATGACATAAGCTAGCTTTGGTTTAATTCAATAAATATTGACAATTATACGACGTATTTAATTGAGTTTTTGGATTTGCTTTGATTTTTAGTTCGAGCAGCAAAGAGTGCATGTAGCCTCAGCCGTTGAATGTTGCATGAAGCAATATGGCATTTCACAAGACGAGGCTTACAAACTCATTCACAAAGACATCAAAGGTTGTTGGAAGGTTATAAATGAATAGTGCCTCAAGCCAAATGATATCCCAAAGCCCATGCTCGATATATTGCATACTTAATTTTGCACCTATGTGTGAGGTTGTATACGAAAACTTTGAGGATGGATACACAAATGGGGAACTGCTGAAAGATTACGTTGCTGCGCGGCTTGTGGATTCCATGAGCATCGAGCAACACGAGTTGGAGAAGTTAATTCTCATATAAATAGCTATTTTACACCCATTTTTTACATCTCTCTTTTTCTCGCTAGTAACACATGCAATTGTGTTGGTGGTAACTTTTGAAAAGCTATACTACCATAGTTTAAAAGCTAAGTTACCATCGTAATTTAAAATTGTCATTATGGAATACCAGGTGCTACGTACTAGCAAGTATAAAGAAATGTAAAAGAAGTGTAAAGTTGGTGTACACGTAGATTTATCCTATTTGAAGTGCTCAATGTGTGAGTTGTGACAAACGTTGTTGTCTTTGTAGTGATTGTCTATGTATTGTCTATGTATTGTCTTTTGTTTTTCAATGTAACAATGTGCAACTGTCGTTGTACTTGTTTAGTTGTTATGTGCAAAAAAAAAAATTAAAAGATCAGGTGACTACATGCTCGCCCACATTTAGAGCATAGTCTCTTCAGTTTGTGATTGTATTTAATTTTATTTTTTGTTCGGTAAAAGTATTTCGAGCCAACTTTTACTTTAACCAAAATTAAGTCGAGCTCAAGCAATTTTAAGAACTCATTTCTCATTTTATTTTGGTGCATTTAGAAAAATTAATTATTTTCTCTAAGCACTAGCTCAAAGTTTAAATTTGAATAATCAAAGGCGGAAAATACACCTCATTTGATTTGTTTGTTAGTTTAATTTAGTTGTTAATTTCTTAATTAGAGCAATATTATAAAAAAATTAATATAAACTATTTTTCTGACGAATGAAAAGTTAACAATTACTTGAATCAATATTCTGTTTTTATTTGTCAACAAACTTGTGAGTCAACTTATATTGGTCCTAGTATTTAAGAGTAAGGTGTAATAATAATGTGAGATGGATCCTTGTCATGACAAGTTGTCAATTATCGTAGCCGAAACTCCAATTGTGCTTAGGTATTCTTTTTAACTGAACGTTGGCCTGGCCTTTGGGCTTTTCTTTCATGCACCGCTTCAGGCTCTTCGCGTTTCTTTTCTGTTATGCTTTAAAATGATTCATGGGCCCCAATTTCTATTTTGCCTCTCAATTTGACGGAATAGTCTCCTTTTGCTTTCGTATTTGCTGAATGCTGACCATGAGCCCATCTTTTGGGCTTTCATCATTTATCATTCTTTTCTCAATCGTGGGTCAACTTGCTGATAAAATTAATTTTAAGCAAATAATTAAGATAGGTTCCATCAACTTCTCTCTTCCAGCGATGCCGCAAGCTGCCTTAATTTCATGAGCAAGAATGGTTGGTCTTATTTTGCAGTTCAACAAATTGTATCTCGAGTTCTACAATTTACCACAATTGTCTAATCATTAGTTTCTCTAAAAGAATAATCAATAATGCTGTAAAATTACCTAAGTTAACTTGCATCATAATATAATATATAAGTCTACTTTTTATATGAAAAATGTTTAATATTAAACTATTATTAATCATTTTCCAGGCTACTTATTTTCCTATCCCACCTAAGTACTTGCACTTTTAATATACTAAACATTTCTATTAATTCTTACAAATGAAATTTAATAATTACCTTAAGTATTCTTATCAAACAATAGGTTAGAGGAATAACCTTGCTCTGGTAGAAACTAAAGGGACTGAATTGCTTTGATGAGTAAATTAGAGGAATAGCATAACTTTAATTAAATTACTTTCGTAAGAAAATTAGAAAACTAAAAGTGTTATTAAACTCGATATATATATATATATGTATATATATATATATAAATTAATTGAACTTATTATATTATATAAGTCAAATATATAAAAATAAAAATAAAAAGTATTAGCATATAATGATAATAGCTAGTCATTAATCAAATTAGGGATAGATAATTGTAAGCTTAGTAGGTTGATTGCTTCAATTAAAAATACAAAAAAAATTACACAAAACCTTAAATTGAAATGAGTTTTATGTAATTTAAGCTTTATGTACCATTTTTTTACTTGGTCATAACATTTTATTTTACAGTAAAGAAAAAAAAAAGTGAAGGTTATGTTGTCACCTTTTTTATCTCTTTTTGCTAATACTAGGTTATGCTATCAATATATGGACTTATAGTGGGCCCATGGGTGACATCTAGAGCACCCAAACGAGTTTTGGAGAGCCCACTGCCCACATGGAACAAAGCGAAGCCAATTATAAAAGAATTGTAAAACTTTAGACGTGATTTCTTTTGAATCTGCACTTCGAAACAAAAATCTGAAGCCCATAATTGAATTTAGGAGTCCCATGACTAACGAGCAAATTGGAAGGCCCAAATTTTTTTTACTCACCCAGGCTTAGAAAAGTTCTAATTAAGTCCGCATTCTACTTATAATATTATCCTATAACATGTGTCAATCATCAAATTCTCAATGAATTTCTATTCCAATTTATGTTTTCAGGTGGCCTCATTCTGGCGGTGTGATAATGGAAACATGAAGGCATACATATTGGAATTAATTAACAAAAAAACAAAAACAAAAAATGAGGGCAGAATTGGAATGCGAAAAAGCATCATTCAGCTTCTAGGTGGTGGAATTATTATTAACTACTTTGAGGTCGTTAAAATAGGTTAAAATTTGATTCATTTATTCGTATAAATTATGCGAATTGAGTTTTAAAATTAATAACTTATAAAAATACAAATAATTTTGAATCAACTTGTTTAACTCGCAAGTTAAAGGAGGTCAAACCGCATAAATTTTTTGTTAAGTTCCAATTTATTTGTATTTAAAGAAAAATTTAAAAAGTTGATTAAATAGTTTTTTCTCAAATAAAAGTATAAAATGTACATATTATACATGTTAGTAATAGTACATCTCACATACAAACACATTCATCAAATTTCATAAATTTATGTTATTTATTTATTTAAATTATTCCTTAATCCTTTAAATGATATTAAAGTATTCAATACTATGTCTATGTAATGTAATATTTGATTTGATATTATTAAATTTAAATTTATTTCAAAGTTTACAAGTAAAAAAAAAGTTTCGTGGGCCGGCCCGTTTAGATCCGCAAGTTGATTCGAGGCGAGTTGGGCTAGTTAGTTTACAATCCGTTTAAATGCGTGTAATTTTGTCCTGACCTGTTTAACTTGCGACCTATTGCAGGCAGGCCTAAACGGGTCAGGCCGGCTTGTTTAAGAGCCCTAACTATGTAATAGATGAGTGGTACATATCACTTTCATTTATTCAATAACCATCCTTGAATCATGACAAAATTCTAGAGAATTCTGCCAAATTTTTATACTATGAAACATTATTTTATGATCTTAATTTTGATATACTTTTAGTGTAAAAAAAAAAGCTTTATATAATCATTTAATAGTGTGTTAATAACTTATTAAAGGAGTTTAACTTTTATAATAATTACTTAGTGAATGACAATATAAAGTTTCTTTATATTGATATTAGATAAAAATTAAACTCTTACTATTATATATAGAATACAAAAGTTTGTATTCTGCCCAATGAAAAGCACAGGGTGGTGAGAGATTTATCTCGTGAATCTTTCCCTAAAAATGACTCGCCAGTACAAGATTAACATGGATGGATCATGTAAAGGCCCTCAGGCCTCAAGTCCAAGATTAGAGAAGTGTTTTGCAATGCTCTATGGGCTGTGGGCGCAGGGCGGATCTTCTTGTCAAAAATTTTAGAAAATTTTATACGAGTATTTAAGAAAATAATATATATTTTTTTAAATATGATTAAAATATTATACAATTTTTTAAAAATTTAAAAAAAATTATATGATTAATTAAAAAAATTACATATTACATTTTTAAATATAAAAATATTATATGACTTCTTTAAAATTTTAGCCTAAGATGCGCCATTAGTTGTGCATCACTTAGGCCTTGGAATATCCTGGCCAATTCGGGTTTGCCAAAAGTTATTTCAATTAGAAGTTGATTCCTTCACTACCCTTCAGCTAGTTCAGCAACAGCATGTTTGTTCTGATTTACTCATACAATGCGAGAAAGCAACCTACCCTATAACTTCTCCTGTGGTTCGCATGTGTGCTTGGCTCTCCCTTCTCGACTTTTTTCCTGTTCTCAGGGATGGGCTTACTGTAGTGGCTCTTTCCTTGCCTTGTGTGTTTTAGTGTTTATGGTTGTAGCTTTCTTCGGGCTTCCGGTTCCTTTGAGGACCAAAACAAAAGTGTTTAACGTTAAAAACATGTTGAGAAGCTGCAATTATGATTTTTCCATAAGAAATTCATCAAATTGTTTCTTAACTTTCAAAACGTCACTTTTCTCAATGAAACCTCATGTCCCGCAAGTTTCCATGATTGGCTACTTTTTGTTTTCGTTTGAAAAAAGAAAAAAGGACCATAAGATTTTACATGTTGCTCTAGTTCCTTTCCTCTCTTTATGTCAATTCTCATCTCATATTCTATAATTTCTTTCCGCATGCAAGTGAAAGTTGAATAGAGAGATTCGGAGAACATTCTATGAAGAACCAATAAAAGTCATAAAATAAAGTTTGAGGTAACCAAACCATGATGATGACAAACACGTTAATGTAAGCCCCACATGCCTCTATCCATTTCGCTTAGCTGTTCGGCCCAAACACTAAACGAGTTATTAATATTACTTTATTAAAAAAAACATAATTAGATAATTGCATAACTATTTGTATCCAAACACGTGAGTTTGGCTGTCTTGTATGAATTGAATTCATCTTTCTATAAAATGCTTTTCTTTTGCCTCAATAGTTCACATGATTTGTGTTATCAAAGTTTGTTTCTCCATTTTGTAAAGGTAGACAAAACCAAAAGTCGTTTCCTTTTCACTAACAAGTCATATAATTCCATCTAAAAAAATCATATATAATTCCTTCCTAATATATATATTGCTTCATAGTTCAAAGTGTATTTTTTTAAATTTTCGGCCACGTTTTTATTTATTTTTAAATAACCATTTACATGCACTTTTTTCATTACTATTAAATACAAAAGAAAGAAAGAAAAGAATAACATACACCATTGCATATAATGATATAAATAAAGGTAACATTAGGTATACATTACGAAAACGAAAATTTAGCCGAGTCGCTTTAACACTTTTTTTTTTTCATAAATTTAAATAAAATTTAATAACTTCATACATTATTATGTTTTTTTATTTAAATAAAAGTTATCCACTTAACATTACCCTATATATAACTCACATACTAAAAATAAATGCATCAAGACCTTGTTCACTTTATTATCACTATATATCCCTGTGAAAATCATATGCGAAAATTTAAAAAACTTTAAAAAGAATGTGATTATTTGTTTGTTTTATACAATGTTTAAAAAATCAAATCAGATGAGCCAGTTCAATCGGTTAGACCGTGAATAGGCCATGTATGTGGTTTTGATACATCTTAAAAATCGTTCAATAGGTTAAACCACCTTTGAATCACCTGAATCAGTCATAACTGGAATAAACCACTGACCCGCTTGAACCAAATTCGATTATCAACTGACCAGTTTGGTTTTTTAAAAAAAGTCTTAATTTTTTCTTCCATCTCTTTGTTTAGTAGCACTAGCAGCCTCTGCAATCAACGTCCAGCTAGCATCGCCGTCTAGCCAGTTACCTTTGGTCCTGTCATGCTTCTTCCATCTTCTTCCTTCACGCATTGCTTCGCGGTTAGGGATGGCAATTTCCCCTCATCCCCTATGGTTATTCGTGGGTAATACCCGTTGAGGGTGGAGGTTTAACATTCGTTTATTAAACGAGACAGGGGAGGGGTTGTTTCTTCTGTACCTTTAGGTACCCGATATATAATTTGAAGTATATAAAGTTGTATTATTGTTATGTGTATATATATATATTCTTCAAGAAAATTATATTATTATTTTGATTTTAAGTATTTAAAGTTGTTGAATTAAATTAGTTTGCAGTGAATAAGTTATGAGAAATTATAATATTAAAATTTATTTAATTTATTCTTCTTCTTTTTTTAATTTTTTTTTAATTTTAATGATTTTATAAATATTTACGAATATCTATAGATACTCATCTATTAGTAAAAGAATAAAAAATAGGTATTTATACAAGTACGGGCGGGGGACGAGGGACTACAACCCGCCCCCACCCTGCTCTGCTCTACTGTCGTCCCTATTCGTGGTAGAACCATGGTGGAGCGTAAGTTAAGAAGAAAGTTCACAAGAGGGAGAGAGGGAAGAAGAAGAATGAGTCCTATAAGATGAAACCATAGAAGGGAAAGAGGGAGGGAGGGAAGAAGAAAAAGAAGACGAAGGGGTTGGTGGAAGAGGGAGTCAGAAAACGTGAAATGTAAATGAGGGAAATTGACCGTAGGGGTAGGTAGAAGAGAGAGTCAAAAAACGAGTAAAATAAATTAGGGAAATTGAAATTGTGAAGTTTGAGATACCATGTTTAAGAGAGAGATTGACAGGTGAATTAAATAAGATTGAGAAGTTGAAAGAGCAAATGATAAAATACTATTTTTAAATTTAAATTCTAACTAAAAGATAATTATTATTTTAAATTAAAATTTTAATTAACATATTTATTAATGTAATTCTAAAAGAAAATTTATTTGTTTGAGTTAAGATATATCAATACTTTAGTATATATTATCTTATGAATTTAAATTATATGGTATCTTTTATAATTTATGTTATTAGGTTTAGTAATATATATTATAGATAATTATAATTATAATTATTACGTCATTTGGTTCGACCACTAATTTAATTGGTTAAACTAATTAAATTATGATTCGTAAGTTTCATTAATTTAATCTCTAGCCTAATTTTTAAAACATTAATTCTATATAAAAATTCATTTTATAGTTTATATAGGAGATGTAGATGACAAAATGTAGACAAAGATTATCAAAAGATTAAAACTTGGATAATCAAAGAATTTAAATTTGATTAATGGTTAGTGTAAAAAATTTTATACTATTATTTAATAATATATTAATATATTATTAAAATAATTTGACATTTTAAGTAATTATTGTAATAATTAAACTCTTTTAATAATTTAGTAATATATAATTAAATGATAATGTAAAAAAATTATAAATTAAATTTTGTTTTCTTCTAATTAATCTATTGTTAATATATATATATATATATAGGGAACATATCTAATGAGAGGAGTAGTTTATTGTGAGAGTGAGAGGAGTAAATCTTGACCATTGGATCATCCATGTATAATCAAGATTAGATGTTACTTAAAAGTCACATGACCACTTAAAAAAGTCACATGACTTTATGTTTTAATCTTGACCATATATGAATGATTAAATAGTCAAGATTTACTCTTCTTACTCTAACAATAAACCACTCTTCTCATTTGATATGTCGGTATATATATATATATCATAACTTATTAGAATAGTGGATGTTAAGGTGGGTGGCCATTTAATTACGTAATGGGATTGTCCACATTTAACAGAAAGGTTAAAAGCAATCCAAGGAATCGAATCATTAATTCATTTCCTGAATGTTCTCCAACATAATTCTTAGAATTTAGGTTTGGGCCTAACTCAACTCCAAAAGCTAGCTCAAGGAGTGAGGGTTGCCCCCCATTTATAAACACTGTTCAGGCCATATCACTATCCAATGTGGGACTCTCAATACACCCCCCTCACGCCCAGGACTGGACATCTGGAGCGTGAAGTTTGCAGGACCAGACATCATGGCGACGGATCTCGATAGGCTCTGATACCATCTTAAAATTTAGGTTTGGGCCTAACTCAACTCCAAAAGCTAGCTCAAGGAGTGAGGGTTGCCCCCCATTTATAAACACTGTTCAGGCCATATCACTATCCAATGTGGGACTCTCAATAATAATCATAGTTTGGACTTAAATATGACAATATGCACGGTTCAAATATGATAGCAAACTATCCCGTTTACATAAAAAAGTGGATTTGCGACTTATTCATCCCTTTCTTTTTTAACAAGTATCAAATTTGAAGATGAGCTTTTTAAAACTCGGAGGATGCTGAGAATGTGTCATTGATGATAATTCCTAATCTTATGTTTGGATTGGAGGAGGAGTAATTTTTTAATTTTAAATTAAAAGAATTATAAAATATTAATAAAAATGAAAAAAACATAGTTGAATAATTATATAATAATTTTTTATTTTATTTCTTTTATTTTAAAAAATTATTAAATAAAGAGAATGTAAACTTTAAATAATACATAAGGAGGAGAAGGAGGAATTTTTTAATTTTAAATTAAAATAATTATAAAATATTAATAAAAATAAAAAGGACATGGTTAAAAGATTATATAATAATTTTTTATTTTATTTCTTTTATTTTAAAAAATTATTAAATAAAGAGAATATAAACTTTAAATAAAAAGTTATTTTTTATTCCTTTCTTTCCAAACTCCTCCATATAAATAATACATAAGTGGTTGATGTGTTTCATACTTCAAATATTAATATTGTTCATCTAATATTTCGGTTTATGATTGACAATAATATATATATATATATTATGATACATTAAAGAAATATTATTATGAAATGAAAATTATAAATTATACTCATATCATATCTCTGCTATTTTTATGTGTTTATAATTGAACCTAAATTAGAGCTCTTTACTGTGCTGGGATCGGTTTTCCTTTATGCCCAAAGCAAACTAAAGATGGGTCCCCTGTCCCTGCTGCACACCACTTTGGAGAATGAATCAATTTATCTTCGTCGTTTTGTGACCACTGACCGCGTCATGTTGTGTGTGCAGTGTGCTGATCAATTGCTGGGATTTTAACAGCAATTCTCAGGTGGCATCGGGCATGCGAGACCAAATTGCAATTAGTCACATGTGTATTCCTTCTGGTTTACTTTACTTGAACTTACCAAACTAAAATCTCTACACTGAACCCCTTGATTTCCTTATTACTTTTTTTTAATTGATAGATAAATATATGTAAATAGTTTTAATTACTAAGTTGGTATATATTGATAAATTAAACCTCTTCCTTTGTAAATTAATTCTGGCACGAATTATTCTGGCATGATTGAATTATCTCTTATATCACTTTGAGTAAATCCCAAAATAGCTATAATATGGTACTAAAACTCTAGCATCAAATATGAAATTAAATGAAGATTAATTTACTAAATATAAATGGTTTTGAGAAAGAAGAATGTGGTTGCATCATTATATGAATAAGGCAGTATATTAGCGAGCAATTTGCAAGCCTGAAAATTAAGAAAAAGGGCAATTGAGCATGAGAGATTTACCAAAAGCTCAACTTTCTGAAAGCCAATTGTCCTTTGATTTGAGGGTGGAGTTGGGTTTAGCTTTATAGATAGATACTTAATGAGCTCAATTTTTATTTTTCCACTTATAAACACTTATTCACTATTTGATTGAGTTTCCATAAACAGTTTCCAACGGGACCAACCCCAAATAAACTGTTTTTTAGTTTATTTTTATGAAATAATAATTTTAACTTATAAAAATAAGTGAAAAATTTATTTGTATAGAGTATTGTTAAGTTATTTCAAACTAAATATACAAAAAAAAGCTATTTCAAAACTACTAAATAATATTAGGTAGTAAGTAATTTCTTTGTAGAATTTATAATTTCGGTGTAAATGATTAGTCTTTAATCCTATCATAAATGTAAATAGTTAAAATATATTTACAAACTGATCTACAGTACTAAAAAAATAGCATAATCAATTATCTTAAAGTGAATTCCTTTTTTATTATTAAAATGAGTTTAACCATTTGTTGCAACAATTCACAAAAGGAAGCCACTGTATAGTTATGTCATTGAATGCATAACATGGATGAATATAACAATAAATCCTACGCAGTAAATTTTTTTAACCTAAATGATGAAAGTTTTCTTAACTTTATAGGTCCTAATCAATGAAGTTATTATTTTTTATCATCAACTTAGCTGAATTACATCTCAACGGAACTACTTCAATTATAAATGAATCATTCCCATGGCTCAAATATTGACTTCATACATCTAAGAGTAGCCTTTTGGTATTGTGACATATTTCATATATCATAGTTAAATTGACAAGATGGGCTTAATTATTTGAGTAAATCCCTTTCAGATAATGTTTTTCATTCATCTCAATCTTCATATTTGCAGTTTATGTTTGATGATAGGGCGGCATCATCATACTAGAACCCAAGCGCCTGCCAGGTTTACTTTTCTATTATTATTATTATTTTAATGTTCCCCCATCTCCTCGTGGTGTGGTCCACTTGGATACAGTTCCTATCCCTTTCCAACTCCAAGTGACTAAAGCACACCAGAATCAGAGAACGCAAATGAATTTCAACTTGAAAGAAAATGAGCTATAAGTACACCACTTCATTTAATTATTCATTTCATTTCAAACAGCTAGCTACTCACTCCATCCACCGTCTACCGTGAGTAAAAAATAGAGACCTGTTCTGAGTCAAAAATCCTAAACAGATCATTCATCATAGCCCTCCACGTGTTCATTACTATCCCCATTCCCACAAGCTACCACCAAAGGTGATCAGAATCCCATCCTCGCCCACTCCCCATCTTCCAAGCAAGCTCCACCCATTAGCCAACAAATTTTCTTCAAAAAAGTAAAATTAAAAATTTAATGATAATAAATTAATCATTTAATTACACTTCCATATGTATGTAATAGTGTAATACAAGCTCAACTGCTATATATACGCCTTCATGTGAATCATGTCTATCACTCAATCAAGTAAGTAGTCCTGACCAGCCTCTGACACTGAAATGCAAGCCACGTTATCCTCCGATTCCGATGACCGGAACCAGGACCTACGGTCGCCGCTACTGTCGGCGGCGAAGAATCCCGCCGGAGAACCGGAGCCGGAGAAGCTGTGCATCGACGACATGCTCCAGAAGCACTGCGGGGAGTTCGGGCGGTGGCAGCTGAAGCACTTCGTCCTCACCAGCCTGGCCTGGGCCCTCGAGGGATTCCACACCATGGTCATGATCTTTGCCGACCGCGAACCGGAATGGAGGTGCCTCCCCGGCGCCGCCGGTTCGGGCTGCGACGCCGCCGCCAGGAGCGTCTGTGGACTCGAACCGGGCTCGTGGGAGTGGGTGGGAGGCACCGGCAGCACCACCGTGGCCGAGTGGGGTTTGATTTGCGGTGACAAGTTTAAGGTTGGGTTGGTCCAGGCCTTGTTCTTCGGCGGCTGTATGATCGGTTGGTTCACTTTCCCTGATCTCCCTCTCTCTTTGTTCTTTCAGAAAGAGGAAAAAAAAACAAACATTTTTTGTGTTGAATAATTTCTAAATTTGATCTTCTCATCCATCTGTTTAATCTGCATAATTTGATGGTTAATGAAAAAAGAAACTCAATGAGGAAAAATGCAATGAGGTTATTAAGTTTAGCATTTGGTTTGGTAATGTTGAAGGAAGAATAAGGAATGTTATTGTTGTAAGGAAAATTATAAATGATTTTTAAAAGAAATTGTATTTAAATAATTTTAAACAGATATAATTATATTTATTAAAAAAATTACAAATTAATGAACTTCTTTGTTTATGAAATTAAAAATTATCACATAGGATTTTTTTACTAAAACAGAAAATTAAGAATTTTTATTTATAAAAAGAATAAATTCATATGGTCACAAATGAGTAATTTTTCGGGGGGGTCTCGATGAACTTATATTTTTGTTTATAGAAAGGACATTTTTGAGGATGACAATGTAAATACTTAAAAGAATAAAGATAATGAGGGTCGAGATAGGCATGAGTGCATGACAGACACAAATTTTTTGGAAAACATGAAAGTAGTCTGTTTATCGAGGAGAGTCAAGATGATGTACCAAAAGACAAAGAGAAACGGGCCAAAGCAGACCTTTGTGTTGTCGTTTTGCGGTTCGATGTAGATTATTAAATTTTATTTTAAAGTTGTCGTTTTCGTGTGGGCTCGAGGTCGTGGAATTTCAAAGAACAAGTGGATGATAATTTTTTAGTTATATGTAGGCTCCGTCGCGTTGTATATTCAGTATTCTTCTTGTCTCAGTAGCCTATTCTTAAAATAACGAATAAAGCCAGAGAGCATCTAAGTTGTAGAATTCATAGATAGTAGGGACAAAATGAAAATGGTATGGTTTTGTTCTTGCTCAACAAATAATGAATTCAACGCTAATTTCCATGTATCAGATAAACAAAACTAGTGCACGAATGTCCAGCTGGTCACTTAATTGCACCAAACAATATATATGATGAGTAATTAATGTTTTTGGAGTTTTATGGTATAGATAAGAGTACAAATACACATAATATTTGCATATTATATTGTATATGTAATTACTTTTTAAGTGTTTTCACGTTTGATAGGTGTGTTAGGTGTGAGACTATTCTCTTGCTTTGATTTTTTTTAGCTCTAGTTAAAATATATTTTTAATAAGATTTGAACTCGTACACTTATAAGCTTCACTTACATAAAATTTAATTTGTGACTTAAGTCACATTTCGTGTTTATTGTATATGTACTTCTTATTACTTGGCCTTTTACTAAATTAATTTCGCTATTACATTTCACGAAAGTGTAGTTATTAGTAGTGTTATCAATACGATTTGGATAATCACTGGGAAGAAAAAATTTATCCAAATTTGACCAACAATGGTAGAAAATCATTTAGGCGGTAGTGTCCCGCCAATATATTTCACTGAAAATTTATTCCCCTATATATATATTTTCTCTGTTTATTAGTGTGTTATGGGTGATAGCTCTCCCAAAAGTGGAATCTTTAATTTTCATATTGGTATATCAGCTAGCCACCTTCAGTTTAACCAAGAGAAGTTTCACTTATAAGTGTAACGAGCAAACAATATCCATCACGAATAGAATGATGGGGCAACTGTTTCCACTTTCCACCTAAAAAGGAAAAAAAAAAGGGTTGTCAAATAGAATTCAGGTAACTAAGACAAACTGTTTCTTTCTCTTGGTGAAAGTTACAATTTTGTTCCATGGCTTGTCTTTCTCTTTTGTTTCCACATTATTATTAGCCCCACACTATGATTTTCTTCCGTACATTTCTCTTTAGTCTTTTCCATATGCTAAATAATTGTAGAATTTTATCGAACATTTATGATAAGAGAAATGCCATACAAATATGAAATAACATGATATTGTAATTTCAGGTGCTGGAGTATTTGGTCACCTCTCAGACTCCTTTCTAGGAAGGAAAGGCTCTCTCACAGTGGTTTGCGCCCTAAACGCCTTCTTCGGCTGCTTAACATCACTATCCCCTAACTACTTGACCTATGTCCTCCTCCGCCTCCTCACCGGCTTCAGCACCGGCGGCGTCGGCCTCTGCGCTTTCGTCCTCGCCACGGAGCCGGTAGGCCCCACAAAGCGCGGCGCCGCCGGGATGTCCACCTTCTACTTCTTCTCAACCGGCATTGCACTTCTCTCAGGCATTGCCTACATTTTTCAAACATGGCGCCAGCTCTACCTAGTCTCCTCCATCCCCTCCCTCCTCTTCCTCGTCATTGTCCTTCCCTTCCTATCCGAGTCTCCAAGATGGTACCTCGTTCGTGGGAGAATAAACGAGGCCACGAAGCTCATGTCCATCATTGCTGCCTCCAACGGGAAGCACCTCCCTGGTGGCGTCATCCTCGCACTCGATGATGAAGCAGAAAACGATGGAGAGCAAACCTACAAGGAACACTTGGAAAACAAAGATGCACTCGTTGGATCCATCGTGGACGTGATTCGCTCCCCAATCACACGTATACGGTTACTTCTAGCGGTGGCCATCAACTTCTTGTGCTCTGTGGTGTACTATGGGCTGAGCTTAAACGTGGTGAACCTCGAAACCAACCTTTACGTGAACGTGCTGCTGAATGCAGTGGCGGAAATGCCTGCGTTCGCGATAACAGCAGTGTTGTTGGACAGGTTAGGGAGGAAGCCGTTGACCACAGGGACGCTGTGGTTCAGTGGGTTCTTTTGCTTGATGGGGGGTTTGGTGAAGAACGTTGGGGTGTGGAAGGTGGTGAGGATGGTGTGTGGGATTTTGGGGATATTTGGGATGGCGGGGACTTATAACTTGCTGTTTATTTATACGGCGGAGCTGTTCCCCACGGTGGTGAGGAACGCCGCGCTCGGGTGTGCCACGCAGGCGGCGCAAATGGGGGCCATATTAGCGCCGATTGTGGTGGTTTTGGGGGGTCGGTGGCCGTTTGCGGTGTTTGCAACTTGTGGGATAGCGGGTGGGGTGTTTGCGTTTTATCTTCCAGAGACGCTAAACCAGCCCCTGTATGATACATTTACTGGATTGGAGGCTGGAATTGTATGATACCTCTTGTTACACTTGGAATCCAATCTTGCTACTCTTTCCTGTACTCGTATTTAAATGTTGATACCTCGGGGAAAAAATTAAGAGATACGTTATTATCAACTAAGAAGGGGGAAAATATTTTTACTGGATTGTCAATATTAAAGGAGACAAAAAAATTGAATCTGTTACCCTTGTACATGTTTTGTTTTGATATTTTTGGGATGTAACCTCTATTTTTCTTTTCTCTTTCTCTTGTTTTTTATTTTGCTTTTTGACAGACTAGAAAATAATACATATTTTCACTAGATCCTTTCCGGAAGAGCCATTTTTAATTTCTTATTTTAGAATAATGAAAAACAAAAGATTGGGCTGCCTTTTCTCTATACCATGAGAGATATGGGGATACTTGGCGCGATATTTTATTGGTCAATAAACAAAATAAGATACACTTGAAAACATTTTAAAAAAAAATACTTATACTATAATATTAATGGTTTTTAATTTTGATTTATTGTTATTGTAAAAAAAATTTATAATGTCATTTAATAATGTGTTGACACATTATTAAAAGAGTTATTTTTTAAGTAATTATTGTGATAGTCAAACTTATTGAATAATTTATAAACACATGATTATAAGGTAATATAAATTTTTATACATTGACAATAAATTTAAATTAAATTCATATTAATATTGTAACTTATATATAGAATTTGTGATTTAAGTACTTACATTGTTACATGCACATTAAAAACAAAAAAATTTAATAAATAAATCATTTAAAGTATGAATGAGTGAGATCATGTTACATTGCGCCTTTTTCATATTTTTTAAATTAAAAAATTAAATAAATAAATCATTTAAATTTAAGCCACATCATTCGTAACCAGTTTCAAATACTTTCATGTTATTTAGCATTTACCATTACAAAAATACTATTTAGCTAGAAACTCCCATCCTTGATGCACGGATTATTTGCCATCCCAGGTGGAATCATATTTTTTTATCATGGCTTTTTTTTTTCTTTTTTCTTGTTGTATCTTCTACCTTTTCTTTCTCAAAACAAGATTTGAACTAATCATTACAACTTAATCTGGTTACTCGGGCAAGTCAACTCGCTACCATCATCGGAATCATTGGTCTGTTCCCTAGTTTCGACTAGTGTAGCTAGAAAAACATGTTGACACTGTCGACAATAGTCGTTGATTACTGTATGCCACTATGTCCTGAACATAAATCAGTGCGAGCGAGCATTCTCCTCCATCTAAATTTTTGTATATAAAAATAAAATAAAAAAAATTCACAGGATCCTTTCGGGAAACACCCGTTTTCAATCTCTGCTGAACAATGAAAAACAAAATAATGAAGGAAGGATTCTTTTTTATTCTTTCAATAAAAGATTAAATATTTTTTGGCTAAAGAAATTTTGTTTGGCCATCTTTATGAATACTTAATAACAAAAAAAAAAAAAAGATAACAGTTAAACAGTCATCAAAACCCAATACCAGGGCAGGGGCATCACTGCACAGCCCAAAACAGGGAGCAAGGCCTAATCCCTAAAGGGGCTGCCCAATAACACAAATGAGGGCCTCCAAGTTTATAAAGAGCTCTATGAGTATTTTAGTCAATAAAAAATCCTTCACCCCACCATAAAAGAAAACAGCAAGCCGAAAGAGAAAGACGCAAAAGAGCACATACAAATAATGATAATAATAGAGAGCCAGAAAAGAAAATAAATTCTACAATCGGACCATACTTACATGAATTTTTAAATGAGAAGTACGGGCACGACAAACATTTCTTATAACTTGTGATTGGAATGAATTAAAAATGAAATTGAATTGATTTAATTTAAGTATTAAATTTTTTGTTTGGAACTTATTATAAAAAATTAGATTTGAATTAATTTGGAAGTTAATTTTAATGTTTAGAATTGATTAAAAAAAGAATTGATTTTATTTGATTTTATTATTTTACTTTTTTTATCCTTATATCATTATAAAATTAAAAATTAATAAGGATAAAATAGTTAATATACATAATTAAATTTAAAATTAAATAAAATCTTAATATATTCTACTATATTTGACAAAATTTCTAAATTTGAACCATTAAAATTCATAAGATTTTAAAAATCAATTTATTTTTTATTTTTTAACATTTCAAACCATTAAGTAGGAATTTCCATTGTTCATTGTCAAAAGTAACGCCAGGAAATTATGGGCTAGAAAAAGCACTCAAAGCTATCACATGTCAAGAACTCTAAATTTGTTATCACAGTTAATCTCGTTCTTCAATGAGCGTTTTGAAAATTTCTTTTTCTATCTTGAACGCAAACTTGTTTTACATAAAATAATAAATAAACAAAGTGCTTGTTTTTTTCCCCCACTTGTATGAAACATTTGAAAGAGAGATTTTATTTTAGCATAAATTACATCATTATCCTCACCTATATCTTATGGAAGAGTTGATTGCAGTGAAAAATTCAGCATATCCCTTGTAAAGTATCAGTCTTGAACGGTTGAACCTGCGTGGCCTAGTCCCAACCTTTATTCCACTTTCACTTATAATATTGTCGTAAGGAGAAACTACTCTGAATCCAATTGATGTTCATGGAAAAGAGGATAATGAAGATTTAAAGGAAAACATTCTTCTTTTCTAAGAATTTCGTAAAAATAGGAATAAAATAAAGAATTCACGTAATTCTCAAAAAAATCTGTAAAACTAATTTGTTATAGTTTCTACTAATTCAAAATATTTTTAGGATAAACTAATTAAGTTACTATTGCACTTTTAAAATTCAACACATTCTAGTCAGTATCTTTCTTCGCGTAGCTGAGCTAAGGCATCAGCAATATATATATGCATCTCGAATGAAGACCAGATAATCTAATTTTGATTGGTGAAATTGGAACGGCAGTGTGCTATTCATCTTGCCTATATGCATAAAAATAAATTGCTTCACCATGTTTTGTGGAGTGGTGGACTTCACAATATAATTTGGTATCTACACCAATTTTATGGAAGACGTGGTATTTAGATCGTAGTGTCCTTTTTCACCTCAAAAACTTGATTTGTAGAAAGTGAAGAAGTTCCTCAAAACTAAACACATTGATGTTCGATTTAAGTTGATTGGGCGGATGTTCACCGCATCATCAGATGAACTATATCTCGCGATATTGTAATAATCATTAAGAAGTTAAAAAGAAATACAGAAGTGAGAAGAGAAGCAGAGCTTCTCAAGTATTCTTCTGGATTTATATTGATAACATGTAGTGTGGGAGAGGATTAGAAGAAAGACAGATGCATGAGCATAAATAAATTGTCCCAAAGAAATTGACGTATGAGAAGCATAACTTCAGTATAAACATGACACCTTACATTAATGTATCTTAGTAAAGATAAGTCGCATTTCTTGTCTAGAAATTAAAATGATGAAAAAATAATTTAACGAGAAGAAATATGTAAAATTCAAAGAGATTCATTCAGTACCAATTTTTTATGAGGGTATTGGAACTCCTAGTAATCAATTATAAATATTTACCCATGTATTCTACTTAGACACATGACCAAATATCAATAACCAAATATTAATCACTAATTATAATGAGATACCAATACTTTCACAAAAAAGAAAAGATATTGAAGAAAATTCCAAAATTTAATATTCTCATTCTATTTAAGTAACTCAGGGTACAGGTTGGGGTAACTTGGGATCCAATCATTCGTTTTGTCTCTCCATACATTACAAATGAAAGAATGAATCGTTTTAGGTTTTGCATAATGAAAAACCAAATTTGTCTCATCGTGGGGGGAAAAAGGCTAGGAAGAATCGGGGTTTGGCGCTTTTAATTTCATCATATTTATATAAAGGAAGAGAACGGATGAATAGAGAAACAATGGAGTGATAGAAGGCTACTTTCATTCACAAGAGCCACACAAAAACCTTTACAACTTTATTTTTTTTTCATTATTTCTTAAACCATATATGAATATATGCACATTTGCTTTTATAAACACAAACACAATTTTAATGTTCAGAACATGAATGGCGTCGGAGAGAATGCGGGCATAATTGTCGGCATGGCAGCTCGCCTGAAAATTACACCAAAAATACAGTTGCACTATTAGTTCAATGACAAAAAAACCAAACTCAAATTAACTAACAAGTACAAACACCACACCATGATTTTTAAGCATTGAAAAGTGAAAACTCATGACAGGAACAAGTTTCTCGTTTATCACTTCCGTAAAGTAAACCAGTGATGCATAAATTAAAAGCTTTCTTCTTTATCTTTTTTAAACTTTTTTTGAATAATTTTCTCCTTCTAAGAGGGATTTGGTAAAAAAAAAAGCCTTTTTAATTGCCACAATAGAATTTGTAGATAAGTGTGTTTCACTTTTATTTGAAAAGAAAAACGTTAGATTAGAAATTCCCGAGACCGCACTGATGTAAAAAGCAACCAAAAAGCATCTTATCCTCTATGAATGGCTTTTTATCCAATCTTTCGTTGATTTCGCTTTACATATGCATAATAAGACCTGTATAAATAAAGTGAATAAGCCTTGTTGAGAAAATTAAATCAAGAGATTAAATTTTCATAAATTTATAGTTTCTTATCCAAATTTAAACCCTTCATTTTTTTTAATTAATAGTTATGACAATATGCTCTTTAGAGGATCTTAATCCGTCCAATAATGTAACATCCAGCAGCAAATCCCACAATACTAAAAGAGATAATAATAATAATAATGATATAAAGTTAATATAGAAAATAGAAAAAATAAATTGGATTATTGAAAAAATCATGTATATGATAAAAGAAAAAAAAATTAGTGTAATATAGATTTAAGCATAACTTAGAAGCAATCTAATGTGCATACCAATGCAATTAGATAAAACAGGGCCAGAAATCTACGTATTGTTTCATCTTCTACTCTTTTTTTTTTTAATTGCAAATGAAATGACAATATTTAAGGAGGAGAAACGGTTTGTTTTATTTTATTTTATTTTTCTCACCGGTAATCGTAATCGTCGCTGTAATTACGGTGATGAACCTTTGCAGCCGCGGCGGTGCTCCTCCTCTTCACTTCCCTTGCGTTCCGGGGATCGCTCCTCTCTCTCTGAGGCACCGCGTTGTTCTCGGAAATCGGTCCCAGCGACGGCTTCCAATCGGGTGCAGCCGGCAACCTGCCCACTCTGCCCCGTTTGTTGCGGCGGAGAGTACGGGAAGTTGGCGGAACGAGGGACCACTCGTCGTCCTCCTCCTCCTGGAGCGGGTGCGAGGAGTCGGTAGAGCGCAGGGTGGCGGAGCCGCAGCAAGAAACGAACTCTAAGAAGAACCTCATTGAGGAAGCAAAGCACGGAAGGGAAGGGAAGGGAAGGTTTTCTATGCTATGGCAGAGAGGGGTTCGTCATTGAAGGGAGATGAAGTGGAGAATGGGTTCCAATTCCATTGTTGAAGAAGAAAAAGCTAGATTGCTGAGTGTGTGTGTGGCGTGAGAGTGAATCTGCGATTTTGTAAGAGATGGAATGAATATATATAGCGTTTTATATTTAGTAGTTAATAATTGGTGACGTATAAATGTAATTATTATTTTTTATTAATTACTTTAATTAATCTTTTAAATTTGGGTATCCTTTTATTATATTTTTACTGATTAGGTTCTTTAAATTTTATGAGTTTAACTTATAATCGATAATTTAAATTATAAAATTTTTTATTGTCTTTCAAGAATGGTTTGATTAATATTTAAATTTATGTCTTATTCTATTAATATAAACTTATTAACTAAATTCACAAAATTTTTAATTAATATTTATATTTTAACTAAATTTATAATTAAATATTAAAAGCACTGATATCTTAACAAAAAAAAAGAAATCTTCGTATGTGTATATATATATAAAAGATTCATTTAATATTTTTTATTTTGATAAAAGTGTTGATAATTATAGTAATTAATAATTAATATTTAATTATATATCTTATTTAATTAAAATATTATTAAAAAACCTTTTTTCTCTCTCCTCGCCCTTTATTATATATATATAAAAGTCCCAGTGTAAACCCACAGATTCGTGGTTAAATCATTGGCCCCCCTCATTTCACTTAAATTACAAATGGTGCCCTTGCTTTAGAGTGCGGGTAGGTCACACTCACTCGTGTCGTGGTGGTGGGTAGTTAGTTAGTTGTAGTGTTAAGCAATGATGAACCCATCCCACGCCGGGTCCACCGGGCCACATACTCCACGGGCTCACACTGATTTCATTTGGCACCACGCTTCAAATTTTATCTTCAAAATCAAAAACTAGTCGTGTTTATGTAAATGGTAGAGCTATTGGCTTGGCACTCTTATTTATTTATTCATATTTTTTCTTAATTATTTATGACTTCGATTATCCAAAGTATTTTTCATTAACTTATCTCTTTAGTAAGTCCAGTATTTTTATAAAAAAAATAAAACTTTTACTAATTATACTTAACTATTTATACATTTTAATATTAATAATTTATTTATTTATCAATATAAAATGAAAAATTCATAATCAAAAAATTATCACTAAACAAATCAGAAAAGAGAGAAAAATAATTATTTTTTTCTTATCGTTTACTGTTTTTTGCATCCATTTTTTATTTTTAATGTATTTGAAAAAATACTATCTTATTACAAGGCAGTAAACATAAAACACTATAGAAACTCAAATACATCCAAAAAATATGACTTCACAAGTATAAATATTTCAAATATTGCTCGAAGAATAAAAGTAAACAAGCATTGAGCGAAGATTAATTTTATAACCAAATGGTATATAAACAACTCGTAATCTTATAAGAAAAATAAAATAAAATAAAATAAATATCTATTAGCTTTTCCCAACTCACATAAGCAAATAAGCAAAACGCATGGGGAAGAAACTTTACTTGTAAACAAAAAACACCATTAAATTTAAACATATCCAAAAATATATATTTTATATTCATAAACAATTATTACTAAAATAAATAAAATAGCCAAAATTTAAATGTTTAACTCTTTAAGTATAAGTAGTAAAAAATTTAACTTATTAAAGAGATAAGTTGATAAAGGATATTTTAGGTAATCAAAGTCATAATAGTAATAGAGAGTGTAGATAAACAAATAAGAGTGCCAACTCCACCCTTATCTAAATTATGGCAGCAATAAATATATATGTTAACAATTGCTGTTTTATATTTGCATGCCATACCTTTGGTCCCTGTAACCATAAGAGGAAAATGTATTTACTATTTATTCACCTTAAATTATCATATAAACTGTACTTGATTCCCTTTAAACTATTGATTTAAAGCGCATGTTATTATTATTAATTTATTTATTATTCGTAGTCTATTATCATTTAATTTGAGGGAAAATAACTATTGTGGATAAAAATATAGCTAGAGAGTTATCAATTTATCCTTCACCCTTTTGTGTAAAGCCCAACTTCTCTAGTCTCTACTCCCTGTGCTTTCTTTCCCATGCTAAGCAGCCGTTCTCACGGTTCGAACAAAACAGGCTGAATTTGAGTACTAAATCTCACTACTGGATTTTGATAAGGACTTGGCTTCTAACAATAGCTCGGTTGTTGCCAGTGTTGGGTCAATTGCTTCCATATTGAGAACAAAACTGCAAATTTTGATTCTTTATGACTAGTTTACGAGGGAATGTTGTGCCTCATGGTGATATAGTTTCAAAACTATAATGTATTGGTTTTGGGTCCCTTTGTTTTGGCTTTGACTTCGTTGTATGTAAAATATCCAATGCACACACAAAGTGATTGTTATTTTGCCCTCTTGCTTAAATGTTTGTCATTACTCTTTGTCCCCACGCACATGGGATGAATGCTTAAAAGGTTAAAGCTTATTTATGTTGTCGGCCTGTGGCCCTTCACTTGATATACATTTAATTTTAAATTTTAATAATAAACAATGAGTATTTTTATGAAAGTATCTTTATGAATTATTGTATTTTTATCAATTAATTTTTTTCCTTTGGATATCTTTGCTTTTTAGAAGTTTTTTAGGGCATATGTGTGTTTATTTGTTAATTAACAGTGAAAATATTGAGTTATTGTATTCTTTTGTCTGTGTATTGCATGTAGGGTGCAAGGCCAAACAAACCAGTTTTTAAGTTCATTGTGGTGGGAATTTAGTTTTTTGGGGGAGATTACCAAATATCAGGGAGGTAACATAGCAACTATAGGACCAATTGATAGATAGAAACCATCTGTCTTACACTGAGCTTTTGGCTGGAGGGCAAGGTGATGTGTGTGAAACAACATCATATTTTGTCCTTGTTTTGCATGCATTTTTAGTCCATTTAGGCATATTTGCTTGTTTCCCTGTTTAATTTTCATCTAGTTCGAATAACTGTGGTGTTTCGTGCCTTGTTTGGTAGGAAATGTGCAATTGAGGCTCGAAAAGTGGTGGGAATCATCTATGTTAATGCTGGTATGAAATTGGAGTCATCCTGCAGGAAAAATGACAAGTTAAAATGACTCACGGCTAGACTGTGAAAATTTTCACGATCGTGGATTGAATAAGTCAAAAACTGAAAAATGACAAGTCAGAAGCAATCACAGCCAGGCTATGAAATTTTCCATGGCTGTGGCGCGTCATCAGATGCACGTTTTGTATTTTGTTAATTAGTTTTGTAACCGGGCTTGGACCACTTTTCTTTTTTAACCCTAAAATATAAATAGTTACTAAGTAGCCGTTTATGGGGGAGACTGGAGATGGCATTGCTTGAAGATTAGATTGCGAATTGGATCCTTCTTCTCTTCTCTTCTCTTATTCTGATTTCTTTTCGATTTGGAATGTTCTTTAAGACTTTGATGGATTCTAATTCTACTATGTCTGAGTAGTTTCCTCTTGTTTCTAGGATTGAGCTATACCCTTTGATATATTTATGATGATGAATTGATTTCGTTCCTTTTTGTTAATATTAGACTTCTTTTGATTTGATTCTTATTGAGTTTATTCATGTGAATTTAATGGCCACTTATTTGCATCTCATAAATATTTGGGGAAGGACCGAGAGGTGAACCTTGATATTGGAACTATAAAAATTAAACTTAAGACCTAAATCATGCGAGTAGGTTTGGTCTTCAGAGGATTCAATTGAATTATCATAAATCGTAAAAGGTTCAATCTAAATACAATTACCACGAGAGTAAGAATTAGTTTAATTGGATGCGATTCTTATATCTTGAGAGAGACCATTACCTATTATAGGATAATTCAACTTCAAAAAAGTTTTTAATCTTAATAAAAGGGTAGTCAATTAGGATTCATTAATTATCAATGTGGTAACCCCAATCCTGAAAACCTTTGTTGAAATTGAACACACATTCTTGAATTCTTAATCTCACCTTAGTCTTCATTATTTCTCTGTTTTGCATTGTTACCATATTCTCTCTCTTTACCAAATTAATTGTTATTGTTTAGTTAATGGAATTATGGTAATTAATTGGTAGTCATAGACATAATCCTTATGGATTTTATACTTTTATTACTTGATGAAAACCATACACTTGCGAAATTGACACTACACAAGGGTGTTGGTATATTACTTAATACTAGATGTTGGATTGGATAATGGTTAAATGGTTAAATGGTTATATTATTATCTGATGAAGACATTTCCTCCATGCTGGATATTTATGAAAAGTATAGCCCAAACATGGTGATTACACTATATTTGCTATCTATGGTGGGAGTTTATGATGTGTCATCCTTGGAAGCATAATTATGAAAACCGGATCGGACTGGTGAATTGGCCAAGTAATCCGTCTGGATAACCATTTAGATCGAATATGCTTTAGACTCGGTTCGACTCGGCCGGTTGTATTGATGAACAGGCCGGGTCATGAAATTTTTTAAAAAAACTCTTAAACTTTGAGAAATTATAACTTTTGACTCGTTTGTCCGATTTGAACTAATTATATGTCTATTTCATATAACATTTCGATATATACGCTATGTCGATCCTAATTTTTCAAAAGAAAAAACTTATTTTCTGAGTTATGAGCATTTTAATGAAAATATTAGGGTTTTTTTTTATGAATTAAAGGTTAAACTCTTTTTTCCCCCTCAAAGTCATCATTTCTCTCAAAATAAAGATACTTTAGTTGTTTATAATGATAACTATCATCATATGTAGTGTGTGTGTATATATGTGTGTGTATTTAAATATTTATTTAACTTTATGCCGTTTGACCAGTAACCCACTAGTTGAACCAGTGACCCATTAACTCAGTACCTTAATTGAATCGACTATTGGTCCGAGTTTAATAACTATACTCGAAAGTTCATCCTGTCACAATAGAACAATGATATGTTGGAGGGGATGAGAATTTAGTACTCAAATTATTCAACGATGTTAATTATCTATTTCTTATTATTAATCGTGGGAACACATTTTATATTGTCAACTCTACCATATTTTAAGTAAAGTGATGGGGTAATTCCTGTTAGGAAGGGGAAATGCTTTGAAGGGAAGACTTCATATAATGTTGTCATTATCTGCAGATCTATCACAACTTGCACATTCGAGCAAGCATGCTGCTCCATCTTCAATTGGTGGCAGTTTCAAAATCCATCAAGCATGTTGTTGTGCCAACAATTTCTGCTGCATTTAGAAGGATTGCTGAGAAATGTGGGCACAAGATGAACAAAAAGGAGTCATGACAATATTAAGGAAAAATGATGATAGTATGGTGGAAATGATTATATATATTGTGTTTTCTTGTGGTTGTAATTGATTTCTGGCCAGATTCCGGGTCCTGTTTGGGACTAGTATCTTGTGAACATGTAATGTTTGCTATCATACCTGCTGAATCTACCTTAGTGTTACTTACTATACTTAACACCCATATCTATTTACATTATGCTACGGTCCTACTTTTTTTTTACACTCTTACCTCAAAAAATTAACAAAACCACAACTTGATATTTCTATAAAATTATTAAGCAAATCCATTGCAGGTTAATTAAATAATGAAAGTGCGAGTCCTTCATTAATTTCAACACCCGTTTATAGTACTTAATAACAATATCTACAAGTGGAATTTAAAGCTGAAAAAAATGTGCAATCAAATCAATCTCATGAGGTGGGTTGTCATGGTTCACACAAGCAACTAATCATAAAAAATGCTTTGTAGTTACTCACTTGCCTATCAATAATTCAATTGCAGTCTTCCTCGCGGCCCTATATATATATATATATATATATAAAGAAGTCATTACTCATCAAGAAAGCTGCGTCTGCTTAATTACAATTATTTAATAAGCATGTCATAGACCAGGAGCCCAACTGACTCGAGTATTTTCTTTTTCTTTTTCCTCTTCACTTTTAATGTGGTTAATGGAAACTAAGCATTCATAGTGGTTTCTCAAATCTCAAGTAGGTGCTATATTAAATAGACATTGGAGTATGTGGACTGTGATTGCATCTGGTCATAGATCTAGTATTACTAAAATAAACTTTAATTTAATTAAAGGTGTTATGGTGGAGTGCCTTTATTTGGCATAATGCGAGTTTACATTTGATAAGCCAGTTGCCAATATTTTATCTTTTTCACACAATGTACAATTATCCTTAAATTCAGAGATTAAAATACTAATATCACCAAAAGAAAGATTAAAATATTAAAAGCAAGTTTGTTTTTTTATTATTTATTTTTAATTAAATATATTTTTATTATAATTATAAAAATATCACCTATTTTTTTTTTAATTTTAAAATTTTGTGAAAAAATTATGAAATTAATTTTTTTATTTTCACTTGTTTTTAATATATTTTTTCACAAAATTTTGTAAAAAATAAAAATAATATAATATTTTTATAATTATAATAAATATATATATATATAACTGAAAAAAAAACCAAACAAACTCTGACACCACTTTATAGCTTACCTTCTCTTTCCCTGTTTCCCTTTATCATGTTTTAGACTTTCCCTGTAATAAAAAAAAATACTAAATTATTTTAGTTTACACATAGGAGAAATAATTCCACGTGTCATCAACCATAATGTGACTCTAAAGCCTCTAGTTAAAGACTTCAAATCGCAAATTGGTCCCTTACTTCTTGGGATAAATAATGGTATGGGTAAACTCGTACATTTTTATCTAACTTAATAGATAAATAATGAGTTGATTTAGGTTTGGGATTGTTTTAAATTTAAAATAGTTTAATTTACAAGGTATAAGTTAGTTTGCAAGTTAGGAATCTCTCAACTCATAAAAATAAAAATAAAAACCCAACTCACTCATATATATATATATATATAAAAGTAGTTATTTTCTTTTTTTATTAACATTGAGTGATATTTTATTTTGAAAATTATGTTAATTATTATGATTAATGGTTATAGTGTCATTGGATTGCAAGAGACTAAAGAGGAGAGAAGATATTACCACCATGTAGAGTTTTATGTTAATAAAAACTTATGTTGTAATTATGTTCATTGTAATCCTAAGTCATATGTGTATTTTAAAACTTATGTTTTATGTTATATCATTTAGAAATTTATGTTGTATTATGTGAAATGGATTTTGATTTCTATTTTAACATATTTAGTTATTTTTTGTTCAAGTTCAACTCATGTGTTGAACCCAACCTAACCCACAAATGATGAGGTCGGGTTAGTTCGGGTTGAATGATTTTTTTTCCAAACTCAATCAATTACTTCTATGAGTGAGTTGAGTCTAAAAGTATCCCAAACTCAACTCAACCTAACTCATGTCCAACCCTACTTACTTCAATAACGATGAATTAAGCAACTCTAAGATAACTGCATGCATAGTAAAATATTAATGACAAGCTCTATTAATACTCTAAGAATACTAGAAGGATATGTGACATAAGTTAAGTGGTTAATGTAGATATGAATTTAGATAAAATTTGTAAATTTAATAATATTTTTTTTGAATAATTAGGGACTATATATTAGGAGTAATTTATTTCTCTTGTAAATTTTATTAATCTAATTTTAATAAAATTTAAATATCTAAAATAAACTGCTTAATACTTAATCATTAAGGTATCTCTAAGTTCAAATAAGTTATTAAACAACACAAATCACTACAAAAAGTAATTTAGAAGATAATTTTGAACATTAGAATATGCTTTTGTTTGGCCATAGAAAGAAGAAAAGGAGATCTGTTTGAATGGACAGAAAATTTCATTAGAAAATCTAGCAAACCCTTTACATGCGTCAATTCAATGACCATGTTGCCGGTCAAGTTTTCTGCTAGAAGTTGCCCTTTGCATTATTAAAGGCAAAGTGCATACAGAAGTTCTTTTAGCTAAATGATAACCACATAGGGAAGGAATTAAAAAACAAACCAAATAAATATATGAGTGAGATTTTCCACTTAGTCTTTGTAAGAGTTCCTTTTTTTCTTTTTCTTTTCTTTGGTAATAGGAGAGAATAGATTCTCTTCAAACTTTAGATTCCATTCTCAGATGTGAACATTTGAGGACCCTGACACAGACGCGACAATAACTACTACTAACTGGTTCCACATATACAAAACCCATTTTCCACCACCACAATATCTAATTAGTACACATGTTACTGCACCATTTTCCATCTAGAAAAGTCGATCGTTTCTTGCATGGTGCTCTAGAAGAAAACTGACTAGTCTGGAACGAAGAAGCCCACATAAATCCTGCAGAGGAAATTTTGTCTTGCACTCAGATAAGGTTGAAGCCTCTGAGAAACGAAAACGCATTTAATTTCAAGGCTTTCCAATTTCCTGCAGATGACTCCATTTCACCATAATGAGTTCTTTGTCCAAATCTGGTGACAAAGCATTTGGAATGGAAAATAAAATATCCACCGTTTGGTTACTTTCAGTGACATAAATTTGCTGGACCTGGTTTGCCGGAGTTGCTTTGCTGGGAGGGCATTGCTCTCACACCATTGGTCCATTGCAGCATTGATTTCTTGGGGCTTTGATCATTTTGATCCATGTCTATAATAGTATTATTGTTGTGTTTAGCAGCTGTCAGATTATGAAATTGCATGGGGTCGCTTTACAGTGTGAGAACTTCATTTAGACGTTTCAATTCAACTCCCAGAAAATGACTTCAGGAACCAAAGTAGTTAACAGTTGAAAGCAACAACAACAGTGCTGGCATTTTGCTGAACTGAAAGGTGTTCGAATGCACTTAATCAGGAACAGCACAGGAATCATGAATATTTGATAAACCTTTAATTTAGCACCGAGTTAGTGAGTTGCTTAGTGTCTTATCTGCTGACTCTTTTTCTCTCTGTGGCTAACCACCGGTTGTCACTAACTTATGCTACTTATTCTCTTAAACCATAAATTATAAATTACATTAGAGATTATGGACATTGATGCTTATAGAATTACAACTTATGGTGACTTACGGTCCTCCTAAAATTTGTATTATAATGTTTTATAGGAGGGTAATAAGTTTAATTTTGATTTATTATTGGTGTAAAGATTTTTTTAGACTATGTTTAATTATATATTAATACATTATTAAAATAAATTGACTTCTCTATTTTTAGATTTATTTCTAAATTTATGTAGAATTAGAACAATTTTTTTTTACACAAATTTATATTAAATCAAAGGACATTGCATATTAATTATTCTTTTTTAAGACTTCTATAATTACTTAATCTGTTTGTATACTATACATTAAAAATGCCCTAATTTATTGATATTAAGATAAGTTTAAGCCAAGTTGGGTGTTTATTTGGTCCATGGAAGGCTTTACTTTTAAGTTTTAAGATGAATCATTAAGTACTCAACTCAATCATTGAAGTGTTGAATGGGAACCCACTTTGGGTTAAATTAAAACACCGTCTTTAGAAATTTTGGAGATGTGCAAGCTAACAAATATGTACCCCGGCCCTGTTCCTCTTAACAGTAATATTTGCAAATGCTTTTCAGCATAGGGATATGAAATTTCTTATTTTATATTAATATTGTTAAAGCTAGACATTGAATCGAAAAAAATTTCGATTCAAATTTAACTGATTTAATCAGTTTAATCGTTTAATTAAATTAAATGATGTCATAATTATATATTAAATAAACAAATAAATACATATATATATAGATATACATAACTCATAATATACATTACCAATAATAAAATACATAATAAAATTTTGAAATTTTAATTATCAAATCTCATATCACTCTCAATTAAGTAGTTAAATGATTGAAAAAAAATTAAAAAATTGAATAAAAATAACCGATTTTATCTTAGTTCAAATCAATTTTGACCAATTTTATCTTAGTTCAAACCGATTTTGACCAATTTTATTCAATTTGACTAATTTTAACCGATTTAACCCAATCCAACCATAAATTTGATTTTAATATTAAACCTTAATCAGATAAGAGATCGATTCATAAACACTACTTTATATATCGAACCATAAGAAACAGGTTATCATTATTTTTCTTACGTACTTCCATCATTTTTTATTTGGTGTATCAATCTTTCATCTCAAGATATTTTAGATATTTTAGACTTTCTCATGTTTGATATAACAAGTAAGCGCTATTAGAGAAAGCACATTAAAAGACAATTTACGAAAGCTAGTTTCGCTTTAGGGATGATCAAATGGACGGTTTGTTTGAATACCGGTCCACATCCGTTTTTTAAAAAAAATACTCGATATCCAATATTCATATTTGGTCGGGTTTATATATAATATATACACACATAATATATAGCTGTCAGGGTTAATTAGTAACACTTCAAAAAAAAGTATGTGAACATTTTCCAATTTTATCATACAGCTGTATTTGTGTGGTGTGCCGTATTAGTGTTCATATTTGTTTACTTAAAAGAGTAATCCAAATAATGAAAACCTACCGCTGGTGGCCACTCAGCTGTAGAAAAATTAGTGAACTGCTGTCTATGACCAACAGAAGAAAAACCTATCAAAATTGTGTGTGCGTGCAATTGTGCTAGCCATCGCTTGGCAACCATTGGATTCTGCTTTTTCTGCAATCAACTGAAAAACAGACTGCTGCCTACTGGGCTGAACCAGCTCATGCACACTTTTATCCATCAACCATAAACATAGTTAGAACAACACAAAAGTAAACGAGTTTAATTTCTATTCACTGTCAGTGTAAAATTTCTTTACACTATCATCCAATCATGTACTGCCAAATCAGTAAAAGAGTTGACTATCACAATAACTACCTAGACAGTCTAACTATTTTAATGATTTGACAACACATGATTGGATAACAGTATAAAGACAGTGGATAGAAATTAAATCCAAAGTAAACTCCTAGAACAGAATATGACAGTATGTTAGCTCTCGTTTCAAGTAGGTGGTATCATATCAAAATAACGAAACATCAACGGCCTATTGGGAAAGAAAGTCACTCCACCAAATGTTCACGACTATCAAAGAGAATCCTTGCATTACAACCATGTAATAGAAGGAAAACCTCCCATTACAACAATCTAAAACTTTTAAAGATAATTGAAGGCCACCAAGGCACCCATGCCCCATGCCCTTATAAATAATACTTGTGATTTGAATTTGTAATTTGAACACAAAACCAGTTCAATGAGGCGCAACAATGTTTCAGATAAATAATAGGAATCACTGGCGGCCATACCGAGGAGTCATATTATTTACAGTTTGGCCGGGTAGTGGTCTTGGTCTTGCATACTCTGCAAATATAACCCAACCATCCAGAAACTGCATAGCATGGGGGAACAATCAGCACTACTGGAATAGCCAGAGAAATAAGCTTAGGAATAAAAACCAAAATTAAAAACAAACACTGGATAAACTTTGTAGAAGAACAACACATACTACGGTTTCTTAAACATATTATTTATTAACATGAGCATTGAGAAAGGTAAAAAAAGTTCATTAAACCCACAAGCATTTGGCTAATGTTCATCACATTTATAGTTGCTATGTCAAACTCTGCATATTTATGTGAGCTTTGCAATCCACCCATGATCTAAAAGGTTCAGGACTTCAGGGTGGTTAAGAAGCAGATACTATCAGGAAAGAATATGGAAGACGCCAATGTTATATTGAGTTCCGTGTGAGAATGGGATAAAAAAAATCTGAGAAAACTTGTTTTGAAACAAAGATGAGATTTGGTGCAAACTCAGTGGCAGCTGTATGCAAAACTGTGCTTCAAGAACGGTGAAAGCATTGTTACACTTTCAAGCAATAATAATACTTTCATCTTCTAAAGAGTTGGGTCAATCAATATTGCTATGTTGGCACATTAGAACTCAAGTATAATTACCACATGTTGTCATATTGAAACCTTATTTTGTATGAAAATACACACGCAGAGACACATCTGAGATTCTGAGACAACAATGTTCTAAAAGAAATAAATTTCTCAGATCTCCCCATAGAGATTTAAGCATAGGGGTTTAATCCAGCTTACCTTTCCATCCATGCCTTCAATGCCCTTACCAGCCTCTTCTATAGTAGCATATTTGACAAAACCAAACCCTTTAGAATAACCAGATACTCTATCAGTTACCACTCTGGCTGAAAACAGCAAACATGAAACCATTATGAAGTCTGTAGATTTTTGAAACATAACAGAGAGAGAAAGTGTTAATAGCTGAACATGTTGAATGTTAAAATCTTCTTGGAGATGGAGAACAAACCATGAACAACTTCACCAAACTTTGAAAATTCTTCTTGTAGCCTTTCTGAAGTAGTACGTTTGCTAAGCCCTGGAAGTTTAAGATATATGGAAAATCAACATGGTCAACTAGAACAATCCAAGTGAAAAAGGAGCTAGCCAAACTGGTGACACATTCTAAGGAGGGGGGGGGGGGAGAAGGCCAAATCTTAGCAATGCAATAGACAATTTTTTGGGGTGATAAAAATTTTAATAGACAATTGTAACATCTATGGCATTTTTAGAGAGCAAAAATGAAGGGGAATTGGGTCTTGGAAATTTGGTGTCTAAAAACATGGTCCTTAGTGCAAAATGGATAAGGTGCTTTCCCCTAGAGACTACTTTGCAGTACCGAGTAATTCAGAGCAAGGATGGTTTAGATAAAATAGGAGGGATTCCAACTTAGCAATCACTACAACTAATTCTAGTCCTTGGAAATTTATTTCTACGGGACATGCTTCTTTAAGACAACTGGTCTCTTTTGGGTTGGGAGACGGTACTCCTGTAAAGTTTTGGGTGGACACTTGGGTAGAGAATGTTACTTTCTTAGAGGCTTTCCCTCGCCTATATTATCTCTCTACTCTGCACAACTCACCCTTTATAAATTTTTATACTATTTGGGGTCCTAGTCTAACTTGGGATTTTCACTTTCATAGAGACTTGACTAATAGAGAAGTTACTGAATTACACCCCCTTTTGCTTTTACTTGAACCTATACATTTCTCTGCAAATTTAGATAGGAGAGCCTGGGATTTGGGCTCTTCCATTGTGTTCTTTTGTAAACCATTCTTCCAGCGTCTAACTTAGCTCCCTCTCAGGTCTTGTTTGGACAGTGGCACTTAAAAGGATTAATATAAATGATTTGTTGCAGTTTCGTAATCGTAGGCCTCACATTGCTCTTTCTCCAAATATGCCTGTTATATGCAGATATAGCTCAAAAAACAGTAGGCCACTTATTTTTGTATTGTAAGAAAACTACTTTTCTTTGGAACAATCTTTTCAGGATTCTTAGAGAGCATTGGTTGTATCCCTCCACTTTGGAACAGTTTTTGTTGGTTCTTATAAAGGCTTTGGTAAAAACAAGGGTGCTAAAATTTTATGGCAGTGTGCAGTGTCAGCAACCCTTTGTTCCACCTGGTTGGAGCGGAATGCTGGCATCTTTAAGTGTGTCTCTTTGCCCCTAAATTTGTTATGGGATAGGAATTAGGATTTTGTTTTTGGCTTAACTTTGATGTTTAGCTCATGGTGGCTTCAAGGGGCTTACTATTTTGGATAAGCTGAGAGACTGAACAGTCTTGTTGCATTCTTGAGTTTTTTATCAAATGAGAACATGTACTCAAACCTTAGCAATCTCGGTTAAAATATGCACAAGTACAACCATATCAACACTTGCATATTCAATGACCTAGAGAATCATTTCACAGCAACTAGTTAGAGAATCATGTATCATTTTCTGGTCAGCTAACAAACCATATTATACCAGGAAAGGGTGACTATCTACAACTATTAAGTCCCGAGTCTAATAAACATTTATTAATTTTGACATTTAAAACCCATAATAGATTATAGATCCAAACATAGTGCAAAGTCACTCCAGCTCTATAAAGCATACACTGACATATTCACAAAGAAAAACAGCAGAGAAACACGATAATATTGCATAGAAAATTATAAAATAAAAATAAAAAATACAATCTTGGTAACTAAAATTAAATAGGAAGCAAGGAAATCAGTAATTTTAAGCGGAAAGATTGTGAGGTAGCGAATTGGAAATGAAATGAAAAAGGAAATGAGATAGAAGAGAAAGGAAGAGAGACCAGAGACGAAGAGGTTGGTGTTGGGCTCCGCCATGTCTCGGGCAGGAGCAGGCGGAGGAGTGAAAGTGAAGGGAGAAGAGGTGCAGAAGAGCCGCCTTAAACCGCGCGGCGCCGCCACTGCTGCCCTCATCGCCATGACCACGGGTTGGGTTTAAGCCTAAACCCTCAACGAAGACTCAAATAATCAAATGTCACACAAAGAGATTACTACCTCCAAAGTCCAAAGTGAAATGAACTTTTCTAGACACAGATGGGTTTTCAATGAAAATATAAATATTCGTGCATTTTTATGTTTTTGGGAAAACGGGGGCAAAAGCCCAAAGAGAAAAGGAAGTTACACGGGGAAATTATTAGCCCCTACGATATCAGCGGCATGAAACCAAAGCCTGCAAAAGAGCATGATTTGTTTTATCAATGTAAATCTTTACATTATCATCCAATTGGGAGGAGAGAAGTGGCTTAATCTGAAAGCGAAAATAACAAAATTTAAATCATCTATATATCATTAAAATTAAAATATAAAGTTATATTTATAAAAAAAATATATAAAGTTATATAATTTTTTTAAATGATTATGTGATTTTTAAGTAATTTATAATCTTAACTATGTATATGAGATTGAATGGTTAAGATTAACTCTTTTCATTTTTTATAATAAGATAGTATTCTTACTTGATATGTCTCCCGTCTAATTATATATTAATAAATCATTAAAAGAGTTTAACTGATATAACAAGAGTAAACATTTTATTTTGGTCTTCTAAATATATAAGTGTCATCAGTTTAGTCCTTTAATATTAATTTTTTATATCAAAGTAATCATTTTATTTGATGTAAAAAATTAGCATTGAAGGACTATTTTGATCTATTTATTATTAAATGACTAAACTGATAACATTTATATTTTTAAAAGATCAAAATGAGTGTTTATTCTTACAACAAGCAGGCTGTTTCTTTGCAAAATTATGCTTAATTTCATAGGTGGTAATTCCGCCAAGATCTCTTCGTTAGTTGGGGAATAATTTGCATGAATTAAATTTTTTGAAGAACATATCAAGAAATAATTGAATTTAGTTAGACAATATATGGTTGGAAACAATGATCGATTTTTTAGCAAGGTACAGAATGTATCATCAAATATTTAGTATGATTCCATGAGATATAGTTTCATTCAAGTAAAGGATTCTAGTCAATTGAAAGGATCTTCGGATCAATCCATATATCGTTTTGATTCTATTAGGAATGAGGATTCAAAATATTACACATTGATCAATTAAAGATAGATTCAACAACTAAGAAAAAGATCAATTCTTTGTTGGGATCTTTCCTTTCTTCAAACGAAACGAACAATGATAGAATCATAATGATTCCCTAAATGCCTTTCTAGATATTCCTTAATGTCCCGACTATTCACGGAACATGAGTAGCAGATGAATAATCATATGCTTTTGCAAGAAATAGAAGAATTTCTTATGAATCCTATAAGATCTATTCGTTTTGTTTTTTCTCTATCAGATGGTTAGAACTTCATTTGGGTTCAAATCTTACTTAGAGGTCCACTAGAGATAAGAAATTGTTGAAGGAAAAACAAAATACAGACGATTGAAAAATAAAGAAACAATTAATATATTCAAGATAATTATGTATTTACAAGATACCATCTCAATTCATTCTATTTCATCAAATCAGGAATGTGATATGGTTCCGAATGATGAACTTGAGAGTTCTAATTAGATTTCATTTTTGAACAAAAATCTATTTTAATGATGTGTTAACACATTATTAGATAATAAAATAAAAAAATTTATGCTAAAAATATATTAAATTTGTATTATTTAATAATTTGATAACACATTATTAAATATATATTATTTTTACAGTGAATTAAAATTAAATACTTACATATATATATACACACGTATATCTTTTATAAATTATTAAATTCTAAATTTTATTAAGATTTTTACTGAATGCATATAGTTATTATGAAAATTGTTACTCTATGTTTTTTTTCCTGCATACTTGTATCTTTGATAAGCTTTTAAATATTTATTAGTTGATGTTTCTTACCATAAGTGTTTGAAGTACACAAAGTACAATTAACAACTAATAAATGTTTGACTACTAATCAAAGTGAAAGTATATATTAAAAAAAAGAAGATATGTGTCAAAATAATACTTAGTTCTAATATTTTGTAACTAAAATACTCTTCTCATGACTTAAAAGTTGCATTTGATGCATCATATAAGAATGACCTGATAGTATAAACATATATTATCAAGCCTTAGTAGGTGTTTGGTAAAGTCATTTGATAGTATAGTCAAACACAGTCATACATTTTTATTTCATTATAATCGTATAACACTATCATATATATCTCTCTCATTCCTGATATGACTTGATAGGATATTCATTTCACTTATATCTTTTATTTAATCTCTTTCACTATGTATCTCAGTAGCATGGTCACCACTCTCTCACTACCACTATTGTTACTGGTCACTACTCTCCAATTGTCGTCATTGTTGCCAGGCATCACTTTCTGATCAATGTCATTATTATCGTCAATTGCTCTCCAACTGCCACTTTTGTTATCTGTCACTGCTTTCCAATTGTTACCATTATTACCAATCACATACTATTCAACTTCTTTCATTATTGCCGGTGACTTGCTGTCCCCATCGCAAATAGCCTGTCATAAGACGACGACAATTGAGCAAGTGGGTAGAGTTGAAGAAAACTTTAGTGGGGCGTTTGTGAACACCGTATTTTGTCCGGGCCACATAAATTTTTTTAAGTAGCCAATTAATTCTTAAAATGAAAATCCAAGAATTAATAGTAATTAATTAGCCATTTTTAATAAAAAATATAACAATTTAGAAATAGATTAATTAGCTTATTAATTCCTTAAAAAAAAAGAGAAAAATAGATAATTTAATTAATTAACTCTCAATGAGGAGTCAAAAATAAATAAATTCTTTATTAGTCACCTAATTTAAAAATAAAAAATATATAAATATAAAAATACAAAAAAGGTATAAAAATATAAAATCCAAAAAAATACGAAAATAAAAAAATGTTTAATTAATTAGCTGACTAATTAACTATAAAATTCAAAAATTCAAAAAAAATTATAAAAATACAAAATACAAAATAATGGAAAATACCATAACCATTCAATCAGTCCAATTCCCATATCTGGGCCCAACCCAAACACAAACCCAGAATACATCCCATGGTCCAAACCCATCACCTGTAGCCCAGTTGCCTTGGACCAGTTCTAATCCAAGCCCAGGATCCCCACATCTGCAGGCCCAAAAGGCCAACCCAAACCCAAACCCGCTCCCTAACCTGACCCGGTTTCCTATCCGCCCAACCCATCTCCTTTCCCCCAAATTCCCTTTCCATAGAAACCCTAGCAGAGAAAGGTCTCTGCGCCGCTGCCATGGCCGCCCAAATCGCCCAGCCACCTCCAACCTGCACACCTGCACGCTCGCGGCAGCACCATGCCCTGAGCCCCCTTTTGCACGCCCGCGCCAGCAGGCGCGCCCCACACCGCACCTCTGCCACCAAGCCTTCATGTGCCGCTACTCCATGGGCACGCCACCACCCTTCCACGCCAGCCATGCCCAGCCACGGCTAAGCCCCTGCAAATCCCGCGCGCTGCACCCCACTTCTCTGCACGCTGCCATGACCGCCAGCCACGCCCAACCAGCATCACGCCCCAGCACGCACCATGCCGCACCATTCCCTGCGATTCTCGCGCACCGGCCTTCTGCCCCAACATGCGTTGTTCCCTGCCATAACCCCACAAACCCATACGACACTACCCCCTGCACCTGCAGTTTCGCGACAGACAGCAAAATGGGTTTTTTTTTTTATTTCTTTTTTTTTATTTTTTTTTATTTTCTATTTTGTCTATTGATTTTCGTTTAGGTTTTGTAAAGGGGGTATAAATATCAATGTATGGTTCGGTGGGAGAGGATCATTTTTTTTGGGGGTTTAGGTTTTCTTCTTGGATTTTGGGGAATTGTTTTTTTAGAGAGGGATTCCGAAAGGACAGAGTTGGACCTTCGGAGGAAGGGGTATCACGGTGCACAGAGGATTTTCTTCCTTAGCCAAGGTTTGCATCTTTGTTTAATTTGCGATTTATCCCTCTGTTAAAGAAATGTAATCTGTTAAGAATCATCTACATATACTTGATTTCTATGTGGTTCTATAAGAATGCATTTTGGTTTGATCCATTTTAATAACTCTGTTTTTACTATTGATTTTGGTTGGGACGATGTTAATTCAAAGCTGCATCTTGGTCTGTTTGTTTAATAATTCTGGTTTGGATGGTCTGGTGATTCCGGTAATTCTTGGTCTGATAATTGTTAAACTGATTGTTTAATGTTGCACTTGCTTGAGTGATGTGTCCTAAGCTGGAACTAATCTTCTTATGAGTACTATAACCTTCGATTCTGACTTGATACAAAGTTAGAATCATTGTGCATATTTCTGTCTTTATCTGCATTAAGAAGTGTCTATAAATTGATCATGGTTTTCATGCATTCTATTCCTAATATAATATCAGTGTATCCAATCATCATGGATATGTATGCTTATTTTGGTTTTACCTACGTTATTGGATACTGATTTTCATTCCAATCCCAGTTTAGCCTTGCCTCCTGTATTTTATGACTGCCTGTAAATATCTGAAACATTGTATGGGGCTAGATGCTGTAATCTCACTTCAAAGTGATATATGTGTGTGAGTTTGCTTATGAGAGGATAGCTTGATAGTTGCCTTTGGGTTCTGCTCAATGAGCAAATGTGCAGAGGGGTTTAACATGATATGATTGTTTTTTGGTGTTAATTTGGAATAGTTGAGTTTTATGTTCCATGCTTGTGACCTATAAGATGAAGAGTCAGGGTCATAGATAGTAGATGCAGGCTTTTAATGTTTTGTGATTTGAGTAAAATATTGTTTAGTCCGGCTCAGTTAGCATGCAGGCTATGTATGCGTGTTGCTGATTGCTTATAGGGATCCAAAGGGTTTGGAAATTTCAATTTGGGTCTTCAAGAATGAAGGTCTGTGAGTGTATGCGGGTAAAAGTCTGAGAGCTTAATGACTTGATTGGTTTACTTGTCTGGTTTCTTGCAGTTTATTTTGTTTGGAGTTTTGAAATGATAGCATCATATCTGTTGGATTCGATGTTTGGTTGTATTCACTGATTACCAAAGAGAAAAATAAAGGACAGTGCTTTGATCTTGAAGTTTGTTCTGTTGTGCTTTGACTTTCTCAGCAATTTATTGCTTATATCTCACTTCGATTCTAATATAGTGGGTGTTGACATACTCTCAAAATGTATCGTACAATTCTTGAATCTGACTTTACTCTTCTGATGTGATGCTGTTTAAAGATGTAGTGGATGTGTTGGCCTGTTTTTATTTTGTTTAACTTGGGTTAAATAGGTCAGGTTGGTTATTGGACTAGGACTTCGAAATTGGGCTCGGTTTTGTGGGATAGTGGGGTCACCTATTTCACTTAAGGGGCCGAGATTTTGTTTTCTGCCTAGTTGACGAATTTCTAGACTCTGTGCTGTTTATTTTACTCTCCCATTTGAATCATGGACGTGAGTTTTCATTCCGCCAGCATGTTTTAAATTGTGAGTTTTAATTTATGTTCTGGAGTGGGCTTGGGTTGGCCTAAATCTGGTTTGTTTTATTGGGCCCCAGAAAGTTGCACTTGGTTTGTGGAGCTCACAAGGAACCAAAAGAAAAAGATATTAATATTAAATGAGAATATTAATATTAAAATATAGTAAACATACGTCTCGGTGGACTTACCTTCATTAAGTGAATATGCCTTTTATGAATGACTTACTTTTAACATTATTCTAATAAAGAATTAAATTATGACTTAGATCTTCACGGGATTTCACGTCGTAATTTTGTTCCAATACAATTTTCAAAAAGAATTAATTATGATATAAGATTTTAATGATGGAATAATTAAAAATATGTTGCAATGGTGATATTTTTTAATTTTCTTGAGGTAAGAAATTCTTCATAGTTTTACGGGGAGCGTCGGCGGGGTTATAAATAATTTTTCACAAAAGTCTTATTTCATGGTTAATTTTATCATTTTTTTTCAAAAATTAATTTATGGAATAAGGTCCCAATGATAAGGATATTTTAAATTAAATAACCTTCAACAAAAGCCATATTCCATTATTAATTTTGTTGCAATCTAATTTTTGTTACAATTTTATTTTTCATCTTGGTTGTGTAATTTAAAAATAATACCACCAAATAAATAATAAAAATAAAATATCTTCCAAAACAATAAAAACAACAAAATAATTGTGAACAAATTCACACAGCCCGTATTTAATGATAATTGTGAATTAAAATTTGGAAACTCTTTTGCGAAAACCATTTTAAATAAATTTCTCAATTATGAAACTCATTTTCCAAAAATCATTTTATCTATAAAAAAAATATTTTCTTGGAAATCCAAGTTCTAATTCACTATTGTCATCTTTAATAAATTACAGGTCTACAATTTGTTCTCCAATAATGGCTCTTAAGCCACCCATTCCCTGTCTCAGTCATTTATCACCCTTGATAATATGCCTGACAAAATGGGACATAAAAAATAAAATAAATTTTTTTTCAAATAATAAATAACCAATGCAATTGACTTAGCAGATAACTTTAGATTAAATAGGTAACCGTTCTTGGAACGGACGGTGTATGGTGCTAATACCTTCCCTACCCGTAATCAAACCCCCGAACTTAAACTCTGGTACGTAGATTTATTTTGTAGGTGTCCAATTACACCATTCCATTTTTTGATGGAAAAATCGATCAGTGGCGACTCCCAAAATTTCTCATTTCTCTTTAAATCCCTTTTTTGTGAGTTTGCCTAATTTCGCAACTTTTTATTTTTCCCCTCTGGGAACGGTTGCGACAGCATTTGGTTCACAGATTGTTTTTTCATTCCTTGAATCTTTACAAGGGAATGTTGGATTCCCATGTTTGGTACAAGTTTTAAAAAAATATTCTCATCTAAAAATGATTCTTGAAAATTATTTTTAACCAACATTCTCACACTTTCATTCCCATGGGGTGATATTTTTGCCATGTGAAATGTCTGAAATATCTACTATTTTATCATCATGTCATTAACAAAAAACTGTCACGTCATTGTCGGTGACCGCCATCGGCAACCACCGACCACCATCCGCGACGGCCAATCACCGGAATCCAGCCACCCCTATCACCGCCCCTAGTTGACGGTGGCCGGCAACTTTGGCCACCCCACTGGTCATTGAAATTCGACCACCTCTGCTATCGTTGACGACTTCGACCACCGTACAAGTCACAAAAATCTAGTCATCGCAAGCCAGCGGCGGTGGTTGACAATGACCGATAACTTTAGCCATCACACTAGTCACTATAATTCGACGACTTCAATCACTGCCCTGGTAACATGAATCCAGCCACTCTTGCCACCGCCGCCAGTGGTTAATGGTTGCAGGTGACTTCGATTGCTGTCGCTGGTGGTTGAAGTCATTCCCGAAAAAGTTTTTAGTTAACCAAACATAGTAATCATCATTTCTGGGAATATCATTCCTAGGCATGTTATTCTTGGGAATGTTTTTTCAAATATTGAATCAAACGCCCCCTAGGTGAAGAAATATGTGAGGGAAATGATATTAATATAGGATTTTTTCTTTTTGTTTATTGATTTTGTATTGATATTTGAAGGCTGTTAGTTTTCTTGAAAGAATACTTCGACCTCTTCTATGGAAGAAGACTATTTTTTATTTTTACAAAAATATTAACAAAAATGATAGTTTTGTCATAATAAATATTTATGTATACAATCAGTTTGTTTATATTGTAATGACTAAATACTTGATAATATAAGAGTTTATTAATTCTATTATATTTTATTATCTTATACTATTATGTACACTGGACAATAATAAAGAATTTACATACATTTAATGTTAAATAAAAAAAATATATATATAGAATTTAATTTTAATTTATTATTAATGTAAAAAAAATTTATACTATTATCTATTTATGTATTGTCATATCATTAAAAAAATTTAACTATCATAATTAATAATTATTTAAAAAGTTTAACTCTTTAATAATATACTAAAGTATCAACATAAATTTTTTTTTTACACTTACTAAATTAAAATTAAATCTATATATATAATAAGCAGTGCGTAACTAATAATTTTTTCATTCTCGTGAACGCATACTATTTTCGTACATTGAGTTTTCCTTTTCGGATCGGAATTGCCAGTAATCAATCTGGGCTAAAGAGCCACTGTTTCTTATGGACTTCGAACTCAAGGATGCAGCCCAATGTTGCCAGGGTTAGCTAGGCTGACACAAGCTTGGAGCTAATTCTTTTCCTTTTTTTTAATAAAAAAACTAATCATATATCTATTATAATTTACTTATTTATTTAATTTATAGATATACTACTATAAGTATACTAAACTCTTAATTTTCTTGTCAATTACGTATTTTATTCTTTAAACGACGGCATCAATTTTTGAGATGATACAAATTCGAAGTTAACAACTCTCGTCATCATTCATTTACCCTATTTTCAGATGCTACGCAGACCACAATTCTTGGCTGGTCTGCACCAATAACAAAGTGTTAGGTCCAATCCCGTGCCTGTGATATCACCCCTCACATCCATACTTGGTTGCCCCTCTGCACTCATCAAACCCCACGACACTAGACAAGGAACAATTCTCTCTCCTTGTTTTCTGCAAAATCTGAAGCAGACCACTTGGTTGGTTGGAAAGGCATTCATTCTCTTGACACCCACACCAACCACTTATGTTAACAGTAACACCAATGAATGTTTTTTTGCAGCATCCTGTGATACATAGATAGATAAGAGTGCCATACCCATACTCTCATTCTGATCATCGCTCCCCATGAAACGAGGTTACCAGGAATCTCCTTCAACCTCTTTCGGCCCTCCTCAATCCAAAGCCAGATATAACCCACAAGGTAACTTTTTTCTGCACCCCCATTTCTTCCCTTCCCTTATTTCCATTTGTTTCACAAATTTCAAGGGTGACTTGGGCTTGGTGCTATGTGGATGGATCTCGGTTCCATGGTTTAGACGCTGTAGGCTTCGTTTGGTTGCTCATTAACGAATAAAGATGAAGATTTCAAGCTGTGGGGTGGGGGGAAAATGGGAAATTTTTGAGCTTTTGCATTGGATGTTGTCTCGGTCTGGAATATTGAATTAACATTGAATGTAAATGAAAGTTGACCCTAATTTTGTAATACAATTTCAATGGAGTAAGGGCTGTGTATGATTCAATTATGGATGGGAAGTGAAGGAAAAAGTAGAGGCTTTCTACTTCTTGACTGATCCAAGTTGCTAGCTTGTACATTTGTCTTTCCTGTTTGCTTGCTTTTCTTGTGACAAGCTCATGGGGTTGTGGTTCTTGTGCTTATTTGCATTTGATATTACATTGTGTTTAGGGGATGCACAATTTCTGGAGGATGAAAGCACGAAGGTTTTTGCTCGGAAAGTAGCAGATCATTACAGTGCAAGAACCAACCAGACATTGGAAGAACGGGAGGCTAGCCCAATAATTCATCTAAAGAAACTCAACAATTGGGTGTGTTTTGTATTTTGTAAGGAATAATTTGTTATCATCAGAATATTACATGATTGTTGATTAATAGCTGTATCAATCTTGTTATTAAACAGATTAAAAGTGTCTTAATTCAGCTTTACGCTCGTCGAGGAGACGCAGTCCTTGACCTCGCATGTGGCAAGGTGTTCATGGTTTCCAGTCCCTATTCATTATACTAAGTCATTCCCAGTTTCTTGGCTAAGCATCTTTTCTTATTTCATAAATGTTCACCAGGGTGGTGATCTTATCAAATGGGACAAGGCCAAAGTTGGATATTATGTTGGTATTGACATCGCTGAAGGCTCAGTAAGTGTTAAAATTTGCTGGAATTCTCTTCACTAGTTTGCCTTATGCCCTTATCTGATTTTTCCATAAACAGTTCCATCAAATCATACTGAGATGCAGTTGAATAAGGATTTTCTATCTCATCATTAAAATCATCTCTAGACAACAATTATTTGTACACTTCTCACAACTAACGTTATTTTCTTCACAATAACATTTACAAAGCCTTGCTTTGGCTATATCTCAAGGTTAATTTAATTTTCTACACAAGTGCATTTAGAGAGTTTTGCTTTTGGCTGTTATGTGCTTGTGGGATGCCAAACCTTGACAGCAAGTCTTTCAAAACAATGAGTCGCTTATTTGTTCCTCAAGCTTCTCTATTTCTGTTTCAAATTATAAATAACCTTATAAATATTTTCATGCCCTTGGTAGTGGTAGTGAATTTGTCATCATAACTTTATATTTCCCCCCATTCCCGATGATGAATTTCTTATATGTCATAGCACAAGTCCTTGCTGTTACATGGTGAAATACCTTATTGTGTCATACTATTTGCAATTGTAATGTGTTTGTAGTCCTCAGCTTCAGCTCACTGAATTCCACAATCTTTCCAGATCGAAGATTGTCGCACACGTTATAATGGCGATGCTGACCATCATCAGCGACGTAAAAAGTTTACATTTCCTGCTCGCCTCATATGTGGAGATTGTTATGAGGTGATTAATATTGCGATTCTTTGAAAATATTTTTGCTTTGCTTTATGCTTGATAACTTTGTCAGGTCCCAAAAATAAGTTTAACTATTTAAATGTTTTGAAGTGCAAGTAGCATCTCATTTCAACTCTGTTTACTCTTACAGACATTAATGCTTTGTTTGGGAACAAATTTAGTACAACTACTTATAGCTCAAATTTTGTTTTTGTTCTTTTAACTTCTGTGTTATCACATTTTCATATTATAAAATAGGATCGAATTGGTAGGATCAAGTTGCATCGACTCAAAAGGTCTTGGGTTCGGTTCCTGCTGATGATCCTTTATTGGTAGGTCATTAAACCTTGGAATGGGGCAACCTCCTCTCCCATTAAACTTTTAAATCACCCAAAAAAATAGTGTGTTCTTCGTTGCATCACTCGATTAGAATGGTGTATTGAATTGCATACATGGATTGGAATCTGACGGAATAGTTCTCGATAAAGTAAATTAAAAATGTGAAAGTTAAATTTCCTTCTGAGAAAGTGATCTTGTGATCTTCAGCTTCAATGTCAATTTCTGTATTCTTTTTAGTTATTGAAATTAGGTTTCATTGTTCATATCATTGATATTTCAGGTTCGATTGGACAAAGTTCTTGCAGATGATGGTCCTTTTGATGTTTGTAGTTGCCAGGTGAATGATGCACTCTTAAATTAATTATAAATCATCTATGGGTTCATGCAGGAAGAGAAGAATGGATGTGTACTGCTACAGAATATAATATTTTTAGAAGTGGCCTCCCTCAGTAATTACCTTGATTTTGCATCAACTGTTGGGCCATATATTCTTGTTAAAATTCTTTTGCTTTTCTTTGATTACGCTTAATATGTTGATTCTCGATTTACTCAATATCTTATTTTGTTCTTGCAAAGTCATTGTCATGCTATTGTTGCCCTAATACAAAATTAATTTCTTAAAAACTGTCATTTAGTGATATGTCTACCATTTATATTCTGGATGACCAGTGTAGTCAAAGGCGCTGAGGCAAGGCGCCAGAAGGGGTCAGCGTCTCTGGTGCTCTTAGGCACCCTTTTTTGGTTCAAATGAGGCACGCCTTAATCAGCTTATTGATAAGTGTTAAAAGCCCAAAAATCCCAGCCATCTAACTTGCTAATTGTGATGCTAAAGGGGTAAAATAGTCAAAAATTAAAATGTTAAAATAAATAACTAGTTATTGGTCTTTGGGACTCTTAGCAGCAAGCAACTTAAGGTTTTGTAAATTGATCATATTAATCTGTTATTTTGACTATGAATGTTATGCTTGAGTAGTTAATTTATATGCCAATTAATGCAAAATGGTAAAATATTTTTCTGTTTTCTTTTTTCTAACGTCAACGCCTTTCTTCAATGAGGTGTGCACTTTTTTGTGCCTCTCGCCTCAAGGCATTAAACCTCCTAGTGCCTTTTGCCTTTGACTACCTTGTGGATGACTGCCTTTTTTCTCTTCCATAAGCAAAACCACCATACTGTTTACACTCTTTTATCTCTCTTCATACAATGGACTTCTTTCCATCTTGAAATTTATGTTGGTTTCTAATCCATTAAACTTTTTAAATGCTGCAGTTTGCATTGCATTACTCCTGGTCTACAGAGGCCCGTGCGCGGCGAGCGTTGGCTAATGTGTCTGCTTTACTTCGTCCAGGAGGCATTTTCATTGGAACTATGCCAGATGCCAATGTGATTATCAAAAAGCTTAGAGAAGGTTTTTGGCGCACCTACAATTTGTACTATATTGTTCTGAAATAAATTTGATGAAATTGATATTTTTTAGTAAGACTTTTAGTTCACAAAGTGTTGCTTATATGTTTGAGGAAATAATTTAATTAAAACAAGAACATTTGTAGAGGGATCTGGTCTTTATTTTGTGAATATCTCTAGGTAAATAGAAGACTAATTTTGATATGCCAATCCACATATTGTATTTTAGTACAACACGTGTAGTGCAACTATCCCATGTTGGTGCTATATACATGGGAAAAAATGAGTTCTGTAAATAGCTTCTTACTCTCTTTCACGTGTTTTTGTTTGTGGTCCTCATAAATGAATTGCTTTCTTTTAATATATCATGCTTCACTTTAAAATTTTCATGATTTATTTTGCATGAACATAGGCTTCACTAATCACTCTGCCTTTGGAGGCTGCATTGTGGATTGCATTGTCATGATTTTTTTTTCCTTTCTAAAAAGTGCTGTACTGTGATTTATTTTATTTCATTTCATTTTTTCTTGTAAAGAAAGAAAGCAAAGACTCATATGTCCACATATAAGTGTGACTATTGTTGGGCATGGCAGATCATTTTTGTCGTTCTTGATTGGAGATGCTATTTTCACTGTGAATATGCAGCTGAAGGATTGGCTTTTGGTAACAGTGTCTACTGGGTGCATTTTGACGAAGAATTTTCTACTAAGGTAATTTACTTCTCCCCGATCCTGCAGCTTCATAATTTTTTAAATGGGTGGAAGGTGTCTAATTTTGGAAATGATTTTGTGTCTTTTTATGTATAGTACTTCTAACTTATCCTTCTGTGTTTCAGAAATTTAAATCTTCCAGCCCCTTTGGAATAAAGTACAAGTTCCATTTAGAGGTATTATTTCTATTAAAGCTTCCTTTTCTAATTCTCAAGTAGCTGTTTTCCTAAAACACAAAGCTGGTTTGGAGTTTTCTTGTCAAAGTACTGTTAGATGTATGACGTGGTGTATGCACATGGACATACAGAACCTTTGCATAAGTGTTAGCATTTGGAGTTTTTTTTTTTTCCGATCACTTGTGTTTTTTATTTAGAGTCCTTTAGACTCTGGGAGACTATTAATACTTCTGCTACCATTTAAGATGCAACCTCTTGTTTCAGGATGCTGTTGATTGTCCTGAATGGATAGTCCCCTTCCACTTATTCAAGTCACTAGCTGAAGAGGTATTACTGTCTGTAAAACTGCCAAATTTTACCGAGATTCATCCACCTCCATCTGCTCCCCCAACTATTAAAATGAAAAATTTCTATTTGTTTTAGGGTAAGCATTGGATTACATAGGCTTGTGCTTCTAGACAACTTATTTAACTTTATCCTTTACAGTATGATTTTGAGCTTGTCTTTGCAAAGAACTCACATGAATTTGTGCACGAGTATATGAAAAAACCAGAATTTGTGGAGCTCATGCGAAGACTTGGTGCATTGGGGGATGGCAACCAAGATCAGAGTAAGTCTTACTGCCCATGCTATTTTCTATTAAATTCCATTGAAATTCATTAAACACCCCTTTTCCCTGTCGTTTTCTGGGTATGTCCTTTTGACCCCTATACTGGTTAATGGGAGTCCTGATAATAGAAAATGTTATGTTATAATATCAGGCACACTCTCACCCGATGAATGGGAAGCAGCGTATTTATACATGCCATTTGTGTTGAGAAAGGTCAGTAGCATACCATTTGAGTAGCTTGTTCATATTGATAATAGCACCCTCGTCAACTAGTTGCAGAAAATTTGTTAGAAAATAGTTGAAAGAGAGTTGCTATGGTACCCTTATAGGTATGATACGTGAGTTGTCAAAGATTTTTTGACTGTTAGTTTCAAAATAAATATTTAAAAGTTTGTTAAATATAGCCAACGGCCAATAAATGCTTGACAACTCATTATGGGTACCGGTATCTAAGGAAAAAAAGATAGGTACTGAAGTAATCCTTGAAATGGTTTTTTCTTGTGAACTTCCAGCGAGGCCAACCAGACAAAACCCCAGCGAGTAGCAGAAGAGACCGAGGGTTGATGCATATTTCAAAGGAAGACATAATGTATATTAGCAGTGACTGACATGCATATTTCAAGAATGATAATCAAACAGCACGGGGCATGGAGCGGCCTGCTTTGCCATGTGCAATACAATTGAACTCAACCATGAGCTCTCGCAAAGTTTTAGTACACGTTGAATTTTGTAGGCTCACATTAAATTATTGAAACAAATTTTCTGCCCCAAAACTTGTATTCTCTTCTAGATTAGACTTATCACAGTTGAACTTCTATAAACTCACTAACAATAATCTTTTCTTCTTCCCCTGTTGCAACAAATAGCAATATTAGTGACTACTGAATAATGTATCCTAATCCGTTGACATGGGTTGTAACTTTTTGATGTCATCTATCCATCTTGAGAATACAGTATAAATGCAGTGCCATAATTGACTGGTTGGACAAAATTAGAACCGAGCACGCCGTATGAATCGAGTCATAGGTCATTATTGTCTTTACTTAAAATTCATATTTAATTTGTGCCCTTCTAAAAAAAACTTTACGAGAATGTATTAAACTAAAAATTTATAATTTTTTTAAAATATTATAAATTTTCTATCGATAAAAAGGTATACATTACATATGTTCATATAACACAAATCAACCGAAGGAATGGGTATTTAAGAATGTATTTTCCGACTTAGATTTGAACCTTGAATTATGATTTTAAAAATTAATTAATGTCTCTACATGTCTTAAAAAGATACGCTTACCTACCTTACACCCGAAAAATAACACATAAATATCATGATAATTGGGCATTAAATCAACTGACAGATTCTAATGTCCCGTAATTGATTTTGGTCAAAACCAATTCACTATCCCTCTCCACATAAATATGAATCCTCACCACTTCAACACCAAGTTAAGAGGGAAATTCTTATTTGTTCCTGGTGTATATAGAATTTCTACTAGTCTTACTTCTTTGAGAAATAATTTCTACTAATTCTTTTGGGAAATTCTTATTTGTTCCTGGTGTATATAGAATTTCTACTAGTCTTTTGAGAAATAATTTCTACTAATTCCTTTCACATATCTCACATACACTAAGGTGGAAACTCATTTTATATGATACTAACTGAGTCAACAATTAAGTAATTAACAAATAATTACTAAATCAGCAAATGTGAAGTACATATGCAACTATGACATCGTTTAATTCATGTAACCAACCCACTTAATGGGGAAAGGCTTTTGTTGTTGTTGTTATATATTGTAAAAAAAAAAAAATCCTATTCAAGTTGAAATGTAACTTTGAAGTTTTTCACCATCCTTCTCCGCTTAGGAAATGCCCTTGAAAAACTATTTAGGGATGGCAAAAGAGCATAAATATGGGCGAAAGCATTCAAATAGTAATAAAATACGTAAAACCAGACATGCTACAGCTGGATGGCTTTCGAATGTTGAGAACAGTACATAAACGAGTAACGTACTATTTCATATGCTGTAACTTAAAAGTGTATTTCATATTTAGCTCACCGCCTATAAATGTATTTAGGCAAAAGATAAAATATAATCGTAGTTGATTAACAAGTTCAGCAAATTGTAATTCAGCCTAGAAGTTTAAACTCGCTTCAGCACTACCATCATCACCACTAACACTACCAATCCCATTAAATTTTTTCCTGTAGCCATATGATCCATGAAGCTTGCTTTTGTATTTCCATTAGCATTAGCATCAGCATCAGCAGACGATTTCTCAGCAGCTGAGAGCCCAAATATATTCTGAAAGTAACTTGACACGCTGCTTACCATTTCAGCTACTGTAAGCTTTAAATTATGCAGTTTACCCGTGAAATCAACAAAACTATTTCCTTTGTCAGAATCAGGCAACTCTTCCAAGTTTTCAGGAGTTTCTTCTACTTCAAAACCAGAAACTGAGAACAATTTGCATTAATATCCAGTATCCAAGATTAGAAGAGTGATGGAAGGCATGAAAAAGAAAAAGAGACCCATTAAATAACGATTACCTGTCTGCTTTGATTGGAAGTCCTTTACCGCAGGATTTCGCAGGATTGCATTCCATACATTCAGGTCACAAGCAAGAGAAGCAACAGCAGTCTGGATAAAGCCAAAGACAAGTGAATTCTATTAATTCAATAAATGAACAGCCTGGATTAATAAACTTGTTTAGATCTTGCAGTAGTTCTCATTTGGTAATAAAACATCACCAATTACCTGGATCTCAGGACTTTTACTAAGCAATTGACAGGCCTGCAAAGCATGCTTTGGCACTGAAGGATTTGAAATAGCCTCAATGACACGAGATTTGGTAACAGAGACTTGACTACCAGGAGAAAAACCCTCACATTCAGAAGAATTTGAACACAGGTATATCCTAAAATGATAATATGATCTTAGTATAGAGAGAAGTACCATCAGATATAAGATAATGCATGACAAATTATATATATAGGAACAAAATGTCCCCCACCAGAAAAATGCAGTAGTGTTCAAAAGACATATACAATTATAAACTGTGTTCCGGTGTTCCCCACCATTGCCCTATGTCCCCCCAGGCACGAATTCAAATTACATAAGACTTCGCCACATATTATAACACATCTACTAAAAGTCTAAAACTCTTAAGCAATAATTTCTTCTGAATAATATTTTTCACTTTTTTTTTTTCAGATTTGTCACAGCATGTATACTACAGGGCAGAGCCAAGACCTTAGAAAGGAAAAGAATTGAAGAACTATAACAGTATAACCAAAGTACCAAATGTTTCACAACCAAAACAAACTACTCAAATTGAAATGACTTCATAATAACCGACAATAAATAAGTCAATTTCCAATTTCGAACAAAAGCAATACGTTTTACATTATCCAATTTAACTGAGATAAAAAAAAAATCTCTACAAACAAGAACTAGCATAAGGCGAAAGAGTTAAAAAGGGGAACGGTCGGGATAGATATTCTTCTGGGTAAAGAACCCTATTTAACATAAACTTCAAGTGTCCTGCATAAATTTCTTGCAATGTTCACCCCAAAAACCAACAGAACTTATCCCTAATAAATTACCATGTTCGTATATTCAAGAAAATCATAACGTTAATATGAACCTAATTAACAGAGGTTTACACTGAAGACACTTTATTGTGAAACTCCCTACCCCTGGCGCTGCCTGAGCTAGAAATGGAGAAGGCAAAAATTGTCCTTATGAGGCTAATTGAGCCTGAAAACACTTGTACTACCGAGTTACAGGCAGCACTATTTTTGAAACCATCTCTCACAAATATCTACAGTCTTCAAAACAACGCTTTTTGTATCCACAACTAATTGACTGAGATGACAAGGTAACTTGAGAAAAACTCAAATTTCTAAAATGAAATACAAAAAAATTTCCAGAATATGCCTTCCTTGTAAAACAGAAAATGAGTTTGCCACACACAACCCAGTTCTCTTAAGACAGAAACTGGAATAACAAAAACCATAAAGGAACAGCAAAAATGAAATTTTTAGAAAAGCCCATTACAGAAAACATCATAGCGAGAGGGAAAAAAAAAGAAAAAAGAAAAACATCATACTCATCAATAGCGTCTTTAAGATCGGTGGTGGCAGCCTTGGCCTCCTGAAAGCTGGGGACACCGCCGAACACCAACCTCGGCATAGGCTCCCCTGCCTCCATAATCAGTTCACCGCCGTCGGAGACTTCCCAGTCGTCCACGTCCCACCATCCCGCCGTGTGCAGCGGCGCCACTTCAGCAGCTTTCGCTCTCTGCGACGACACCGCCGCCGACACAGGCCGCGACGCGTTTCGGACCGACTGCTCGGCCGGAGGCCCCAGCGGAACGCCCCTGATCCCGGAGGCGGCGGCGCCGATGCCGGCAAGCTTCGCCGCCGTCCTCATAACTCCGCCACCCATGATTTGAAATAAAAATGATCCTTCGCGTCAAAATAACGGAGAAGTGAACTGAAGAGCCGAAAACTGGTTTGGGTATTTATAGGTATTAAATTGTAGTGGGTGTCCCACCCCACATGGTGCATAAGGCACTTCCATTTTGGTGCTACCTTTTGGGATTCCGCAATTTCGCAAGCATCTTCCATTTTTGTTCTACCTTCTTTTTTTTCTTTTTTTTTTTGTCATTAGATAGTATTTAGCTGGCTAAATTTATAGTTCCAACTGGGAATGGGGGAATGGAATTCGAACTGGGGACCTCCACTTCGTGGGGTATCCAAGTTCAACACCACGCGGGCATTTTTGTTCTACCTTACATACGAAGCAAACCTCGGCCTCCGACACAGATGTACAACAATATATGATTTTATTTTTTAAAAAAAACATTTTGGTGGGAATATATATGATCTTTTTTTTTTTATAACAAGTGCATTTTTTTCTTTTTCTTTTCAGAAATGATAATTGGAAACGTTCTGTGTGTCATTAACGAATAACAACTACTATTGTTTTAAATCATAAACATTTTATTTGATCATTTTTCTATATAAAATGAGATGTAATTATTTATAGAGAAATCTTTAAAAAGATAAGTTGTAAAACTTATCAAGATTATGAATTTCCAGGAGTTTGATTAAAAATCTATTATGCAATGTGATAGATCGAATATTTATTCTATCAAATATTTATACTAAAACTTAATCTACTTTTAAGTGTAAATTTTTTTACACTATCATTAAATTATATACTGATACATTATTAAAAGTGTTAAACTTTTGAAGTAGTTATTATAAAAGTCAAACTCTTTTAATGAATTGACAATACATGATTAAATGACAGTGTAAATTTTTTTTACACTGATAATGAATCAAAATTAAACTATTATGATAATCCTATTGTTTAATATTGTGCTTTTTGAGTTGAAAATTAATTATTTATAGAAAGATAAAAAGTAATTTTATACGGTCCGGTTGGTTTTTATATGGTATACCCTAAATGCATGATTTTAAGTCTTACAAATATACGAGGGATTGTAATATCATTTTTTTTAATGTAGCATGAGCAACCAATAGGCACAGCATGTGCTTCGTGAGGGAAATATTGTTTTTTTTCAAAGCTCAATACATTGACTGCAATGATCTGTTTCCTATTATATGTAATTTGAAAGGAAAAATAAAAATAAAAATAAAAATAAAATTCTTTGAACAATCGAAGAAATTCTCACTTCTCACAGCTTTTTTTATTAAAAAAAAAAAAGAAATACATTTTTGAAGCCATCGCCAAACTCCGAGGAATTCTTGATCTTCAGGATGTTGATTTCAATAAACTGGCAAATCTTGCATTTGCCAACATTCTACAATTCTAGCAAAAATATTGGGGAAAAAAAACACTTTTTGCTACGGCGAAGGCGATCAACTGCAACAGAAGCTAATGAATATATGAAAAGGATAATGCTTCGATAACTATTTTGAGAATACAACGTTAAGGAAGTCTCAAAATTGTAGGGTCTTGCCCTTGATAGATAATAATTCACTGCTAATTCTTGAAATCCCAAAACAAAAGTCCCTCTTGTCAACCCTCGTGACATGGTAGATCAGCAATCTTCCTCTAGCACATCTAAGGGGAGAAAGAAAGAAACAAAACCACCTCAATTAACTGGTTTCTCTATTATCTCTGAGGATATTCACCAAAATCGTCTATTTTCATGATAAATAGCATACCAAGGTGCGTACCCTTCTTTTTAAAGGAGACAAGACAGGCTACCTACTTAATCTTCAAACTTTATTTTCTTAGGAGCAGGCTGGATGTTACCCACCTGCAACAGCAATTACACATAACATGAGAGCAAAATTCAAGTTCTTGGCTTTCTATTTCTTATAAACAAAGAAACAACTGCAGACTGATAATGGCAAACAAGGAAAAAGCTCACAATCTCGGGGCATTCATAATCGATGCCAGCATCCTCTATCCTTTTTCGTCGTTTTTTGTCACGCTTCAGAATCTTTTCCACTAACTTCTTGTGCTCTTCCAATGTTCTTTCCTGAACAGACAACACCAAAGAATATAACGGACTTTCTTTTATACTAAGAATCAGACTGACAAAATCATAAAGATATACTTTTTTCTTCATCCAACCAGATACCTTGTCATGTCGTTCTCGTTCAATTTCAACTGAGTCCAATGGCTTGTAACGGTAATTGAAACCTCTCCATCTACAAAGAACAATTCCATGTCTTCATATAATCCTCTTGATATTCAGGATAAGAAACTCATTTTTTACTTTTGTCAAGACACATAATGTGCCATCAGTTCAGTCAAATTTGAACAGATACTCCGTTTTACAAGCTTTGGTAGAAGAAAGGAGAGAAAGATGCAGGAGAGTTCTGCTCTTTTTTCAAATAAATAGGTTAAAGTGCAATGCTAGACTTTTCAGCCAGCGGTTCCTTCCTGTGCATTTTGGGATATTATAGTTTTCCTAGCTACCACGTAGGTTTCTGTTCATGGTATCTTTTCAAGAGGTCTCACTTCTTTTTTTGGTCAGAATAAGACCTAGGAAGGAGGATGGAGGAATAAGGCTCTCCCTAGGTAATCAGCTTGTATACACTTTGTAGTTGTAACCAAATTAATAGGCCTGTAATCCTTCACGTTGATAGTCCTATCTTTCTAAAGCACAAGAGTGATAAACCTATTTATCTGATATCCAGAGTGATAATGAAGAAATGAACCAAAATAGAACCTTCAAATTATTTCTGCAAAAGAATCAATAACTTACAATTTTGGATGAACATGCTCTGAAGGTATCAAATAAACCTGGAGAAGGTGTTCAAAAAGCAGATAATTGTGCATAGTATCAGCTACAATTTTTGCTACCTACAAAGCAAAGCAAAGCAATATTAGCACACAGAAATGGGAGCTTATAACAAAGATAATAGCCACAGCAACAATGGGTCAGATGAAACAACTACTACCTCAGGAGAATCAAATTCTATGAACCCAAAATGTTTTGATTTTCCTGTCTGTTAAACATCAACAAACAGAAAAGGTTAATACCAATCAACTAAAACCGATATCATTTATCACTGAAAAAGGTAATTAAACAACAAATAGATATTAAAAGCAAAGTAATTCACATTCCAATGCATCAAGGATTTTCATTACTAATTGCAAACTTTCGTTTGGGGGAGGGGTGGGAATAGAAATAGAGTGGATTCAAACAGATTAAACAACAAATAGATATTAAAAGTAAAGTAATTCACATTCCAACGCATCAAGGATTTTCATTACTAATTGAAAACCTTTAATTTTGTTTGTTGTTTTTTTTTTTTTTGGGGGGGGGGGGAAGGATGGCAATAGAACTAGAGTGGATTCCAACATAAGCAATCTTTTGAATCCATGTATTTAATTATTATACGAGTAACTTGATGGCTCAGGAACCATGTCCTTCCAAAAGTCAAGAACCAATCAAAATGAGTCAAACAAGGTTGTGGAATCTAAAATCCAGCATGAAAGGGAAGTACAATGCCACTTTAAAAGTTCATTAACACCTTTGGCAGTTCACAAATTTTTTTATGTTTCTCCACAACTTCCTGGGATTCTAATGAAACAGATTAGCATCTTTATGTTAACAGGAAACACATCTAATCCAAAACGTTATATGGATAAAAATTTCTTTGCTATCATATACTGCATAATAATAGATAATGACCGCTCCCTACAAGACACTGCACAGGGCAGGTGCATATTTCCAGTTAAAAGCAACAATGTTGTTTGTCTCTTCTAATCAAAATGTATGGAGAAAACACAAGCCTAAAGGGTGTGCATTCACCATTGACTCTCTTTTAATTATTTTCTGTGCAAAATAATGGTAACAACAAAAGCAATTGGCTATTGGTTCCAATACAATATTATTCTTAATGCTCCCTAAAACAATAAACACAATACAAGAAACTAAACATGGCGTGCATATTTCCAGTTAAAAGCAACTATTTTCGTTTGTCTCTTCTAATTAAAATGGATGGAGCAGAGTCACAGGCCTAATGAGTTATGAGTGTGCATTCATCATTGGCTATCTGGTTTTGTTATAAGCTCCGCAAAATTAGAGTCATAACAAAAGCAAATTGTTATTGGTTCCAACATGATATTACTCTTAAAGCTCCCAAAAAAACAAGAAACGCAAGACAACACTAAACAGAATGCTATTTATTATAATTTTCATTAGAGACATTTCAGGCCATGAAGAGCTGCTCCCAATCATAACCCTTAGTTAGGAAAACAAGAAACAACATCGACCAAAAAGTCATGATTTAGAATTTGAGATCAAAACACCTATCCACATGTTGAATTTTTCTTTAAATTAAGAAAAAAAATATACCAGAATGAAACATTTGTTGGGGGGGGGGGGGGGCTAAACAACATTCAGCAAAAATAATCAATGAATTTATAATTACAATTTACCACATAAGAGTAAATAGATCAAGGAAAACAAAGCATGTAGCAAACGTATTCCACAGATCATCATCCCGTTGACATAAACATAAACAAACAAACAAACACAGATACACAGGAAACAAGTTCAGGAACCTAACCCTTTTATTTCTCGCAATTCTCAATCTCTTTATAGCTCCAAATTGTCCAAAATAACCTACACACAACAAGCTATTATAATAAACACATAGTCCTGTTAAATATTCCATAATTTGAAAAACCGAAAAAGAAAAAGAAAAAAAAAACCATGTTGTACCTTGCATCTCCTTCTCATAGAACCCATGTGGAATCCGACCAACATACAAAACAGTTGCAGTATTCTCCAGAAGTTTCTGTTCAGGAAGTTTGCGAGCAGGACCACCTTCCAAGGGCTTCAGCAAAATTGAGAAAGAAAATTAAGCAAATAAAAACACACTATTGATCACAGATAGAGAATTTGAGAGACAGAGCACACGTTTTACCAACATTCACATACCAGAAAATCAGCACCCTCCGTTTTGTTGCTCGAAACAGATCCAGTAGCGGTAGCCCTTTTCAAATTCTTCTTCATAGCTTTCTTTGCCTTGGTCCCCATCTCAAAAAGAATTTTTTTTTCACAATTTCACACACTCCTCAAAGAGTTTGAAGTTGAATTTGTGCTAAGTACGAGTGATAGGTGGTGAGTGTGAAGAAATAAGGAAAACTGCAACTCTGCAAACCCTAAAACGGTGTCGGGAGAAGACCAAAGCGGAAGAGGTCTCACAGTGAAGTTTAAACGCATCGTTGCGTTGGTATTAATTTCTTTTATTTTTTTTCCCTTTTTCTTTTCCCTAAGGTGACCCGTCTAGGGGTGGAAATAGGCCAGACTGTCTAACAAGAGCCTATGATCTAATTTATTTTTGGCCTACTTCGGCCTAACCTATTAATCAAATAATGTAGGTTTATGCTTTTTTAAAAGCTAATTTAGCTAAATAAGCCTAAATCTAGACATTAAAAAAGTTTATTAGGCCTAAGTCTATTTATTTATTATAACAACATATAATTAAATTTTTATAATACTAATATGATTTAATAGTTATATATTAATATTATTTATTTATTTTATATACAATATAATAATTTTGTTAAAGGTTAGGTATATTTGAAACCAATGTTGTTAAAGTCGGACCGGATAGTGAACCGAAAAAGTTTTCGATTCAAGTTCAACCGGTTTAACTGTTTGGTCGAACCAGATGATGTCATAATTATATATTAAATATATATATATATATATATATATACATAACTCATAACACATATTACTAATAATAAAATACATAATAAAGTTTTGGGGTTTTAATTATCAAGTCTCATATCACTTTTAGTTAAGTAATTAAGTGATTGATAAATTAAAAAAATATTTAAAAAATTTATAATAAAAAAATGGCCGGTTCAACCCGGTTTAACCTGGTTCAACCTGGTTTTGACCGGTTCAACCCGGTCCAACCATGAATCCGGTTTTGGTATTGAACCATAACCGGATAAGGGTCTGGTTCACGGTCCTGATAATAGTGTTTGAAACATATAAAATTTAAGTTTGTTATCTTATTTAAAAACATTTGTGCAATATAGACATTTAAATTAGCTTTTAGGCTAGGTTAGACTTTTAAGTTTTCATAAAAAAGTTATGCCAGACTAAAAAAAAACCTATGATAGATAATAGGTCAGACTAAGGCCAATATTTTTTAAAACAGGTAAAATCTATTTAGGATAAAGTCTAACTTCCATTTTAAATTTGATTTCATGAATACGTATATTAAAAAATTATTAACAGAATTAATTATTATAATAAAAATTAATTTAAATATTATTTTTAAATAATATTATAATATAAAATTAAATGATAGTAAAAAAAATAATTAAGTCTAAATTTTGGATGAATTTATTTACACTAAATCATTTAAATTTACTTTTTACTTTTTTAAAATTTTTTAATATTAAAATTATATTTGCCACATCTTTCAAATAATAGGCTGTTCCAATTCCAAATATAATGTTTACACAAAAGCCCAAGGCACTAAATTAGGGTTGCATGTTGGTAAAGACCCAGGCCTTTTAAAAACAATGAAACATTTCTACCGAATAAGTTTGCACATGTATTGGCCCAATAAGTTTAAACGCATGTCATGTTGAACTTCAAGACAAAAAAAAAAATTGACCCAATCCTTGTGGAAAATATAAAGATAAAAAAAAGGAGAAATGTTGATGTTGAATTTTCATCTCAAATTGGAATCAAATATTCACAGAATAGAGTAAGCGGCGGTTACTCTATTTTCATTCCACCATCTTTATCTAAATGTATTTAGAATGTTAAAAGATAGACTTTAATTTGATTTGTAAATTAAATTGTGTTTGAAATGTTAAAAAATAAGAATTAATTTTATTTTAATTTTTTTTATTTAAGTTGTGTGTATTTAAAAATGAGTTTAATTTTGATCCACTTTTAGTGTAAAGTTTTTTTACATTATCATCCAATGATATTTTAACACATCATCAAAGAGTTATATTCCCTAGATAATTGTTATGATAGTCAAACTTCTTTAATAGTGTGTTAATACATGATTAGATGATAGTGTAAAAAAAATTACACTAAGAGTTGATCAAAATTAAATTCTTTAAAAATTTACTCAAATTTGGTTAGATTTGAGTACTTTAATTTAATTTTAAATATAATTATTTAGATTGATTATTTTACTCCTTAATAACTTTTTTATTTTATCTCACTAGCTTAATAATATCATTCACAATGATATAATATTAAAAAGTAAAATAAAATAAAATAATTTTTTTTAATAAATTCTAAATATAAGAATTGATTCTTAAATCAAATTTAATTTTTTTATAATGAATTTTAAACATAAAATTTAATTTTTAAATCAAATTAATTCAAATTAAATCATTTCTATTTTGAATTGATTCCAAACACCGCCTTCACTCTCATCAATTAATGTGTTTTCAACCTTCGTTTGCAAAAAAAAGAAGTGTTTTCAACCTTCTCATTCTCATCTCTACATATCACACACACTTAAGTTCACAATAACAAAAAATCAATGCAAAATCAACGAAACCATTATTCATGCCATTCTGTGAGGGTAGAGGGGCTTTCCACAATTCCTCATCTTGAAAACTTCCTTCCCATAGGCACCATTTCAGGAGATATGGTAATGGGCTAATAACGGCAAGAAAAGCCCCACAAAGTGCCTTTTTTTGTTATCTTCTATAGCCTAATCTCAAAAAGAAATTTCTTTTCACTCTTTCACACACTCCTCAAAAGAGTTTTGAAGTTGAATTGTGCTAAGTAAAAGTAATAGGTGGTGAAAAACGATAGCGGAAGCAACGTGGTCTCACATCAGTGAGGTTTAAACGCATCGTTGAGTTAGTAGCTAATTTTCTTTTTTCTTTTTCTTTTTGGGTAATCCTTTTATATCTTTTTATTTTTTTTAGACCTATATCCTTAATAATTAGTGGTCATGTATCTCATTTAATTAAAATATAAATATGAAAATAATTTTTTATATTTACATTTCAAATTAATGAAACACATAAAAAATATTAATTATTAAAAAATGACAATATACTTACACAAAAATAAAGTACCAAACAAAAGTCCTTCTTTTTGCTAAAGTTTCCCCATCTAAATTTTGATTTGATGAAGATGTATATTAAAAATTTAATTATTATTATAATAATATAATAACACAATTAAATGATAGTAAAAAATTTAATTAAATTGAAATTTTGGTTGAATTTATTTACACTAAATCATTTAAATTTACTTAAAAAATTTTAATATTAAAGTTATATTTGCCATCTTTCAAAGATTAGAATGTTCCAATTCCAAATGTAATGTTAAGAATTTCTCTCCCACTCTTTCTCCCGATATAATAGAAGTGAACTGTGTGAAAAAAAAAAACCAACAGTTTGCACAAAAGCGCAAAGCACTAAATTTGGGTTGCATGTTGGTATAGACCCAGGCCTTTTAAAAACAATGAAACGTTTCTACCGTATAGGTTTTTGCACATGTATTGGCCCAATAAGCTTGAACACATGTCATGTTGAACTTCATCACCATAAACAAAAAACATCGACCCAGTCCTTGTGGAAAATATAAAAAGATATAAAAAAAAAATGGAGGAGTGAAGATGTTGCATTTTCATCTCAATTTGGAATTAAATATTCACAAAGAATAGAACGAAAGTGGTGGTTACTCTATTTTCATTCCACCATCTTTGTTTTGTAACTCTGATCAATTAAAGTGTTTTCAACCTTCGTTTGCAAAAGAAAAAAAGTGTTTTCAACTTTCTCATTCTCATCTCTGTATATCACACACACCTAAGTTCACCAAAAGAACCAAAAAAAAAAAAAACCACTGCAAAATCAACGAAACCATTATTCATGCCATTCTGTGAGGGTAGAGGGGCTTTCCACAGTTTGTCATCTTGAAAGCTTCCTTCCCAAAGGCATCATTTCAGGATATGGTAATGGGCTAATAACGGCGATGAAAAGCCCCACAAAGTGCATTTTTTTGTTATCATCTATAGCCTAATCTCAGCCAGACCTATTATAATATAACATCATATTACAAATTTGATATGCTAGAAGTTGTTTCAATGTTCCTACATTATTTCATAGAAAAATGCACACAAATAATGAAAACTCTTTCTATCAATAACAGTGCTACAAACAAAGCAACAGTAATTCTCATGTCTTATGCGTGTAAACCCCATATATTTAGTTGTCCTTTGAGTCATAGATAAATGCGTACAATATTATAGGAAACTACTTCAATGCCCGTATTTGGCCCTAACTTCACCCATTGCTTGTATTCCAAACACCCAGTGTGCAAAATATTAACCTGCATGTCAATCTAAAGGTTTTAAAACGTACGTGTATCAAATAAAACTTGTTTTGATGCAGGGAAAGGTGGGTAGGACAGCAAACAAGGCTAAGTGGTTTTCAGACAGAATGCGAGATTGTGGGAATAATTATTGAGCTAATGAATCCATAACCAATAGTTCAATTGAATGTGCTGTTAGAAAAACATTTGGATGATTATGGTTGGTAGTGAAGTTCAATAATATAAGGCATCCTGAGGGTCTTTCTAGTGGGTACTTTGATATATGAAAGTTTTCTACTTCTCAGTTGACAAACTTTGTACTATGTTTTAATTTACGATGCTTTATCCTAAGCATCCAAGTTTCTGGTAATCTGTTATTTATTTGTCTTGTCCTTTTGAAGACGCAAATGTTGGCGTGGAGGAGAGGAATTGGTTTGGTGGACATTTTTTGCAGTTTTAGTTGTCTGGAGGACTTTGACGACAGAAACTTTCTTTGAATTAGCTGAGGATTGATGTAAATTTTTCAACAGCCAAACAGAACAATTATGAGCAGAATTATATTTATGAAGCGAAAACTACTCCCAAAATGATTTTAAAATCAAATTTCAAACGCAATTTAGCATAATAATCCAATCTGTGGTTGAAGTCTACAGTAGAAATTTGCCGCCACAGCTAACAGAAATTGAGTCATAAATTTTCTGCAATCATCAATGGGTATGACACATTGAAAGCGCCATAATCACTAAAAAATGCAAAAAATTTGAAGGATATCCAAGGGAAGGAAGGAACAGATATAGAAATCTGTGTCACCCACTGATACACGCCTAAGCTAGTGTTTAGCCTACTCCCCATCATTATTTGACTAGAGAGCTGGAGAAGCAAAGAGAAGAAAAATAATAGAAAGAATGGATATGTTCTTAAATTAAAAATAAAAAAGGAGACTATATACTAAAACAACGACAGAGATAAGTTTCTAGATACTGTCACTTGAAAAACTATGCTGATAACGTGTGGTGGTATTCTAGGGGTGACACAAAAGTCAAGGTAATCACTAATCAATAGTATTATAAGTACAGCCAAAAAATAGTATTATGAGTAAACATAACCAAATCAGATTATGGGATTAATAATGTGAACAGAAGAAGAATATCTTTAAGCCTTTTACATAATTAAGAAATCTTTTGAGTCCACTGGTCCTAAAAGCTACCGTTTCAGACGGAGCAAAGAAGTGACACAGGGCTTGTATTTGGTGTCATTGCTTTATTCTTTTTCTCTTTGGTCCTTAACAAATATAAATCTGGGGTTAGGGTAGGTGGAACCTTGAAGGTTGCAATAGAATAGAAGAGTGCCTCAAACTCAGCGATTATGCTTGTATCGCTTTCAGCCTACTGCTTCTGCTGTTGTCATTGATTACAATAATCTGTATTGACAGGAACATAAGCATTATGGAAGAAAACATTAGCATTACACCATAGTCTTTATCTGAAGAGTCTCTTCTTTTAATGCATATAATTATCACCATCTGGGTCTGTGGGATTAGTTTAAATACCTGTCAATATTGGCCTGCAAGTTTTATTAGAAAAGTTATATTAGTTATTACTTGTTACTAGTGATGAAAAGCTTTTTGAAAATGTTCTGTTTCAGTTGCCATGTGGTCCAGGAACATTGGAGACAACGGGAGTAATATGAGGCTTATGAGTGATGGGTAGTGATGGTTGTGGCTTATCCGCGTATAAACATTTTCTTATGCTTTTGCTTATTCCATTCTGACCATCAATATCTTATTGGTTCCAAACAAACAGCTAGTTTATTATATTTGCTGTTAGATTTCTGTAGCTATCAGTAATGGAAACAGCCCTGTCCGTTTGCTAGATGTTAGGAAAACATTAGGCACAAACTCTTCCCTTTCTTTAAATCTTTGAAGAGGATAATAAAAACTATTGCTACAACTAATATTTTATACCAAGGAGGATGCCATGCTGACAATAACACTGGTGGTGTATTGCGCTGATGAAAAGTGGCACCACACTGACATATACAAAAATACTAATATAAATGTTTTGGTTGGCAGGGAAGAATAAGAAAAAGAATAACCAAATAAACCAATAGTATTAAGTTACTCTGTGGAACTGGTGCAATGTAGTGCTGAAACATGGCACCACATTGATTATATAAAAATGCATGCCTTCTAGAAAGTTTTGATTAACAAAAACAAAATCCCCCAAGTAGCTCAAGAACCTAAACAAAAATGTAAAAAGGCTATTTATTGATCATGAATACTTGAGGCATGCCACAATATTCTATCCAAAAACTCAAGCCATACCCGATTGTGATTGGGTCAAACAAATCATACAAAACTCATACAAAATAAGTGTCATATATCATATGATCACTAACTAAATTTAAGTGTGAAGAATCTTTATGAGACAAATATTTCATTTGTTGATATAGTTGAATTTGCATGATTCCATAAACCTAGCACCCTGGGAGAGTGGATCAGTATTAAGGGTGGGTTCCCCCTCTGCTCGAGTTTTCAAGTACAAAATCCTTCTTTTTCTCCAATAATAATTGCTTCATGTCAGGAAGGCCCATTATTGAAGAAACCAAACCTTGTTTTTGAAAGGTTGCAAGGCAATTGGGTATGTTGATTGAAGGTAATGGGCCCGACAAAGGTAGGAAGGGAAATATGCTCACGTGTGGTTGGGGTTGATAAAGAACTAAAGAAGGGAGTCAAGGGTCAAGAAGACGTGTGTGTATGTGTGTGTAATGTGTCGCATCAAGGGTGGCCACGTGTGTGAGGTGACACCTGAAAATGTGGCTCCGCAACCACCGTCGCCTTCGAATGTGATTCCACGTGAATTTTGGGCCAATCGTGGCCGCCACCGCCCTCTATTTGCGGGGGCGCACTATCACTCACGCATCACTGCTCTACTCTACTTCTCTTCTTGGCTGCCTTTGTGTGAACTTTAAACAAAATTATTTTATAATATAATTATTTTTTGTAGAATTTTATGAAAAATAAAATTTATTTTATGTTTGAATATAATTATTAAAAAAATTATTTTCTCTCTCAGCACAAGTTTTTTGAAAATAAATTTTTTTTTTAACTTTAACTTATTTTAAAAAATTTATCCAAATAGTTATTTATTATGTTAAAATCATTTTTTATTAATAAGTAATTTTTTTAAAAAAAGACTTACCAAAACACACTCATTACTTTGCTAGCCTTAACTGATTTAGAGTGTGTTTTTATAAGTTTTTTTTAATTGAAAAAAGTGCTTTTGTTAATAAAAAAAAAGCACCTCTAACATAATAAATGATTGTTTGGATAAGTTTCTTGAAAAAAGTTAAAGTTAAAAAAAAAGTTGTTTTTGTGCTCTTTTTTTAAGCCACATTTTTGGAGTTTCTGAAAAAGAAAAAAAACTTCATGCAATAGATGAGAAAGAAAATAAAAAAAAAGAAAGTTTTTCAATAATTATATCTAAACACAAAATAATTTTTACTTTTTATAAAAGTTTTTTTTTAAAAAAAGTTATATCATAAAAGCACTTTTTAAAAAAGCTTATACAAACGCACTTTTAATATACAGAATTATTATTGATTTAGAAATAAGTTCAATAATGTAAAGATAGTTACAAATTTTGGGTATATAAAAATTTATTTATATTGCTCAAGTTATACATAAAACTAATAAGTTGCCCTTTGAAAGGGAACGGAGATCAGGCCTTTTAATTTGAATTGAAATGCTTTGAGTTGTAGGGTGTAAAGTGTTGTAATAAGTAACTCCAAACTTTGGTAGAGTTGTTTCAAATAGCGTATATCTCAATTAGTTTACCTCTTCAGCCTAATTAAAGAAATTCATTTGCCACTCACGCAATGGCCCAAGTGGCACATGGATGGCTAAATCATTATTATTCTCTCTAATTTCAACTTTGGCCAGGGTAGTTTTGCTACCGACACTCATCTCCCCATCTCCACCCTATGTAATGTCAAAAAAAAAAAAAAATCACATCTGGATTAAGCTCTTCGTTTGATTCCAAAAAATTTACTTTGACGTTTTATAAAATTTGGGTTAGAGTAACATAAAATTAGTGATATCAATATCATTGATTATTTTAATTAATTTAAGTGTAATTAATCAATCACTAACCTATTTTACTTGTTGAAAATAAGTGATTTACTTAATTAAAATATTTACTTAAATTAACTATTTATTAATTGAATTAATAACGTCTACTTTATGTTAACGTACTTATAATACTAACTGGTGAAAATATGCTCAAATTTGATTACTCATACATAATTTTGGGCGAAGTATACAAGATGGTATGAATGCAATTTGTTTTATCAATATATCTTAATAATAGTAGTTACCTAAAACTTGAACTTACGATTATGACTAATTATGTATCGCATGTTTAATTGCTATCACCAAAACTGACTCCTTCTAAGTCTAAGATATAATATCGGTGAGATGAGATTTGATCTTGCTTGCGCTTCATTCTTGTATTATGTTAGGTACCATTATCATGCACTTCCTAATTTTAAATAGTATCTTACGGTGAATATATGACAAGTAACGCTCATCACATGGAGTGAATACAAAAGATCTCTTTTAAATATAATTAAGGCCTAGAATGTGATTAAGTTAGACTATATCGTTGGTTAATATCCACCTCTCTCTCTCTCTCTCTCTCTCTCTCTCTCTCACACACACACACACACATAGATACACGAGGGTTACCATCAAGTTTCAATTCTATCAATCATCTTGTGGTTAATTATTGTTGTGACTTTCATTTCATGTCCTATCAGCCATCGTTTAGTTTACATCATACTTGGCTTAGTTTAAATCATCGAGCTAATTGTAGTTATAATTGCTGGCCATCTTTATCATTGTTGGCTACATGGTCAGCAGAATAAAGTAGGGTTCACTGTTTATCGATATGAAGCCTTTTGCTTTTCTATAGTTATTCATGCATTTTCTGAGTCTCTTTCTAATCCGTTGTTTCAGGGTTTGCTTTTCTGAGACTCTAACGTAAATAGCTTGAAAGTCCGTCGGCTGGTCCCGAGTTGCTTCTTTCTTTTACCCCCAAAAAGAAAAAAGGAAAAGGAAAAGAGACAGAAAAGAAAATGCTGACATCAAAGATGCTTTACTTTTTGTTTGTTAAAAATTAACTTAGAATGTTCAGTAAGTAAGAAGAAATATTGCCTCGATAACATATTTTATGAATTACTAGCATATTGACGGAGCCTACGTGCTCTGTCAATTTATATTTTTTTATTTATTTTTGAATAAGATAAAAAGTAAATAAAGAATGTTTGAAATTAATTATAACTATAAGATAAGAATTTAAAGAGTGTTTATAAAGCGTAAAGTTGAAGAGTGTTTGTTGGGTAAATAGTTGAAAATATTTATAGATAATTATAACTATTAAATAAGAGTATTTATAATTTAATTATTTTATATTTGTATTTAATAAATAATAATAACATTTGGATACTAACAAAGTTGGATACCAAAATGGAGAATCCCATATATATAGTATAGATTTAGGAAGTAAAACAAAAACAAATCAAAGGTAGTTAATTTTCCCCCCTAAGGAAACTGATATTTACACTATACTCATCTTTTCTCATAATTAAATATACAAAATTACACCTCCTTTTACATTAATTTTTCTTATTAAAATTTACTTCATTATATTATTTAAATTGAGGATTGAAATATATATATATATATATATATATATATATATATATATAAGACTTTTAATGTGTAACCATATTTATATTTTCTTTCTTCTCAATATTTTATATTTTACGTATCTTCAACGTGGAGAAGAATAAATTTCACTTTCTATGAGAAGAAGGGAGAACAAATGAGAGCCGTCTACTCTTTTATTTTGGAAAAACCTCACGTAAAAAAATTGGAATCAAATTGATGTTGATTATTAATTGCAAAATGTTGTCTAAACTAGTGGTCTCACCACACAAGCATTTATCCAATAACTGCAATGACGTTAGTGTATTCCTCTAGTAAAATTACCCATGCTGGGTATAACAACATATTTTTAATTTTTTCTCTTTGATAAAAAATTTCCAATTTCATACCTGTAATTAAGTGTTTTCATTCATTTCGATCCGTTGTATTTTCTTTAAACTTCCTTGATTTTCTGCCACCAAAACCCAAATGCAGTAAATTTGAAAGCTATCAGAGCTCCCAAATTGTGTTGCCAACTTGGTTAGTCGTTAATTATTCTATACCGTTTCTTTATTTGAGTTACTTTTGTACTTAACCTCAACTAGTCTTAGCTAAAACTGATTGAAGAGGGCAATTCTAATTAATTGTCAATTAAAATCAACTCTTATTATGAGTATGAGCATGGTTTCTTCACCTTTTTTTTTCTTTCTTTATACGATGTGAGATAAATCCTCATCCTATACTTAACTATTCTTATTAATTAATAGTATAATTTAATTTGTTTCAGATTACAAGAGATTTGACTACCTAGACCATGACACTTTTGAAATGTGCATGCATTCTCTTTAGAAGTAGATAAAGGTAAAGCATTATTATCTATCAGTCATCTTGTTGCCGGCTTATATATATCTCGTTATCAATACTTGCATTGAATTTTCTTTTTAGCGTGGAATTAATTGATATTTCCACCATATAGGGTTTTGGCAGAAAAATTAAGTTGCCTAATTACTACACTCTAAACCTATTAAGTTATGTATGTAGATTATGGTATAGTTGTAAGCAACTTGATTAATCTTATTTATTAATTCTTAGGTGAACTAAAGATCAAAACTCAAAAGGCAATGCAAATACCTTAGATTCTCCCTTCTTATGGAACTCCAACCCACGTTATTGAAGGATAAAAAATTACACTGACAGATTGTAGTGCACAGCCGCATTATGTCTTCATAAAACACGTAAATGTGCAGTAGTGCACTGTTAAAACTTGATTTCATTTTCAACGTCAGAATAATACATCAGTGTAATAGATCGGGTAATTTTACATTTTTCATCTAAAGTTAAAACTGTCTCTTCATAACAATTCTGAATATTATATCAAATCTTCCTTACAAGTAACCAAAGATTTATGATTAATATATAAAAATGAAATTTATAATACACTCCAATAATAACATATAACAAAAAATAAATAATGTAGCATACACTCTAAAAAAGTAAAGAGTATAATTTAGAAAAACAAAATCTACAAATGATGAAAAATTATCTGTTTGTTTTTACTAAAAATAAGTAAATAAAATTTTCAATAAAAAATACTCCGTGAAAAACATTTTCAGACTGTATATTTTTTAAAGAATTATTTTTAAACATTTTGTTCAAGAAAATGACTACCCCTTCATAAAAGGGATTATTATTTTTTTCCTCCATCAATGAATTGTGTACAGTTGGTAAACATAATGTTTCCTTTTAATTATTACACCAAGCATATTTTTTAAAAAAGTATTATTTTACTCTCCAAACACTAAAAAATGCAAAAATAAATAAATCGTAAAACAAACAAACCACGTAATGTAAGTAAACATTCATAAAATTCTCTCCTTTTCCTTCTTCCTTCCTTTTTCAAATTTATTTATTTATATGCTAATTTATTGAGTCTGTCTCTGGCCTTTCTTTTTTGGGCAAAAGCAACGTGTAACTTCAAGCTGATTGAACTAATTCGGATAAGGCCGGGTTAGTATCAGAAGAGACACCACTCATTCTTTTTTTCATTCAGTACGGGGTCAAAGACCCAAAGCAAAAAACAAGACTAGCTATTAACAGTTCTATCAAAGAAAACCCCAGTCATATCAGCTAGGAGGCGAGTGTGCAGGCAAGGAGGAGCCTGGTGATGCAGACACCTCACACCACCCATTCTGACGACCGTGGTTTCACTTGAGACTTGCCACATCATCTTTCACAACGAGATCACCACACGGCATAACAGAATTACCTCCACCCATTAAATACATAACGTAACGTATGCCACAACATGGTAATAATGTCACTGAAGCTTAAAATAGAGATTACTTTAATATTTATTTTTTACAATATTAAATTGTATAGATCATATTTAATAAATTTATAAATATTTATTTTAAAATTAATAATCAATAAATATTAAATTTAAATTTAAATTTAAATTATTATTAGTATAAATTTTATATTATTATTTAATAATATATTAACACATTATTAAAAATATTAGATTTTATAAATAATTTTTATGATATTTAATATTTTTTAATAATTTATCAATATAAAAGACAATGTAAAATTATTAACTAAATTAAAATTAAATCCATAAATATTTTACAATTCGCCAATAAAAATGCCATAACATCTCACATTAAATCATATATGAACGGTTGAGAATATTACTTTGGAAGTATATAAGTACTTTCACAAGTGAAGCAACCTTGGATGACAGCCTCACGTGGGTTGCTGTACGCTGATTGGTTTGTCTTGGTGAGGGTCCCACTTCCCTCCTTTTCTCGTGTACAGTTGTACCTTAACCCAGGAGAGGAGAAAGAGATGGAAAGAGACCTCGTTAGTCATTCCCCTATGCAGGTCAACTCTGACACGTGGTAACTATTCAGATAGGGACCCATGCAATCGATTTTTTTTTATTTATGAAATATAAGAATACTATATCACACAATTAAAAATATAACACGTAATACTGTAATTATGTATATTAATATATTAAATTAAAAATATTATATAATCAAATTTATATTAAATATAATAATTAAAAACTTAATAAAAATATTAATCACAAAATATCTAAGAATTTCTCCATGCAATCGGAACAGAAGCCCAATCATCCTTTATTTCCGGATTCTACGCTCATGGGGAACCGTGACTGCTACTCTATCAGAATTGGGTCCTACAGACATGCTCTTTCATTTCTTACGTGTACTTTGTCTCCCCCCTCCCACAGTGTTTTACTTACTATTTTGCGTTTACGTTCATTTATTTTTTGAAATTTTTTAAATCCTTTCGATAAACTCATTTAAAGAACAAAATTTAATATTAAATAATTTTACTTTTTTATTTAACCCTTAAATTATGGTATATTGTACAAAAAGATCGTTTCGAAATTTATTTAATTTTTAAATTATTAAATATTTATTAATTATTATTTATATTTAATAAATTTTTAAATATTTATTATAAAATTAAAAATTAATAATTCACTCTAAATACCACCCTCTTTAAAATATCAAACCAATTCTCTTGCGCAAAATTTTCCTACGAAATAGTTGCAAATGGCTCACTTTTTTTTGTTTTATCTCGACCAAATATCAACACGCGATACAATCATACAAACGGTTACTAGCCAGATACATTCATAAGCTGTTATACGAAATGCCTTCGTGTCAATTAGCATTTTACTTCATATTTTATTAGGCTAATTGTTTAAGAGAATTTAATATTGCTTATTTTTATTTTATTTTTTATATTATTATTTAATCACATATTATTATATTATAAAAATATATTTATTTTATAATTAATTATTATTATAATCAAAATATTTTAATAATATAATAATATATAAATAGATGATAATGTAAAATAATAAAAAATTAAAATTAAATCATTTATATTTTAATGTCCCAAACAAATGAGATAAGCTAATTAAGTAATTTTTTTGTTTAATTTTAATTTATTGTAAATGTAAAATTTTTATACTATTACTTAAATTATATGTTAATAAATTATTAAAAAAGTTTAATTTCTTAAATAATTATAAAATTAAATTTTTTTAATAATATGATAAATATATAATTGACTGAGAATATAAAAATTTATTATATTAACAATAAAGTAAAATTATCTATTTATTTTTGAGAGGCATATTAAGCTTGCAGAAGTCGGCTAGACAAGAATACCTAGCATCCTAGCTATGTACTCAGGGTTCGTTTGGGCAAGATTTTGAAAAAGAAAAAAAAAGACTTTTTGTATAAGATCTCTTTTAAGTAGAGAGTTTTTTTTTTAAAAAAAATATTTTATACTTGTATACAATATTTAAAAAATATTTTTAAGTAATAAAATAATTTCTAAGTTTCTTTCGATAAAAAAAATGGAATGAATTTTTTTTATAATAAAATTATTAAAAAGGACATTCTAAAACACCTTTTCAACTATTTGGATAAAAAAGTAATTTTTTAAAATTAAAAAATTTAAGAATTTTAAAAATAAAAATGATGTTTTATTCTATCATAGAAATATTATGCTAAAATAGAAAATAAATATAATGTATTAATGAAAAAAAATTTAAAATGATTTGGGGAAATTACGCATGTGCTCATCTGAGTTTGAATCAGTTCTATTTTAATTGTAATTGTTTTTTCTTTTTAGAAAATAATACATCTAGACCCCTTGAAACTTTGATTAATTCGTAAATAACTATCATAAATTATAAAAATTTTTAATTTAACCTATAAACTATATTAATTATCACATTAGATCATTCAATCCGTTAAGTCGTTAACAAAATAAAAGTGCATTTAAACTACTTAAATTTTGCTAATTTGTAAACAATTATCATAAATTATAAAATTTATTAATTTAATTCATAAATTATATCAATTATTGTAATAGGTCATCCATCTATCTCGAATTCTAACCCTTCATTTTAATTTCTTTTTATTCATTTTATAGTTTATAATGACTGTTTGTAAATGAGTTTAAGTTTGAGGGAAACATGAATGTATTTTTTCTTTTTATTATGTGATGTATATTTAATGTAAATTTTGATTAAAATAACTTTTAATTGTAAATTTTAATTATTAAGAGATTGGATTATAAAATTTAATATAAAATAAAATTTAAAAATAATGAAAAGTAAAAATAAAATATTATATTTTCACTTATTCAATACTTGTTTACGTGACAAAAAAATACATCATTTATCTATTATAATTTTAATCATTTATTTTATTTTATAAAATTTTCTCTATACCTAATTAGTTAATTTTTAAAAATTAAAAATATATATAATATTATTAAAAAATTCCTTATTTGACCATGTCATTTGTTATGGGATTTATTTAATTTAATTTTTTTAAATTATTATTTTTTTATTTTGAATAATTATTAAATAATAATTATGAATAAAAATTAAGATGAAGAGTTAAGATTGTAGACAGATGGAGATAAGATCATGTTGTGTCACTCTTCCTTAGCATCTTAATGAGCGGATGAAAAAATCTATTACAATAATTGATATAGTTTGAGAATTACATTGAAATTTTTTATAGTTTATGATGATTGTATACTAATTGACAAATTTTAAAGAGTTTGGATACTATTTCATTTCGTTAACAACTTAACGGATAGTGGATAGAAATACTTATTGTGATAATTGATATAATTTATTAATTAAATTAAAAAGATTTTATAGTTCATGGTAATTATTTTCAAATAAAAAAAGGTTTATGGGATGTTGATACACTTTTCCCTATTTTTTATGATAGAAACTATTTGTAAACTACTTATTTTATATAAATAGAATTTTTTTATGATTATATATATATATATATTATCGACAACTTTTTAAAACACTACATTATATTTTTATCAATTGTATAATATTAATAAAAATGAATTATTCACGAATTTATATTTTTTTTATAAAATTTAATAATTAAATCAGGTCATCTCTTGCATGTAAGTGATGTAACAATAAGCGATGGAAAATGATAATTGGAGAGATCGAAGAAAGTCTTGTCTTGTTGGTGCAGATTGCAGACACCAAAGAAGTTAAAATGCTATTAGAGAAAGCTGGGAAGATGCAAAGGGAGAGAGAAGCACCTGTTGTTTGAGGCTCGTGGCTTAACAGGTAGGCGATGAATATATATATATATATATATATATTTCATTATTATTGTTTGCCAATAAATTTCATTATTCTCACTCTATGTAATGCCTTAAAAAATTCATGGACATATATTAACCAAAATAATACGAAACATTACGAGTACGCGTATGTACGAGTCAAATGCCATAATTTTCAAATAAGGCAATGTCGTAGTGGTGTCCGTGTAGTATGTATGTGTGGAATCAAAGAGCAGAGTTATCTCTCAACATGCATAAGAAATCCAAGGCACCACTAATGGACGGACACATACGCCAAAAGAATTACGATGTTTATCTTCAATGGCATGATATTAGACTATATAATTGGATCAGTTTAAACAAGTCTCTGCTTCTTACAATTGGATTTTTACAAGATTGAAGCTAGTAGCAAAATGTTCTTCGAGAGTATAGGATTCTCCGTTCAAATTACACCAAATCTCGAACTGTTTGATTTCAGAGTGTATTTTAGTCAAATTATTTTACTTACTCTTTAACCTATTATCCTCTTTCCCATAACATACATCTACATATAAAGTAAGAGTATTACAAGGGGTCTTGTTCGCATCTGAATATTTTTTTTATTTACTATTATTTGAGGAAAACTCTTTAACTTCTTTTACGTTGAAAAAGATTGTTGATGATGAAGTATATGTAGTTATATGAATGGCATTGGCATCCTTTATGGTTAACAACAAATTGGAGCCATTTCAACATCACACTAAAAGCTAGTACTTGGAAATCACTTAGACACATGCTAATTGCCGACTGAGTTCAATTATTACAAAATATTCCAAAGCATCAACTCGTCAAATCTTATTAGCTAGGCGCCCAATACATAATTTCATAATTTAATTTAGGAAAATTTATGCTAACTTTCCCTGAAGTATAATTAAATGATAGGAATTTTTCTTCATTTGAAATAAAACTAAGGCTCTTATTATCATATTATATCACTTTTTATTATAGTTTTATTAAATAATTACTATATTATAATATTCTTCCGTGCTTAGTCGTATAAAAATATTATTTTATTTTATTTTTAATCTATACAAATATTTAAACAGATAAAATTTAAGTAACATCAAGTATATTTTTTTAATAAATTATAACTTTTTCACTTGACCGTTTAAGCGCCACAAATAAATTTGAACAAATGTTAAACAGTGTTTAATAGCAAAAGAAGATTTAGTAATTGACATTAAACAATAAAAAATCCTACTATAATATTTAAAATTAAAAGAAAGATTCATGATACGTTGGACTACATTAATAAGGGAGGTGAATTTACCTTTTTAAATTGTCTTAGAATGCACATAGCTATACAACCAATTTGCATCGGTTCGAATAGAAAAAGTTTGATTACCTTAAACATTTTATTTTCGATTTGATCAACGGTATATTTAAAGAAAACATAATAGGAGGAGTCTCTTTTCACACATTTGACATACTCGTAAAATTAATTTTTTATTTTTTAGACAAAAAGATACCATAATTTATAGCCAAAATAATACACATAGCCACATAAAGAACATTAGGGAAATTGGAAAGGATGAAGAGGACAAACACATGAAGTATTTGTTGCTTACACAAATACATCAACACAAACCAAAATGCATACGAACCTTATCTTCTTTACTACTGCTCATGGTTTTAATGCTTTATCGGTCTAAGCGGAACACAATTTGTCTCTGATCTTTTTTTTGTCTCTTTCTTTTGGGTTTGTCTGGAGGGCTACATGATTTTGTCTGACATACCCTTGAAGGTCTGAAGACGTGTTTATATTACCTTTTGATAACAAAAACTGTTCTTGTTTCTTTTCACAGAATATAGCAAAACAGGGAACATCACTCTGATTCCTCTGTTTCTCCCTTATCTCCTCTTACCCACGCCAATCCAAAAATTTATTGGCATTGACTCTGCGATTTCCCGGCGAGTTTTATGGTCTTCTGAGATGGGTTGGCCCTTGGTGGGTGCAGAGTGGGACACATTCAGATCATATACAGCAGGGATTATCATAGAATTGGTTTTATTATGTGCTTCCACTGCCTGCAGTTAGCAACTTAGAATTTCGTCAAAAGCACACAAATCCTTTTGTTTGGTTTTGGAATTGCTAGAGAAAGAATGCTTGGATTTTGAACAGAAGCTCCCTGTTCATTTAATACCCACACATGGTTTTAGTTCCTTGATTTAGAGACAGAATCTGACACGAGAACTATTTGTTAAAGAGACCCCAAGAGAGAGAGAGAGGGGGAATTTGGACTCGTTCCTTGTCATCACCAGGACAAAGGAGCTTATCAACAATTTTAATGCAATATTTATCTCTTTTTCTCTCTCTCTCCCACTAAGTTGAATTATGGATAAAAATCCTAGCAGACAAGTCTTAATCAAATGGCAAAATTTGTTTGGAGAATGGCCTGTTCATCAGGCAAAGCACCAAGTGAAACAGGTTAATTTTGCATATTTTTTTCAATAATTTATTTCATTGTGATTGGTTAGCTGGACTTAAATAGTGGGATGGGGGCAAAAGTTGGCATGCTTTTCCCTGAAAACTATAGAAAAAGTTCAGAAGTGAGGGCTTTCTCGTTTCCGTTAAAGGAAATAAACCCATGATACTTCAGTGGGCAACTGGGCATGCATGATTGCTGGCTACAATTATGAAACCAATTCCAACCGAACGTTATGATGATATTGCTCGAAAGGTAAAAGGAGGAAAAATAAAAGCTATTTAACTGGATAAAAAGAAAGACAAGCTTTCTTTGAAACGGGAATTGCTTTTTACAATAGCCAAGTTCAGGGTCACTATGCAAGTTAAAGCAGCAACTAAAAATTGGGAAGAAAAGGGACTAAAGAAGTCTTTAAACATAGATTTAACCTAAAAAGAGTAATTAACTTTTCCCTAAGATGTCCATAAAAACAGTTCATGTGAACCGCCATGAAAGGTACCAACCACATAATGTCCATCTTTAGATTCTTCAATTCTGATTGATCCACTGCTTGTGGCCTGGAGCCCATTTTGGACATTTAGGACTGAAATAGTTAGACGTTACCCTTGAGTTCAACAACTCCACAACAGGCGCAAACTTCACGCACCTTGGGGTCTTGTACTGGTTTATTGATGCACCTAAGCTAATGGCATAGTCCATAAGCTTGTCAAAGGTGCCCTGTTCCACAATCTTGAGCTCAAGGGGCCCAATTGATTTGTCTGAGACACGGCCTTGGCGGTACACGCTGTTGAGTGACTCCTCAATGGTTAAGCAGCAATCCTCATACACACAGGGAGGAATCGGAGTTGACCCATTGAGGGTGAGCTCCCAGTACAACACATAGTGCCCTGGGATTGTTGTAGTATCTGCATAGCTAGTGTACTCAGCCACATCTGCATCAAACGGCACCAAGTGGGTGACAGCATTCTTCATTGCGTTCTGAAGCTCAACTTCGTCTGTCTTATCAGAATCTATGCTCAGGACAACATTTTTTCTGCAAACGAAGTTGAATTGAGGGGCCTTGTTCTTGAATCCAGCCACCCTCAGCACATCACCCACTCTGTACCGATAAAGTCCTGAAATTTGTCACACCCATATTATTAACTAGTTAACCAAACTTCCAATTTTGTGTATTTAAAACCAGATTATATATATACATATATTCGCTATTCAGTAATTCAGATGAGCATGGACAAGAATCTCACCGGCATAAGTTGTAACGACAAGCTCATATTCTTGGCCAAGCTTGACATCAACAAGCTCCACCAATTCTTGCTGCTCTTTCTCATTGAGAGATCTGGGTGCGGGAAGAGAACCGGTGACCTCATTGCTTCTGTTAACTGGTAAGAATTCGAAGTAGCACATGGTAGGGATGAGGGTGTAAGACACATCGCTGGGTATGCAAAGGGGATTGAGATTGACTCCAAAGTAGCATTCACTGGAAGCATACATGGTGCAGACAAGTGGGAGGCTATTGCTATAGTAATCTAAAGTGGGAATGTACTGTGACATTGTCCCAGTCACAATAACATCCACATACTTGGTGTTGGGCCACAGCCTTGTGATAATCCCCTGCCAAGAACTCTTGCTACACTCGGCTTGGATAAAATCCGCAAGCTTTGGATCAGGTTTCAGGATCTTCATGACAGCCTCTCGCACGGAGGTGTCAGTGATCAGGGGGTTGATGGTTCCTGTTCTGATATCATTGCAAAGAAGGCCCCAGTGTTTCTCAAGGAAGCGAATGGCACGAATGAAGCCAGAGGCGAAGATAGCCCCCACCCGGAGCACCTCTTTGTTTTGGCAAAGACCACAAAGCAGTTGGGAATACATGCTTTGGTAGGAATCAGGACATAAGACAGTCTCATTTGGACTGGTGTAGTCTGTGTATGGGTCATAGGGTCTGTCTCTAAAATAGGAGCTCTTGTAATAGCTGGTGAGAACTGGGCGAGCCACAATCCCTCCAGGTGTTGTAGCCTCAGATTTTATGAACATTAAGTACATTCCTTTGCCTTTTTCTAGGTCAGCAAGAAACTGGCTCATTATAGGCATCAATAGGCTATACAGCAAACACCTTCTCTCAAGCTCCTCTTCAATTGTGGGCATCAGCTTTCTCTCACCCCCAGATGTCCCAGAGCTACAAAACCAAAACAAGCCCATTAATTTAGCCAAACCATATACACAATGGAAAACAAGAGAAAACGAAAACAACATAACATCATTTCATTCCAACAATAAAAAAAGACCAAAATAATAATAATCTTTTCTCCTAGACCAAAACTAAACAATATTTAAAAAAAAAAGTTTTTTCTTAAAATTACAGGCACCTAGTCAGAAACTCAGAAATGGGCTTTGAGGTCAGGATTGGAGAAGTGTCGCCATTGGCGATGCGGTTAACGTCAGGTTGAATATCCTCGTAGGTTATAACAGGCAAAAGTTTCTTGAAGGTCTCACGGTCTGTATGGCCATTGAGACCATGTCGCTGCAAGTACTCAACGTTTGCATTGCGGGAGAGAATTTCAGCGAGGACCTTCTTCTGGACTTCATCAGCGTTGGCAGTGACATCCTCTATGAACTCAAGAATTTTCTTGTTCTGCTCTGAGAGGTCATAGTCGTCTATGGTGGAGTCTCTGGGAGCCTCAGGCATGATGCTTTGTGCTGTGAAAGAGAAAGAAGTGTGTCTTGTGTTTTTGGAGGGAGAAAGAAGAACACAGAGAGCTTTGGAGTGTATGAGAGAAAGATAGGGAATACGACTATACGAGACTGTTACAAAGGAGGAGATGGTGTTTTGGGCGTGAGGTGAAAAGAATGAGAGAAAGTGGTATATATAGAAGAAGCACATGTCAAGCTGGGTTCGCTTGAGAGTAGGGACTACGAAGTAAATACACAGAAGAGTCGAGGGTGGAATTGGATATGTATCCAGTGTATCACTTTCGTTTTCCTTTTACATCTTTTTTTACTTAACACCACTTTTTACGTTATTTTTTTTTTTATGGGGATTGATTTTTGTACAAAATTTCATATAGAGCTCACCTTTATGATGTAAGAATAACAGAACTCTTTATATTATGCCAAAGCATACAACTTTCACTTATTGTCATGTTTGGAAGCTCCGGCCACAATGACAAAATCAAAGGAATCCCAAGAGGGCTTGGATTTGGCTTGTTAGAAAAATAGGGAGAAAGAAAAAGGAAAAAAGAGGGAAGAGTTCAAAAGATATCCACAATTTCACTTGGAAATGACCTAGCATACTATTTGAAGATGAATACCATCATACCATCACCACTTTTTCAAGATAGATAGAATGGCATCCATTAACTCAAAACAAAAAAGGCATGCAGATGCAGTCACTTTGAAATGCCTTGTTGTCATGGGAGCAAAGATCGAACAATGGAATAAGACAAACCTATATGACTATATCCCATTGTCTCATAGTGGATTAATTGCTCAATTCAAATTTAATTAATGCACGAAAATATCTAAAATCTCACAGAAAAGAAGGGGGAAAAAACAATATATGAGTTTAAATTTTGTTTCTTTTTATTTATTCTGTTTTTGGGGAGTGCTACAAAATGCAAATTGACGTACAAGGAAAACAGCAAAACCATTTTGGAAACCACCTTCTTGAGAGAAATTTTTAAGTATTATGAGAGTATATAATTTTTTAATCTAACGATATATATGATTATATAATAATATTACGTGATATATTTTTAATAAAGGGAAGTAGTACTGAGTACACACTGCAAGACATTACAGAGCCCACTGAATAAAATAATAATAAAATAAAATAACTAATTAACCGGTAAAATCCGGTAAACACGGTGTTAAGTAACACGCATGTCCCACAAAATACCGGCAGCCGTTTACTTAATTGGTTAGTTACTTGGGATTACCGGTAACAGAAAAAATAACGGCGTTCCTCGAATTGGCCGCGATATTGAGTCAAAATCGCGCGAGCATTTCAAATCAGAGACAGAGAGAGAAGGAAAAGATAGTGTATGAGTTGTGTACGGTAAATAATTGGGTTTTCTTGTTGAAGTATCCAAATGGGACCAGCCAGCTGGATGTCAAACTTGTTAGGTTGACACGTGTACCAATAGGAGTTTATCCTTTGCCAACCTTTTTTTTAATGAGGGATAATAATTCTTGAACAATTTTTTTATATTACTTTTTTTAAAATAATTTTTTATATTGGTGATTGTTTTTTACACAAAACTTACCTACTTGGTGAATTCTCAGTGTTATAATTGGACTTAGACCAATGCTTTTAAAAAAATAAAAAAATAATATATATATATATATATATATATATATATATATATACACACACTATACACCATCTATATCAGAGTCCGTATTGGCCATACATAACTAGTGTACCGTATAGAGGTGGAATGCCAATTAGAGTATATGAAGGTGTAATGTGTTTATCTATACTAGTTACAAAAAAGTAATTTATATATTTGCATAATGTAACCACATATTTATCTTGTATTTGTAAGTTTAATGCATATTTAAGCTTGATAATTTGCTTAAAATGACTTTTTTATTTTTGGATACGATTTATATACTATAGACCATCTATATCTGATGTGCAATTAAACTATTATTTTTCGTTGTAAAAATGACTCAGGCCTTATGCTTTGGTGGTCATATCTCACACCTTAATTCGAATCTTGTGGGTCAGAGTTAATTACCCCATACAATGTAGCAAAAGACAATTAAGACGCCATATTGTAAAATGTTTTTGGAAGGTGTGAAGTGGGGAAATAGTCACGATGATTAAATCTCATTCATTTTTATTAAGAAAGAAATAGTTAGGAGAAAACAGGCATCGAATAAGTGATCTTCTCGCTGTTAAAAAATCTAAATTGAAATTTGTGAATTATAATATGCACAATGACGCCACATAATTGTGTTTTACACAAATGTAAATATGTAGTTATGTATGCACATGCATGTGTACAATGCATATTGTATATGCATGAGTATATAGAGAGAGTTTAGCTAAAGGAGGAGAAATTTAGGAAGAGGATTTTGTTAAATGTGAGCTGTAAATTAATAGGGGTACGTATAGTTAACCTAACCGTGACTCAGTGTTGAGAAAATGGACTGTCAACTGAAATTTGCGCCTACATTTTTCGTACAATATGATGCTACTACGTAATCGGTGTCTCTGTCAGTATCCTAAACAAGGTTATTATTTGTTGTTGAATGACGATTTGAAAGATTAGTAGGAAAGTTAAATGAATGGAAGATGAATGTGAAGGCAAAATTGGCACTATTATCAAGCGAAAATTGTTTTAGAACTATCGCAATAAATAAAAACGGCTTCTTTGAAGACAGCTAGTTCTGACTAAGCACAACGTGGTGCTCTTTGTTTTTGTTTGCGTTACATTTATAGACTTTGTTTACGTGAAATAGTATGGTTTACCAAGGAAGTGCCGACAATTCGGTTGGGCTTCTGTTAAATGTTCTGGTTTTTAGCTCCATATTCAAACCAAAGTCAAAAATATTATTCATACGAAAAGTCCTACAATACTTGAATTCTCTGTATGTATATGTATTTTTAGCAAGTTTACTTAAATAAGCAACACTTAGTGGGTATGCCACTAACTAATGGTAATCACATTTTTCCCTAAAAAAGAGTTCATCCTAAATTCGATAACCCCACCATTTCTTGTGCGAGTCAATAATTCTTAGCAATTCCTTGACACACCCAAAAAACAAGAAAAAAAAAATACAGCAAAACGTATCTTCAAGACCTCACAATTAAGCAACTCCATTACTGATCGTACTTGACAAGTTAAAAGTTGAATATTAAACACGTAATGGGCGAATTTCTTCTCTAAAGTTAATTATAAACCTCCTATTATCACAAATAATAATTATAAGGCTTTGTTAACTAGTGCCCTAAATATATTATTTAAGGAACATTTAATACCATTCAATAAATTCTTTAAATTACTAAATAAAGAAAATATTAAATATTTTTAAATCATCAAGATATTAAATACTCTGCTTTTATATTTAATATTTTCTATGTTGATTCCTTAATAAGTATCATAAGCACACTTGTTAGCAAATGTAATAATAATAATAATAATAATAATAATAATAATAATAATAATAATAATAATAATAATAGCTAAGAGGATGTATACATTAATTATTCTTCTTCTTCAAAATTCAAATGACAGATATATGTTTGTATCACTGCATGCTTTGCCCATAATTTGGATTCCCAAGAATTGTAGAATAATCAGCATGATAATGACATAGAAGCAGATCGTATCTGATCTGGTCCTAAGAAAATACGAGGGGAACCATACACACATGTAGGTGATGGAGGATTGAGGAAGTAGCATATGAACACCATTTGTCCTGAAATTCTGTAGTCAACCACACCACAGTTTGTGTGCTACACGCACGCAGAATACATACTAGAAGTCGTCCTTGTACTCTAGTAGACAACATATTAATTGGACCATTTCTTGCTAATTTCTATGTGATGGTGAAGCATGCTCTTTTAGTCTTTCTTGCTGCAACAACCGTGTTTTGCCGTTTCCTCTTGAAAATCTAACCAAAAGATAGAGAAACAAAAACAATAATCATAACTTGAGTTCAACACATGCGCAACACAATAAATTGAGTCAATTTTGATAATTTCTTGTTCGAATAGATCTTGATCCTCTTCTTAATTACTGCACAAAACACATTTATCCCCAATTTCTTTCTGAATTAAAAAAGAAATTATATCCAATCCAGATTTTTATAATACTTCTAATTAGCTGAACTTTTTTTAATTAGAATACTATTCATCTTTTAAATTTTAGCATAGACTAATCAACACAGTAAACTAAACTAATAAAAAAACTAAATAAGAATAATATCTATTTAATAAATGATTTAATTTTGATCAACTCTAATTAGTAAAACTTTTTTATATTATCATCTAATAATATATTGTCAAATTATTAAAAGAGTTTGATTATTACAACAATTATCTAGAAAAAGTTTGACTTTTCTAATAATATACTAACACATTATTGGATGATAATAGAAAAAATTTTACATTAAAAATGAAATTTAAATTCATTAATAGAATATACTTATACTTGGGATGATGAACTTGGGAGTTCTTAAAGCAAGACTTCGGAGTTCCTTATTTAAAATAATCAATTCCTTCCAATATTCTTCCAGTGTGTCTCAGTACTGCAAAAAATTTCCAACAAAGCCAAAGGGCACTAAAACTAAATTAAAACATTAAAAAATTATTATGAACACTAAAAAATATAGAGTTTTGGTGTCAAAAATCCAATTTTGGAACTACTAAAAAGGGTCAATCAGGTAGAATGGAGAAGTCAATGTTTGGCTATCCTCGAGATATCTACAAGTCGCCACGTCATCATTCATCACCGAAAGTGTCCTATCTACTACTACTATTATTATTATTATTATTATTATTATTATTCTTATTCTTATTATTATATCTTAATCTCCCATACCTATCAAGAGGCACTGTCCTATGGGGCAGGGAAACACCCCTGCTGATGTCATCTCCACATCACCTCATTGCCCTCATCCCTATCGAAGGCCCTCTCAGGGATCGACACGTGTCGTAACAATCCTGCTTGGCCACTTGTCCACTCTTTTTTTTTCTTCATCTTCGCTGAAAGCGTCGCCACGTTTCCCACAACCAGTGGCTCTCAAAAGTCAAAAGTCAAACCTCGGACAAGTAATATGATCGACGGCTCCGATCTCAGCCAAAAAATATTAGAATAAGAAAACCAAACTGAAAAATTTTATGAAAATTGGGGTGGGACCCCACCTTGCCTTGGTGGGAGGAATAACTGTGGGGAGGCGGGTGCACCGAGGCAGCAGGTAGGCCCGCACCCAAGTGGGGTGCCTTGTGCTTGGCGATGGTGAGGGTTTTGGGGAATGACGTTTTTCAGTGACAGAATGTGAATGTGAATGTGAGTGTGAGAGTGTGCGTGTGTGGTTTGTATATGTAGGAGACAGAAACAGTAATGCAAATCTTTGACCGTTGACTTTTTATCAGAGATATTTATTTTTTTGAAAAAGGAAAATTTGCTACATTTTAATATGATGCATTAATTTAACATCTCGAGAAAAATTCTGAGATCTATAACATAGATTAAAGATAAATTAATATGAATGGAAATAAAAATGAGAAGACGTGTGATGTTTTTCTAATAGCCCAAAATGACCTGCTCCTCTCCACTGTGTGTTTCCCATTACCCAATTTGCCACTATTACTTTGTGTTGTTATCTATATTCTCTACACAGCCATTGCATATAATTGGACGTTTCAACTGCAGGAAGGGGAGAAACCATTCATTTATTTCCCCTATTGATCTTTCTTGCTAGGCAGCTGTTACTATCTAGGCTTCAAGTCATAAAAGTATAGGATTGAGTGCGGGGAAAGGATTTGTGGAGAGAGATCGAGAGTGACTTCTGAATTAGAAAGATGTCTCAGTCCAATTAAAATATATGCCATTCCAAGGAGTAAATAGGGTTGTATTATTTAGGAGATAAGTAGGCACATAATGGTTTTAGATAGGCTCTTGAAAGGTCTAGGGGATCAGTTTCTATCTTCATTCATTTGTGTTCGAAGGCTCATGTCTTCATGTATTCAAAACGTGCCATTATTGGTACTCAAATGGGAAGATATTAGGGGGAAAAAAGGCAATGGTATATATATCTAATAAGAGAAATGAGAACTAGTGAGAATAAGATGTTAGCCAGTTAATTAAGAGATAAGACCTTTGATTAGATAAAAACCATTACTAGTAAGATGGATTCATAAAGTCCAAGTTGACAGTGATGGCATGCTGCATGCAGAATGCCCTAATGCCAAAGTAAAAGCACAGTGCTCAATAGGACATAAACTTGTGTTGGCTGAGAACAAACTATCCTACTGGATATATAGTAAACTGCATTACTGCAGAATAATTTTATGCAGAAACTAGGGAAATTTTTATGAGTGAAAGAGTGGCAAGACTGGGAGTAACTAAAGTGAAAGAAATGAGTTCAGTACACATTTAACTTGGTAGAAGGAAATAGGTCACAACTCTCAAGTAAATTAAGAGATGAGTTATATAAATCCCTGTATATGTGTAATTTAGAGCTGTATATTTTAGATCTTTTTATCTTACGAGTTTTCATATAAGTGAAATTCCGTACCTTCTGCTGATGAGATGCTGCAGAAAGATATTAATTTAGTTTGGAGCATCAATGAGGGGGACAAAAATATTGCAGCATTTGTTTAATCACTGCAACATACTTTGATGGCACGATTGAGTAGGTGTGTATTAGAATTTTTTGCTCCTGCTTTACTGCTTATAAGCTCTGTGCTTATACATACATAGAAAGTCATATACACGAACATCATGTACAAAACCGTTTAGAACTACTCCTCTTCTCCTAGATCTGGGCTCGGTGTAATAGAAGTACTAGGATACGTGTTTTTCAGAATGTTCATACTACAACTTGTGGCTCGAGGAACTAAAAAGATGGGGAACAAATTGATTTTTACAATATAGTTACAGCCAAAATTCAGCATGTAGCACATTGGTAATGGTAATTGATAATTAAAGAGGTAAACATCTTTTTAAGGCATAGTTAACTTTATGCAACCTATTCTGTGGTCCCTAGTATCATGCATCCATTTGGGGGTAACAGGGAAGAAAATTGTCAGTGGCAGCACTAACATGGAGGGACAATTGAATGAATCCATAAGGGAAATCATCATCACCTCGTTAAGCTCGGATTTTGCCTAAAAATGTGACATTTGGATAAAATTTACCGTAATTAAATACATCTATCTGACTCAATGCTAATTGGTTATTAGAGATCCAGACGCACATCCATGTTAGTGCTGCAGAAGTAAATTGTAAAGCATTTGTTGACCACATCCACATGCACCTTTTTGCTTAGGATATAACATAGCATGGTCTAGGTAAAAGGTGATGCCTTTTTTTTTGTTTTGACAAATCAAAAGGGATTTGAAGATTGTAAATTTGATTACTGTCTGAGATAGAAAAGATCGTGGTTTTGAAATGGCATATTTTGCATTAAGCTTTGCCCACAGGCAGGAGGAGGAGAGCTCTTCTACAAATTCATGCAATGATGGTTTCAGGACCCCTGAACTGTTACCAGTTCAGCAGCCCCACCTTGTTGCTTTATTGCGTGAATCTTTTTATCTTCTTTCAGATGAAAAATTAATCAAGTGAAAAAATGATGGGAGTAAAATAAAATAAACTTTTGGAAGCAGGAAAAGTTTGGCCTTGTAAGCAACATGACACTTGAGGGCAATTTCTTCTATTACACAAGCCATAAACTATGCCTCAATCAAAAGTGGTCCTACTATGTGGTCCGTATTCTAAGTTACTTTACTCAAACATGGTGATTTGAGACTCTCAATGCAGGAAATTAGTCAAAAGAGTAACATTGCTATAACCCAACACAAAACCCTAGCACTCAAAATTATCTTTTTTCTGTTCACACAGTTTGTCATACGGCTAAAGTAGAAAACCCTGCTGTATAATAGTTAAATTCTAAAGGAAAACCAATGAAGGTTTAGTTTTTAGTGCATTGATGTTGAATGTGATTAGCTTAATGCAGTGAAACGATGAATGACCTGTTTGTACTTTAGTTACGTTTGAGGTAGGGAAAATTGATATTACACCACAATCCACAAGCGTGTTCTTCAATCAAATATCTGCACCACATTTTCTTGATTTATGTTGGTACAAGACAATATGTGGGGGTGACTTCAGAGCCAAAGAAGATCAGATAACCTGAGTTGTTTATTTTCTATTGCACTGTTCCTTTCTCTTATTCTATGGTGGAAACTTTCTCACCGACACACATAGTTAATCTCATTTGACCGACAACAAGATCATCATCATATGCTATATGCTGCAAGATGAATTTGATATCACTTTGTATATCTACGCAAAGGGGTCTGTACTATGCTTGTACCACCATCAGGACGTCTCCTTGCATGCTTCAATTTATATATATATATATATATATATATATATATATATATATATATAAAGTAGAAAAAAAAGGCAGAAAGTTAAGAAGAATAAAAAGAAAAACAGAAAAGTACTGAAAAAAGGAAAAGTTCACCTAGCTCAATGGTTGATTAGTATTATGATACCTTGTCCACCACTTCATGCAGCGAATAGATAACACAGTACACCATTACTACAAAAGTCAAATTTGCGGTCTAATTCTCATTCTTTCAATGAACTGTCAAAAACCCACTAACAGAAAGCATTTACAAGATTGCAAAAGCTATTCCTTGTGAACATTTTACTACTCTTTATCCCATGAGTTTGATCAGACTTCATGCACACCATTATTGGGAAGATAATAAAAGTCCTTATCAGAGAACATGTAGCCATTTGAAAAAACGTTTGCCAATAATTTTGTACTTTAAAAGATGTTCTTTTTCTCTTCCGTGCTTTTACTTTTTGCTGTCTCATATACCATCTTGCTTTCGCTTTCATGTTTACTCGTGTAATAAAGAGATGATAACGTTGTATTCATGGCTTGTTATCATGGAGCTTGCAAGGAGCCTTCATCCACTTACTGTTGAAGCCATCTTGTCGGTCAATTGTCCCTGGCATAAGGATTTTGTTCATGAATGCCTTTGCAGGTTAATTCATCTGCTGCTAGAAGAATCCAGATATAATTACCACTATTGGAAGCAGGAAGCCTTATGTATTGTTAACATGCAGATCACTTCACTAAGTCATACTTTTTGAAAATGATTCAAATCACGTTACTTACCCTTTCGCTTTCTTTCTTTCTTACGTTTTGCTCTTGTTAATTATCTGCACGGTTTTTGAGTGAAGATATACACGTAATATCACACTAAAATGACTGGTATGACAAGAAAAAACAATAAAATATATAAAAGAAAGATGTTCAAAGAAGAGATTCACTCCTTTTCTATTTTTCTTTCTCTAACCATTGACACATAAGTAAGTTATAAGAGGACCTAATTCAATTTATATATAAGGGAAAGAAAATAAGAAGAAAAAAAAGGGAAGAAGAAGACAAGGGAAGTGCTTATTAGTCTATGAAATTGCATAAAGTAATGACCTTCACGCCAAGGTAGATCTGCATTGAATACAATATAATACAGGATGATGTCTTGCTCAACAAAAACATATAGCAAATATGACAAAAACAGAGGATGTTACATGCTAACAATCTGCACAACAGTTTTTATTCATTAATTTTAAATTCAGATTATTAATCTTCACTTGACAAAAAGAAATGGAGAGAAAGAGAGAGAGAGAGCGAGCTAATGTAGCTACCTGAAAACATTCAGTTAATCCTAAGTTGAATTTAATGCAAGTTGCATCACAAGTATAGTATTCGATAATTCGAACAATGGTCAGTGAGAGTGAGACCAACCTCCGTAAAAGGTGAAATAAAATATAGAAAATCACTATTGTAAGAAAAGTTTGAGCAGACAGAATCTAATTGATTCAGCTTTCTAGAACTTGGTGTCAACTAATGGCATTGATCAAACATAATCCCTCCAAGCTTTTTGAGCCATCATTACCACTGAAAATTTTGTTAACGGAGGGCTTAGATTATAATCATTCTTGTCAGGTCTTTGAAGCATATTACACCATGATAAAGTGTGATTATATACATAATATAAAACAGAAATGCCAGCGGTTGATTAGTCACCATATTGCCTATGAAAACAACACCTTATTAAGCATCCTTCCCAATTAGGGAAATTTAGGTTAAGGGGCATTTAAGAAAATCATGATTGGTGCTTTCTCAAAGTTTCCTAAATTCTTTGATCCCTTGGGGTACCAATAAAGAAGAATCAGCCAAATTGGTGACTTGGATGAGGCCACAAATCACATGGCAGAACCCATAAAATGAGTTTGTCGGCTACTTTTCAGTGCCAGGATTGGAAGCCTAGTGATAACACTTTGTAAGCAAGGCACAAACAATTTGATTATGGTCTAGCATGTAGCAGAAGAGAAACATTAATCCAAAAGTTGAAATCATACATGACAAGATGGATCAAAAGAAACAATGTTATTAGCAAAGTATTAGTGAATATGGCTAGGTGGTTTTCTGCTTCCAAAGCAACGGTTTTTATTGCAAAGGACAAGCTTAGATTCCAAATAATTGTTATTTTTGGCTCCCCAATTAAAAGCAAATGTATTAAAGTGATTCAAACCATGAAGTTCATGTCCAATCCTAGAGTTAAACTGGCTTAGGTAAAACCTTTCAGCCCATCGTTTCGTGTCTCCCCATAGGTTAGCTCGTGGGACCTTGAAACGCGAATGTAGTTTCTCTCTTTTATATGATGATTGCAGTCATATGGAGTAGGGGCATGCTTTGCTCACTCCCATCTTTGTTGCTCTCTTTAAGCCTTTGACAATCGTTTTTGGGGGAAAGAATAGTGGCACAGAGATAAATATTGGGATAATAGAGAGAGATGTGAGAAAGAGGGTGGTTAAGACCATGTAAGGTGGGGAGCATATTCATATAGAAGTTGAAAATAAATTATGTCCCTAGGCTAGTAGGCTGCATAAGGGTGTTCCTTGCTTTAAATGGGATCAGGGATTGCCATATTTTCCAATATAAACAGTTCTAATCTAAGAGGGGGCTGTGGACCATCAATGTTTGGAAGAGATGCCGGTTTGTCTAGATAGTGCTGAGTAATGTGCAGATATAACACTGTTCTACAGAATTAAAATTTGACCTGTATTCAAATTTGTGAGGTTGTGTTGAAAATTAGGGGGTTGGAGAAGTTGGTCCCATTAGCCAATGCATCTAAAAAGAGAGAAGAGTGGTGTGTCTTGTCCCCCTACGATTGAGCCCCCATGAAGAGTGGAAAGGGAGTTGCATAATTATGTCTTGTTTAGACGTTGTTTGGCCCCCTCTATCTAAGTGGATGAACACAAGAACAGCTGAGTTTGCCCCACAGGCTCCTCTTAAATGAAATCATATTTTGGACTTCCTTCCATGATGGTAGGTATTGGTTACAAGTACCTAGACACTGTTCTGACTTGTGAGCTGCACCTCTGCCTTATGCCACATTTGCATTTAGTCATTATTTCTCTATGCACAAGTTGGGAAGAGGATAAAGCCCTGTGCTGAATTAAGAGTGTGAAGGGTATACAAATACGTGTCGCCATTTCCAGTTTCACAGTCTTGTCTACCTCTGCTCTGGAGGCCATGCTTCTTGAATGCCGAAAAGAATTGTCCACTCTATCAGAGTGACAACGATATTTAAACTTTAATACTAAAGGAATTTGGTCTCAGACCCTGAATATTTGATGTGGAACGCTTCAACTTTCAAGCTGATAGTTGTTGCAACAGAACAGCTTGTCAGTTCCTCTAAAACTACTTTCTATGATGGCATCCTTTGACTATAGCAATCTTTTAGAAAGTAAATAGGTTTTGAGAATTTCGGTAGTCATGAACTTTATTTTTGTGTCGATGCCTTTTGTGGCAAAGTGGGTATAAGACCGTTGCCTCTATTATCTGAAATAGTGTTTTTGTTTTTGTTTTTTGAGTGTGTTATCTGAAACAGTTCTTCACTTGGAAAATTAAGGGCCACATAGGATTTAGAATAATTCAGACACTTTAGAAGGCCAAGCGAAGTTCCAATTCTTTTGTATTAAAAAAAGAAATAACATGCTGTGAGATATAGACATATTACGAGATACCCATATGATACAATAGTGAATAGTCAAAGAAACACGTTTATGCATCAAATACGATCTGTGGGAGAAGACTTCACTGTTAAAACCTAATCTGCAACAAACTAGAAAAAGCTACAAAGACGGGGAAAAAAAAAAACTAAACCTCCCCCACTCCTCCTACATTCCCGTTTCCAAGCTAGGAAGTCATTTTCTTGTAGTAACCAAATGCATAGGGCTTCTTGCGATGGAAGAATTTGATGGGGAAGTGGAGAGACGAATAATTTTTTATTTTTAAATTAAGATAATTATAAAATATTTATAAAAATAAATAAGTAATAATTAAAAGATTACATGATAATTTTTAATTTTATTTTTTTCATTTAAAAATATTAAGAATGTTTATTTAAAATTAAAAGTTATCACTCTTCTTCATTTCGCTTCAAAGCTTTTTGTCCAAACATGCCCTTAAGAGAAGAGTTTGGAAAAAAAAGAGAGGAGAGGGATAATTTTTTATTTTTAAATTGAGAGTATTATAAATTATTTATAAAAATAAATAAGAAATAATCGAAAGATTACATGATAATTTATTATTTTATTCCTTTTATTTTAAAACATTCTCAAATAAATAAAATGTTTATGTAAAATAAAAAATAAGTTTAATTTTGATCCACTGTCAGTATAAAATTTCTTTACATTGTCATCCAATCATGTATTGTCATATTATTAAAGGTGTTTAACTATCACAAAAAATACCTAAGAATTTTTACTCTTCAAATGATGTGTCAACACATCATTAAATAATACTATAAAAAAAAATTACACTAATAGTATATCAAAATTAAATTCATGAAAAGTTTACATCTTCATTTCCTTTCCTCCAAACCCCTCTATCCAAACATACGCTAAGGAAAAATTCAAAAAGACCGTCCGAGTTAGGATGTTCATAGGCAAGTATACTCAAATACTGCAAAAAATAAAAATAAAAATAAAAAAATCTTCCATCCACGAGCATGAATCAATAACATTAGATATAAATGGGTGAAAAGCAACATCTATATGCATGCTTGATCATAGGCCTTGATTTTCTTAACAACCTTGGATGATTGATAATCATAAAGGTAAATAGAAACATCTGATGAGCCAGAGGCAAGATTCTTCCCATCAAAGCTGAAATTGCATTTAGTTGGGAACCAAGAGACCCCATGGCTCTCATACCGCTTATATTTGTTGAGCCTGAAAGGTGGGGAGGTAGTAAAGATTGCAATATAATTCCCATTTGGCTGGGCAACAAAAATCCAATCAAATGGGTGGCACCTTACATAGGGACAGGTATAAGCTTCGACATTAACCTGATTCAAAAGCATAATAAGCTAATTAAAATCTAAATTTACAAAGATTGCAAGCACATAGGGTCAAGAAATTCGGATCCTCTTCTTTTCCTTTAGAACATGACTGACAGTATCATGCTTTGACAGAAAAACACAAACTAATTTTGTACAGAATTAGTGGCCCCTGTACATGTAGAGGTGGGTCCCTAAACAAAAAAAGTGTTTGTTTTTACCTCCCAGAACAAGTAGAAAAGGAGGGATCCAAATCCTTCAAGATATTAACAAATGACTCATATTCTAAAATGCATATAATACCAAGAATGAAAGATTTTAAGCATCATATGCTACACAGATACCAATGCCATGAGAATCCCAGAGATTACATAGTCCAAAAAAATAAACCACTATAATGCCCATTGCCATTTTTTTCTCGTTATACAGTAAGGATATCTTCGGGCTAGCTTTCATGTCAACCGAGACTAAGTCCCTCCCTAAGTGATCTTAAGGGTACACCCCCACATTATCATTTGCAACTTATTATAATGTATCAGTTCAATATAATAATGCTACAGAGACAGATTGTTTGGGTAAAAAGATTAAAAGAAAATACAGGAAGTTATTTACCAAGCAAAATGGGAACATGAACTCAAGAAAGGAGCACCAACCTTGATAAATAGCGAGTATAACAGGAAACTTCATTCTTATTTTACAGAATTTCAAAATGAAGTTTTTCAAAAGTCTTTCTAGTGATGCACTCCTGTTTGCTCACTTGGAAACAAAGGATGGTCTATTATATGCAGCTGTATGATGCTGGTCATCCCTATTTCCGTTGGACCTCTGTTTAGTCTATTCATTCCAATGTTTCTTTTCTATGAACACATTCTTTGGCCAAAATTCAGACGGTTATTAAAGTAGAGAATTGTGAATAATGTAATATGGTTGTAGTAAGATGGTGTTTGTACAGGTAAAGTGGACAGAGAATTGGTAAGTTGCTTGTCACTGCATTGTCAGGTCACACATTTTATGGAGTATCATATTCTCCATTTCAGGCACACAGCGGGCAACGCCATCCGGAAGGAGCTCATCATGGTTTGTTTGAAAGGAATCTCTAGCAGTACAAAGAGATTTCAAATTTGAAGAGAAATTTCAGCCTGTAATATGCGGTGCATGTGGCTAGAGAAAATTATCATAGCTTTAATAGGAACGAAAGTCTTTGAAAGAGTTAAAAAATTATTCTATAAATTATTTGTTATTGGTGCAAAGCACAGTCACCTTTTACACACTCTTATCTTCTTTGAAACATGAGTTTTAGGCATTAATTTTCTTTTTGCTGAGGTTTAACTATCAGTATACATCCTTTGTACTACTACCCCCCTTCCCAAGGGATTTCTTTTTTCTTTACCGCATTTATATTATTACCCAACAGCTATCAATAAATCACCTCAATATTTAGCCAAAAGACAGGATCCCTCCAGGGAATACAAATTTTCATGGATAAAAAGTAGATAAACAGCTGCGGTAGATTAATCTGACTTATAGGAAATGCCAACGTAAAATTTTGTAGTTGCCTACAATATAAACATGGGTGTTTCACACCCTAGAACATGCAACTTCAGTAAAAGGCTTAACTAAATTACACTTCCAGAAGTGTGAACATGACGAATAAAAAGATGCATCAGTTAGAGTATAAGAGATTATGACTTTCTAGTCAGCAAAACTTGCAAGTTTCCTGGGTGATTTGAATGTAAAAATGTGTTGGTTATAAGTTGCCAATGCATTTATGTCGAACAGAATATTTCGAAGCCCACCAATTAAATTCACAAGGTGGTTGCTTAAAAGTACTTTCTGAGAACTAAAGTGCAGGGCGGCCAACAAGATTAAGATTAAGCATACTCATAAAAGAACCAGTCTAGACCTTATAGAAAAGAATAAAAGGGGGAGGGGAAGAGGAGGGACAAATTTGAACCCACAAGCCAATAATCTCAAATACCAAACAAAGCCTTAAAGACAGTAATCCTCATAACTAGCAGAGGGTACAAGCAGGAAGAACATCAGAGTCCGGAGGGCAGAATACTGTGTCTTCCCATGTTGAAGTTCAAATATTGGTTATTTCAATTGTGAGAATCACTGGTAAAAACTTGATATAATTTTTATTGCGAGATCATACTTTGAGACTTATTATTTTAGACCTCCTCAGAGTATCATACATGAACTAGGGTAATTCAAGTGGTCTCTTATTCATATCAAAGAGGAGAATAAATACTATCGATGACGTTCTTTGAAAGGATTATCACATAGATCCAAGACTCTTAATAAATATCTGAATATCTTTTCAACTACGAAATACAATTTTTATTTGATTAGCTGCGACTGCTCTACTAATTACTAAATATTATTTTTTCCATCAACTCCCTTCGGCCAATGTAGAACTTGTAAGGTAGGACTTTTACTAGGCTATTTACATCAATTCTATTCCCTCTAGAATGACTTATTTTTCCAAAAGCTTGAAGAGTTATACCAAACAACAATGCTGCATAAACCAATAATAAATTAATAATCAAACTTTGCAGCAACTAAGGCAGCAAAAGAATGAACCAAAAAAAATATTAAAAATAGTAGAGAATTCTCTCACCTGATTAGAAAGTGGAACCTGTCTTGACACATCTCAAACAATAATAAAATTCTCACTGACATTTCTCCCAGATACATCACTAGCTTCCCACTGATTGTAAACTGAACATCCAGAATTGTACCTAAACTTCGATTATAGTTTTGCACTACTTTGCCAGTTCTGATATCCCATAGTTTGATATGGCCTTTGATCCCCCGAAAAGGAAGAGATTTGTATTGTCTGGATGGAACTTTATAACTCCAACTACTTGATCTGAAAACCTGAGTCTCCAATCCCTTTCCAACATCAACCAGCCTTGATGTGCAATCATATCCACAAGAAAGCAGAAAGAGTCCTTGCTGAGACCATTTCATATCTTTCACTGCTGCATTGTGGAAGTTTAGCACACATACTTTCTTCTTATCTCTTCTCCATACATTCCAGATGCAAACCATATGATCCATCATGGAGAATGCAGGGAGATGAGCTGTATGCTAACTCTAATGATAGATCAATGCAAGTAATATATACAATAAGCATATCTCTCACTCTCTCTCCCTCCCTCTGTGCGTGTGTGACAACACTCTTCAATACTAAACTTATTCTAGCTGTGAATAAATACATGCTTTATACACTAAAATGATATAGAATACTTCCATCACTAATATACATTTAAAGGAAATTATTCCTTCATAAAAGTAGATTATCTCACATATCAGGGAGTTTGTCAGCACAGAGAACTTACAATAAGTCCATGACCAATGTATAGCATTGAGAGCTTTTGTATAGCCATATGGAGCCGCAGATAGCTTTTCAGGTATTGAGTTCAGATTTTGACGAACCTTTGCTTTATTTTTCAACGACGATAAAATCCTTTAAGGTATATCAGTATCTGAGATACTTCCTAAGATTATGATCAAGAACAAGGTCAGAGGAGTTGTTTCTACCACTAAAAGTTCAACATATAAGCAAGGCAATACCGCAATAGATATAAGCATTAAAACATCTGGCTTATCTATGTCTGATGAAACTACCAACAAGAAAATATCTATGTGAGAAGAAATCAATAAATTATAGATTATGCAAGCTCATCACTCAGTCAGATTATAACATATTGAAATGCTAATGCTCCATCATCAAAATTAAACTGCTACTTTTCTATTGACCTTCTTCAATAAATAGCAGGGATGACCTTAAACTGGGAAGTGGACCTTGAACATTAATAGCTATTCCAAAAAACACTATATTTGAGGCAAGAGGTTTTATGGTCTTTTTACTAAGAACTACCTTATTTCCGTTTATTAAATTCTCGTAAATACCTTCAGTAAATACTAAGTAGAGAAACATTGAATAGGATAAAAATACAAGAGATTATGTAAGGATAGAATGAGTGTATAAAGCTCAAATTCTTTATATCACCTTCAGAAACGATTGTTTTCATTCCCGCACTCTCTTAAGGTTCCATGCCAGAACCAAGCTCACACGTTTACAAAGCTAACGAGGATGTGATGTTATAACAAATGGTGACTCTTTTTCTTTATCCCTTAAACAATTACATGTCCTTAATTAACCCAAATATAATGAAAAGAGAAAATAGGCATCACCTATCACGCAGACTACTTTTGACGATTGTATATCCACAGGAATGCATGTCATATACTAGTGTCTCCCTCCTCCCGGCCCTGTCTTACTCTCTCAATGACTGAAGTTTTTACAGAGATGGTAAAGTACTGGTCTACTACATATAATACAATAATCATATCAACTACTACGCAAACCAATTATATTATTGTGATATCAAGTATAAAAGATTTAATGAGATCTAGTAGGATCTGAATACTGATATTACATCGCTGACCAAACTTCGATGCATTTTCACTGAATGACAAGAGAACAGAAACATCAAGAAGCCATTCTTATCCAATAAAATTGTAAGAATACTTTGGGTTCCAAGATAGCATTTTATTTTTTTAATTTGATAACGGCAGTTCCTAAGTAGGCATCCCAAACACTTATTCAAAATAGCAGTTTTAACCTTATGGAGAAAGGAAAATCATCATCATCATCATGTTTATTTTAATGAAATCCAAAGTGGGTGCAATACCATTGTAACAGCTTCAATAATTACAAAAATTTACAAAACAGTAACACCGATTCAATTGGAGCCGACAAAAAGGAATAACATTATAACAAGAAAAGAAATAATGAATAGCAGATAGTGTGAAGTGTGAAGGAAGATGGAACCAGGATGTGGTCAGGAACAGGAACAGGAACAGGAACAGAGGGGACAGCACCAAAAGTCAGTTGTCCCTTTGCCATTGTATCAGGAAGCGAAGCTTGTGCTTGGACTTTGGAGGTTGGAACTTGGAAATGTATCAGCATCATCAGCACCATACACAACATTCACTGTATCTGACTTTTCTTTTTTATTATTTTTTTAATTTTAATTTTGATTTTATGATTGTCTCAACTCTCAATAATATTATATTATTTATTATTATATAAACATAAACATTTATTAAAAATAAAATAATAATTATTCAAATAACAATATTATACTTATATAGTCTGATAAAACTGCACAAACATCTAACCTACAGCATGAAATGGATCTGGACTTGTTGAGGATATGATTGAAGGTAGCCAGCCCATTCACTCTTTCAGATATCATACTTTTTCCTTTTCTTCCTTTTCATGTTTCTACATTTTGATTCAAAAATGGGTCTTGTCTACTTTGAAACCTGACACCACACTCCACACTACAATTAATTCTATAACAAATCCATTCAATCAAGTTCCTTTCTTCTTCTTCTTTTCTTTTCTTTTGGGTCTTGAGTCTTGACTTGAGTATTTTTGGGTCATCACTCATCAGTCAAGTTTCTTTCAGCTTTACCATAAAGTTAACTTTGGGCTTATTCGTAGGCCGATATTCTCTAATGGGCTTACTACTGGATCTTCGGATTTAAAAAATTTATATGATGGTTTAAGGCACAACTGTAACCGTGCATTAAAAGCTATTGAACAAATTATTAAACTTGTTCATGGCACCCCCCAAAAAATAAAATCTCTTAACACTAGTTGACCAACCAAAAAATCCAACACTTTATCATAATTTAAGTAATAAGTCTGCTTTGTGTATATCAATAATAATTAAATTTTATTTGACTGAAGTTAACTACATTTATCAATTAATGTTATTGAACTCTATCAAAAATTAAATTTATAATAAAACCATTTAGAATCAGAATTGTTTTGTAATTTTTTTCTTAGGTTTACCTCCATTTCTTTTAATGGAACTATTTTCATTTAATTGACTTTTCTCATTAGAGTCTCTATTGAATTACTTCTGACATGACTCAAATCACCTTAAGCTAATTTTTGTCATCTTCACCTCGATAGATATTGTTTTAATTTTCTATTGAATTTATTCATTTTTAATTTTATCTTTTTTTGTATGTCTATTCGTTCACCTCGGCATTCATTGCTACACTTCTTTTATGCTTTTGTTGGGAATTCACTGTCCAACATTCTCTTCATAAATCTTGTTTATTTATTCTTAATAGCTTCAATTTTTTTTCTCTTCAAAACAATAGCTTCAATTTTTTTGTAAATTAAAAAAAATTGTTTATGTTTTTCCTCAAATCCTACTGATAGTACTGTCATGTGATTCTGGCGATAAATATTTTTACATGTAATGGATATTTGAGTTAGAATTAATGGTTCTGCCGTAGCCTTTATTTTTTCAGTATACTGAACTATTGGGAAAATTTCAATAACTCTAACTACGAAATTAAAAAATTTCCAATATATCAATAAAAATAAATTGGACAGTTGTTTCCAAGGAGGGAAAGAAAAAGACCCATCTGAGTTTAATTTAAGAATGAATTTGAATATAGATATGAGATTAATTAGCAATAATGATAAGTGAGGAAAGGAATGTAAGGAGTAGGATCCTTGTTGTCTTCTTCATATTATCCACCATGACTTATATATAAATGAAGGGTCCTACGGTCATTACCTTTTCTTGTTCATCCAGAAATATTCAATTCATACCTGAATGGGCAGAGAAACTAAGCATTCTTTTTATTTCTTTTTTTTATTATCTTAATATATTGATGTAGAGGTGAAATCACGCTGTGCACTTGGTAGCCAAGAAACTAATCCACGACTTAATCTCATTGGCAGCATCCTCTAAATCCTAGTTTAGCTCATTTTTAATTAATAACATAAGAATGCCAGGAATTTCTTTGCAAATATTCCTGCTTATCATTTCCTCCCTAATTCCTAGTCCTCCTTTCTACCTATCTTGAGTTGGAGTCATGGTTAGTTAATGATTGATATTGTGATATTTTAATTAATTAATTAATTAATTAGACATATATTAAGCTAAAAAAGTACTATGGAGGCAGTTTCACATTATATGAATTATATTGATCTCTAAAATCTCATCCCTCTTAAGGTGACATTTAATCTTAAGCCTATGCTATACATATAAGAGACTTTACTGTATGATGATCTGATAATTAGGATAAGTATAAAATGAAATTAAAATCTAATGCTGATGTTGCAGTTATGAATTTTTAATAATGTAAACACAAAATAAGACAATTTATTAATTAAATCAATTGACACCGCCCTTACATGTCAATTTGCTGTATATCAATTATTTGAACTATTGTAGTAATTAAAGAAAGCAAGAATTGGAGATAGTGACGATGCAACATGTTTTAGAAAAACTGTCGTATTATATATGGGTCTGCTTAAAGGTCGTCTTTAATTAATCAGTAAAAGATATTCTTGTACAAACATCACACGGCTGGAGACAAAGTAATGAACAGAAGAAGGGTTTCTCTGAAAAGAGATAGAGTGAGAAAGAGAGAAAAGAAAGAAAGAAGAATATTAGCTCACAAGAGGACAAGCAAAGGAACAGCTTTCAAAGGGAGTCCTCAAATATTGTAGGATTTTTAACGAAGGTTGAGAGATGAGTGGGGGCCAAATAATGACTCCAAGGAATGTTTCATCAAAGAGGGTCAAGATCCATGTCAACCCCACTCCCACCAGAGGATGAACAAGAAAGAATACTAATATTTTGGGTGACGAGACATACAGGCCACTAGCTTGCCTGCTAGTCAAATTCTTTATTTTTTTCTTCCTTATCGTCATCACCATCATAATCATGCTCATCATCCTAGCTACCTTAGGCGCCCTCCTTGTTTATGGTTGAAATCCCACGCACACATTTTCAAATCAAAGAATTTCGGCCCAAGTCAATGACAAGAGAGATGGTCACATAAGGCACACATGCGTTAAATCCAATTTTCTTCTGCCCAAGTTAAAAAAATAGAGGGCAAACACACCAAAATTATAATACCATAAAGTTGCATTTGTGGGTGATGGGGTTGGTAAGGATAACAATGATTGAGACAGGTTTAAGAATGACAAAAAAAAAAAATCACACTTAATTACCTATTATTGTTGTTGCACGCTAAAAGCTAGGGCTTTTGTTTAATACAAAATAAATATAATCAATCACATAATGGTGTGGCCATTCAGAACCTCAAGAGCATATTGGTTTGTTACTCTATATATAAATATATAATAGGAAGTCACTAGAGCATTAAATTAATTAATTAATTTGGGGATCTTGCAACAACAAGAAACTTTATATCTTCCTATGTCGTAGAAACATTTAAGTAAACACATTTTATTATTATTATTATTATTATTATTATTATTATGAATCTATGAATGGATTAATTACGTTCTATAAAGAAAAGTAATCATATTTTATTATTATTAATAAAATTAAAATTCAACCTTAAGTCTTTATTTCTATTTCCAAAAATTTATTAATTAAGTCAATTAATACATTCTTATATATATTTTTTAAGAAACTATATCCATATATAATATAAGCATTGGTCCTTTGACAACCCAACTTTTCCAAAGTAGACAAATAGTTAATAGATCCGCGGCTGTTCAGATGAAGGAAGTGGAAATCTTAGTTGGTTTCGTCAGAAAAGTGTTCGATTGGTCGAGAGAGGATTTTTATTCCAAAAATATTCAATTCAATTCTTGGTGAGTGAGTAATTAGCAGCATAATATTAAAATATAAAACGACAGAATATTCCTAGAATTAACCAACAGGATAAGCCAAATTCAGAGAATAAAGCTTTACCATCACTGTCAAACATGTATATTATCACATTCACATCAATATATGCATGTATAAGGAGGGCCGTTCTGAATTTGTCGATCAAGTTCAACTTGTTGTTCTCAATGTATTAGAACATGAGCAGCCGAAACACAGTATAGCGATGAGTTCAAAATTGGCTTGCTTGATTACTGTTCTAATCTGAACTTAAACGACACCAATTTTGGTCTAAGAGTATGTCTGTTTGAGGTAATAGAAAATGAAAACGTAAAAATTTGAGAGATTTGAGAGAAGAGTTAAAAAAAAAAAACAGGTTGGATATGAGTTTTATTTTTTTATTATTATTCATTGTTGTTTGTTAGATAAATTAAGAATCACTTTTACTTCATTTTTATGCAATGTTTTGAGTGACTAAAATTTATGAATTGAATTGCAAATAATGATATTTTTCTTTCAAGCTTCTATTTTTTTTATTAATTATTAAATAATAAGAGTGAAATAATTTTAAAACATGTTGGTTTTGCTATTGTAATTCTGCTTTCGCCACATAACATTCTATTGTATGCCACGTGGAGAAGGGCACTAAAAATCCACTTAAACCAGAAACATTTTTTTGTTTTATAAATAATCCTCTTATTTTATTTTGTTAAAAATATTATGATCTTTCAAAAACCATTGTTCGTTTACGTAAACGTCGTCGTCTTCGTTTTTCATTGGTCTCAAGAATTAAAGCAAGCAAGCACTAAGAATTTAACTTTATCCAATTTCAATCTTTCGCAATCATACTTTTATGTTTAAATAAGCGCCTAAACTTTGCAAAACTTATTAAGACATATAATTAACTAATTTTTACATATTGTGACTATCAGTAGACTAAAACCAATATATAATGCTAACACACTTCTTAACATTGCCTAATCATAATTTTGTGTATATCCCAATAGTCAAAAGCTTAATTTATTGTAGTATTATTGTCAGCGAGTTAGTTTAAGTAGTAAGGATTAAAACATTTACTTGTAATGTGTAAAGTTTGATTTCTGTTATTAACAATCCTCCCTTAATAAGCGATCCACTAAAAGTTCTTGTTAAGAGATGATATACCCTGGTTTTTTTTGGTGAAATAATCTCTTTCCCCCTTATTTTTTTGCGTTAAAATTTTATTTATTTATTACTTGGTATTGCTTTTTATCATGAAAGTGAAGTAATAACTTTTATTCTTATATATATGAAATTTTTTAGCCTTATGAAAACGTAATTACGTTAGCTCAAGAAGGGACAAAATAAAATAAAATAAAATAAAATAAAAGCGCACACACACACACACTCACAAACTAAGATTTGAAAGTCCGGAAATTAAAAAAAAAAAAACAAATCAGATCTTAGAGGGTTTCAGAATATCCTAGATTACACTGTAAGGTTATGTCAAATTAATCAAATTCTAAAATTGGGTATAGGAAACTTGGCTCCCGAGGGAAGTTTCTAGGCACCTTCTCTCCGGACTCCTGAAAGCATCTCTTGGGGGTGAGTTTCCCTCTATTCCCAAGTTTCTCCCCAAGGGTTTTAAACTTGTAGACCTTTTTTTTTTTTTCATTTGATTAAGTTGGGCTTGTTGAACTTTTATGCACAGTCATAGAGTAGGTGGTAGTACATGGGAGTTCCTATATTCCTAACACTTGGCCACTAATAAAGACAGATCTTACTGTCTAGGATATAAAAATTTAGTTATGAAATGCGGTTTGATAAGATTTGATAATATGGGGGTTATTATGATTCAAGTGGGTAAGAAGGTGCAGTGAGTTTAGCATAGAGTTCTCACGTCGCATTTTGTCACTTCATACCACTACTTAGATGAATAAGGGAAACTCCTTATTTAGGGAAGAGCTTCAGTGACCTACAAAGCTGCTAACACTCTGTGAATCTAATTCTAAGAACAAAACTTTAATCTCTGATTTCTGTTTTTAGCTCTCTACTCCTCAATCTCACCTTATCTTGCCCTATTTTTGTTTTCCTCTTATCTCCACTGTCTTGGTAATTCATTTCACAGATGTATGAGTACGTATGAGAACCCTCACCGACAAAAAAAAAACTCTTAATTTATTAATTAAAAATGTTTTTTTTTCATGAATCAGTAAATATTTAAAAGTTGAAGTAGTTAATCTTTACCTTGAGAGAGACTATTTGTTGGCTAAGTTCAACATTGAAGGGAATTCCCACCCAAGGTTCTTAATTATAATCCTTGGAATGAAGTTGGTGTGTTTAAGTAAAGTTTGTAATAGTTTTGTAAATTAAAATTTCAAATTAGTTTTTGTTTAATTTTAAAATTTGAAAAGAGGAATAAACATAGGTTTGACAAACTTGAGTCAAAATCGGTGTAACTTATTCAAAAAGAAATGTTTTAATTTACAAAGTCCTAATTGGTTAATTGAAGTCAAAGGGTTTCATTGTATGCCATTCAATATGCACCCGAAGGTTCACGGCTGCGTTTGTCAAACTCCAAAATTATATCATTTGACTTCTGTTAAAAGGTTATAGTTTGTTGACTTGTGACTAAGCAATTAGCAAACTATGAGATGGCCGATTGGGCGATCACTACCAAGAATCTATCACATCAAACTAATTAATTGCAACCATGTCTGTCAACATGGAGAATTATTAAACCCCAATTACTCAATCTACAAAGATATATTAATTAAAGCAATTCCATTCAAATTAGTCCATATTTGTCAATTTAGTGATCTCCTTGATGTTAACAGAGACAGAGTTTGGTGATGATGTTTGAGAAGTAAACCAAGCCCTTAGGAGTCTTTGGCGTGTAAGGCACAGATCATGTTTCAATATTTCATTACCCCTATCATGTTTGGGGATGTTTAATTATTTAAAGAATAATTTTGTTCCTTATAAAATTTATTTTTATTTTTTAGTAATAATTTTATATTAAAAATTAGAATTTGAATATTTTGTTTATAATATGTTGTGATTATTTCACTGTTATAAAAGATAAATATTATTTTACTCTTAACTAAATAATTTTTTTGAAATATTTATATTTATTTTAATAATTTAATTTATAAAATTAATTATTTTTATACAATTCAAATAAATTTATTTATCTTAAAATTAATTATGAATTAACATATTTAGACATAAATTAATTATACACATAATTAATTTTTAACATAATATTTTTTTCAAATTTAATTTAAAGACAAATTAAGCTGTGTGGCTGACTTGACAAAATTAAAAGAAAAAAACTTAAAATACAAGACATGGCAACAAGTCAAACACGTTGCCGGATTAACAAAAACACATGGACCATTGGACCTCAACCATTTAAGGCTTGCTGGCTTAATCTTCTTCTCCCCACTCTAATTTGCCTTGTTTTGATTTGTTTCCGCTTTCAATCAATGTGACTCAGAGAGAGAGAGAGAGAGAGTAACCAACATGGTCCAGCTTGTACTTCTCATTTTGAACTCACTCGTGTGTCTTTGTCCCCCTCCTTCCCTCCCCTCTCTTTTTCACTGTCACTCATGTGAGGAGGTCACCCCTCACTACTTTGTGTCTTCACACATTTATTTCTGGCTGTCCTCTTAATCGGTCTGTCAGTTTGCACACCTCAAGCTTACTGCAATGTGACCTCAATTTTTCTTTTTTCTTTTTCTCTACCACATAGTATAATTATATATAAAGACTGAAAACAAATTTGTCTAGATCTCAATTTGTCCAAGTGAGATAATTGTTCAAAATTTCTTGTATGTTTTGTTCATATATTGATCATAGCTACTGCAATTTTCACTTGTTAATGATTGCCAAAACACAGCAAATAATGCATTCATATAGCCTAGCTAGCATGCATGCAATGTGAGAACTGTGGCTTAATTAGTAGGTTTGTCCGAGATTGTTTTCTTGCCTTCCTTTGTCATTATATGAGTCATTAAGTGGAGCCATTATCTTTCTGTTAATCATAGGGAACCCCCCTATATATTTGGCATCTTGGTGACTTCCATGTTACAGCATATATATACACAGTGTTTGGCCCCTAATATCCAAGGTCTTACCAAATATTACGGAACTGATTGGATTCAGTTAGGCTATTAATCAAAGACAAGTTACTGACGAATTGAAGTTAGTGAGCAATTGGGCAAAAAGCTAATGTAATTACTGTACATGCATTTTTCAATTGTAAGTTGCAACTCTTACTTTCTTGGATTGATAGGAATGTGTCCTTGTTTGACCTTTCACTTGTCAACCATACCCACTCTTTGAAGAATGATGCAATTAATCAGTGCTGTGCCAAGTCCTAAATTGAGGAGGAGCCTTCAACTTTTTGAAGAGTTCACTTAGCCGCCAGAGAAATTTTTTAGATAGACACATGTCATGTTTATATAGATATTTTATTTAATAATTGACATATATAAAATTATGTAAGTCATGTTAAAAATACATATATCTTTATAAAAAGAATAATTACTAATGTCAACTATGGAATAAAATGATATCGGAGTGGCAAACCATGCTTGGTATCTATGTTCAAATTAGCAGTTATGGGGATTGATTGGGTGAGTGACACAAATTGAAAGTGGAAGTGATGGCTGGGTCGGGGGGGTTTCAGAGGGTGTGATTTCAGACTTGATCAGAGGGAATTGAATTGAGGGTAGCAGCAGTAGTAGTAGGCACTGGCCATTGGGCAAATGATTAGGACGGCAGAATATTCACACACAAAGAAAAAAGGGTCACTTTCAGGGCTCTGACTCTCAAAAGAACGGAGGGTGCTGTAGGTAGCCTACAGCGGACTCAGAGTGGGACCCAAATGTCGTAGCACGCCTGCACGCCGCGTGGGTCCTACCCGTTGACTCATGTTTCCAAATGCTCATAATTCTATTTTATTTTTTATATTCTTTCTATTTTAATTCTCCTTCTCTTCTTACGTCTTCTTCCTCCTCAGCACTGCTCAACGTTTAAAATCAAAGGTTCAATTACTAATTATAGCGAGAATAATTAGGAAAACAAAAATTACCCACGCAATGTATATGTTACAAATAGAAGATTTTGCAGAGTTGAAAAATATATATAAAAAGAGATGAAAAGAAATTAAAACTATGAAGATAAGTACATCAGGATAATGGGATTGATATCGTGTAAGCTACTAGCCTATTAGTTTATTGAAAAAATAAAAAATAGTATAATAACAAAAAATTAAAATAACAAAAAAAATGAGATAATTGGCATATGATGGCATCCACATTTGGATAATTGATAAATTTCATGTCATAAAATGTTACAGTACTTAATATATGTATACGACAAATGCGTTGGCTTTTACATTGACTTTATAAATAGAAAATAATTTCAAATATTACATATATTTAAATCGTTTTGTATTTAATTTTTAAAATTACATTTAATTTACCTAAAAATGTGTATATCTCTAATGAAAAAGGAAATTTTAATTTTTCTTGATACATGTTAATAATACTTATGTTTATATGTATAAATTAAAGTAAACATATATTTTAGTTCTCTAAAAATATAAATATTATCAATTTAGTCTTTTAATAATAAATACATCAAAATAATCATTTAATATATATTTTTGTCATTAAATTGATTTTTTAATATTCTTTTTTGAATAATCAATTTTTTATCAAACAAATAACATTAAATGACCAATTTAATAACAAAAAATGACATTAAATGACAAATTTCATATCAAAAATTGATATTAAAATATCATTCTGATGTATTTATTATTAGAGAATCAAACTAATGATACTTGTATTTTTTAAAAACAAAATATACATTTACTTTAAATATTATCAATTTTTGAACTTGCAAGTAACAGTCAAATTATGTACTTTTAAAAATTTAAAAATATATATCAAAATATTAAAAGTTTATAAGCTTTTTTAATAAATTAATGTTGTAAGTGACTTATCAATACATATTTTTTTTACACTAATATATATATATATATATATATATATGATAAAAGATTCCAATAACTGATAATATTTTTAACAACTCTTTGCTGCTTAAACTTTCAACCATTTAATTATAAGATTTTAGTTCCACGCCTAAACTTTTGTGTTGAAATATGGAAGGTAAGTTGCATTCATTATCATGATATTGACAGATAGAAAATATATATAACGATCACTATACAATAAACAATTGTCCTGAAGTAATACATAGTGGTAGAATAGACGGTCTAACTTTTTCAGGAGACAAAATCTTTCAAGTAAGTTGAAAGATTTTTATGGTTAGGTGTTGAAGTACTTTTCCAACGCACTTGATCAAGTTAAACACTGCTTTTATTAAAGATAGTAAATCAATTAATTATTTTCCCAATGTTACTTCAAGCATACTTGAATTAACTTTGGAGTTTATACTAACTAGAATATATGTGCTAGAGAATATGATATGCTTCTAGTTAACTATCGAAGGATAAATTAGAGAAGACGTATCGGAATACTGCACCTATCACCATGTTATATGGTTACGTAGTGAAATTAAATAAGTTATGTTACTCCCCTCTTAGGAAAGTTTGTCAACTGTGTTGGGTTTCCTTCCTTCAAATAAGACGTGCAGATCTTGAATGAATCTAAAAACTTTGTCACCTTTCAGGCCGTCAATTAATTTATGATGAGACCACTAGTCAAATTTATATAAAATTTAGATTATTTAGGTGTAACATATTTATTTTATGTAGATAAACCCTTAATTCAAAATTTTAAACGGTCGGGTGTCAAAATGAGCATTTAAATTTTTATTATAATGAAATGAGCCTACAATTGAGTTCTACCAAATAAATGCATTCTTCGTAACCAGGGTCTCGCCATTAGACATAGGTATTGAGAATTGGTTCCACACTAAAAGAGTGTAGAAACACCTTGTGAGAGGAAAAAAAAATGAATGAACTCTTCTCATGATCTATTATTTACTTATTTTAGACAGTTGTGCATCAAATAGTCAATAGTATAAGAGTTTATTATGTTATTATCTTTTACTATTTTATATGGTGAACCAAATGAGGAACATTTTGAGGAGCCGTTAATGCTTTGAACAAGAAATTAAATACATTAACTTTTTTGCATTAGTTTTTATAAATTAAAAATAAGTAAATGGATCAGAATATATATAAGTAAAAATATTAATTATCAGGTGCTGACTTTTGTATTAGCATGTGCATTGATTTTTTTGAATTACTTCTAATTCACCTAAAAAAACATGTAGTCAACTAATAAACAAGGGTATAAGGGAAAATTCTTATAATACACCAAGTTAATCAGATTGTTTGTGACATATGATAGAGCAGCTAAACATTTATTGTAGTACAATGCTATGGGAGTGCACAAGAATCTCTCATAACCCTAGCCTATTGATCCTCTTGCCCATTTTTACTTCGTCACTCTTCTCCACCTTTACTTGTCTCCCCTCTATTTTTGTCTTGCTTTTGACCCTAAAAATCTTTATATTGATATATCTATGTTGAGTATTTAGAAAGTGTTTAATTTTGATCTACTGTCAGTGTAAAGTTTCTTTATACTGTCACCAAATCATATATTGCCAACTCATTAAAAGAGTTTGACTATTATAACAATTACCTCAAAAGTCTAACACTTTAAATGATGTATTAGTATTTGATTAGATGACAGTGTAAAGAAACTTTATACTGACAATGGATTAAAATTAAATCCATTTAGAAAATGTTTTCATATCAAACCTTAAAGGAAAGTTCTTATATTCAATTCTCATTAGTATTGTGCCTAAATTGATCCACATTAATATATTTTTTCTCCTTTATCTGTGTATATATATAGAATAGGATAATAATTTTTACTCATACTTTTCTATAAAAAAATTAAAAGAATTAGTATAGTATAAAACTTACACTGTAATTATAGTGTAGAAATATAACTCATATTCTAATGGAATCCTTCTAAATTGTTTTCCATATTATAAAATGTATGGGTAAACTTCCTCAACAAGAAGGTGCTTGAAAAATTAACAGTATCTATATTAATAATTTACTATATATATATATACACACACACTAATAAAGGGAAATTCCAAAAATTTTAATTTTTTTCAAAATTTTGAAATTTAAAAAGGAAATTAAAAATAAACTAATTTCAAATAATAAAAATATTAATTTCTCTTTTCTTTGTTTACCCTTCTTAACTCAATTCATCTTTCAATAACTCATTATGTCTATTTTTTTAATTTGAAAAATGCATTATTTACTTCTCTTTTAATTTTTTTTACACACATGTTCAGTGTATATCATGTTTCCATTTCAAATAATTAATTAAAGTGAAAAGCATAATATTCCTTCTCACTCATCCCTACACTAAATTTTCTTAAGGCTTTGTTTGGTATGATGGAAGGAAAAGAAACGAAAAGAATACAATGAAAAAGAAAAGAAAAGAAAGGAATGAAGAATTTGAAGAGTTATCACTTACCTTGTTTATTATCATTCAACAGAAAAGAAAGATTGTTTCCATTCTTTTATTTAATTTCATCAAGGAAATGAATGAAAATGTATGTAAATAAATATCAAATTACTTTATTACCCTTTATCTAATTAAGTGGGTAAAGTTGGTAAAATGAATAAAGTAGGAAATTGATTTTCTTTCTCTCTCAATCCTTCCAAAAAGGGAAGGAAGAAATAATGTAGGGTCTATGAAAAGGAAAGGAAGAAGAATTTCTTCTTTTTCCACCCTTAAGTTGATAGGAAGATGTATTTTTTCTTCTCTTTTCCACTTATTTTATACGTACCAAACATAGCATAAGACTATTTAATCTATGGATTGAATTCCAACCAACCAACACCAGAACATAGACCTTCTTCATAGGAAAAAATTGAGTGTTTACACAATTCTTTTATTGTGAGAAAATCATTTCTTTTCCTTTATTTGAATGAAAAAAACTAAAAAAAAAAAAGAAAGAAAAACTCGGTACGGGAAATACGTCCGTTATCTTTAATTGAGAAATTTCCATTCATCTAAGAATCAACACATAGAATTCTATAAAAATAAAATAAAATAAAGTCTTTATTTGCTAGATGGGTGTGGAAGTCCATATCGCTATAATTAACCTCGCAATTCTGGTCCAGAAAAACTACAACTTCTCTTTTTCAATGAAAATGATTAAATTTCACCGGAAAAAACAATTAATCAAACATAAAACCAAAAACCTCAAATGGAAGTCATGAACGCAGATCTTTAATTTTTTGTTTTTTAAATTGTGATCAGTGATGCTTGGAGCTCAAAATAGGCAATCTATGATATGATTAAAATATTTACAAAATCTTTTCTTACAATTTACTTTAACAGAATTGATACAAAATTAAGAAAATTCATTTTTTTTTATTTCATATGGAAAGTTAAATCAATGTGGTTGATGATGTAGAATATAATCCCATGCGAATGACATAAGAAAATTGCCGAATTGACTTCCAAATTCCTTTGACTACCACATTTGTATGTAGCTGTTGTCAAAATGATACTATCCTTGACCCCAAATATTCAACCCGGTTTTACACGCAACCTTTCAACCCTTTTATAATCAAGAGATGACTTGAATTAGTTATGAAAAAAATATGTTAAAAATTTATTACGTATATAATTAATTAAAAAAAATTAATTATGAAAAATTTAATTTATATTTAAATATATTAATTCATAAATAATTTTAAAATAAATTTTTTTTATTTAGGTTGTGTAAAAAAATTATTTTTATGTATTAAATTATCAAAAGAAATATAAAATAATTAAAAAAATTATTTGGTTAATAATAAATATGTATTTCTCTTTTAAACTTTTTTAAATAATCTAAAATTAAATAATCATTTTTTAAAATAATTTTAAATTTTAGCTTTTGAAAAAAGCTTTTTTAGTATAAAAAAAATAATCAATAAATTTTCTTAACAAAACTCAAACATGTTATTTTTTTTCTTCTTAAAAATAGCTTTATAGATATAAAAAACGATTATTTTAAATAACTAAGCAAATTCAAATACACTCTTAACTCATGAATCATAATTTTTTTAAGTAAATATAGCTTACATAAGTACTTTATTTAATAATAAATATGTGTAAAGACAATATTTAAAAATCAAACATTAATAACGTGACCTAATAACTTTATTTATATTTAATATTAAATAAAATATCTATAATATGCCGCCTTTACCTAAAAAATTCTCATCACTATGCCAAGAAATTTATGAATCATTCATCAACAACTTATTAACAACGACCCGTGGACCGTGGTTGAAACTTAACTGGGGTCTAGTCAGGGAAGTGCTTACTAAGAAACTACACATAAATATAATAAATGGCGATTGTGATTTGTAACATTATGGTTAATTAATTTTTCTTTATTAAGATTAAATATTTATTTTGATCCTTTAAAAATATAAGTGTCATTAGTTTTGTCATTTAATAATTTTTTATATCGAATTAGTTATTTTAATGACTAATTTAATATAAAAAATAATATTAAAAAATTAATTTGATGTTAAAAAATAATATTTAATGATTAATTTGATATTAAAAATTAATATTAAATAATTAATTTAATGTCAAAATTTAATATTTAAAAATTATTTTAATGTCTTTATCATTAAAAAAATAACTGATAACACATATTTTTTTTAAATAAAAATATATGTTTACTTTTTTATTAATTTTGTCAACCTCACGCGAGATGAAATTTTTTTAGACAGATATGGCCTATCATAAACGCTTAATTCAATATTAAATATATGTAAAATTTTATAAGTTATGTTACGAATATAATACACCTATTTCTAAATAATAATTTTATATTGTTAATAACCATCATTCCCTAAAGAATTACTCCACGCAAGATAACCAGATAATCCAATTGGGTCATCATGTTGCCAATTTTCTTGGTCAATGTTTTTTTCTCCAGACAATAAAGTAGTAAATATCTACTTGATAAACGACAAAATGGGCTAATTTATTATTGTTTTTTCTGTTTTTCATTTTTTACAAGTGATGATACACAAATATGAGGACTGTAATAGGACTCTATATTAATGTTTCATAATGATATATAAAGTATAATGTAACACATTGTATATTATAATAAAAAAGTTTGACTTTGATATATTGTTAATGTAAAATTGTTTATATTATTAATAAATACGAAAGTGTTACATTATTATAGTAGCTAATTCTTTTGATTGAAACTTTTAAATATTTTTAAATAAGTGATATTTTATAAAATATTAATTCATTGATTTTTTTTTTAATATTTTTACTAAAGATGTTAAAATGAATTTCAAGATGTTTTTTATAAACTATAAAGTATGAACTGTAAACATTCTTGTTATAGTAGAAAGGTATCATTTATGGATGTGTGTTACCAAAATGCATATCAAAGATGCTATTAACAACACACACACAAAAAGGAAGAAAAGTAAACTGCCATTACGCAGGGAAATAATCATTGGCATGATCGTCGTGAACTTTTCCTTTTTTTTTTTAATATGTAATTTGTTTGTTTTAAATAATGTTCGGTAGTTAGAAAAATTAGACAAAATTTAATTTAAAAAATTAGATAAATTAAAGTGGTGAAGACCACATTGAAGAATCAATAATAATGTTTACTTATTTCAATAAATATTTTGACAATTTTTTTAACTATATAATATTTTCTTTTGTTGTTGCCAAAAGACGTGAGTGTCTTCACACTTCTGTCAAATAGCTATCTTGCTTTTTTGGTTATGAAATATATGTATATTATTAAAAGTTAACAACATTGTGATAATCAAATAAATGATATAAATAAATAAAATAATAAATAGAATCCTAGTTCCTTGCTGAGTGTTGTAAAAAAAAAAAACATAACCTTGCCCAGCAAACAATTTCAAAAAAGAAAAAAACTTACGTAGAATCCTAGAAGAGGCAACCTGGGATGAGCAAGGCCAGGCCAATAATACATGCTTCTTTTTTCAATTATTTGCAAAAGGAAAGCACTATTTCATACTCTTCAATCTTCATATATATAAAAGATAAACAGTGATACTTGTTCTTGGACATAAATACTTACTTTAATTTTGATATTGTTTTAAAGATTAATATCTAGAATATATATTTTTTAATTTTGTTTAAAATTTTCCTTCTATATGATTATATTTATTTAATTACTGTATTATCTTTTGACATATCTATTATTTTATTTTAGATTTATTCTTTTAAAAGTTCTGTAATTTTTAATAAAATTTCAATCTTTACAGAAAAATCTGAGACAGCAAACAACTGAAAAAATACCCCTCTATAAAATAATAGTAAGGAATAAACCAAATTCGATTTGAAAATGAACCTTTAATTTAATTCCTGTGTCTAATCAGTCACCCCCTGAATTGTCAAAGTGTCAACCATATTCCGGTTCGTCGGTTACTCTTTCTCATTCATTCATTCATTCTCCTCACAACTGGTTTTCTCTCTTCAGCTGCTAATATAAATACTGAGAAGTAGCGAATCGTTTACCATTCATTTTTATCAAACTCACTCATTCACAACACACAGAGATCATTGAAGAATCTGATGCACCCAAACAGCACAAGTCCATAGCAGCAATTTTTCTTTTCTTTTTTAAATCACATATTTGATATTTCATTTTTTATATATAGTGAAGGCTGAACCAAACAACATCAGTATCAGCTTAGCTATAGAGAGTCTATTGGAATAGGAGCTGTAGCATTTGTTAGATTCATCAAACATGGCAGATGATCAATTTCAGGCAAGTGGAAACTGGTGGGATTCAGCCAGAAACGTGAGGTTTGAAAGCGGGGCATCACAGTCTTCTTCTGGCCTCACCAACATAGGCAACTTTGCCTGGCAACCAGATATGGTGGACATGAAGCCAAGGTCTTCCATGGATTCCTTGTCGGCCTCAGGTAGTTCTTCTGTGGTTTTCCATGATAACCAGAAGCTTCAGCCTCCAGATTCTGCCACTTCCAGCGACCCCAACTTGCATATGATGGGTTTGGGCCTTTCATCACAAGCCATGGATTGGAATCAAGCATCTTTGCTGTAAGTGCAATCTGTGTCAAGACAAAGACAGAAACCAAATACCCAAAAAAGAATTTTTTTTTTATCTTTCATTCTCTCTCTCTCTCTCTCTCTCTCTCTCTCTCTTTCATTTTTTTCTCCTATCTTAGCAGAATAGAATAATCAATCCTCATGAGCTAAAAATTGTAACTTTGTACTGTGTTTGTTTGATGCTGATAGAAGAGGTGAGAAGGCTGCAGAAAGCAGTTTCCGGTCGATGCTGCAAGAAAATTTGAGCTCATCAAGATCCAATTTTCAGCAAGAAAATGGGATGGGATTGTCTCCAGTTCAATGGAGGTCAGAAAAGTTATTCTCTGCAGACCCTTCTACGAATGAATTCAAGCAAGTGAATAGGGGTTTTTCTTTGGATCAAACCCAGTTTAGCCCTCAGTATAGCTCTGGGGATAGTACTGTGACAAGCCAAGGCTTGCCCTCTACTTTTCAGATGGATTCCTCAGCTTTATATGGGAGCCCATCAATATTACAAGGACTACTGGGACCTGACAATAATCAACCCCAGCAATCTTCATTTGAGAATCGCCCCATGAATTTTCCATACCCAGCAAGCTATGGACTAAACTCTAATGAGTTGATGCCTTCTTGGTCTAAAGTTCCTCAGTTCTTGAGAGCTTCACCTCCAAAACAATCACCCAATAACCAGTTGCATTTCACGAATAACGCGCCCTTTTGGAACGGTTCTGAGGCTGCCATTAAAGACGTTCGATCTAGCTTCTTCCCCTCATTGCAACCCCCATTCTCCACGCCAAATTTCGATGTACAATCAAAGGTACTGCACAACATATTTTATACGTATGTTTAGATGTAAATGCATTGATGTATATAACACCTCATTCATGATATATTATATTAGGGTTGAATTGAAGCACTGCATTTGAGGTCCAAATTGTTTAATTCATACATCTATGTTTTTGCAGAATATATCTGAAGTCAGGGACTTAGGTTCTGTGGTGAAGAAAAGTGGGAGTGAGCCAGCACCCAAAAGGCCCCGGAACGAAACCCCATCTCCTTTGCCAGCTTTTAAGGTACAATAAGTGCAACTAACCTTTTAACAATAAGGGAAGCTTTAAACTTTTTATCTTTATCTTTTTTTTTTCTTTCTTTCTTTGAATCCATAAACATGGATATGAACCTGTAGCTCTCTACTTTCTTGCCTCTTAGGTGAGAAAAGAGAAGATGGGGGACAGAATCACTGCACTCCAACAATTGGTGTCGCCTTTCGGAAAGGTGAGCTTCCAATAAAACGATCTAGTCTCCTAAGTGAATGATAATTTCCTGTGAATTTATGTTATAAGAAAAAAGAAAAGAAAAAAGATGATAGCAGTTGTGATACTAATTAATGCAATGCTTTTTATTGATATAAGTTTTAAAATCTGTTATATTGTGTCAGACTGATACAGCCTCAGTGCTCTCTGAAGCCATTGAATACATCAAATTCCTCCATGAACAGGTTACTGTAAGTTCCATTACTCATTAATATATTCTTAAGCAAAAAGCTTAAAATGCAAAACTTTCCTCTTATGGATATACTTTTTACGTTTTCTCTATAGGTTTTAAGCACCCCATATATGAAAAGTGGAGCTCCAATACATCTTCAACAGGTAGTATACGTACATATATTTATATTTCCACATTAAAAAAACCTGTACAATAATAAGAATTACTATGCATTAATGCTGATAATTTTGTTCAAATTAATTAGGAGGTTATAATGCATTTTTGCCATTTTATGTAGAGTTCTGGTAAATCGACGGAACCCGAGGGTCCAAAACAGGATCTTAGAAGCCGAGGGCTATGCTTGGTGCCGGTTTCGAGTACATTTCCAGTGACTCATGAAACCACAGTTGATTTTTGGACGCCAACATTCGGAGGGACTTCCAGATAATGGATAGAAAATTGGGGCACGGAACCGATACTGTGCAACTAGGACATATCTTATCAAACCTGGCCAAGTTGGGAATGATAAGATGTGAGAAAAGAGAAACAGGAAAGAGGACACGGAAGCCCACATAAATATGTAAAGTTAGTTAGTTCTGCTGGGGTGTGGAAAAGATAATAAAAAGAGAGGGGGGAAAATGTGTTGAAAGAGAAAGAAAGGGAAATGACCCTCCAAAAGATAGGCCATTGTTGGGCCAACTACATTCAGAATTATGCAGGGTTTGGCCAATATTGGGACCATTGGGAGCACAATAAGTTGTTGTAATAATTGAAGAATTATGCTTAGAAGGGTGGGATTAGGAATGACAAAGTTGCTGAATATAGGGAAAGTTCTTAGACTAAACAAGAGGGATAATTGTTGTTAGTAGAAGAAAAAGGAGCTTTATTTATTTCTTGTTGCTATATTGTGAATAGAGCTGGCACTACCTTTAGTTCAAGAGAAAAGAAATCTAATTTGAAGGAATCATTGAAATATAGAATAGAAGGGTGAGTGAGTGAGGGATATGTCATTTGATTGGAAATCTCACTTTTGATTTGTTTATGTCTTTGGAATATGTAAGTGGAAGTCAGAGGGTGGCCCACACTCCCCCTTTTAGGTTTTTCAAAATTGATTTCAAATTAAATGTTTATATATCAGGAAGATTAATAAGAAAGATATATATATATATTTCAGATGCTTTCTCACATGCTTTTGTGCTTTATACCGAATGGTCACATAGAGGGGCTTCCATTGGAAGTATGTGTAGAAAGAAGCGAAAATCCATTAATACTTTTATCCTCTGCGGACTTCTGGATGAGGACACATATCGTCCTCAATTTGAATGAAGTATGTGCCCGTCATTATCTTTATTTATTTCCTCTCCCCTCCCACCCCCCCCCCCCCTCCTCCCACACACACACACAAATGAAGACTCTGCAGGAAATTCAACTGCAACGTACATAGAAAAATATGTAAATTAGGTTGAAAGATAATATATTTTCTACTTCGAATCATCACTAAAGGTTAATTAATTAGTTTAGCTGATCTTTCATAGTATGGTTGGTTGAGTGAGAGCTTTTACAGAAATCCTATTTATAAGGTTTGATATAACTTTTCAATGTATGAAAAAGACAAAGAATTTAATGCTATTCTTCCTTTTCTTGTATTATATTAGGAAAAAAAAATCAGAAAACAAAGAAATAATAACAATAACATTGACAAGAGCACTAAGGAAGAGAATAAGAAAATCACTTGATTGGTATATCTTCAAACACAGCAACTTTACCTGTTATGACTTTGCAGCTATTGGGCAGAGAGTATTATAAACTATTTTGTTCTGGTCCAGGTGAGTGGCGCCCTTCTGATTAGAAGTACTTTACCAAATCTCACTTTCTAACTTCTCTCTAGCAAGATCAGAACATATATTGATGCAAAGATAGAGCATCTCAGCATTAGTCATTATTATGTTAGCACAGCTAGCCTGTCATGGGGCTCCACGCTATATTACAAGCCTAATTACTTTCTACAAAATTTGTCTTCACTAAGAATTGTCATATGCGATTCAATTGTTCCTTTTTGTGTTATCTCAGCAAGCGGATATTATTTATTTAACTTAAGTAAATAATGAGAGGAGTCTGCTACTCTCGTAGGCATTGTTTATTTAAGTGGAAAGACTTTGGTTATACTTCCACATAATTAATCGTTCAAGCACATCCATTTTGAAAAGATACATTATAGTTTTTCTCACTGTTTGATGAGCATCTTCTTTAATTTAGCCACGAGGAAGTTGTTGCAATGAATATGCCTCTTCCTTTCTAATTAATTAATAACTATAAAAATAAATTGAGTTTTGTTTTAAAATTATTTTGGCACTGTTTCCTTCTTTATCTGATAAGAAAACTCGCTTCATTGTTTTTAATAGTTTCTGTCGCATAATTCTAAAACATGATTGCTAATCAATGAATGTCATTGATAGAAGAGTATATGGATAAAAAAAGAGGAGGTATAGAATCTTCAAATTATTTAGGCCCATATCAATTGTCTAAAGATTCCATAATTTCTAGCCCTTTTCTCCACTTTTTATGCCACCCAATACAACTCTAGAGACAAATATTTGCTTAACTTTCACTTATAGCTTTAATCATGTTGAGCATTTATATAAGCGGAGAAGAGAACAATGAGCTAAGCTTATCACTAACTATACTACAAGCTAAGACTATATATCTAACTTTTCTGCAGATTCCATTCCAAGTTTTTCTGAGCGTGTCATGTGTAATGTCAGGTCTTCTTCATCATATTTGAAAAGGACCGTGTCATTGGAATCCAAAAAAAATGAACTTGCTGCTGAAATTCATGAGCGTGGCTAGCTTAGCTAGTTGAGAAAAGATAATAGGGCAGGCACTTTTTGTCAAGAAACAATGGAATTAGATGCTGCAAAGCCAAAAGTAGAAACTCATCGATACAAACTAATGATAGGAAGGGAAAAAATGGGACAAAAATGGACAAGAATACGAAAAAGCTCTGTGAATCACATGACACTGGATTTCTTTCACAACAAAGAGAAAGGAAGACCAGTGTGTATGAGAATATTTCTTTCCACAGCTGCTTACTTGTGTTGCATGGAGTGTCTAATCAGTAAGTACCTGTTTATTTCAATAAAATATATAACTATTTTATTTTATTTTTCTTCTTAAGAGAAGAAAGAAATTAAGTCGAGAGATCATGGCAAAACTTGTAGCTCTAAGAAGGCCTTGCAGAACACTGCATGTGAGAACTTATGAAGAGGGTCTGATGAAACGGCAAAATGGAGGATGGAATAAGATGCCAATTTGCTCGTGGTAATCTGATCAAATCCACTTTCATAATGGAAGAATTTAAGAGAGCTAACATATATCTAGTCTAATCATATATATATATATATATATAATAACATATATATATTTCTAATGCCCGGTACTGATATTTTTAATAATTAATGGTCAATATTTAATAATATCATAACCACATTTAATTGAATATGAATATTGTATTTATGTTTCAATATTTATATATTTTAATTAAGTAAGATATATAATTAAATATTAAATATTAATTACTAAAAATACTGATATCTTCATAAAAATAAAAGGTAACAAAGGCCATATATAATATAAATACATTAATGTAAGAATAAAATTCTTAAACGTGATTTTATTTTAATTTAATAGTTTAAAATTAAAATAAAGAAAATAGTAAAATCTATTTTAAACGAAGAACTAAAAAAATTGATTGCGGATTATTAACGGCGGTTCCTCTAACTGCAGCTAAAGCCTCTAGCTTTGTTTACTAGCTTTGTTTCGAATGCTTCTCAGAGGCTGTGGAGTGAGCATTGCTTCAATTTTAGTTTTCATTTTCTGTGAGGATGTGTCATAGTTACTTTAAGATGTTAGACAAGTCTTGAACATCATTTTGGAAGGGGCAGCAGGAGTATGCCGCGGTGCAACTTAGTGCATGTCGTAGCATAGAGTCAAGCCCTGACGCAAAATAATCCACATTGCGGCGTGGAAACTTGGGCTCAGTTTGCTCTTAAGGTTCCAAAAGTTGGGTGTCACGGCACCAAGAAGACCACGTTACTGCTCGATGTTCTACTGTTATATTTTTTGTTTTGTTTTAAATAGAACAATAGGTTTTCAGACAAAAAAGAAGGAGAACAAGAGAGACCATATAGAGGAACAAGATAAGATTATCTTGAGAGGGAAACACTTGAGAGTGCGAGATTGCTAAGTTAGAGTGAATACAAGAGAGAGTGTGAATGATTAAGCTTGATAGGAGGGTGTTCCTATTGGAGAGCTTGATCTATCAACATTTGTAATCTTATTCTAATCATAGTGGTAGATCTCTAATGCTGGATGTAGGCTATATTAACTGAACCAGGGTAAATTTTGTGTGTTATTTCTCTTTACTCTTCTTATTCTTCTTTACTTTGTTATTTTACAGTCTTGATATTGGTTTCTATATAACTTTTCAATTTCCACATTTATGTGCTTGCTATGATTGCTTAGGGTTTACTGAGTGGTATATAATTATAACACTTTCACTTTTTTAGCAGTTGATTTTTCAAAATTTTCTAACCCGATGTTTATTGTTTCGAGATATTTTTCCATTTTCCAAATTAGTTTTGCAATTCGTTTTTCAATTTGCTTTTGGTTATCAACAATTCTTTGTCTATGATGATTGAGTGATTTCTATTAACTATTAGGGTCTCTCTGTTGTCTTCTGATATCGAAGCGTAATAATATCTACCTAACTTGCTTGTGCAAATTGTGTACAAATTTGTTAGCTAATTTTCCTTTTTTGTATTTTGAAAATAAAAATTTGTAGAAATGGGTAGATGCAATTCCTACTCTAATATTCAGTGCCTTTTCATTTTTAATTAGTTTTTTCTTCTATTTGATATTGTGTGTGAAGAGAGAATTGAATTTGAATGTATAATTGCAATGCTTATGCAGTTTACAAAACAGCCTATACTAAATTTGAATGTAGGGTGTCAATTTCTTGAGCACATTCTCTTGCCTTGGTTGGTTTGTCTGATTTTAATTATTTTGATTGTATGTCATTAATTGGATATTTCTGCATGCTAATGATAATCAGGTTATTGTTTTTACTAAGCAATATGTGTGGGAAGCAGTAGCTGACAGTAGCTCTTACGTGATAAGGGAAGAAACTAATCCTGAAATAGGAAGAGGGGTAGTTAACGTACCATGCTTTGTTACACTCACTTTTATATACTTGAAAATTATAATGCATCAATGCTGCATGTTTCAATTTCTAGTCTTTATCAATTTCTAAAAGTAATTTTTGGCAGACCCCAACATAGTAACCTGATCAGGACACACATGCTAGGAGACTGTTGGAAGCTGCTGCTCCTGCCTTGGCATGCTAATAGCTTTAGCATGGTGTTTAGTAGAAACATTTACCATTTTCTTATTCTGTTTGCCATTATCAATAATACTACAAGATTGCATTAATCATTTATATAGATTAGTTTATCAGAGCAAGTAGTTTACACTAGTTAATTTTGAAGTTTGAACAATATCTCAAGGGTTTGATTTATGCTATCAATTTGTTGGTGGGTTCTCATGTTGCACAATATCACAGTGTGCATCCTTTAACCCGATATTGAACTCCTAATTTTTTTTCTGATATGTCTTGTAGCTTACATGCTCCAAGATCAAGAGGTGCATGCTGCTGAGGTACGCTTAACATTTCTCTAACTGCATCTGCATGTCTATTTTCACTCCCTTATTTCTTGATATGATTCTTATGTGCAAATCAAGTGTTCCCCTTTTCCTACTCAGCTGGAGCGCACTTTCATTGCCATTAAGCCTGACAGAGTGCAGATAGGGATGATAAAGTGAAACTACATTTCTTGCATTTTTTTATGATTTGTTTGTGAGGCAATGTGCAGACACAACTTTGTCTGCACATAGTACAATATGGTAGTGTTTGCTGAACTTTCTAATTGCTTTGTTGCTCACAGGAGCTGAAAAAGAAGAGAAAGGAAACAACTAGCTTAGGCAACTGTTATAATTGCCACTGTCCCTTGGAGAACTGCTGGAATCAGAAGCATAGGTTGGGGCTGGACAGGATTCATTTGGTTGACAATACAATTATTGATGTCTTTGGTCCTCCGGATGCATCTGAATCGAATAGGTCAATAACTTTTGTGGTCATTGTCATTTAATCTGTGTAGCTGTGTTGCAGTCTTGCAATTGCAGATACCTAATCCATCGGAAATCCGGATAAAATATTGACGAAATTTCCATGGTCTGTTGTACTAAATTCTTCCTGGCATTGATCTTCACTCTTCAGTTTTTAAATATCCTTATTTCCATTTTAAATTTAAATAACTACTCAAGTGAATGATTCTTATGGTTTGGTTCTATGTTATGCAGAGGATGGTCAGGCGAGCTGTTGGAACAAAAGCTTCCCTGCTGGGGAAAGTTGTGACTTGTAAATACTTCAGACAAGATAATTTTTTGGAGGTAGAGCTACCTTAGCATTTTTTTCATTTGATCGGGTAAAATATTCTTTTTGTTGTGCATGTTGTGTTTCAGAATTGGCTTTCTTGTTTGCCGTATGTAAGTTATGTGATCTTTTTTTTTTCTTGCTTGCGCTATACCATATGATGTGCAATGGTGAGCTCATGTTGTTCTTTTTTTAATATGGGAATAAATTGATTGCATTAGGAAATATTCAGTACATCACAGAAAGCTTGAAAAATTAATTGAGATGAAATAGTAGTGAAAATTTTATTAATTTTTCTAACTTCTGCTGGTTTACCTGGTACATGTTCAGATTTGATGCTTGTTTATTACTTCAAATGGATTAAAATGCTAGCTGTGTCAGTGCATGAGATATATATTGATAAAAGTTGATATTATGGTATTTGCGGCCTTGCATTATACATGCCTAAATATTCTATTTCTAGTCTCTAGATACTTCACAGTACAATACAACATTTTCATCCTTGCATACTAGCATAATATATTTTGTTCGTTATATTTGTGGTGCTGGTTTCACTTAGGTCTGAGAATTTTGCTTGACTGAAAGAGATTAGTGGTTAGTAACCATTGTATTCAAAATTGGCACTTAGTTATGGCTATTGGTGGTTTTCCTGGTGTATAATTGCAATTTGTTTGAGGAATTTGAGGAACTTGTCCGAGCTTTGTGACACATTTTTCCTGTTAATGAAATATTTATATCCAAACAAAGTTGGAGCAAAGTAGCAAAATAGAGCAAAGTTTGAGTTTATTTACTCAACTGTGGTCCAACATTTGTCTTCTTGACCATCTATATACATCTTGGAAATCTTGACAGTCAATGGTTTTGCAGGCTAGTTGGTGTAGATGAGGCTTCATTCATAAGTCTTGTGGCACCGTTCATGTATAGATGACAATGCTCCTTTTGACTTATAGTAAATAGATTTGCTTTTGTTTATTTTGGTTTTTATATATAATTTGAAGTAGTTTTGTTACGGTTCTTAGTTTTGATTTGGATAATGAATGGATTTAGTTTTGACTTGGATAATGAATAGATTTTTTTTTTCATAACTAACTTGATTATCAAATAGATTAGTATCATGGACAATAATTTTTTTTTTCTAAAAAATGAGTCGTTTAAAGGAATACTTGTAACCGCGGTTAAATAAATACTTGTAGCCTCAATTAAATAGTTGTTTAATGACCTCTTGAGTAAAGGCGATTGGGGAATAGTAAATGAATAACTAATTTGATGGCGGTTAAATATTTTTAATTTGAATATGTATTCAATGAAGAAGAAAAAAGGAATTCTATTTATTGAATTTAAAAAAAAGTAAAAATGATAACATATATATTTATTTTATTAAAATTTCAAAAATAAAATATCTTAAATATTTTTATAAAACACTACTTATATAGTTATATTTGATGTGTGTGTAGTAGTTAAATTAAAAATAATACTTACACAAAAAAAAAATAATACAACAAGCGTTGGGTGCAAGAGAAAACAAGCCTCACTGTCAAGATAAAAACACAAGTTCGACCCTTAAAGTAAGTGATTGTTGAAAGGATTTCTTAGTCGCAATAATATTTGAGGGGGATTAATTTCACAGTATTAATAACCTCTGAGAAGACCTTAAAAAACCAAAAATAAAAAACAATTATATTAATTTTTTTGGAACAAACAATTATATAATCAATAGTAGCCACTGTTAAGGTGAATTCTTTAAATCTAAAAGGAGCATAAATTATAACATTTCTGTCTTTTGAAGAGACTTATACTTTTTTTTTGGGGGTATAATTTAATGATAAGACTGTTAAATAAAGATCCTAACCGGTCTTTCTACGTACAAAAACGTATAGCATGTGGAGTAATTTTTTCAGCGTCTACAATTACAAAAAACGTATGGCACTGTACGCTTTTTACTATATTAGTAGATTATTTAAATAAATTTTAATTATTAAAATAAATTTTAATTATTAAAATAAAAATATTTTATAAATATTTATTTTTAATCATTTCATGAAATAAATAAATCTGTTATCTTTTTTTTTCAATTTTTTATTTTTCAAAATAAATAAATAAAATAAAATTCTCTTTCTACATTAAATATCAATGTTTACTTTCATGTTATGTTTGGGAGAATGAAAAATGTTAAAAAGAAAAAGGGTAAAGAGAGGGAAGGGAAGTGATGGAAGAGAATTCTCTTCTCTTTGTTTAGATGTTAGGTAAAAAATATGTCTGCAAGCTAAAATTAAAGTAGAAAAAATAAATAAGTTTCATAATTTAATTTTTAATATAATTCTTATAGAATTTAATTTTGGTCCACCGTCAGTGTAAAATTTTTTTACACTGTTATTCAATCATGTGTTGTCAAATCATTAAAAGAGTTTGACTATCACAACAACCACTTAAAAAAAGTCTTAACTCTTTTAATGATATGTCAACACATGATTGAATGACAGTGTAAAAAAACTTTACACTGACAGTGAATTGAAATTAAATTCATTCTTATATTGCTAACTTTATAACACAAATAAAAAGGATATATATGTAACCTAATACATATTTAATTAAAAATAATTTTCCCCCCTCTTATTTCCAATTTGAAGAGGAAGAATTTTTAAACTTTAAGGGAAAAAGAGGGAGAACACTTCCTCCTCATTAAAAATTATCTAAGAGTTTGTGTCATTTTTTCCTTCTCTCCCCTTTCTTTACCCACATCCAAATAATTCATTACACTGATATCAATTTATCATATATAAATATATATATATATATATGTACAACAACAACAACAACAAAAGCCTTTTCCTACTAGGTGGGCTCGGCTACATGGATCAAACGACGCCATTGTGCTCTGTCATAGACCTAATTCTGCCTATGCAGTTTGTGCATAGCCGGTCCCAAGCCCGGATAAAATGAGGAGGGTTACGTTAGGTTGAGAGCCAGCGTAAAATTTTGTCAAATACTTTATGACATGAATAAATAAATAAATAAATATATATATATATTGGAAATATAAAATATGCATTGCTTGTAACTGACACAGTAACCAAATTTGATAGTGATACTGATTGATTCAAATCACCTGCAACTTCATTTTAATTTAATTCCATTTACATCCTTCTAATTTGCTGAAACCTCAGCATAAACAAATTAAGGCATCTTCTGTATACATTTCAGATTAATTTCTTCAAACATGCAATCTTTATTACATACGAGACAATAATCAAGCTGATGCTCCGCCCAAACAGCTTGCTGCAATGTATATGTGCTTGCTTATTGCCATTAAAATTCATTGAAGGGCAATACAAAAAGAAGGGAACACGTATTTTCTCACCTAATACGAAAGGACAAGACAAACAAACTTTCTTCATTCAACAAATAGCCACAACCACTGTATCGTGTAACACGCATACAAAGCAAAAATAAAAATAAAAATTATTACTTGCAAGCAAAGAAAAATAGAACTCAATATATTCTAATGCTAAAAAATGGGCAACAATTTTCAAACAATATTTTGGTATCGTTAAATAGTATGTCTATATTGAAGCAACATTATGCAGCTTCCTTGAGCTTTTTTGTGATGGTGGCGATATACTTCCCTTGGTGGAATGCTTGCTCCAACTCAAGCTCAGTTGGCTGTCTTGAGCCATCACCAGCGTAAGTTCCTGCACCATATGGACTTCCACCTTTCACTTTCTCCATCTCGAACATGCCAGCACCGAATGTATATCCGATTGGAACAAATATCATTCCATGATGAACTAGCTGAGTGATAGCAGTAAGCCTGTCATGGATTCCAAAATTTTCTTAACATATTAATATTTGATTCATCTTAGGAATATATTTGAAATATAAACACTCAGATAGAGGGTTCTTACGCTGTAGTCTCTTGTCCACCACCTTGGGAACCGGTGCTGTAGAAGATTCCAGCAGGCTTGCCTGCAAGCTGTTGTGTTCTCCACAAACCTCCAGTTGCATCTAGAAAAGCTTTAAACTGAGCAGCCATCATTCCAAATCTTGTTGGGAAGCCAAAAACAAAACCATCAGCCTCAGAGAGCTCATTGGGGGTGATGACTGGTACATCACTCTTGGGTGGTGCACTCATCTTACCAAGCACCTCATCTGGCAGTGTCTCGGGTACCTGTTCACAGGTTCAATAAAGTCAGGAAAGCAGCTCTGTTTTTTTTAATAATAAAATTGTTTACAACCCTTCATCAAAAACAACTGTTAACATTCCTTCTCAAATTTAGCAAGAGTGAATTTGGGACGTAATGTCTTGCTCCCAGAGATTATAGAATATGATATTATTGGAAGACTAAGGCAATGGGATCCTCCTCCTATAGAGCACATGGTATAGGTAGCTTTGAAAGAACATTGGGGCCATAGAAGTGGCAAGAAGTAATTAAGATAATTATTTGAAAGCTCGCTCATGAGCCACGAGAAAATATGATTACAATGAAGGAACTTAGCTAACAGAAAGTTTGAAACCGACCTTGTGACAGTCAGAAGGCAGGAAAATGATATTGAGTTGAAAACCAATTATCAACCTTAAATAGATACAAATGCAATCGGAGTTATACAAACAGTTTTTATTTTTTATGCATTTATCAGCTCTACAGAAGAATGAGCTTTAGCTCTGGAACTGATGTTGCTCATCATTTGCAATTTTATGCTATGACACAATGGAATGCATAGAAAACGTGAAACATGAAACATAAATCATGCCTGCCATAGTTTGGCCTCAACACCTTCTACAGAAGCAGCCCCTTTCTTTATTTCTTCTGCTAGTTTCTCCACATGGCCATACATGGAGTAGTACCTGTCAAAGCAATGTAAAAATTACATTTTGTAAGTAAAGCTTAGAGAAACATGCTCAACAATTCAATTTAGAGATGAAATGAAAAAGGGGAATTGAGCAATATTCTTCAGGACAATAAAAAAGCAAAGTGAAATGAAGATCAACAAAACAAATGGTAAATAGTGTGAACACTGAAGGTTATAATTTATCAATAGAATCATATAAAAACAAGAGTGCAGAAGAAAATTAAATATCCAATAAAAATAAAATATGATTGCATTATTTGCAAATCACTTTAGAAGGATCTTATCTTATGCATGACAAACTGATGACTAGTCAACCTCTAAACACCTTATTTCTAAATTGTATAAATTTCATAAATCTAATGCTAAGATGTTCAATTTTGACCAATAATCAAATAATCCCTTACTTTGCATTGGAACTTCTTTTGCCTTTTAGAAAAGACAGCCTACTTTTGTAAGTTTGCTTATTAGCTTGGAAACATAAATTCTATGTCCTTAGTTGACCTAGTAAACAAAACAGTGACAGTTCGATAGACTAACTACAATGAATTTAGGTTACTTATCAATTATCATCATGGCTTACATTGCATCCCATACAATAGGAACTTATGACAAGATTTGAACTCATGCCCATGGAAATGGAACTCATAAAAATAATAACATGCAAGGCCACTCAGAGAATAGCAAATATAGACAAAAAGAATAAGGCTCTTGACCAAAACATCATGGCTGAACCAAAAGATAGAATCACAAGTCCAACCATCAAAACCAGGAATAATATCATGGCAAAGCCTCTGTTAGAACAGGGGGCTGTAAATGATAGGGCTGGAGCAAGATAATGATGATCCTCATGCAACATTGAAAACATCAGACAACCGTGATACAACATTGATAACCTATTAACCATTAACCAGTACGAGTTTACAATCTCTAAATTGAAAGGTAATATATATACTTGCAAGCACTGGAATTAGTTGATTTAAAAACCTAACACAAAAGTGTCATTTTCTATTCCCTCCATTCTGAATTGAGTGCCAATTTATCTAGTTGGCATCAACTAACATATGTTATAACCTTAGAAGTAAAAAAAATTGGAAGATCAAGATCAATTTACACTAGCAACCCTTTTTTACCTCTTTGATAACAATCATGCCAATGGAGGGACCATTGAATAAAGGTAATCTAATAGAAAATTTACAGAAAAAGACCTTCCAAAGAAAATAACATATAAAAATTACTTGTTCACTGATTTTCTCCTCACAGTTTTCCCACTGAAAATAGCAGCTACATAGGTGACAAGGAGTCAAAGATACACCCCATAGGCATGGAAGGATGCCATGATGGACTTTTTTATTGTTTAAGAAGTGAGTGACTGCTTAAATGTCAATATAATCTATTAACTACTATGATGATATGGTTATAAGGAAGATTATCAATATTTCATGTAGTGTTAGCTTAACATTTACATACATAACCAAAGAAAAGGAAAGCTAAGCAATGTAAGGCCTTAGAAGTTCCCACTAAGGTATTGGCCAAATGTGAAGAGGAATGCACTCCATAGAACTTCTTGAAGGTCAGAATATGTTTGTCCATTCCTTTTAACCTTTGATATTATCATAAGGACTTCTGTTTCTATGCTATTATGTATATATGCACATACATATGCATATGCATGTATGTTTATAAATAAGACGAAGGAAACAGAAAAATTATAGATCATACATGGAAAGCAAACTATCGCTGGCAAAAGGCATTAGTTCACAATGACATCCAATAACTATTGTTTTAGTATTGCAATTAGAGATCTATAGTGCCATACTGACAATAGCAAAGGAAGATATATAGCATTCTCTTTTTTTTTATTCAGTTTCCTTTTTAATGATATCTGTTGCACCTAAAAACGAAAATGCCAAGTTTGATACCTACTTCAGATATATAAATTTGAGACTTTCACTTAAATTATGACTGTGAGAATAGACATCTGATGTGATAACTTTTGGGTATGGTAAGAGAAAGGATGGACCATTCATTAAAACAAGCCTTCTATTGGCTACATACTAATCTAAAAAGTATACAGAAAAACATTGAAAAACTGTTATCAATCAAGCAACTGGGATGGGGACATTAACTTCAGTGCTTCAACTCATTGCTATACTTGATATTAGTGGGGTAAAAAACTTTTTTTATTTTTATTTTTTATTTTTTATGATTTGAACCTTACTGCAAAGTTTGAGAAATTCTCTAATGTTGATTTTAATACAAATCACCAATGGTTTAAGAATTGCCAATCATAACATTTCAAAATATGAGATCTTAGTTTGTGAATTGAGGTGGGAAATCTAAGTGAAAACACCAGAAATTTATATTCTTTTCTTCGAGGGTGTTCAATACAGTAAATTTGAGTGAAATGAATACGTGGTAGTGTTGCAAAATTACATACACAAAGAGTCCCACAAATATCTTAATTTTGTTGTCTTTTCTTTTTATATAGAAAAAAAAAATCCAATTCAAATCAGAACAATGAATCAAAGGAAAATAATTTGGAATTGGAAGTGAGCTTTTTGTAGAGATGACTCTGATTACTACCAAACAAAATGCAGAATAATTGAAAAGGCAAATGCATCAAGAGAACGAACCAACTTACGAAAGGAATCCTGTGTCATCAACTTCATTCTTCTGACTTATTGCCCAACAACCCCAAAAAAGAAACAGACATCTGTAACTTACGCCAACAAGAAAGAACAAGACTTTTGGCGTTTATGGCTCCTAATCTGTATTTCACTATTTCTCCAACACAATAAAAATAAAAAAATAAAACGAAGAGAATACATCTTCCCCCAACGATCACATCAAACAAACCAATATGAAGAACATAGTCAAAACAAAAATGCATCAGATCCAATAATATCATTACACCCCAAGATCTTCAAGGATTTTTCAAAGGCTAGAAATTTAAGAACCCATTAAAGAAGTAAAGGAAACCCAGTAAACAAAATCCCATCTTGAGTGGCAAAACACGGAACCAGAAAGAGAAAAAAAAAAACAGCACTAACGACAAAGACAGTACAAATCCGAGGTTAACATAGAATAGAAGACAAACAAAGTTTGATAATAATAATAATAAAAAAAAGCAATTCATGAATGCAAAAAAAATAAAAAAGGTGGAAAAACGTACACAATATAAACTTTGACAGCCATTGATGAAGTCCTCCCAAGGTCTCTGTGTTTCTCTCTCTGCGAGATTTGTTTTCTTAGCTAAACGAAGCACTCACGTTGACGGTTGTGAAATGGTGGGGGGCACAAAGCGTATATATAGTTGCACGTTCTCATTGGATTGATTAATTAAAGCTAATTAGTCTCTAATTAATTGATTAGCTTTTTGATTGGGAGATGAAACGACACCGTTGCTTCCAAAATGGATGATGAATGTTACATGGTGAATGATGATAGGGTGGTGTCACGCTCATCATCATCATCATGGTCTTCGCCAACAAATGCAATATAGCAATTGCTCTAGAAGCTGTCAATTTTGGAAGCTTTTTTCATCATTTATTATTAAATAAATGCTAAAGCTCGAGGTTTCATAGGATATATATATGTGAGTAGAAACAGAAGGTGTTTTTAATTTATTTATTTTTAAATAATAAAAATGAAAAGTTTTAAATAATTAAATAATTATTTAATATTGATTTAATTTAGACTAAAACTTTATTTTGGTCCCTCACATTTAATTTAATTATTAATTTCATCTTTGACATTTTAATTTTTTTAATTTAGTCCCTGACATTTATAAACTCACTTTAATTTGGTCCTTCTATCTGCGTGTTTGTTATTTAGTGAATAAAAATGATGATGTGTCACCGTTAAAGGTAATGTGACATCCTTATTTTGCCAGCATGACACTGAGTTAATAGCTGATTGAATTCTTTTACAAAACAATGTCTTTATTAATTGGCATTTAACTATTTATGGATGAAAATGACACATTTTTTTGGTAAAATAATTCAGTTAGTTATTAACTTAATGTCACGTTGACAAAATAAGAATGCCACATATCTTTAATGGTGATATATTATCATTTTCATTCAGTAAATAATAGAATCATAGATGGATGAATCAAATTAAAGTGAATTTATTTTTATTAGGGACTAAATTAATAATTGAATCAAATGTTAAGAACCAAAATAGAGTTTTAGTCTTTAATTTATTTCCTAATTAATTTTTTTTTACTAACCATAGTTCTTATTTTGGAAAATTAAATTTAATGAAAAAAAGATTAAACACTAAAATTAAGTTTTAATAGCTGTTTTTTATAATAAAAAAAAGTTTGACAAAATTAAGAGTGTTATTACTATTAGAATTAATGATGGGATATTTTTATGGCATTTTGAATTTGGGAAAGCAATGAGTGATGTGGAGCAAATGGCAAGGGTGGGATTGGTGAGATCGGAGCCGTTGAATTGGGTTTCGTTGGTCAAATGTAGGGCGTTTTCGTGGTTTTCGGTGGTGATTAGGGGTTGGGGCCCACGAAGAGTATGATTTTGTGATGAAAATGGTGGGAATTGGAAGTGTTAAGAATTGATTTGACTTTTTTTTTATATATAAATAATTTGGGGTTATGGGCTTCGACAAAAAATTCGATGACGCATCGCACGCTGCATGCTGACCAAAACTTATTCTAACAACCACAATAAAATTACAGATGAGCCTTTTACTCTTTTTTTCTTTTCTGGTAGGCTTTTTTTTTTCATTTTTACTTAATTTATTAATCATTTTAAGAAATTAAATTTCAATTATGTTTTTTTATCATTGAAAAATCGTTGATTTATTTTTTGTTTTGAATTTTTTATTTATATTAAATATTCATTTTAAATAGGCCCATTTAATAACATTTATATGTAACAGTGAAAAGTGAAAAAAAAAAACAACTGAAGAGAACAAAACAAAAAAAGGAGGTACACGGTTAAAATCAAGAATTGGTCTTTTACCTGTTGTTGACTATTTTGACCAATTTTGGGTAGAGTTTTCGAAAACCGTTTGCATGTCCTCCAATTCAATTGTCATCTTGACTCCAACTTTCGGGGTGGAAACTAAGATTAGCTGTATCTGTCTGTATTTCAAGAAAACTGCTTCCATGGATTCACATCTATCTCTGTGGTTTGGTTCCTTGATCACATATTCTTTACCTAACCACGTGGTGGGAAGTATGATCTCTTCTATCTTTCAAAATTCAAACCTTCCTTGGTCGTATCTTCATTTGATGAAGGCTTCATTTTCAAATATGAAATATCTATTTCCATATGTCAAACAAATTAACGTAATATTATGGCCTTAATCTTAATTTATGTATGTATACTAATGTATATCTTCCAAAATAATAGAGTTTGAATCAAATTTGTAGGAAAAAAAATGATTTTAAGTTTTGATATATAGTACGAGTTAGTTAATTTATTGGGAGCTAATTTTGATTTGCTGGACTTTTTCTTCTATTCTTCTTATTTACTAATGTTAACTGCATTCGATTTCATTTTCTTTTAAAACTCCATATAAATAAATTATAAAATTAATAAAGGAGTGTGTTATTATATAAAATTAAATTTAAATAATTGAAAACATCACTTGTTGTTTAGTTGAAAAAATTTCTTGATATTGTTCTAAAAGTTTAAGATTGAATCTGGCATTAATTAAGAGGATGAGAGATGGAGATGGAAATTCAATATTTTAATTGGTAAAGTGATATTCCCTCGCAAATTTAGCTGTGCAGACATGGCTATAATTATTGTAGAATGTCTAAGGCCTTATTTATTGGCTTGCTTCAAGCCTTCAATGCAATAACAAAGTCAAGGCCTTATATATCCATGGTAAAATTAAAAATATATTAAAATGTAACTTTATTATGTCTTCCCGATTTGGTGGCAGAAGGTCTCCAAAATAGGTCCAGCGCCATCATATTGTTACCAAGGTGCTTGGGTTAGAATTCAATATGAACTCACCTAACAAGGTGTTATATGAATTGTTTTACTGTGTAACATGATGAATCTATGCTTTTCGCATTGCATAAAAGGTCCAAGAGAAACATTTGGTCGCGGGCTGGGAATTTTTTTCTTACAAGTTGAAAGGAACAAGGCAACCTTTCCTTCACAATTCACATTGAGATAAGAAAGAAAAGTAAAGATGGGTGTCCCTTCCCTTCCCTTAGATAATCAAAACCGACCATGTCACCATTATTATTAGGATTATTATTATTGTGTTGTCCTTCATTCCTTCATGATTCCTATGAAGAGTTAGAGTAGCTACGCAAAACGGTCACAAACCATATGCATAAAAATGAAAATTGGCTTTTGCTTTACGGATTCAATGTCTGCACCAATTATATGTTCAAACTTCAAAGTCATATTGTTGCTTCTTTATAAAGCTTACTAGTTTGATTTTATTTCCATGTGACCTTGACCAGCCCTTCTTCTTACTACAACTTCTCGGATTGTAGAATACATGTTGGACGGGCCATCTGGGCTAACCTAGCTAGTTTTGTTGTTTATTATTTTTTAATTAAAAATTCAAAAATAATATATGGATGAATCAATTATAATTTTATTAAAAATTTTAATATTTTAATTTATTAAAAATGTATAAATTTAACGACAAGTATATATATATATATTTTAATTTTTTGTATATACAAATACTAAGTTTTACTTTATTTAAAAAATGTTACACACTTTGTATAAAAATATAAAAATTGTAACTTTTTTTTGGTAAATATTATAATTAACGTATCATATTGTAGTGATATTTCCATTTTCGATAATATTTATGTCATCTTTTATTTAAAATAAATTTGAGTTTAATTAATCAAATAATTGGTTAATTGAAATGATTAATTTATTATAGCATAGTTAACATGAAAATAAAATTAAATATAACTAAAGTTATGTTAATACAATTGAAGATATGAATTTGCCTATGGTTATTTGAAATCAAATGTTGTTAGGAAATATTTGGTGTTGGACAATTGACACATCCATTTTCAAAATCTTACTTTTGACTCATTTTTTTTCTCAAAAATTTCATTTTATTCAAATATATACTTATCATTTATTACCTTTTACATTCCCTCTCTCGTTAACGGTTATTGAAAAATATTTAGCAGTCGGTGAATTTCGAACATTCGGTAGAACAATGGCCAAAAAAAATGGGTAAAACGTTTCTACACTTCTTTTTTTTAATTATTATTGATATAAAATCATATTAATATTTTTTAAATAAATTCACATAAGATTTAACAATATTATTATAAAAATAAAACTGACATTTATACAGAAAGTTACATACAAATTATTGTGGCAGCTAGTGGAGAGCCAAAGCCAATGGTTGGCAAATGTCATTATTTTCTTCTGCTGCGTGCTTCACAAGTTACACACACACATATATATATATATATAATATTTAACATGAGTTAGCCATAGACAGTTTTATCAACCCTGCTCACTCAAAAGCATTCAGTGGACCTCTCTCTGATTTAAACATGGGTTTCTCTATGGTGCAGATCACTCATTATCTTAGAGGAGAAACCAACCTGCGAATCTTTTGACTAACTTGGTGCAAAGCATACTATCTCCCATGTTGAGTGGCGTACCCCCTCCTACTCGTCTTCATGTTTTGCTACTTGCAAATAGTATAGGCGTTTTGTTCCATCTTAGGTTTCTTAATTTCTGTTGTCTTCCTCTGTAAAAAATTGTATAGATAATAATAGGTTGATTTTGGTTTGAACCACGAGTATTTCATATCCTTTTAGGTATGAGATTAATTTTTTTCGGATTTGGAAGTATGATAATTATGAGTACTCGTGACAATAATAACTCTAAAAATTAAACATTTTACCTGACATTTAAAATTAAACTCACTCACTACTCCAACAAACAGCTTGATAGTAGATAATAGGTTGCTTTGGTGTGATGTAAATATGTTTGTTTTTGCGTGTAAGGTGTGGATAAATTACCGAAGACATTGGGGAACTTATGATTGGATTGGACCCATGAAAGATGTATAACACCTAATTGTTTTTATTTTTTTTTGGTGTATGGATAACACCTAATTCTATAAGATAAGCACAGCATCCCAGTGGAGATCTTATTGCCCCTCAAACAAATTGTGGTCCACAACTCTAGATGCTCTCTCTCTCTCTTTTTTTCTTTCCTCTTTCCAGATAAGTTGATGTTCTGGGATTGCTGGTCAACTTTGGGCTATGATTTAACGTGTGGACATGGTGTTTTAATTTGAATTTCAAATTATAAGAAATTCAAAGGGATTAACTATAAAGTGCCTGGGAGATCCTAAACAAGTAACAGCGTTGTTTCTAAGCAAGAAGGTTTAAGGCTGAGTAGTGTTCACCTTTATATTGCTTTTTCATAATGAACGTTTTTGATTTCCACAAATCTTTTTGCTTATTAAGGGGAAAAAACTGTTGAAATGTCCAAGTCTATTCATTCTTTAAAAGTCGCATTTAGGAAATTAAGAGGATATATATGAAAATGTAGTAGCTAGCTAGGCAGAAATCCTTTTCAGAAATCTTGGCCCAGTTGAAGAATGGGAACTTCTCAGCTGATGTGAACACAACACAAATAAAGCTGTGATGGGAATGTGACTTTCTATGCAGCCAAACTGTTGTTTGATTCTCCCTAATGCTTTTCTAAATTGCTCTACGCAGACTACGGGGTGGCTTACGTTTGTGTTAATAGGATGATAGGGTCTTACTCAAATCTCAATTAATCAAAACATTTTTTTAAGGAAAATTCATTTTATTCCCAGGTGTTACACACTTTTCAATCCCAAATATCTCTTTTAAAGAAAATTCAAGTTATTAAAGAAACTTGGGTTTATTTCCTGTTTTTTGTTTTTATTTTTTCGCTCTTCCATTCTTTTTCATTCTCTGAAAAGCGCTTGGCCTTACACTTGAAGCAATTTTACTACAGACAGCATATCCAGAAGTTAATATTCAACGATGCTTTATGCAGGATAACTTCATTTAAGGGTATCAGAATATATAGTGAAAAGAATATATAAATTTATTAATGATCATTAAACCTGATTCAGAGTTTTCTAGCCTAGTTTAGGAGCTTAGTAACTTTTGAAGCATTGCTGCTGGTATTATGTCAAACTAGCTAAATGCTTAATTATTTGTTCTTTTGATGAATATGAAAGAAAGAAACATAGAAATGATGAATGAGTGAATACCTGATGTTAATATACTGTTACCTTCTGTTCAAACAAAAATAGTCAGTTACAGAGGAATTCATAGTATTATTAACTAAGATGCAAGTGTGACCCTGCTTTAAAGTACGGAAAGTAGGAAACCATAAATTGGATTTCTTGGTTACTTTCTTGACCCTCTATTGTTTTTGTGTAATATCATATTTTCAGCTTCATGTGTAATGCTAGCTTTGTTGTTCTCTTTTGGTTTAGTATGCTTAATCACTGCTTCACACACAGGAAAGAGAGGGAGGAAAAGAGTGAGAGAATATAGTCCTCGACCTTGAGTTAATTTCTAATGCAATGTCTGCAACTATACAACATGGATGTGGTCAGCAAAGAAATATCACCGGGCTTCTAATAGGGTAATGGTTATTTCATTTGTTGAACTCAATTCCTGCTTACTTGTAGAGGAGTCTGCTAGGACTGAATCTTTTCCAAAGTAACCTGGCTGTTTGGGATCAGGCAATTCAAACTCACTAACTAACATTAGTAGCACACATGACATTCCAGGTCTATCCTCTGGATACTGTTGAACACACAAGAGACTAACATGAATGCAATGCAATATTTGTGATAGGAAAGTAGAGTCTTCTAGGCTTGTATCAATCAGTTCTAGTGGTCTGCCTTCTTTCCAGAGTTTCCATACCTGAAACACATTAAACTTGCTTGTCATACACCTGTTTGATACATGTGAATTAACAACTTGTCTCTCATACTTACATGGCCGATGAGATTATTGTGAGTTGGATTATAATATCCTCTACTTCTCTTCCCAGATATAATCTCAAGCAACAAAACACCAAAGCTGAAAACATCAGATTTCACTGAAAATAGCCCATCAGTTGCATATTCTGGTGCCATGTAACCACTGCAGAACACCGTTTGAAATGAAACCCTTAACGAGAAGAAAACAGATACCATGAATTCAGCTTGATTGGGAAAAAAACACTTACTAAGTCCCAACTATTCTCTTTGTGTTTCCCTCCTTCTGATCTCCTCCAAAAATTCTAGCCATGCCAAAATCTGAAATTTTGGGATTCAACTCATTATCAAGTAAAACATTACTTGCTTTGAGATCTCTGTGAATAATCCTTAGTCTGGAATCCTGATGAAGATAGAGAAGGCCCTTAGCAATTCCACAGATAATATGGAAGCGCTTTGACCAATCTAGTAATTCACGCCTATTCTGATCTGCCAAATTTTCCATCACAGCAAAAGAAAAAAAAAAACTCCAATTTGATTACATACTGAAAAAAAAAACTGAAGTGTGGAAAGCAGTTAAGTGATACTGAAATCATTAAACTACAGTTGACCATCTAAATATACAGTTCCTAGAAACCATACCAAAAATAAAGGAGTCCAGGCTACTGTTAGGCATGTATTCATAAACCAGCATTTTCTCCTCTGCTTCAATGCAACATCCAAGAAGCTTTACAAGATTGCGGTGTTGAAGTTTTGCAATCAATCTTACTTCATTCTTGAACTCGGTCAATCCTTGTCCTGAGCTTGTTGAAAGCCTCTTCACAGCAATTTCTAGCCCATCTTCTAGTGTTCCCTGAAAATTTCAAATTTAAAATTGATAGAAATGTTCATTTTACAATTTTCAAATCTGTAAGCAAATTACCTTGTATACAGGTCCAAAGCCACCTTCTCCGATTTTGTTCTTGATTGAAAATTTGCTAGTGGCCTCAGCTATTGTTGACAAGTCAAAGACTGGTAGATCCATATCATCCACTTGCATTCCATTGTTTTGATCTCTTTTGATACTGAGGTCTGGTTTCTCTGGCAAAGTATATGTGGGTGGTTTAATATTTGTGATAAGCATGGCAGCATATATAAATTGCTGCATTGATTTCTTTGAAATTGGAAAGGACTAAAACTTCATCGTTTTCATACAACGAAAATTTCCTATATCCTACTGAGTTCTTCCATTTAACCCCTCCCCAACCAAAAGAAATGATAAAGGAAGTGAGAGGGGTAGTATCTCCAAGTGGATGAAAGGAAACTGGAAACAAGATAGAAACATGGAAATTATAAAGAGAAAAAGGTGTTGCATGCTTAACTAGGTTAATTTTGTGACAAATAATTGAAGTTCATGATAATTTACCTTTACCCACACATTAGCCAGACCAAACAAGTAAAAAAAAATTCCTACAAATAATATGATGTGCCAATTAGTGGCAATCATGAATAGTGACCCAAACAAAGGATTTTGTTGTTTGGCTGTATTGAAGTGAGGCCAACTGCTCAGTATTACTCTGTGATTGACAGTTGAGTCATGCAGGATGCCATTCATAGTTTTGATCCAGACAAACACTTATGTGTTCTACTTCAAATAAAGGCCTTATCATATTCGTTAATGATGATTATCTAAAAACTCCCTGGAGCAGCACCTTAGTCATTAGAGGACCAAGGGTGACAACAAATTAAAATATTTATTGGGTTCTTCATTTTAGAGCCTCCATTCAAGGAAGCACCTAAAACTTCTCTTCTTGTTTTTCCAAACTCCACAAACTTCTCATTTAGTATATAGTTATTGACCAAAGAAGGTGAACCATATTGGCACCCATACACTATTTACTCCAATGGTTTTTATTTGGCAGATCACTATATGGTTGTAAAATAAGATGCGTACATCTAACACTATGCTATGAACATTAATAAAGCAATGTGTGGCCATTTTTTCTTTTGAAAAGAGGACCTGAAATATGAATTTTACCTTTTACATTTTTGCGTGATTTCAGTGTATAACACCAACCGAGTATGAGTATACCAGAAACTGCTGCTATGGCCATAGAAACTACTACTGCCACTAGGACCCCCACCTTCTTGTGGCCATGATTAGCCCCTTCTAATTGAATTTGATCAAACAGAAAACCATGGTTAAATCACAAATTTAAAGAGGAAACTTAAATGTTCAAAGATTAAAATTGAAAATGGACTTTTGATTAGAATATTTTTTGAAGGACTAACAAGTGGCAAAGCCTACCTAGTTCTGAAGCATCCATTCGAACATATAGGTCCTGCCCCCCAGCTGCAAACTGTCTGATGTCAATTAGATCGCCAAACCACATGGCACAGCCACTCCCTTGCCCACTGATATCTGAATTCATGTAGGCCATACAAGAACAGTTATCCAAGCACTTGGCTCTGCATTCCTCTAAACCAATTGTCTGATCCAGCCAAGTATGTGTAGTGTCTGGCACTTTCAGGCCATCCAATTTGATAAATCCATCCTTTTGTTTGTCCTTGCAGCTTAATGGTTTATTGCGGACACATCCTCGAGACCAGTCCATTGAGTACCATGCTTCTGGTGACCTAGGCTTGAACCCTTTCAAACATTGGCAGACTGGTGAATCTGAAATCATACAACTTCCATAAGCCCCACAAAGGCCATAAGTGTCACATAAGTCCAATGGCACTGATGTGTAGGTCTCCCATTTTTGTGTGGATTCAATCCACACATAGCGCTTACGAACATAGCTTGTTCCATTCAATACTAATCTTGAGATAACAGACATGTTCTTGAGGCTATACGTGTAGTAAACCTCATCCTTATTGGAGACGAACTGAAAATCATAAATGGGGTTGGTCCTTACTTGTGGTGAACCACTTGACTGCAGGCCATTCCATGGTCCACTTCGGTAGAACTTTTGGTTTCCCTTCATCATATATGCCTCAGGATAGTTGTTGAGCACCATAATAAAAGAGAAGTCTCCAGGAGATGGATCATCAGGACTTTTCCAAGCTATGAAACGCCTATTAAGACCAGTCCTCAAGTCCCAACCAAACTTCATTTCTGGTAAGAAAGTATCAGTTGGGTAGTCAAAGCTCTGCCACAAATAGGCTTCTGTGTTTGCTTCTTTCTCATCCCTTACCACAAGGTTGCCAGAATCCAAGAGCAGGGCTGCTGGGCTCTCTGGTTTTCTCTGAGAGGCTGTAGACCAAACAACAGTGTCATTTTGGGTGAGCACAAGGTTCCCAGTGATGTTTAATCTTAAGATGCCAGAGGAATCATTGATTGGATTGAGCCGGTTTGCAACCCAAACCACTGTTTGAATTGGGATTTTCTTGTACCAAATTCCCAGGTAACGTTTCTGGGAATTTCCTGGGCTGAAGAATCCTAGTTCAAAGATTCCACCTTTGGAAACTAAGGTTATGCCATCATCACTTAGGGACTGGGACTGAGCAATTGAGTCAACTGCTAAGGAAATTTCAGAAAGCTGGACAAGTATATAAGCAATGAAAATGATACTCTTGAAAGACATAATGCTCATCAAGTTCTAACTTTTTCCAGAACTATGCAGTTTAGCTACATATATGGAGATTGATAGACCAAATGCAGAAAGATTCTAGATTGTGTGAACACTCGACTGACCATAATGCTTGATTGCTTGTGTTTACTTCATGTGGGGGAACATGTTGCTTGCTTATATGATCTGCATATAAACAAATGAGAGAAAAAGACTCATTTAGTAATAATTAAATACAAACCTAGAAGTTGGTTGTGGTGGAGAAACATTACTCGTTATTAATCCAACAGTGGGATGTTGGGAGTGGTTGTGACAACATTAAAAAAGTTGAAAATAGGATACTTAGGTAGAAGGGAGGGAGAAGGAGGAAAAAGATTTTAATTTTGTGTGCGTTTGGTTAGAGAAGGAGAGTGGAGAGATTTTAATGGAAGAAAAATAAAAATTTACTTTTTTATGTAATTATAATATTTAATGTAGCATTTAATTTATAAATATTTTAGTCTATTTTTAAACATATATTCTCTCTCCTTTAAATCTTTTTACTTTTGAAAGAGAGTTAAAATTATCTCAGAAGGGATATTGCTTCCCTTCCTTCCCTTTCTTTTTCTTCTAAAAAATTGAACTAAATACATAAAATTAAAAATAATCATTATTCTCCTTTTTATTTTCCTTCAACCAAATACATAAAATTTAAAATAATTTTTTTTTATATTTTCCTTTTAACCAAACACTATACAAAAGAGAGATAGAACACTTTAAAGAAGATTGTAGAGAGAGCTGTAAGAAAAAATCTGAATCGATCAAAAACACTTTTAGGTAGGCGTAGTGGGAGTGGGAGAGAACAATTGGTAAGGGTGTTTGTTGAAATAGTGCTTAAGCAAGTCTAGTGATTGCCAACTCCAGACTCCAGAGTCAAGACCTGCTAAATTGACTCCTGAAATGATATTCCTATTATTAAGACTTGAACATTTTGTGGCCCGAAAACAATAATAATAAAAAGAGACACTTAATTTTCTAGAATGTGACCTCTGTTTGCCTATACAAGTCAATCAATTGTACAAACCGCTCTGTCCTGATGCTAATGTTAAGTACCTATAAAATACCCACCTGGATCTTCTCTCTGAGAAAAAGGCACCAAAAAGAATTGCTCTTATAGTCTTTAATCATCATAACACTCGACACAATAAATCGTTATGTTAATTATAACACGGTTTCTGGACAGAGAAGCAGTTAAATCAACCCAGGAAAAATTCGGCCTCCCCTAGTAGTGATCACTAATTAAGATCTTTCTTAAATCTAGCTATTGACTTGAGATTATCAACAACAACAAAATCGGAGGGGGTCACTAGTCAATATCATGTGTATGAAAGGTCAAAAAGATCAGTGACAACGTTACATATCCTAAGCATTAATTATCCAAAAGGGCATGGTGGGGCCAGGAGACTGCGGGAGTTGGTAATGGCCCAATATTTTGCCGATTTAGGTGAGTTTAGGATCCTTTGGTGAGTCATGTGAGAAGTTCATCTTAAAAAGAAAAAGACATAAAAGTAAAAGTCTATATTAGTGAGTTGTGCGAGAAGGTCATCTTAAAAAGAAAATACATAAAAGTAAAATAATAGACTTTATATTAATATTAATACGTCATATTATAATAAAATTTATATATATATTTTTTTAACATGATCTTCCTATATTACTTTCTAACATGAGAGAACCACAAGAAATGAGATGGGGAAAAAGGATCTAAATCAGTTTAGGTCTATGATTTAGATTTCAGGGCAAATGAGATGGGGAAAAAGGTCGTCATTCTCAGAGTGTCCGCATGTTTGCCCTCTTTATATTTGTTTATTGTGATATGTCACCATTCACCAAGGAGAAACTATAGCTAATCACAGATGAAGGAAAATTCTAAGGAAAGAAAGAAGTGATGGAAACAAAAGACGTGGGGACATCAAATAATAAATAGACAGACAATTTTGGTCCGTTTGATCAGAAGTTGTTTGTCTTCCTTTTCTAATCAAAACAAATAGCATAAAACAAATAGCATGGAAACACGTACGACTAAGATCAAGGAAACGGTGAGGGAAAGAAAAAAAGTTGAAAAAATAAAAAGTGAACCGTGATGTGAACAAGAATAGAAGCTTGGAGTAAATGGCAAGGAAAACTGCACACGATGAGCTCATGCGTTTGTATGTTTTATCCAAGGTTGTGGAAACTAAATTGATTAAGGGACTCATTTAAACGTTAATGGTTGGATGGTGGTTGAATTGAAATATAATTAAATAATTTAAATATATATATATTATATATTAATTAAATAAATAAAAAAATTATAAAAAATAATATAAATAATAAAAAATAGTTTATATTTTATTTTTTTGAGAGTACAAAGCATTCAATAACAGTATTATGGTTTATTTTTATTTAAAAAAAATTTAATTTCAATTCAAAGAGATATACAATTAATTATACATTTAATTTTTAAATTTGTATACAATCTAAATTTAAGTATTTTATATAAAATTATTTTTAAATTGACTTACATTCAATTTTTAGATCAAAATGACAACATTTCAATTAGTAAGAATTAAAAAAAATGACCAGTTGAACCTAATTGAACCGGTCCAAGTTGTCCTATTTTCATGCTAGACGATTTTTTGGAGTAAACTGAATCGATAGAGTGACTGATTCTTGATTTAACCGGTTGAACGAGTCAATTCAATCCAATTTTCAAATCATTGGTTTTAACTCTTCATTGGTGCAAAGAGAAATATTGATAGGCGTGTATTCTATATAATGAGTATGCTACTTTTATAGTTTTCCTGGTTAGAATTACTTTTAAATCATGGCTAGTTTTATAATAATATTTAAAAGTTTATTAAATAAAATTAATAATTAATAAATATTTAATAACTCACTATAAAAATAAAAATAAAAATAAAAAAATATATCAAAGTAATTTCTATTTATATATAAGAGGAAGTAAAGCAGTTTACTTAGAACCAACTGAGTCCATTGGTCTTTATCTTTATGTAATAAGAATTTGATCTCACACATTTTTATTTTCCGTTTACTTTTATATTCAACAATATCTCTCTTAAACAAAAAATAATAATTTGGTTTGAATTCAATTCTATAATTAAGTAGTTCTCAGATAGATATATTGCAACTTGAGCTATGGCTTTGGGCTATTGTATTCAATTTTTTGACGTTATATATTTTTTGGTAATTTGTTTAATAATTATTTTCTAAAATTAAAGTATAATTAAAAAATAATTATCTTATTGTAAGATGTGATTATTTTATTAAACTTGTAATAAAGAATAACTACTCTTCATAAATATGATAATTATATGCTTAGTTATAATCATTGTATTTGGAAAAATAATATGTCAAATCAGATATCAGAACAAAAAATGTTAGTTGATTGAGAACTATCAATAATTTTTTCAGGGTATGACTCAATTTCTTCCAAAATCCTTCCCTATTACTTGCCCTATAGTCTGTTCAAGATGCTGATAGGTGCTGATAGCTGTTGCTTTTGTATGTTATATAACTATAGTCTACACATACCTGACATGCCCTTCCCCACTTATTTTGTTGAATCTCTTTGCGTACGCTAGGAAAGACATCTAGAAAATATTGTCCTAGTCGTTTACGTAAGTTGTGTTGCAATAAAAGCTTAAAGAAAGAAATCAAATTGCAATGGTAAAAAAAATAATACAGAAAACGCCAAAGATTTTGTTAAAGACTTAAATTAATTTTTTTTTATTCTGTCAATCATGATAATTTTGTAATCCATCTTAACCTACAATTGTGTCATAAATCCTGTCATTTTTTGTCTAATGACATATTATACACAGTAATATGTTTGCCGTAAAAAAATATATCACTGTGTATATTCTAACCACCATTTTTTTCCCTTTTTGATTAAGGGTTCTAACCACCCTTTATTCTTCTGGGATCCTCCAAACAACGTAGTGATGCCAAAATCTTTTTTTTATTTATTAAACTCATAATCTAGTAAATGTCACTTGCTTTGAAATCTCTATGAATAATCCTTTGTCTGGAATTTAGATGAAGATAGATAATTCCCAAGCAATTTCCCAAGTAATATTGTGGAATTTGTTACTACAACGGCAGGTTTCAAATTCAGAGAGTAAAGTCACATAAAATTCATGATGTAAATAATGGTATTTGAAACCTTTCATTTGCAGCTACGTCAATCCACAATCTGAGAGAGATCTTCACAAATTGAAAATTCATAATGGTATTTCAAAGTTCACAAGCACTGTAAAAAGTGAATAAGGGTCATGTACCTGTTGTGGAGCTGTAGCAAGAACTATTATCATATATGATTAGGTGGTTATTAATTAATTAATAATTAATTAATAATTAGTTAGTTAGGTGTGATTAGTTACATCTCCAAAGTTATATAAGTCACTTTTGTATACAATTTTCACACACTTTCTCATTTAATCAATTTCACTTTCACATTCTCTCAATTTTTTCTCATCTGAGTCATGTTTCTTAACATGGTATTAAAGCTTCCATGGTACCCACTTTGAAAATTTTTCCTCATTCCACTGCATTGAGTTCCTAAGGAACTCTTATTTTTCTTTTTCTCTCTTCCACTTTCTATCACTTTCTCGGGAAAATGTATCAATACACACATTTGTTCTCTAAAAGTTCATTTTCAACACATCAAATCAAATCATCATAGACTTTCTCTTTCATTTTCTCGGAAGAATTTCCCAGTGTTTTGAAAATCAAATTGGACCGACCGGTTCAACTAGTTGGACTGTGAACCGGCTGTGTGAACGGTTCGGTTACTTCTTGAAAACTGGAAAAATTGTTGAACCGTTATTGAACCGTTGGAACCGTTGAGAACCGAATTGAGCCGCTGACCTGTGCGAACCGAGACCGGTTTTTAATAACCGGCCGGTTGGATTTTCTTCAACGATTTTTCACCATTCTTTTTCTTCTTCGTTGTCTTGCTGCCGTTTTGCTTCTTCAAGTCACTCGCTTCAGGTGGTATTGCCGCCCACAACCCGCCAACCAAAGCAGCTGCAAAATAGAAAGAAAATAAGAAGCAAAAGTTACAGCACAGACGATAAGGAGAGAGATAGAGAAGAAACTTGAAAGAGAGAGAGGGAAGAAGCTTCATTTACAAAATAGAAGGAAGGAGGAAGGGGTAGGTAGAAAAGGGAAAGAAATTTTGGAAAAGAGGAAGCATCGAGAAATGAAAGATTAAATACAAAAGAGAGGAAGAATGATGAGTAAGTGGAAGAGGGATGAGTGGGTGGAAGAGGCATTTGTTTGGGAACCATGCGTGGAATAATATCTTTGAAAAGTTAAAAGATTAAAAGATAAGTGTTAACTAAAAAAGGATAAGTATTACTTATAGAATTAAAGTTTTAATTTAATGATAAAATATTATTTTTAACTAAAACTCTAACAATGCATTACTTAATTTAGTATTTAAGTAACTATTTAAACTAATATATATCAATAATTATTATTATATATTATATATAATAATTATATAATTATTACATCATCCGGGTCGACTACTGGTTCAACCGATTAAACCATGACCCGAAAACTTCGCCGGTTCAACTTTCGATTCAATTTTTAAAACATTGGAATTTTCCTTCTATTGCTTTGAGTCATTTTTTCTTTTTTTTTCGTTTGGTTTTGACTCTGAAAAGCCATATTTCATCCATTAAGGTCGTTCATCATTGTTGTTGCAAGATCTCGTTAGCGGCATGTACCTCTCCCTGGAGTCGAAGTCGTTGTGTATGAAGACACACTCTATTCTCTTCGCTTGCCGTTGCTCCAACTCCAACACCAAATCCACGGCCTTGGAGTCCTTGACTACTCTTAGCTTTCCTCCTCTTTTATGTCGCCGTAGCAATTGCAATATTCTCGGAGCAGATCAACGATGAAGAAGACCTTTTGATCCGAGCCACCTTCGGTGTCTTCAAGGTGAACTTGGTCCGAGCCAAGTCGCACCAGAAGCTAGATCCCATCGCCGTCCACGGCATCACAAAGTTCATCGATCTTACTCCGTCAGAATTCCGTTGCCAGTTCCTTGGCCTTAAGCCTCTTCGTCTTCCCGCTACTGCTTGTAAGGCTCTGATCCTCCCTACCACGTTCTCCTTGCTCTTTGTGTGCCTTGGCTCCTTTACTTTTTCCTTTTCTCTCAAGATCTACTTCATCTCTACTTTGTAGATTTGCTCCAAGAGTTCTTGGCTGCTGCTCTACTGGTGGTGTAGAAAGGTTGATGGATTTGCAGATGAAGCTCTACCGTGGTTCCTCTCCTGATGCTGATTTTGGCCTCACTTTCAATTACAAATATGCTCATGGAATTGTTGTGCTTCAAGAATGGTTGGATGTGGATTTCGAAATTTTATTTTGGTAAAAGTGTGTATTTCAAGTTACGACCATGTTGTGAAGATTTCCCATAGATCTCAAGGTAATAGTTTGCCTAAATGGCAAGCATGCGATAATTGGTGTCAAGATTCGAACCAATGATGGCTTTTGTTTTCAACTTTTTCATTTTTTTTAAATTTTGGTTTAGCCTTGATTTAGTGTTGATTTTAGCTTCTGTCTTTTTTCATGATAGTTAAGCTTTGATTTAGTTTGTTTCTGCCTTTTTAATGGTGGTTAAGCTTTTCTCTATTGCAATGTTGTTTGGTGGTTCGAAGAAGCCCAATTTGTTTGGGGCGAGTGCCGTGGAGACGTTGGAAGAAGATCGATAGGGCTTAAGGAAAGGTCGAAGACTTTTATGAGTTATGCACTTCGGCCGTTGCCAATTTTCATTCATCACTCTTATTTTTGAATTTTTTTCTTATTGGCCGATGTGATTACGACATGATTTGTATTTTGTAATTTTCTTTGAGATAGATTGTATTGCTTATCTCAAGTTGGGAATGCTAAGTACGCATCCTCCAGCTTGCGGGAGGCTATTACCAGATATGATTAGGTGGTTATTAATTAGTTAGAAATTAGTTAGTTATGTGTGATTAGTTACATAGTTAGTTACATCTCCAAGGCTATATAAGCCACTATTGTATACAATTTCCACATATTTTCTCATTCAATCAATTTAGTTACATCTCCAAGGCTATATAAGTCACTCTTGTATACAATTTTCACACACTTTCTCATTTAATCAATTTCACTTTTACATTATCTCAATTTTCTCTCATCTGAGCCATGTTTCTAAACAAGAACTGTTAGAATCAGAGCAAACATTCACTTTGTTTAATATAACTTTATTTTTGCTTGAAAACCACCCTGTTTATTAGTATTGATTTTTTTTTCTTCATGAAAATGTTTATTCTTGATAATATTTTTTTTAATAAAAAATAACTAACCATAACTAAAGGATTTTTTTGTTGAATATATTTTGAAGACTATTTTTTGGTCTTGTGAAGTCCATATATTCTATAGTTTTGAGATGGCTTGGGAATTCGTTTCACAGACTAGCTTCCAAAGGCCCAAATGAAAAACAAATGAGTGTCCGGGACTAGTTCTAGTCTAGAAAAAGTCTTGAACTTGTGGAAAGAGTTCTTTGCATATCTTCAGAGCTAAAATCAAGTAGAACAATGCTACTTCACCCAATGAAATTACCGAGCCGAAAGTGTGTATATAATTAATTGGCACAAAAATTAAGGTATTTTTTTTCCATTTGTTAATGATTGCCCTGAGTGTATTGGTTAAGGAATTAAGTTGGATTAAAGGATTCTCCCATCACATTGGGACTTGCTCTTTCTATATAGCCAAGCTCTGGGGAATCCTTGGGGGCCTCCAACTATGTTGGAATTCTGGCTTTAAAAAATTCATCATAGAGAGTGATTTGTTGGTCTTTTTGGCAAATGCACAAAATCGCATCAAATAATAAAGTGTGAGTAGAGATCGTTTCCAACGAGGACTAAGTACAATTACCAACAAGTACAATCAAATCACTATCTAGGCGTAAAATTTAGAGAGAATGGAGCTCAAACAATCAATTAACAAAATTAGACTTAAAACGAACTAAAACTAAATGAACAAATTCTTTTTGTAATTTTAACAAACACTTAGCAAGTACAAATGGATTTTACTTCAAATATAATGAGATGTTGAGGTTAGGTTCACTAATCTTCCTTCTAAATGTAATGAAATGATACTTAACATGATTCCATACTTCAGTTATGAAGATCAATCCTCTAAATCACTTAAGTCCTAATTCCTTAGATGAAATGAGTCAAAATTCCCTAATTAATCTCTAATCCCTTAGGTGATTTAATTAGTGAATCTGCATTTTGAAAAAGGATTCCAAGATTACTACTAAATCAAGATCTATTCCTAGATTCAAGATTCAACAGGTGATTAATTTTAGGTTTAGAGTTAATATTAAATTTTCAATTGTCTACCAACTCAAGAATCAAATTATGGATGATCAAGCCACAACAAGCATTAAGCAAAGATACCAATCACTCATAACGAAATAGGAACTATATTAAATGGTCAAGTCAATTACATAAGAGTTCATAATTAACTACATCTAACCACAACAAAAGAGAGTTTAGCTACTCATAACAAAGGAATTAACAAAGAGGGAAGAGATAAAAAATATGGATGATTAGAGAGTCATTAGATCTTCAAGAATTGTCTCGAAGAGATTGAATTTCCAATGGTCTGCGAGATGTACGTCAAAATTCGAATTATGATCCAATATATTTAAATTTGGAGTTAGATCCCGTATTTATAATTGATTGTCAGTGCTAAGCATAGACTTTCCCAGCGCTAAGCGCTAGTTGCTTGACAGAATCTTCATTCCATTTGCTGTAGGTCATTGAGCGCAGGATATCAGTGCTGAGCGCTGAGATTCCAATGGCCTCATGCAATTTGGGCGCTGAGCGTGGATCTTTTCACGCTGGGTGCTAGATCTCCAGATGTCTCATTAAATTGGGGTGATGGGCGCTGCATTATGGAGCTGAACGCTAGCTCCTTGTGTGTTCTTTGACTTCCCAAGACTATGCGTTGGGTTTGATGCTGAGCTCTTTACCTATTTTTTGCAAATTTTTACAACTTTTAATAGAGTTTATTTACAGATAAGTGCTCATGATCCTAAACTCTATTTGACAAGATAAAGTAACAATTCGAAACAAATGCTCTTTAATTCCAAGTAAGTATGTACAATTTTACTCCTAAAAATCTACATATACTGTAGATTTATCATGACTCAATTGCTAATGTTTCCTTGCTGGATAAAATTCATTGTGTGGACAACCATAACTGTCTTGTGAGACGAATCAGAGACTTGAGGACTAAAAGATGGAAGGTTACCATACAACACACATTTAGAGAAGAAAACACCTGTGCTAATGGGATGGCTGATTGGAGCTTCTCGCATGAGTTTAGTTTCAAGGAATGGGATAGACCTCTTACTGGTTTGCTCACACTCCTAAATGGTGATCTAGTCGGGGCCTCCATACCCCATAGCTTGGTTCTTAAGTAGTCCTCTTTCCTTTTCTTGGGCTGTGCCTCTCTTTTTTTATTGAAAAATATAAAGTACTAAATGTAAAAATAAAATATTTAATATCTTAAAAAATTAAAAAACATTTATAATTTTTTTGTTAGTAATTAAGAGAATTTATTAAGAGATATTAAATATTTTTTACAGAATCTCCTAAAGTATGTGGTTAGCATGCTTTTTTACTTCTGCTATTCTTTTGTAATAGTGCAAAAATGTTCGACCTTCACCAAAATAACACCATAAGTCAGAAGAGCAGGGTTAAAGAAAGTGCGAGGGGACCGAGTGATGGACTAAAACAAAAGGAATAATGATATCAGCACAAATACTACATATATATATTCTACTCAACTTATCAAGTGGGGCTAATTACTTAGATACAACAAGCTGTTAGTTTGCATAGAGTTTGTGAAAAAGATGTATAATAACATCACTCAAACAAAAGAACATATTTTCTTAAGTACTAATTACACATTTGTATGCATTTTTTAAACTTGTTCTTTGTCCAATAAAGATAGAGAATTTTATTAAATATCAAACTAAAAACTACCAACCAATTACCAGGAAAAATATATATAATGCATGTCGCTAATTTTAAGATTGCTTATTTGCATTTGGAATGAGTCCAACCAATCAATAAAATGGGACTATAATTGCTTACAGTTTAAGTTATAGAATGAAGACCAAATCTCGACAAATCCTTGCATAAATAATACGAGTCCTAGTTAGAAAACATATACTATATGTATATATATATATATATATATATATATATATATATTCTATTTAATTTTTAGTGTACTATATGATTGAGGTCAGCGAACTAATACAATGTTGTTTATTTGATAAAATCTTAATCAACCAATTTCTTAATTTTAAGTGAATAAAAATTAAAATATATTAATAAGTAAAGGAAGAGAGGAATAATATTTGTATAAAACTCCCTCTCTCTCTCTCTCTCTCTCTCTCTCTATATATATATATATATATATATATAAACTTATAAAATGACCTGTAAAAATAAATCTCATATTAGATGTCTATTTATTAAAAAAATGGCATGTGGGCTCTAAAATAAAATTGCAACCAGTAAATAATTCTGTTCCATTACGTCTTAAGCTGTACTATTCAAGCTCAGAGTACCCTTGTGGTCTTCTATGATTGGACGAGATATCAATGGATATGCTATAATGAAACATTGAAAACAGAATGATGGCTAAGCGAACGAAAAATAATTGTTAAAAAATGAATTTTTTCGTTTGATTCTATACAAAATTCAAATAATGACTATGACAACTATAATTTAGAAATGATTTGCATAAATTGCCCTGACCTCAGCACACGAAGTGGCATTTTTTTTTTCAAGTGTAAAAAGACCGACGACCGAATATATATGTCATGAAATCTAACTAATTAGAAATTATCTTATTATGTTATTTTAATTTTTTTAATATTATTATTTACACTAATTTGGATTAAATGTAAAAAGTCGTAATTACTTTCTTTCGAATCAAATTTTAAGCATTTTATTCTCAATTTTGTTCTCCAAAATATTTATCATACTTGCATGTTATATGGACGGATCTAAAATCATACAACTTCACAGTGCTACATCTTATACAGCCACATTCACATTTAATCACAAACTGTACATGTGGAGAATTTTAATGTGACAATCAATTAAGGACCTCAATTTTAAAATTTATCATTTAAATGATTAAATTTAATAGAAAAATATACCAATAATAAATATTAATTAAAAAAATCTTTTCAAGTCATATATACTGAGTGCTTTGTTTACTAAAAATATTATTTTGATATGTTAAATTAAATATTTTCATCTTTTCAATGTTTTTAATTAATTAAAATATTTTTTGATAAGGTTGAAATCCTTAATTGGTAAGAATAAAAGTTGAGCTTTTTTATTGACTAAAAATTTCCTCAAATTATAGTTCACTCACATGTGGGCTACATTTACACTTTTTGATTGTATTTGCATTTAGATGAATTAATTAATTTTTCTAACTCAAGATTCAAACTTAAACTTAAGTAGTAGGGAACATACTTTCTTAACTATTAGAATAAGAGTTTAATTTTTTTACACTGTCATTCAATCATGTGTTGCCAAATCATTAAAAAAGTTTGATTATTACAACAACCACCTAGAAAGTCTAACTCTTTAAATGATGTGTCAGTACATAATTGGATGACAATGTTAAAAAACTTTACAATAACAGTGAATTGAAATTAAATTCATAGAACAACTCTTGCCCTTGGGTGTCTACGTTTACAATTTGTTGTTAAATGTGACTCCATCAATTATGTGACTATTTCTTTTTTTTTTTTAGTGTCTTTTTTATGGTGATTAGTATTAATTATCTTGACCTTTTTTAATTGCAAAATATTAGAAATTAGTGCTTTTATTAATGATAATACTTTGCAATGAAAAATGAAATGTGGACCAGTAACAAATAACTAGTCACTCTTTTTCTCTCATGATTCTTATTGTTTCTTGATGAAAGCAACAAATTGAAAATACAATAATTCTTAGAGTCTGAATTAAAAAATTTGACGAAAAAAAGAAAGAGTCTAAAATTCCAAATTAAGAATATATAATCTTTTATTTATTTATTTATTAGAATTTTAATTTGCCGGCTAAAGCAGGCTGGCCGGCCATGTTAATGGAGTGAAAGCTTTAACTTGGTAATACCATGCTTCTCATACAAAGCTTGGTATATATGCACTGCCACTGTCACTGATGCTGCAACTCAGAGTATCTCTATGTAGTTGAAGTTAACTTAACATAGAAACAGATAGAATAGAACAATATGAGACAAGCAGGGACATATTCAAGGTTACTCTGTGGTGGCATATCAGGAAGGACAGGGCCTCACTCTCTGCCCTTGGCAAGGATTAAGAAGATCATGAAGAAGTCTGGGGATGACGTCAAGATGATATCCGGGGAGGCTCCCATTGTTTTCTCCAAGGCTTGTGAGCTCTTCATTGAGGAACTGACCAAAAGGTCGTGGGTGATGGCCATCCATGGCAAAAGGAGTACTTTGCACAAAGAGGACGTGGCCTCTGCCGTTATAGCCACTGATATCTTCGACTTTTTGATTACTTTGGTTTCCAATTCTGGCAGCCCTGCAGCTGGTGCCGCCACTTCCACCACTATAATGGAAATAGAAACTGAAACGATGGAGGAGTGCTCTTAACCAACCCCTGCTGGCACTGGCAGCTAGAGCACCACCCCCGCCACAACTTTGAGTTCTATATATTATATCATATATGTATGGCTAAGTATATATATATATATAGATTTAATTTTAGAGTTTAATTTCTATCCATCGTCAGTGTAAAGTTTTTTTACACTCTTCATGTAACTTTTTCATTAAAAGAGTTTTCTTACAAAAACTACCGTAAAAGTCTAACTCTTTATATCATGTAGTCAACATATGATTAAATGAAATTTTAAAAAAATTAAATATTAATATAATCAAATAGTTCATATTTTCATATATTTCAATAGTTTATATTACGTTAATTTTAATGTATATCAATGAGTCACTAACACATTATTAAAAGTGTTAGACTTTTGAGGTAGTTGTTATAATAATCAAACTCTTTTAATGAATTGGCAATATATGATTAGATGACAAGATAAAAAAAACTTTACACTGATAGTAAATCAAAATTAAGTTATATATATATATATATATATATATATATATATATATATATATATATATATATATATATACACACACACACACACCCACAAGAATGATCTAATCTTCAAGATTTTTTTATATATATAGCTAACAGAAGCACTGTATTTTACTATAGTTTTAAAATGTAATGAACCTATATATAGCGAATACTATAGAGTTTTATATCTGTTGGTTAAGCATCCCATCTTACTCTAATGAAGTCGTGTTCTTATTTTTTAATACTCAGGAACATTATGTTTTTGCTAGTTCAAGTTCTTCAATTCATCATAATACCGATCAAGCAAAAGCTCCATCCGACATCTAAAGAAAAAGCAGATTAAGCAAATTTCTCTCCAAGTAGCTAAATAAAAGACTAATAATAGAAAGTCAAAGCGCCAATGTAGGTGTCCTAAGCCGTGAGACTCTGGACTGGTCGGGTTTCTCTTAAATGCATGATGAATTTTAGAAAATAAAGTGTAAAATGAAAAGAAAACAAAAAAGAAAATCAAAGGAGCGTGGCAAAGAAAAAATGTAAATGTTTAATTGAGGGGTGGCAATGACATCAGCCCGAGACTCTGAGTGTAATATTAGCGTCGGAGGTTCAATCCTCCAACATGTCTCCTTTCCCCATTCCTTACCCAAGTTCTTGCACCTCCCATGTAATCTAAAGAAAAAGTTTGTCTGATGTGTACTCACATGACCAATGTACTCTCGATCGTTTGTTTTTTTATTACCCTTTTCTCATCCGTTCGTTGAGCTCATTTCCCTTCGACTTGAGCTGAAAGTTGGTGCAACAGAATCCTTCCTCATATAGAAGCTAGGCTCTTCAGGCTCAGCCAATTCAGTCTCACTCCTTATACTCTATAGGGAATGAAAGGCCCACAACTCCTACGGCCCTCATTGCTAGGCCCAAAACCATAATTCACCTACTAGTCACATCTCCTTGACAATTCAGGCTTATCTTATCTAAGACTTGGAAGTCAGTGTCATCCCCGTACCGCGATCCTATGCTGTAATCAAAGTAATTCTTAACCAACCCTCCATGCAAGGAGGGATGAACACGTTAACACTATATATTAAGGAAAAGTCCAACAAAAGGTAGGTCACTTTGTCCCATTATACCTCTCCACACTTTTATGCAGATTGACTTAGCCATCAGACAGAAGACTTTACATATGAGGAGATCCATGCTAGGTCTATCCTCTGGATACTGATGGACACACAAGAGACTGACATTTTCATAATTCTTTCTTTATTTTTGTTTTTCCCATTTGTTTTTATTTTTATTTTTATCTTTGCCTTATCTTGTTAACGTGATGGTGATTGCGAGTTAAAACTATTTGCAACTGCAAACCATACACAAGGCAAAAATAAAGAAAACAAATACACCATATACAGTGTCCAAGTTGAACTGCAGTATGCAGAACTCCATACTAACAATTACATGTACTTATATTTTATACTTTCACACTAGTTGATAAGTAAAAAAGAAAAAGGAAATTGCACAGCTGTCACATTGGTTTATATAGTACAAGGCCAATGCCATTTTGCATAGATTTTGGTACATATATATGATGAGACATATGATTGAGTGATGTTTCCTAACGAGCTTCTAAAACTGTAATACTTAATTCATTGACAGAAGGTAAGTCATTCCTATTTGAGGAAGAATATTCCTGATATGAATTTTCTCCAACAAATAGAGCTGGTTGTTTGGGCTGAGGCAAGCCAATTTCACTACCTAACATCATAACTACAGATGACATGCTTGGCCTGTCATGTGGATGCTGCTGCAGACACAGAAGACTGATATGGATGCAGCGCAGCGCTTCAGATAGATTGCAAGAGTCTTTGAAGTATTCTTCAATCAATTCTAGAGGTCTCCCTTCTATCCACAAATCCCATGCCTAGAACACATCAAATTGTTTGTCATTCTGTGATGTAAGTATTAATAGAAATAACAGTTGATTTACACACTTACATATCCAATAAGGTTTAGACTTCCTTTTTGATGATGGTTTGCTCTATTTTTCTTTCCAGTTATTATCTCCATCAACAAAATGCCAAAGCTAAAGACATCAGATTTCACTGAGAAGTTCCCATCTATGGCATATTCCGGAGCCATATATCCACTAATGAACAATATAAGATAAGAAACACTATCAATAACAGAGTTTAGACTACATAATCAAAATTAAGGAAGATCAAGGATTCATACTAAGTTCCAACCACCCGACGCGTAGTTGCTGCACTCTGGTCTCCTCCCAAAATTCTAGCCAAGCCAAAGTCTGAGATCTTTGGGTTCATCTCACTATCAAGTAAGACATTACTTGCTTTGATATCTCTATGAATGATTCTGAGTCTGGAGTCCTGATGAAGATAGAGAAGGCCCCTCGCAATCCCACAAATTATATGGAAGCGCATAGACCAATCCAAGAGAATTCTCTGTGTTTGATCTAGTGAGTTGTTCATACAAATTAATATTTGTCATATTCAAAACAACAAAACAATTATATAAACTTAGAAGGACTACAACTACTTTGAACAGTTTTAATATGGATCCAGATTCCATACCAAATATAAAGAAATCCAAGCTTTTGTTAGGCATGTATTCGTATATTAGCAACTTCTCTTCATCCTGAATGCAACATCCATGAAGCCTTACAAGATTACGGTGTTGAAGTTTGGCTATTAATATTATTTCATTTTTAAATTCCTTGAGCCCTTGTCCAGAACCTCTAGCAAGTCTCTTAACAGCAATTTCTTGTCCATTTTCCAGTGTTCCCTGCCATATTAGCAATTGCAGATATTCTAAGTCACACAAGAGTTTCGTTTGTTTTTCCATGACTTTTAAATTAGCATATCATATATATTACCTTGTATACGGGTCCAAAACCACCTTCTCCAAGCTTGTTACTGATTGAAAAGTTACCAGTGGCTCTAGCTATACTTGATAGGTCAAACAATGGAAGCTCCACATCTTCCTCCTGTTCCTCTTCGACATGATCCATTACTGCTGCATTCTCTGCCTTTTCCAACACAGGTTAAAGATACTAACATAATTCAAAAGAAGTTACTTATGTATATCAACACAGAAAAGTCTTACTTTTCACAGTGGCCCTTCTTCCTCTTCTGCATATGAAATAGGGAACTAAGAGCAGGCCACACAATATTGCAATGGAACTTCCAACTGCAATTCCTATCTTGACCTTGCGTCTATTGTTTGTCTCTTTAATTGTTGCTTTTCACATAAAACAGAAAACATTTAGTTAAATTTGAAGGTGATGAATCACGGAAGAAGTTAGAGCATGTGTTTATTTTTTCCATTTTCAAAAGAAAGGGGAAAACAAGCATTGTGTGTTGCACTCAAGCAAAATGTTTAGTCATTAGTTAATGAAGGACTAAGACCGAGTAAATAAAGGCCATACCTAACTCTGAAGCAGGCACTCGAACATACAGATCCTGTCCTGCATCCGGTTGAACCCTTAAGTCATTAAGATCACCAAACCACATGGCACAACCACTGCCTGCTCCTCTGATATCTGAGGTTGTATAAGCCATACAAGAACAGTTGCTTAAGCATTTAGCTCTGCACTCCAACAAAGTAATGCTTTGGTTTAACCAACTATATTCAGTATCAGGCACTTTCATCCCAACATATTTGAAAAACTCATCATTCTGGCAGTTCAGTGGTCTATCACGTACACATCCTTCTGCATAGTTCATTCCATTCCATTCTTCAGGTGATTTAGGCTTAAATCCTTTCAAACAATCACAAGCTGGTGACTTGCTCTCATCACAATTCCCATTGGGACCACAAGCTCCATACTTGTCACAGAAATCTCTTGGCAGTGAAGCATACATCTTCCATTGTTTCTCTGCCTCTAGCCACACAGAATGTTGACGCACATAGGTGGTTTGATTCAACACCATTCTAGCTTTGACAAAGCTATTCACAAGGGTGAACATGTAATATACTTCGTTGTCGTTGGAGAAGTATATAAAATTAAAAACTGGGTGGCGCTTCACGGTTGGTTTGCCACTGTATTGAATTCCATTCCATGGACCGCTGTTGAAGTACTTTTTTGAGCCTATCCACAACATTGGTTCAGGATAATTGGTGACGTCCATTCCCCATGTTAAGTTTCCAGGTGACGGATCATTTTCATCCTTCCATGCTGTGAGACGTCGATCAAGACCAGTCCTTAAGTCTTTCCCAAGCTTCATCCCGGGCAATAGTGTGTCACAAGGGTGGTCGAAGCTCTGCCATAGAAAGTTCTCTGAATTCTCATCATGCTGCTCTTTAAGCACAAGATTTCCAGAATCCAAGAGCTGCAGAACTGGATTCTGAGCTTCTCTTGCTGGGATTATAGACCATACAACAGTCTTGTTCTGACTGAGAAGAACAATGTTTCGTGTGCTGTTTATCAGCAACACACCAGACAAGTCTTTGGTGGGTGTTTCCCGGTTTGCAACCCACACAACAGTTTTAACTGGGATGTTTTTGTACCAAATGCCCAAATAACGGTTGCCAGAATTACCAGCAGTGAAGAAACCCAGTTCAAAGTCTCCATTTTTGGAAACCAAGGTCTGGCCTTCACTGAGAGACTGCAACTGAGAAATGGTATCAGTTGCAGCCAAGATTTTGGAGATGAAAAAGAGTAGGTAAAAACTAATTGACATGAAGGAAAAACTTCCCATTCCTTGCATGTTTCCAATATGGCAACCTCTTTGCAAGGGAGCTCAAATTGGAAGCAGCTATTAATTGAAAAAAAAAATCTTGCAATACACAGAAGGCCGTGAATCACACGGCGTTTTGCTAGTCTTTTCTTTCCTTCCTTTTTTTGGCCATTTGCAGTTTACTAGTGTTCATAAAAGCCAAAAAGTACTATTGCCGTCAATGCTAACCGATATAATATGAAATATCCGTCTATCGGTCTTCTTCCACAAGGAAATTATGGCCTTCACACGGAGACTACGCATTCGCCAACGAAGTCAAAGATTGTTGTGAATGCAAGAATGTAACAGGGAGAGATTATTAGATACGAGATATCTTTTACTTTAATCACTAAATTAAAAAAACAAATTTTATCGTTATTCATTGTTACTATATATATATAGTAAAAGATAATGGTTGCTCATATGCCAATGAATTTTGGCTCTCAAGAACCAACAGCCTCGACAAAAGGTCTTGATTCACTCGTAGTCATACTTCATTGATTTACCACTTTAAGCAAGAGGTTAAGGTAATGTATTTAATTTTTTTTTAATAATGATCATATTTTAGTTCCTTGATAAGTGTCTATGTAGTTGTTGAAGTATAAAATAATTATAACTCACATACATATATTAGTAATATAGTGTAAGAGCAATATGAAATTTTATATAAAAATCCCTCCCCCATTGCATACTCACATTTACTAAAATACTACAAACTTTGACTTTGTTGGCCATGGAACAAAGTATTTGCCATGATAGTTCACATTGTGAAGGCCATAATTTTCTTGTGGATAAGTAATGTTTTTACATCACACCATTCAACATGTATCACGTTAATTATGAGAGTAATTATTATTTCTAATTTTAATCATTACATTTAATTTTTTTAGTCATAACCGTAATTAATTTATTGTTAGTTGAAGATAATAATAATTAACATAACTATAGTGTAAGAACTTATATTACATAATGTGTATTTAAAAAAATCTCATTACATGCTCGCAAAAAAAAAATCTCGTTACATTGGTCAGCATTGACGGCAATAGTAACTTTTTTGGCATTTATGAACACAAACTGCCAATGACCAAGCAAAAGAAAAATAAGACTATCAAAAGTGTTTTTTTTTTTTTTTGGTAACATATTAAAAGTGTGTTTGGATTAATTTTTTTAAAAAAATATGTTAAAAATTAATTGTGTGTATAATTAATTTTTAAAAAAATAAATTTATGTTTTAATATGTTAATTTATAATTAATTTTAAGATAAAAAAATTTATTTAAATTATATAAAAAGAATTATTTTTAAATATTAAAATATCAAAAAATATATAAAATAATTGAAAAAATTATTTAGTTAAAATGAAAAGAATATTTATTTATTAAAACTTTTGAAATAAATTAAAGTCACTTAATCAAAATGCTCAAGGTAATTTTTTTAAAAAAATGGTTCTTATTGTGAAAAAATAATCTTTATTTATAATTAATTTTATAAATTTTACTTAAACATGATAAAATTTACACAAAATAATTTTTTTAAATAAAAACTATTATAAAATAAAATTAAGCTTTTTCTAAAAATACACTAATTACCAGCAGCCACCGCGTGGTTCACGGTCATGGCCTTCCCTCATTGCAAGATTTTGTTCAACTAATGCCTGCTTGCAATTTTCTTACATGTACCCAGTGCTACACCATTGTTCCAAGTCAAATAGCATTATGTAACAGAAAACGAGTGGTAGTTGTTGGACATTTATGTTAGTTATGGCTTGAGTTTAAATTTAAGATAAATATATTAATAAATAATTTATAATTTTATTATAAATTTTCATTCAAATTTGTTATTTGTCTTTACCTTAAATTGAGAATAAGTTTTGTTTTTATCTAAATTTTAGTTCACAAAAAAAAAATTGCATTATGTAATGATAAATGTAAAATTCTTCTAAAATATTAATTTAATAATTTTTGTAATTATTTAAGAAAAAATAAAATACTTGAAAAACATTACATTTGTTAATGGGATTTTTCTGAACTAATGACAACTTAAAAAATTTTGGTTCGATTTTTGTTAATGTTTCTTTATTGATAAGTCAATCAACAGTTTTATTGCAAGCAAAAACTTAAGACTTGTGGCATATTTTTACTTTGAATAAGACAACGTCCTTTCTTTTAAAATTTTTTGTAAACATAAAAAAATTATATTTAATAATTTTGAAAGTTCTAAAATTATATTTTCTTTTTTCTTTTTAGATAATTAAAAAGATCCTTAAGTTGATTTTTTTAGGAGGATGGTAGTTTTCGCTTTTAGAACTGATAAGGATTTCGAGTCTATCAAGTATCAAATCAATATCATAATTGCCTTGGAAAATATCGTTTTGAAACTGTACCATATTTGAAAATCAGAGCATGTCTCTGTCTACTGATTGCAGAATGCACAGCACCGTATATATTTTTTTCCAAAGCCCAGCGCTCTTGGAGTAAACCCTACTTCGTTTTACTCAGTTTCCACAATCAGTTGGGAGAATTATTAAGCATTTTTCTAAGTCCACATCGAAAAAGTTTTCACTTTGTTGTTTTCCAAATTTTAGTGGGGGAAATTTATGCACCATTGCTAAGGGTTGCAGCCAATATTGACTGAAGCTATCTGTCCTTTCATTTTTGGCCATACTCTTTATCTGTCGGAAGTCGGAACAGTTTCCATCATGAACATGACTGCAGGCTGAAGCTAAAATGACGCAAAAAATAAAGGAAAAAGAAGTTTGATAACATTCTTCTATTCTGGACACGACTTCTGCTACACGATAGCACTAAAAAAAATTGAGAGTTATTATAAGGGAAAGAAAAATACTTCAAGTAGTTTCAGCAAATTATGCATTGTATCATTGTATGGATTGAAGAAGAATAATAAAGCAATTAGTGAAACACCATGGAAATATCAAATAATTGTTACAAATTCGTGTGAGGGGATTGTACAAAATCCGAGCCGTTTAAATAAATAAATGATATTTAATTTTTAATTTTCGAGTGGCTCACATAAGTCATAACAGATTGTGATGAGTGATTAAAAAATTTATTTGTATAAATAATAATACTCAAATACAAAAACATACAGCTTTAATTTGGAATCTGGTTTTAGTTTTTACTTTTGGCCATTAATCTGGTTTTAGTGAAGACAATGAAAATTTTCACTATGAAACTGAAATTTTTTTATTTATAAATACTGCATAATTCCTATATTAATTAAATAGATTGTGCTAGCATTCGTGCCATTTGTAAAATTATATAATCCCATAAATAATAAAATATAACAAAAGATGCCAAGACTAATACATTATTATGATAAGCAAAATAAATAAATAAATATTATAAAGGTAAATATCCATATTAGGGATTCACTGAATCTTCCTATCAACCATTTTATAATAATGATCATTACAAGTAATTGATTGCTAGCAATTGCTTTATTTCTATACCAGCAAGTAATCCAGTGGAATAAGGTAATCTAAAGTTGTTTATAATTTACATTATTAATATTCAGATAAATAATTCTATTTTTGTGATTCACCCTTTTGAAAGCTCAAGAAGAGATCAGGTCTGTCCTTAGTGGAAAAATTATAATCTAATTTTAAATAGGACCATCAATATATATATATATATATATATAAACCATTATTAAGTGACTAGTGTAATAAATAGATCATGCACGAGTAATGATGCATGAACAATTAACAGGCAATGCAAAATTAGTAAGCAGATTTCACCCAAAAAAAAAAAAAAAGATTAGTAAGCAGAGATTTTTTAATATAATACAGACATAAATACCAGCTAGAAGAAGTCCTACATATATAATAAGTCCATATATATTAAGGACATGGGAGTGAATAAATCTTAACGAGCTTCAATTTCTGTAATGCTTAATCCATTGATTGAAGGGTCTTCATTCCTATGTGATATAGAACATCCATTACGAGCATTATCTTCAACAAAGAAACCTGGTTGTTTGGGCTCACGCAAGACCACTCTGCTATCCAACATCAGAACCACAGAGGACATGCTTGGCCTATCATGGGGATGTTGTTGCAAACATAAGAGACTGATGTGGACAACGTGTAGCACATCACATGGATTGCAAGAGCCCCTGAGGCATTCATCAATCAGCTCCACTTGCCGACCTTCAGTCCACAAGTTCCATGCCTACATGCAAGCATATATGTTTCATTAACTGCATTGGTTTTCCATTATAAGAAACTAATTACATTGCACTTACATGTCCAATGAGGTTAAGGTTGTCATTCGGACCATAGAATCCACTATTTTTCTTTCCTGTTACTATCTCCAGCAGCACAATTCCAAAGCTAAAAACGTCAGATTTGACTGAGAAATGCCCATTAATGGCATATTCTGGAGCCATATATCCGCTGTTAAACAGCAAAGGGAACTTCATATTAATAATCAACAGAATGTAGAGAATACTGGAAGCAAATGGAAAGAACAAAATAAAGAGATTGTAAAAGATACTTACTACGTTCCAACTACCCTATTTGTATTTCGTACACTAAGATCTCCACCAAAAGTTCTTGCCAACCCAAAGTCTGAGATCTTCGGATTCATGTCCCCATCTAGTAGAACATTACTTGCTTTGAGATCTCTATGAATAATCTTTAGTCTAGAATCCTGATGGAGATATAAAAGGCCTCTAGCAATCCCACAAATAATATGGAAGCGCTTAGACCAATCCAATAGATTTCCTCGTGCTTGATCTGACAAGTTTTGCATATTTAAAGCAACAAGCATAAGAGCCAAAATCTAATAATATGCTGATAAGTGATAATGTTGGAAAAGAAAAGAAAATACTATGGTTATTGGGCTTTAAGTTTGCAGACCATATTACCAAAAATAAAGGAATCCAAGCCTTTGTTGGGCATGTATTCGTATATCAGCAATTTCTCTTCATTATCAATGCAACATCCAAGAAGTTTTACAAGATTGCGATGCTGAAGTTTGGCTATTAGGTTAACTTCATTGTTTAATTCATTTAGTCCTTGACAGGAACTCCTTGAAAGTCTCTTGACAGCAATTTCTTGTCCATCTTCCAGTGTGCCCTGAAATTCAACAGTTGCAACAAGATACAAAGTTTGTGAATGACACTCATATTTCCTTACCTACGTAGTTCTTGTATTGGCATATTATAAATTTACCTTGTATACAGAACCAAAACCACCTTGCCCAATCTTGTTTCTGATTGAAAAGTTATTAGTGGCACTAGCTATTCCTGACAAGTTGAACAATGGAAGCTCCCGGTTGTCCTTCTCTTCAGTGTTATTACGTATCTTTGCACCTATCCCTGTTTTTCAGTTGATGTCAATTGGGAAGCAAGAAAAAAGGTCAGGCAAGACAACCCAATAGAGGTGAGGTATCCATATCAGGATACTTAGAAAATCTTCCTGATAACAATATTGGTAAATGGTAATCATTAAGTAATTAATTGTACAACAATCTATTTTTGTCCAGGCAACACTGCAACAGGTAGAGTTAGGTAATCCAACCAAATTTATACTTGATTTACATAAATCTTCTGATAAATAATACTAGTTTTATAATAATCCCTTCTGAGTAGCTCATGAAGGAATCAAATCTGTCCAAGTAACCGTACTCTCAGCATGTCAGCCAATGATTTGGAGAGGGACTCAACAAGTTGTCCATGCATGGTTAGCTTGTTCTAGGTACAATATTAAGTAGCGCAAAAATGAACAAAAAATATTTAAGCAACGAAGAATGTAGAAATAGTAGGCATTTATAAGGAATTTAGGATGTAGTAAACATATTTGCCTGATAGCACAGCATGTTTAGTGTTAAAACTAACGAAAATCCTTATCAGTCATTCTGTTCTGTCATATGCATTCGGTATAGATGTGGAAGTGGAACATACATAACATATATTTCTCCAGATCAATTATGTTGAATTAATCAAGAACATATTGTCTATCCCTTATATAAAGGAAAAAGTAAAATTTAATACAAGGACTATCCATCGTTTGAAAAGATGGAATATCGTAGATGCTCAATAGAGTGAGTAATTTACCTTCCCAGACTATCCTGCTTCTGCCAATGCAACAGAGAGCTAAGAGTATCCCAGAAATTATGGCACTTGCACATCCGACTATCAGTCCTATCTTAGCCTTACGGCCATCATTTGTGTCTACAATGGTTGATTTTGATATAAATTAGCTAGTATAGTTAAAATTCAGACAAAATTTGGTAAGATAGGCACAATGAAATATACATTTTTAATATTAAAAGGAAAAAAGGAAAGCGAAGTTGGGTAATTTTTCACATGGCAGAACAGTGGCAATAAGAAGTATTTAACAGCAAAAAGTTATTACCACAAAAATACAGCAATACCTAGTTCTGAGGCTGGCACTCGAATATACACATCTTGCCCTGCATCAGGCTGCACTCTAATATCCATTAGATCACCAAACCACATGGCACAGCCACTGCCTGCTCCTCTGATATCAGAGTTTGCATAAGCCATGCAAGAACAGTTGCTCAAGCATTTCACTCTGCATTCCTCTAGATTCATGCTTTGGTTTAACCAAGTATGCGTAGTATCTGGCAACTTTAGCTTGATATATTTGACAAACTCATCACTGAGGCAGTTCAATTGTTCACTGAGCACACATCCTTCTGTATAATCCATCACGCTCCATTTACTTGGTGACTTGGGTTGAAATCCCCTCAAACATTCACAAGCTGGTGACTTTCCAATGTCACAATTTCCATTGGGTCCACAAGCTCCATACATGTCACAGAAATCTCTAGGGATTGAAGCATACATCTTCCAACTTTTCTCTGCCTCCACCCAAACGGAATGGAGGCACACATTGTTGGTTGGATTCAAAACGATCCTTGCTATGACAGACTTATTCACTAGCTGGTACATGTAGTATACTTCATCCTTGTTAGAGAAGTATATGACGTCATAGATTGGATCGGGCTTAAACATTGGTTTGCCACTATATAGAACTCCATTCCAGGGGCCACCACGGTAGTACTTTTTTGAGCCTAACCACATCATTAATTCAGGGTAACTGTTAACGTCCATCACCCAAGTTAAGTTTCCAGGAGATGGATCATATTGATTCTTCCATGTTGTTACACGTCGATCAAGACCAGTTCTAAGGTCTTTCCCAAGTTTCATTCCTGGCAACAAAGTATCTGAAGGATAGTCAAAGCTCTGCCACACATAGTTCTCCAAGTTTTCATCGTTCTCCTCCCTTAGGACGAGATTCCCAGAATCCAAGAGCTGCAGGATCACTGGATTCTGATCCTTTCTCAATGGCCTTGTTGACCATGCAACATTATTGCTTCCGCTGAGGAGAAGAATATTATTACCTGTGCTGTTTATCACCAAAAGGCCAGATGAGTCTTTAACTGGTTTCTTCCTGTTTGCAACCCAAACCACGGTTTCAACTGGAATATTCTTGTACCAAATTCCCAAGTAACGGTTATGGGATTTGCCTGGACTGAAGAAACCCAGTTCAAAGCGTCCATTTCTGGATATTAAGGTCTCTCCATCACCCAGGGCTTGCGAATGAGTAATGGTATCAATGGCAACTGTGGTCTTAGAATAGTAGAAGACTAAGGAAAGACCAAAGAAGATAGAAAGAATATCCATCAATTGCTAGTTCTTGACCTCTTTGCGAATGACTCAAGGTGTATGTATAGAGATTAAATGGAAACTTCACCAAAGGGATTATGCAGTGAACACGGCAGATGACTGGTGTTTCTAAATGCTATAATCCACAGGGGTGATCTTTGACGTCAATGCTATACCAAATTTCCTTTTTGAGAGAAATTTATAACTAATTATATCAACAGCTCGTTTTGTAGGCAAGTGGTGGGAAGTTGCTATGAGAACAAATTTCAAGCAGTAAGACAGTTCCATATAGTATCATGGAAAAGGCTCCATAGACTATCATGGGAAAGGCAATATTTTCTTTTGAATTCAAGCTTGAGAGAAAATCTTAAACACCCCCTCTCCAACCGAACCTAAGCAGTAAGCACTTTAATATCATGACTTAACTTGCTTGCAGATGGCCAATCGTGCATGATTCCTGGTCCACACAGAAACTAATTCAAGATTTTATTTTACAGCTATTTTCTTTATTACTTGGGTCGGAGAAGGTCCATAAGGGGGCTATGGTTTAACCTAGGTAGCTTTGCTAAAAAGATAGAATAAACACATATTTTGTTCTTCTAAAAATATCTGCGACATCACATTAGTCTTCTATTTATAAATATATCAAATTTGTCCTATAAAGATATATGCGACATTAAATTGATTCTTAAATGTCAGATTTTTGTCATCAAATTAGTCCTTAAAATAGTATCACAAAATTGATGGCACTAATTATTATTGAAGGACTAATTTGATGTCACATATATCTTTGGAAGACCAAAATAAGTGTTTACTCAAATATTGACTACAAGAAACTGGCCTTGAAGATTTCTTGGTAAAGCAAACAAGGGTGTTCGTGGAAATTTCCTTTAATAACTTTTGAGTATAGGAAAGGCCATATGCTAGTCATTCCAAGTACACGAAAGCTATTACTAAGCTTTCAAGTGATAAAATAGGCTTATAATTGCAAAATTATGTACAATACCTTTCCATCTCCTTCATAACAGGTTTCTCATACACTCAGTTATTTCAGTCTTTCATCTTCTCATTGAACAGATGTAGTCTATGCCTTTTTAGCTTGAGAAAAAAATGTCATGTCAAGATAGTTACTGTTGTACAGGAAGATATGAGAGTGGTTTCTTAGAATTTTCTATAATAGGCTGTCATTAATTGATTATTTTGTTTGGATAGCCTAATATTTCTTGAAACCCTATTATTTTCTTTTTGTGCTCCAATGGGTTGAAAATCACTGTACATTGTGTTGAGCCCAATAATTGGTGTCTTGGATTATGTGTAGGGCCGGTAGCTTAGATGAGTGAAATCAAGACGACTATTTTCTTTGAATAACTAAGAGGATAAATCCCCTCTCTTATCCTTTCACATTTGGTGACACGGATACAAAAAAGAAGTAAGAAAGGGAAGATCTTACCTGCACTACTCCCTTGTATGGTTCATTTTTATGGGATTCTTAGAATACAAGTAGGGGAAGATCTTCTACCTGCAGTATACATCTATGTAATTTTTGGAAGTAATTGTTTACCCGAAAATGTGTATGCAGCTCCAAATCGTCTATAGTCTATGGTGTTCTAAATTTAATATAGTCATGAAATTCTGAACATTATTGTCTAAACACCATGATCGCTACCTTAGTTGACAAAAGCAGAGTTATTAAATTTCCCAAAGTTCAACTGCAATTATATCTGGTTCAACTGCAAAACCAGTATATATTATAGCTGCAAGCTAAACTGCTTTACATTGAATGAATAAGTTCTAGAAAAGATTGATGTTTTCCTAAAATTTTTGCCATTTTATTTTTCAATTTTCTCCAGTTAACTGGAAGAGACCATTAAGCGATGACAACTATACAAAATTTATGCTGCATAACCACACTAAGCGATGACAGCTATACAAAATTTATGCTGCGTAAATCTTGCAACATAAGGCTTATAACTATGATGATTCTTATCGAGCTTCCAGCACCGTGATGCTCAATTCATTTTTACAGGAGGAGGAACTTGTGCCATCAGAAGGTTCTCCAATAAAAAAACTAGGAAATTTGGGTTGAGGCAAGTCAATTTCACTACCTAACATCAGAACCACAGATGACATGCTTGGCCTGTCCTGGGGATGCTGCTGCGCGCATAGGAGGCTAATATGGATGCAGCGCTGTACTTCAGACAAAGTCCAGGAGTCCTTGAGGCATTCATCGATCAGTTCTGAAGACCTTCCTTGTTTCCATAAATTCCATGCCTATTACACATATCAACCACGTTATTTACCTTCTTAAGTTTAACATATTAAAGTAAGAAACTAATTTTATCACACTTACATGTCCAAATAGGTTCATATTGTCATTTGGATAATAGAACCCTCTATTTTTTTTTCCTGTTACTATCTCAAGCAACAAAATCCCAAAGCTAAAGACATCAGATTTCACTGAAAAGTGTCCGTTAACAGCATATTCTGGGGCCATATATCCACTGCAGGTGAACATAACAAACACAACAGATTAATTAGTAAATATTAATAGAGTTTAGAGTCTTTTGACTAAATGAGAGAGTTAAAAAGGAATGCAAAGGAGAATACTGCTTACAAAGTTCCCACTACTCTATTTGTATTTCCTTTGCTCTGATCTCCTCCAAAACTTTTAGCCAAACCAAAGTCTGAGATTTTTGGGTTCATCTCACTGTCCAGCAAAACATTACTTGCTTTGAGATCTCTATGTATAACCCTCAGCCTAGAATCCTGATGAAGATATAGTAGGCCCCTAGCAATCCCACAAATGATGTTAAAGCGCTTAGGCCAATCCAAGAGTTTTCCTCGTGTTTGATCTGGTCACAATACAGTGATAATGTCATCACAGACAGAATTTTGTCATGAAAGGATAACATCTATGTCAACTACGGAGTCTACATTGATAGGTTAGCTTAAATGGATCCTGACCAAAAATAAAAGAATCTAGGCTTCTGTTAGGCATGTATTCATATATCAGCAATTGCTCTTCATCTTGGATGCAACATCCGAGAAGCTTTACAAGATTACGGTGCTGAAGTTTGGCTATTAGTATTACTTCATTTTTGAATTCATTTATCCCCTGCCCAGAACTACTTGAAAGCCTCTTAGCAGCAATTTGTCGCCCATCATCTAACGTACCCTGAATAACAATGGCATAGAGAAAGTAAAATTTCTTAATTGCACAAGTGTTCCTTGTTTCATGAATCTTAAATTAGCATATTAGAAGTTCACCTTGTATACAGGTCCAAAGCCACCTTCTCCGAGCTTGTTGTTGAGTGAAAAGTTATCAGTGGCCATGGCTATTGTCGACAGATCAAGTAATGGTAGCTCCAGATCTCCTCTTTGTTGTTCATTGATGTGACTAACTGTCTCACTAGTCCTTATATTTCCTAATACAATTTGTTAAAGAAAATGAAATTATGAAAAGCTCATTATGAAAATAATGGTCAAAAGAGGGCCATAAGTGAACTATACATATGATTATTATAATGTATGGACCTTCACTAAGCCAAAAAAAAAAAACCTGAGAAAAAGAATACGGTCAAACTCAAGTGACTAAGCTAATGAGTTGTGGAGTGAAAACACTTTGTGTAAACAACAATGGTAAGAAAAAATAGTACATGAGTACTAAGAGGAGTAAACTTGTACGCCATTCAGCTTTCCAGCTTATGAAGCAGTCATCAAGTAATTTACTTATGTGCTAACAACAGGCAGTGTTGATGAAACCATACATATATGATTTTCTTTGATGTCTAACTTCTGTGAAGTACTTGTAGAACTCTGCTAGCAGCTCAACAAAGGATATGAAAGAGCAAGGAATCATTAAGTGGGGTCTACTGCAAGTTTGTGATAAGGGTTTTCTTAATCGAGGATCTTGTGTAGTTTAGGATTTCTTGTCAATTAACATATATGATTCAGAATAATGTCACTCTGGATATTTTTCTTGTGAAAAGGATAAGCTACAATTTATTCCTTATGTGAGCTACATTTGAACAGATTCCTCCATATGACTTGATTTCTTACTGTCATATCTATCAGTTATTCTCTTCTTTCCTTTTCTCCAATTCTTCATTTGATGTCAGCTTATTAAGATGGTTTTCATAAAGTTTGTTTTGACCGTACAAATAACTTTTTCTCCTCCAAAAAATGGCCATTTTTCTATCTAAGAATTGAGAAAATTGGTTTTAGTCGATCAGAGTAAGTAGTATATTTTTTTCCTTTACGCTTCCATCACTGGTAAATAAACATTATTATCATCAGCATGACTGCATGAGCAATCTACCTTTAAACTTTGTCCTTCTCCTGTGCATGTAATAGAAACCCAAGATCATCCCAGAAATTATAGCAATAGTACTCCCAACTATTACTCCTAATATCTTTTGCTCATTACGCCCGTGGTTTTCCTCTCCAGGGTCTGTTTTTGACACAACATGGCAAATAAATATTAAATTAACATTAACAAACTTGAAAGAAGCATAACCAGGGAAAATTTTAAGTGATATTAAACAAAAGAAAAAAAAAATGAAACAGAATTAGTCATTATTCATAACTCAGAATGTAAACATAGTCCCATTAATGATTTAATTCCAACAATACATGTGCATACTTACAAGAGGTTAATAGCATGAAGAAGAACTCATACCTAGCTGAGGTAGCTCTGAAGCTGGCATTCGAATATTCAAATCCTGCCCTCCTTCTTTTAGCACCCTAACATCAAATAGATCACCAGTCCACAATTTGCAGCCACTACCTGTTGTATAAGCCACACAAGAACAGTTGCTCAAACACTTTGCTCTGCATTCCTCCTCTGTCAAGCTTTGGTTTAACAAAGAATATGTGCCACTGATCACTTGAAACACAGCATATTTGACGAACCCATCAGTTGGACAATTCAATGCTTTATCACGTACACATCCCTGTGTGTAGTCCATCGAATCCCAGCCACGGGGTGACTGGGGTGTGAATCCTTTTAAACAGACACAAGCTGGTGCCCTATTAAGGTCACAATTCCCATTGGCTCCACAAACTCTATGGTAGTCACAGTAGCTATCATTTTTCATCCCAGAAGGGTTATTTCCCTGAGAAGGGTCATTTTGGATCTTTCCCACTGTAATCTCAAGCTTCATTCGCCGTGACAAGGTATCAGAAAAATGATCCTCAAAGCTCTGCCACAGATACTTCTCCGGATTTTCATCATTCTTTTCTCTCAGTACAAGATTTCCAGAATCTAAAAGCTGCAATACTGGATTATGGGCTTCTCTCCCTGGGTTCATTGACCAAACAACAGTGTTGTTCTCACTCAGAAGAATAACATTATTATTGGTACTGTTTATCATCAACACACCAGAGAAACCTTTAATGGGTTTCTGCTTATTTGCATACCAAACAACAGTTTTGAGGGTCATTTTCTTATGCCAGATTCCCAAGAAACGGTTTCTGGTTGTACCAGGACTGAAGAAACCCATTTCAAAGCTTCCCTCTTTGGAAAGTAAGGTGCTGCCATCATTGAGAAACTGAAATCGAGTAAGGGTATCAGCTGAAGCCAACACTTTTGTGTAGGGAAAGAAAATGACAGAACTGAATAGCGTAAAAGTAAGAAGCATGTCCATCTACTGCTAGTTTTCGACCCTTCTGCGTATTGCAGTATGGAACATGGAAGGTGGACAAGTTTTTCAAAATGAATAGACAATAATCTATACGGCATTTGACTGGCATTGCAAAACACCAAAGTGTCATCATTGACGTCAACGTAAAATAAGGATACTTGTCTATTCTGTGAGGGTAAAAAAGGTGTTTGGAATGATGATATCCACATGTCAGAACCACACCCTCACACCATCTTTTATGTTCATTATTATTATAGTACTCATTTTTTATTTTTTAATTATTAATATTAAAATAAATTATTAAATATTATTTATATTTAATAAATTTTTATTATAAAATAAATAAATAAATAACAATATACCTTAAATACCACACTCGTCACTATTTCATACCAACACGCTCTCTCACAAAACAAACAACCACTCCCAAAAGGGCCCAATCATTTCAGAAAAGTTGATATTATTTGAGTCCTGGAAATTCATGAATTAAGGTGATATCATCTTTATAAAATCATCATCTTTTTATTTTACAAGTGGGTGATGTAATCAAGTTTGGCCATTTTTTGGGTGGACAGCATATGTTAGGCAATTACGTATGAACACGCTTTCCAAAGTCAAAGACGGCTGTAAAAATCCCATTCCTCATAAATGCGACATGTGAACATTCAATTGGAAAATCGAAGGGTAAAGTTGTTAGAAAATATATTTAAATTAGAAGCAACATAGAAAATACCAAACATCTTTTTAAACTAAAGTATTTATCCAATTTCAATTTCTATTATGATTCTATTGCTACGTTATTAAAAAATTTGATTAAAATTATTGATAATTAATTAAAATTAAATTCTTAAACTAAACATTACTGAATTTAAAAAGAATTACCTTGAGCCATATAAGAAAAACCTTGGTACAATGACCCAGGAAGGGAACAGCAATGTATAGAGCAAAACGTTAGAACAAACAGGACAATGATCTTCATTCTTCTCGTTCTCACTACAATGTTTGTGTACTATTGGGTAATGGGCTTCTCAAACTATAAATACATCTACTAGCCCCAGCTATTAAGCTATATATAGTCTCGAGTCACTCAACCCATCAAAGAGTTATGGCTCTTAAATTCTTTCTTATGTTATATGAATCATGTCATTTAGATACATGTAAAAAATAGCTAAACACATTTTCATGGAGTCATGAAGGCCATATTAAGTACATATAAATCTGACAAAAACCATTTCACCTTTCTATCAATCATAAGGTAGGCTGTGTTTTCTCTGCAGTTCTGTTCAAACACTGCTGAAAATTCAATATTGTCCTAACCCCTTATCGCTAATGCAGCCCTTTTTTTTTTCCAATTAAATTCTAATAATTGGTTAGACTCCTTGACTAGGACTACGAGATCAGCAACCTTTAATGTAATCAGAATATCTTGGATGATGTTTCTCTTTAAAAAAAAATTTAATGTATATATTAAGGATTATACAGGAGGAACTAAGGTAACTTAGGAATTAGGATGTCTGTATGTAGACTTTGTTTTGAATATAGTTTCATGAAGCCTAGCTTAACAAAAAAAAATCTTAAGAATGGAGTCATTGCTCTGTAATTTTCTCCCTCCTCTTGGCAGTGATTTAAACATTTAACTAGTTAGCGTTACTTGTTGGCCAAGCTGGTGGAAACTCTTCCTTATTTTGAGCTTCGACTGAAATAAAAGACGACCTAAGTCTCTTGCATGCTCTAGTCTTTTGGGATGGCAATTTCCCATATTCAGTCATTATATTTTGGCTATACAATAATAACAAACAAAGAAGACAGTACATCAAACACAACTTGTTTTACAGCATTATTGCATTATCATGACTAACTTCAAGCTCATTGTAGAGCCTTGATATTGGATAGAGTACACAAAACAGTTCTAGCTAGCACAGATTATTCACTATAATACAAGCATAATACCAGATAGAGGAAGTCCTACGTAGCTTATTCTTCATACACCACCTGATACCGTCTTCGAGAGACTAGTCCATCATCATTTTCAAGGCTCAATTAGGTACCCAAAGAAGGGTGTCAGTGGCCAGAAAATGGCAAATAGGGACAGTTCCCGGCTTAACATTAAGCTGCTGGAAAGCTAGATGTTTGGGATTCCATTGTACAGTATCAGTGTGGCAAACAGCTAGTGCTTTGGCTTTTGTCCCATCAGCGGCCACCAATGGAACGGTATAGGCCCTTGAAGCGAGGACTTTGTGGCAATAAAACACAGCATATGGGTAATTCAGTTTATGGCACACCAGTGCTCTGTCTCCAGCTTTCTGCACTCCCTTCACTACACTGTACTGCTGCTGCTTCTGGGTTTCCTTTTCCAACACAGTTGAAAGTACCCTGATGTTCTTTCCAAGCTTTGAAACGGTGAAATTGACCAATGATTCCAAAGATGTAGCACAGTACTTGTCTTCTCCTTTAATGCCAGGGTTCTCACAAAGCTCAAGTGTATATTTCAGCGTCTCTGCTTCAGCTGATTCAGCTTCTATACCGAAATGGTTAAGAATTTCTTTGAACCTGCTACTGGAAAATGGGATCGATTTTGCAACTCTGTGAGGTAGGAAAGTGAACTCATCCGAACGCTTTGTGAACTCCAAGTTCAGCTTTTTGCCCGGATGAAGTTCGTGTTCAAAGAAGAAGGTGACATTGAGCGTATCTTTGAGTTCTGCGGGGTCTTCGCTGGCTGCATAGTTTTGAAAGGCCTTGTCCATACCACCATAAATTATCTTAGCATGAGTTCTTCCCTTTGCCCTCCAATCCCATGATTTCCAGACATCATCTTCTTACAATAAATAAATAAGTAAATAAATATATAACTAATCTCTCTAAACATTTTGAGTCCAGTTATACTAGGGATAGCAATTTCCACCATCTCCATGGGTATTTGTGGGTAATACTTATTGGGGATGGAGGTTTAACACCCGTTTATTAAACGGGGTGAAAGAAGGGGCTGTTTCCTCCATACCCGTTGTCCCATGGGTACCCGATATATAATTTTAAATATTTAAAATTGTATTATTGTTATGTTTATATATGTTTTTCAAGAAAATTATATTGTTATTTTGATTTTATGTATTTAAAGTTGTTGAATTAAATTAGTATGTAGTAAATAAATTACGAGAAATTATGATATTAAAATTTATTTAATTTATTATTCTTTTTTTTCAATTTTTTTCTTTCTTTATTCAATTTTAATGATTTTATGGGTACCCATAGATATCCGTGGGAACCCATCTACCCGCAGGAGAATCAAAAATGGATACCCGCAGAAGTACGGGGCAGGGGACAGGGGGCTACAACCCGCCCCCGCCCCGCCCCGCCCCATTGCCATCCCTAAATTATACCATATGTGTCTCAAAATAAGTGGCTTGAGTATTATATTTTTCTTTATCAATTATCATAGATAAATGAGATAAATTGCAGTATAAATTTATATGGGGAGAAATATGTTTAAGAATCTGCAGAAAACACTTATTATTTAGAAAGATCTTCATGATTACTCAGATCAAAGGCCAATTATTAAAAAAAATTTACTCTTATAGACCATAACACAATATTCAAGTTATTTATTTTAATGACCAAACTTTGGTCTGTGAACCTAATAAATTTAATTCTAGCAATTATATTTAGGGTATGTTTGGACACAGAAATTAAATTTGAAACCAAAAAAGAATTCTTAATTTCAATTTCAATTGGCTTAAAATCCTAAATTTTATGTTTAAATTGTGCAAAGATTTAGGACAAAAAATTGAAATTCTAACTTCAATTCCAATACTATTGTTTAGATGTATGATGTAAAATTTCAAAAATTATTATAGTTATAAATTTTAGATTAAAAGAATAATTAGTTTTAATAATAAATTATTTATTTACAAAATTAAAAATTAATTAGAGTATCAATACAATAATAACTTTTTATAATGTAATGCTCACACTTTATAAATATTATTTTATCATAATTAGTGTTATATAAAAAAATATTGTTTAAAAAAACGTTTCATATAGAAAAATTCTTGTTTAATAATGAATTTTTTCATAAAGATATTGAATCTCTATAAATAAAAAAAACTAAGTAATTAACATATATCAAAATATATTATAAAAACAATTATTTTAATAGGCAATATTTGTATTTAATAACATTATAAGATACTATTGTTTTGATAAAATGTTATTATTTTATATATAAAATAATAAACATATTAAAAAATACAATTATTAATTTTAATGAAATATTGTTTTACAAAATTTAAAACTAATAATACAATAATAATGTTTTATAATATAATAGTCACAAAATTATTTTTAGAAGAGAGGGAGGGGTCTTTAATTATAAAGTCTTGGAATTGATAATTTTTAAGATCAAAAATTGAGAACGGTTTGGATTAGTTATTTTTCAATTTTTTAAAATTGGTATATAGAATACAATTTTAATTTTAAAAGACATTCAAACATAAATATTTAAATTAGTAAGTTCAATTTCAATTTTAAATCCAATTTTAAGTAAATGCTAATCGGGGTGTTAATTTTTTGTAACAAAAAAATGAAACCAACAATTTAAAGGGATGATTATTGAAAAGATTTCATGGTTAATCTATCTATTTATAATATATAAATTTAAGCTCACAATATGTATGAAGGACAAATAAACAAAGTTAAAACTTTTCTAATTCTTCACGTCAGATCATTCTTATGTTAAACTTTATGACACCTCAGCGTATCTCTAGCCTCCCTTGCTTCTTCTCCAAACAAACAGCCACCTCTAATTGACCATTTTATTCCCTACTCTTTGTTCCCTTCTCATCTCAAGAGCCACCTCCCTAATTACTTTTCCTCTTCCCTTCTACTTGGTTTTCGATTACTGAAACGAATGACCAGATGCGCCTTCAATGCTCATTATTACTCAACACCACTAATTTCATCTTCAACAACGGCTTGGATACTCATTAAACAACAATGGGTGAGATGAGAACAGGGAGATAGAAAACGTACTGACAAGAAGAGTACTCTAGTTCTGGACACGACCCAATATGGAGAAGGGAAGCCAAATTGGGAATAAAGGAATGCAGAAGTGAGACGATGGCGATTCCTCCACTGGTTGAGAGATCTTCAGCTGTGAAAGTATCCATTACCCACCAGAGTCCATTTCCAGGCACGTCCCTTTGTCTCTCAATTTTTCTGCTGTTTTTTCAATTCTATGTTTAATTTTTTAAATGGGTATTTCATTTTTCCTTTTGATGCAGAACAAAAGTTTTTTTTTTCTTTTTCTATTATATCTAATATTTTCCTTTCTTGATGATCATCGTAGATTTAGAAATTATGGTTTTTTTGGTTGTTGCCCATTACTTTTTTTTTTTTGGTATATTCTTACATGTTTTGTCTAAGCTGCATGTAATAGAATTTCAATGGGTTTTATCTGAGCTGAGATTCTGAATTGGGATATGCTCTTGCTAGCTTTATGCGGAGGTTTTCCACCTCTGATTCTGGTTTGGATATCCATTCCAGTATAATGCATGATTGTATCTTAATTGTCAATATTGGGTTTTTAGACGAGAAAAGTTTAGTTGATTCAAATGCTTTGGTCTCATACATATTAAACCTTACAATCCAAAGCCTCATGCTTCTGCCGGAAGCCAAGAACAAGGGTTATTTTTGTAACATATTACAATTCTGATGCAATCTGATGTATAAATTGTGGAAATATGTTTGCCCCAATGGTTTATTGTGTTATGTTTTGATGATGACAAATACATTACAAAAAGAATTACAAATATGCTACATATGTGCGCGATGAGCTATATTGGATAATGCATGGTTATATATTATCTTGTTGTTCCTATTATAAGAATCATGCATTAAGTTTTGTGTAGCATCATTGATAGGATATATCCAATGTACTTGATAAGTGATATAATTAATTATTGGATATGTGTCTATATGTGAATCATATATGCATGAAGAACTTTATAAAGTTATATACACGTGAATCATGCATATTTAGTTATTGAGTTATGGATTTAGACTAACCATGGTTTTCAAGTGAGTTATGCTTTGTAGGATAGTCCAAGTATCAAGAGTGAGCATTGGAATAAGAAAGTGAAAGATCCTATTTATGCTCAACTCAAGAAGAAGGAGAATGAAGAGATGAACCAAGCATTTAGAAGATTTGAAGAGAAGAAATCTTAGAAGCTTGAAGTGCATCAACAAGCTTATAGACTCAAAAGGGTATACTTTCTCTTATAGGCTATTCTCCTTTATAAGGATAGAGGTTTTTACATGAAGAGAGCTCAAATATCTTTATTCAATCTTGACAAATGTTTTTAACATGGTAAAATGCCCAACAAACAAGTTTTGAGAAGTTAGCCTTGGTGGTATTTCAAAACTATGAAAAATAGCCAAATCTGAATTTTGAAAGCTGACCTATGGTCACTATTTTTATCATAACTTTTAAAATACTTTGAGTTTTGATCTGAAACTTATCTCATATGAAAGTAGACTCAAAGAGCTTTCCAACGCATGGTCATTTGCTTAATTTGGATAAGAAACGAAGAAGTTATGACATTTTTAAGAAGACTACTTTTCGGATAGGAATTGTAGTCGACTACACAAGACTTGTAGTCGACTACAAGACCTTGAAAAATTGACATATGGTCACTATTTTTATCATAACTTTTAAAATACTTTGAGTTTTGATCTGAAACTTGTTTCATATGAAAGTACACTCAAAGAGCTTTTCAACGCATGGTCATTTGCTTATATTGGTTAAGAAACGAAGAAGTTATGATCATTTCAAAACGACTACTTTCCCGAGTGGAATTGTAGTCGACTACACAAGACTTGTAGTCGACTACAAGACCACCAGAAATGGATTGTAGTCGACTACAAGACCTTATAGTCGACTACAAAGTGTCAGAAATCAAATCTATTTTCTAGAGATGACTGGTAGTCGACTATAAGGTATCTGCAGTCGACTACAAAGTGTTAAAACTCGAAAACTACATTCCAGGAATGGATTGTAGTCGACTACAAGGTTGTGTAGTCGACTACAAAGTGTTAAAATTCAAAACCTACATTCCAGAGAGGAATCGTGATCGACTACAAGTTATACGTAGTCCTACAACGTGCGAAATACTGTAACGGCTATAAACGGCTAGATTTCGAAATTAATCATTCATAAACACCACCAACGGCTATTTTATCACTTGGGCTATTAATATATGCTAAGATTGAAGCATTAACAAGTTGATGAACACCCATTTGCAAATCATTATGAGGATTTGATCATTTTCTATCAAAATCAACATTTGAGCTCTTCATTCTCATAATCCCTCTATCCATTAGTTCTTCAAGTTGTATTATCTACTCTTTGAGAGAGTTTATCATTTTCTATCAATCATATATACTTGTGAGAGGGTGGATAATCCCTCAAGAGAGTTTAAGGGTAGACTTCCCTTGAAGAGAAAAGAAAGAGGCTCAAGCATAAGGGTGGAGGATCCCAAAGTGTGAGGAGTGCTCTGTTTTTGTAAAGGTTTCTCAAGCACCTAAGTTACAAGCTTGAAGAATAGTGGAAACCTCAAGTGGATGATCTTGGGGCTGGATGTAGATCACAAGAAGTGATTGAACCAGTAAAATATTGTTTGCATTCTCTTATCCCTTAATCTCTTTACATTCTAGCAATTTACATTTGAGCTATCTAGAATATTTATATCAATGATATTGATTGTTCTTGGTTAATCACATTATGATTAATATTGTTATATAACTTTAATGTGATTAGCATAATGTTTTGAATGTGAGGTTAATGTTCTTAATTGTCTCCAAGCATGATTTGTGTTTAATGTATTTATTCCGTTGCATATATTGATTGAGTGCATCAAAATGCACAATTACTTAAATTTGTATTAAAATTTGTCATCACTCAATTCACCCCCCCTCTTGTGTGATGGTTGCCCTTAGCTAACATAAATAGACTTTCCCAATTCCTTAGAACAATTGAAAGTCTGGAAAGAGTAATGTGCTTGAAGAAATTTGGTACTCCTTTGATGACATTTATTTATGCCTCTTGTGAAAATAATCAAATATTTCTCAGAAAAATATGGGAAGCCTTGCTTTCCTGTTATGACTTGTGAGTGGTACACATGCATATTTATTAAAAAGAGCTCTTTGAATCTAATATTCTGAAGATTTGCTGTTGCTGAGCTTCAAAGTCGTCAAACCAATATGCCCATATCTTGCAAGAGTTACGTATTCTTTTCATTTATCTGCTTCTAAGCTTCTAATTGGAAACATGGTGGTCTCACAAATCATGATTTTTATCTAACATGTTGGATTTTGCAAAACAAGGATTTTGAGTGTTATTTGAATAGTTAGACGTCTGAGTATGCAAACTAACTCCACAATCCATGGATAAAAAGGTACTCAAATGTTTTTCTTATTATTAACCAACTAATCCCATGGATACAATTGCATATGTTTATTAGATTGTACTGAGAAAACGCGCTTATGGTACTTGATTATCTATCTGTTCTTTCTAATATGCCTAACATCTTGTCATGCATTGTCTAATCTGACACAGATATTGATCCTTCTAATATAGTCGGTTCTAGAATTTATTCAAACAATATCAAGTGAATAATACATTGGTCGGCACCATTGTCACATAGTTTATCATTGTTTGGATAATTTGAGCAATTAGGTTATAAGGTCCTAAATGTTGCAGTTAAAATAAAATTATTACTATTATTGTTGACAAGCTAAGAACAAACTTCCATAAGCATGGAAGAGTTTCATAATATAATTTGTTCCTTCTGGCCAAATTGTGAAGATTAATCCTTCGTCAAATAAAATTGCTTGGAACAACGATCATGTATATTGTCATCGAGATATAATATACATGCACCAACATAAATTAAATAATCAATGAAAGGATGGGTTTCAATGGGAACAAGCTTCGTCACCTCTACTTGGCAGGTTGATATGCTTGTAGACTTTCCATTATAAGAATATGGACCCGTTTGTATTAGCTTTTTTAAGAGTAGAAGTGCTTTTTTGAAATAATAAAAATACTTTTTTTAGAAGCTAAAGAGTTCAAGCTTTTAAAAAAAGTACTTCATGTGTAACAAAAAGGCACATGAAGTGCTTTTTTTAAAAACTTGAACTCTTTAGCTTATAAAAAAACACTTTTATTACTTGAAAAAGTATTTTTACTTCAAAAAAAGCTAATACAAACAGGCCCTATAACTGCATTCAAAATATAAATAAGGCATTTGAAAACAAGAAACAATGCAACTCAATTACTTGCTATAATTGCATTCAAAACTAAATAAGGCATTTGAAAACAAGAAACAATGCAACTCAATTACTTGCCATGAAATGGGATTTCTTTTGGTGTTGCAGATGCTAGTATGGAAGAGACTGTTGATTTGAGAAACAATGTGGAATTGGTGAGATCTGTCTCTGATAAGCATCTTGACCTTTTAAGGTCATCCGCTGGAAATCATTCAATATTTAGAGGTAACAATATTAATGATATGTCAATGAACCTGGAATGCAAAACCCTTTTCTAATGATGTTGCAACAGGTTTAGTGTGTGTTTGGATTAGCTGTGAAAAAAAGATTATGTGAAAAATCGATTATGTGTATAATCGATTTTCAAGAAAATCAATTATGAGAAAATTAATTTATGTTTGGATATGTTAATTCATAATCAATTTTATGATAAAGAGTTTTGTTTGGATTGTATAAAAAAAATTGCTTTTATGTATGAAATTACCAAAAGATGTATGAAATGATTGAAAAAGTTATTTGATTGAGGGCAAATAGGTATTTCTCTCTTAAAACTTTTGAAATAATCTGAAATCAAATAATTAAAAGCTTAAAATAACAGCTTTTTTTAAAAAGTTATTTTTAGTTATAGAAAAATAATCTTAACTTATAATCAATTTTACACACTTTAAACAAACAAGATAGATCTTATATAGCTTTTTTTAAATAAAAAAAAAGTTGTTTTGGGAAAGAATTAATCTTTCCTAAACATGCTCTTAATATAAGTAACTTTTTGGCCATAAATTCAGAAAATCTTAACTATATCTCAGCAAAAGAAAGTAACCAAAAATAAATTAAACAAATAAATACAAAAATCCATCCCAAGGAATCAGATAAAATTACAAACAAATTTTTCCTTTACATATAAGTAGAATCCAGCCAAATGCAAGTTAAGGTTGTTTACTATGGTCATTCTTAAACCCTTCTCATAACAGGATCATTATAATATTAGGTTATCCTTTTTATTAAATAAAATTTTAAAAAAATTGTAGCCGCGCAACGCACAGCTCTACATCTAGTTTATATAAAAAGGACCCATCTTGCACTTGGTTAATCTATTATGACTGTTATTAATGGCCCCGTTTTATAAATATTACGGTTACACTGAATCATGCCGCATTCGGATAACTAAATAATAATACTTCAACTTATTAACTAAATATTTAAACCAAAAAGTCATTTTCCTTACCCAAAAAATAAAAAGACCAAGAAGTCTTCTTTAAAATTTTTTTACTTAAATTATTACGAGTAATTAGTCTTTAAGCTTGACGCGTAAATAAAACACGTCCTCATCAACTTTGAACTAAAAGTTTCAATTTAATTAATTAACAAAATAAGGCTTGACTACTTAGTCGAAGAAACTTGTAATATCATGTTAAGGAACTATAACTATGTCAAAAGGTTAAGTAAGCTATTAATATAAGCTTGTAAATAATTCTTATAATTAAAATAATTTCTATCGTAGTTACTATCTATAAATGTATAATAATTAAGGATAAATTCTAAAATTAAATTGAACGAATGTCAAAAAAGACTCATTAACTTTCAAAACAAGTACATCTCGAGTTAAGTTATTATTTATAATCGGGTATCCTACAAACTATATTTCAATCAATGGGTGATTGAGAATTTTGATATCAGAAGGAATATGATGATAGGCTTTTTTGAAAATTTAAATTGGAAAAAAGTTTGGACTTCAGGCAACCTGTTACTAGTGATGCAAACTCTTAGTAAAAGAAGAATGTCATGGTATTTCGTCATAATTGTACGTGTTAGAAACAAAAATACCGTCCAAGAATAAGCTTTAGCATATGCTATTTTTTTATGGTTTGGCCATACTAACTTATCTTTATTGCCAATCAAGATAAAATAAAGCATATCAACAGCCAAGCATAAAAGAAAGTTAAAAAGTAGCAGAATTGGAATCTGGACTTGAGATTCATATATACTACTAACCAGGAGACGTAAGATCCCTTAGAGCTTTAGGCCTGGGAGTGTTAGGCCACACGGATTGCCAATAATCTCTGGCGGGTAGCGATGCTTGAACATGGCTTCCTAGGAGTGCAAGCTGCCACAAGTTTCAAATTGAAATAAAAATGATAAAAATATCATTTAGCTATAACACCGCATGAGCAAAGCAAACAATAGTTTGTGTGAACTCATTATCTTTTGGAGCACGAGATGGAAGGAATTATCAGATAAATGATGGCATAAAATGCTTCGCTACTTTTATTCTACTGAAGAGAGAAGAGAGAGATAGAAGCTTAAAAAGAACAGAGATGAAAGGGCGCCTAGGTGACGAAACTCCATTTAGTTTAGGCTGTGAAATAGAGTATTTAGAAGAAAATGTGACATTGAAAGATTGTAATAAGATGGCCAATTTTATAGGGACGCCCAAGTTCCATCAATCCGTTTGGATGACACAACTTAATATTAGTAAAATTCATCAAATATGACACAACTTAATATTAGTAAAATTCATCAAATATGAGGTGGATCTTACATAGACTTAGAATTAAAGTTTTACGTATTAAAGAATTTATCTAATCTAGTTAAACAAAAATAATAAAGATACAAAAATAAATAAATAAAAATAAAAACAATTAAAACAAATAATAAATTTATCAATCAATTTGAGACACTTATATTAGCTTTGTACTAGGTTTTATTAGATGTTTATTGTGCCCAATATTAGTATTTTAGATGAGTTTAATGTTGTTGGGCCTCATTGGGCTTTAATGCAAATTGTGAATAATTCTTGGATTTTGATGCGTTTTGACCTTTCTTCCTTGATTAGGCCATAACTTGGGGCTCGGTGATCCATTTGAGGTGATCTTGGTATCTTTAAAAAGTTAAGACAAGGTTCTACAAGTTTTATGAGAACTTAAGAGCTGAATTGGACTTCTAAGGGTCCAAAATAGCCTTGCAATGAAGAGTGGGTTTGCTATCACGGAAATCTGGGCAATGTGCACATATTGAACTATATAGTAGGCTATAGGTCTTCTCTTGGGCTGAAACTTGGCCATTGGAAAGATAAGACTCATATCTCCAACTTCACTGAAGACCATTTAATCGACAGATGTCGTTTTAGACATGATTATGAAGCTACAAGTTGGTTTGAATTTGGAAACATGTTCTGCTAACTTAACTTGAGATGTAGGTGCAGTGTTTTTGGCATATCTGGAATTCTAAAAGTCCAAATGACATGATTCCAACGCCAAAATTTCAAGGAGACAACTGGCTACAATTTTCATGAGACCTCCAAGCCAAAATGCATCGTCTAAGTCATGAAAATCAAGCTGGAAGTTGGATAAGAGTTGCTGACTAGAAGCCACCAACCATACACCAACCCACATACCATGCACCAACCCACCAACCATGCATCAAGCTTCCATATTTGACAATTTCCATGTTTTTACAGCTTCTATCAGATTATTTTCAATTACAAATTGGCTTCTAAGATTAGTATAAATATAGTCAATCTCTTTATATTATACATCATTCAATTTTAAGTAAGTTTGAAGAAAGTTTGAGTATTTGTGAGAGTTTTCTTTCTCTTCTTTTCCATTCTCTTTAAAATTTCGTTTTTGCTCTTTATTTTATAAGTTACTCCTTCTCATCCATAGAAGGCTAAGCTCTTATAATCAATCCAAGGGATTAGTCATCTTGATGTTTAATTTGGAGATCTTGTTTTGCTTGTTCATATTGCTTAATTGTTATTCAAGTTTCTCTTCTTCCTCTTTTGATATTTATCTAGATTGAATTGCTTAATTTGATTTAGATATTGGTGTGATAATAGCTTTATTATCATGCATTTAAAGAGGATCACATAGAATAAACAATTTATTAAAACTTTTTGATGGATTGTTTAGCTTGGTTAAATTCTGGATCTTAAGTTAATCTATGTTGGATGATGCTTACTTTATCTAACCTTAGTTAATAAAATCTTATATGCTTATCTAGTAGAGGATTCTTGGATCATGTTGAGGCGTCTTGATATGATCTAAGGCCAAGAACACAGTTAGCAATTAAGTGAATTCCTTGTGATCAATGATGAGTTAAACTCAAGATCGGTAAATTTTCTTGGATTGGTTAATTTGTTAATGACTTTCCTTTAATTCAACTAGTGTATTATCTTTATAAATCATCAAAACTCACTTTTTATTTATCTTGATATGATTAAATCTTTGTTTTTGGATCATTGAGAGACGATTCGGTTCATTCTCTATACTATAAATTAGTTTGTGAACTGGTAAATTTTATTTATTTGACGGATCTCGACAACCACTTGTCATAAATCTAATTAACTAAATATGAATTGACTAAGGATCAGAATCCACCAAAATTAACTCTAACATTAACTATGTCAAATATATTTTCCCAAATAATTTATCTCATAAACATTTAACGGCAAATCATGTATTCACAAAAAATATAGCAACGAAGCTCTAATAAAAATTATGAAATGTATGTTTTATTTTCTTAATTAACTGTAATTTTTCAAATCATCAATTGTATCCCTATCTAAAAATTACAATTGATATCCAATTACAACTAACACACAGATAGTAAAAATAAACTTAAAACATGATTGAACTTTATCCAAACTAACTAATATAAAAATAGAAACAATAAACATTTAATCTCTAAAATAACTGGGTAATAAAAATCTAACATAGACAATATCAAAACAATCAGGGTCTCATCATCCCATTAGTATATAAAATCTAATTATACATACTGACTTTAAGGGATAACATCAATATTGCCCCTCGTTTCATTCTTTCCTCTTGTACAGCTTCTATGTAACCTCTTGTTGATTTCTCTTTCTCCATTTTTTTGTGGCCACTACTCTTCCTATTTATAATAATTTTCTTAGGCCAACGACTCTAACAGACTTTTCTTCTAAGGTTTTCTATTTGTGTACAAACTCATTTAATGTGTAATTCTTGGGTAACAAGGAAAGTAAATTCCTTTCCTTCTTTAAATCTTCCTAATTAATGTGAGATAAGAGGTAAAGTCTTCAAAGAATATGAAAGTGATTCAAAATAGAAAACTTCAACAGTTGGATTGTGGATATTTTCATAGAATCTTACCAAAATCTTTCATAATTAGATTGCTGATATCTTTATAGAATCTTGAAAAAATCCTTCATAACTAGATTGCTGATATATAAGATCTTGTCAAAATCGTATAATTATCACAATTATTTAATAAATAGTCACTCTCAACAAATAATCATTAATATCTTTAAATAGAAAAAATTATCTTAAATCATGGCGTAATAAAAAGCATATTTTTATATGAAAAATATGTAATATTAGGCTATTATCATCTAAGTTCCATTAATCCGTTTGGATGACACAATAAAAATAATATTTTAGAATTTTCATTTTAATTTCAATGTTGTCTAAATTGAAATTGACTTTGAATTTTAATTTTTAAATTTAAAACAAATAAAGAATTGAGTTTTTAAAATTGTAATTCTGAAATAAGTTAATTTTTTTTATTTGAATAATGTATCATAAATTTATAAAAAACATTTAAATTTAAATTAATAATAATAATTTTTATCTTGCCGGATTACGAAGGTGGCGATGAATGTCAAATTAAATGACGTCATTGAAAACAATGAGCAAAGGACACCAGCGGCAACAATGATCAGATGACACCAACACCAGCAAATACAATGATTGGAGAAAGTTAGTAGCGATTTAACCAGATCATGAGAGAAGACAAAAGTAATCAGAGGTCGCCATCGGTAACATGGTTGGAGCACGTGTGATAGCAACGTGATTAGACTACGTCGGTGACAAGGTTGAAGAATTTTTAATTTTTTTCTTTTAATATTTTAAAAAATAAAAAAACTTGGTACTTAAAATTGTAATTTTTAAAATAAATACTTATTTTGATACTCCAAAAATACAACAAGTGTCGTTAGTTTGGTCTCTAATAATTTTTGACATCAAATAAAAACCAAATTAATATAAAAATAAGACATTAAATGACTAGTTTAAAGTTAAAAATTAATATTAAAGAACTATTTTAATATACTAAACATTAGAGAACCTAATTAATAATACTTATATATTTAAATGACTAAAACATATGTTTATTCTAATTTTTAAAGTCAAAATAAAAAATAATATAGGCTAATTATTTTTTAATTTTATAAAATTAAACTTAGAATAAAAATTTTAATTTAAATACACACTAAAATAATTAAAATTAAAAAGTCTAATTTCAATTTAAAAGTTAAATTCCAAACATAATTTCATCCGTCAATCGGATACACGATGTACTTAGTCTTCGAAAGAGGACCCCAACTCTATGGATTTTCTACTCCTTTTCCACTTATCCTTCGTTGTGCTTTCCTCCGGCGGGACCCAAGAAAACGTGCATCTTCTTCCATTTCCCTTTTCTGCTTTTCAAGGGCTGGCATTATTCAAAGCGACAATGAACATTCTATGACGCCCATCCAAATCACATTATCTATAGAGCCCTTCGCTTATCCACAATCATACATCTTATTATCTTAACATGATTCATAAGATATTTTGGAATGCCCACGGATATTTTGTGAATGCTTTAATTAATTAATTAATTTTTATCTGATTAATTAAGAACAGACGATAGCAAATTCATATGAAAATTACTTGCTATTTGTTTCTGAAAGTTGACAAATATTGTAGTCAGTTTGATATCTAAATTAATTTACGTGTATCTCATCTAAATTATTTTTTATTCAATTAGAGATAAATTATTCATTTTTAGAATAACGAATTCAAAGAATTATTTGAGTCTGGCCTTAAGAATTAACAAAAGTACAAAACTATATATTATATATTTTGAATTAATTTCAACTGTCATATTAAACGCATAAAAATATTAATTTTTAATATTTGATATAGATACATAGATACTAAACTTCTATTCTAATCGACCAATCACTTAGCTGCATGTACATATGAAATTTGTGGAATCGAGACATCATACGTGTATTAAAGGAACAAAAAATATTTCCAACGCAGATTGACAGGTAGAGTGTCGGCAAAGTATTTAAAAAACGTTAATTAGCTATGCCTTCTTTTTTATTTTTGGTAATAATTAGCTATGCCTTCTACGGTTCTACCTGTTCATATTCTACAGATGACGAAAAACTAATGAGGTCATAGTTTGCCCAAACTTTGCGTCAGATGCCCACTCCAAATCCATTCTCTTTAGAACTAGTGCCTCTTTTCCACAGGTTACCGGTGAAAGCCTTTGGCCGCCTCTCTCTAAATTTAAGCTACACCGAGATTAGAGTAGGGTTACTACCAAAATTTCTACATTGCAACTGTGTCGGTTGACAAATATATGAAGCTAATCAAGAAGTTCAGAATGAATTGTGACAAAATACGATGATAATATTGAAGTTGTCGATGGTTAACGACAATATTAAAGTTGTCATAGTAAATGAAAAAATGATTTAAGGAAGTAGTTGATTAGTACTCAACGATAATATTGAGTTGTCGAAACAATCAAGATGAAATTTTATAAAATTTAAATATTTAAAATAATAACAGTTACTCCACTTAACCCTTTACAGAAATTATTAAAGTAGTGGCATGTACGACATATAGAAGTCAATTATTATTATTTAAAGTTGCCTATTTAGCAGTAACACATTGCGTAGAAAGTGGTTAATGTTTTAAATGTTGAATTATTTTAATTTAAACTTGCATAATCAGTATTATTTTTTATTAAAACTTAGATTAATTGGATGTAAAAAATATTAGAGCATATTGTTGATTATTGTTGTTTAGCCCAATCATGTGATCACTAATGTTTATTGGGCCTGTTACTATTAAGCATTTTCTGTCATGTGGATTGATGTGGTTGCCTTGTGTATTGGGCTTGCTATGATAGGCAAGCATGCCCATGTTTCATGCACAGGGAGAGGCCACTATTCCTTTCTAGGGTTGCAGTGTGGTTGCCTCATTGAGACTACACACAAAATTCAGCACCCTAGGATAGAAGTAGTTTCTCTCCCCACCCACACACCAAGAACTAACGAATAAGGATTATTGTGTCGCTCTTAGATCTGTTTCAGGATAGTCATGGATTGTTCATCATCTTCCTACCCAAGTAATTCTTAAAACTAAACCTCCTTGGTGTTCTGTAAGATTTGTGTATGCTGCAGTTTAGGATTAAGTAATTATAAAAATTTGTGATATAAAAATTTGTGTTTATTCTATAAAACTTCAACATCAAATTATAACTATCGACACATGTGTCAATCTCAAATTAAGTAGAAGATATGTGTCAAAATCTTAAGACTTTAATTTAACAATTATTTTGTAAGTCTATAAATAAGAGGTATAAGCAGACTAGTAAATGGTCTTGAAACTCTTACACTTTTCACTGTAGTAGGAAAAACAGAGTCATTCAAATACCTCTTTACATTTCATTTCTTTAAATTCATAGTTCTTTACTTTCTTGTAATTTACTTAAGCAAGTTTAATACTAGGTTTTTACTTTCTTTCATTGTCCTCTTCATTTTCTTTACTTTCTTGGTCTCATTTAAAGCATACTTTGTACTTAAACTATAAATTTGACACTATTAAAAAATAGAGAGCACCACTAAAAAAAAAGGTTTTCCTTCTTAGATTGTTTTAAAAAACCAAGTGAATTGTCGTTGCGTGAACAAAATTCCTCAGAAACAAGTAGCTACTATTAATACAACTGAATTGGAAAGTCGTTCTGCATTTTATCTCTGCAAGTTTAGTTTGTAAATAATTCAGAGATTAATTTTTACATAGAATTTTTTATGCAAAATTAATCCATGAATTATTTACCTTCATTTTTAATTGAATAAGTTTTATTACTTGTGTGATACATGAATTTCTTATATTAGATCTATACATGTTTTTTTGAATTATAATATGTTGTTTATTTTGATATTTTAAAAATATATATTTATACAAAAATAATAATTTAATTATTTTCTCATTTAATTATCTCATATGAAAAATATAAAAAATTTATAAAAATTAACTTTATTATAAAGCATTTAATATATCTAGTATCTAACAAGATGTAATATAAAATAATAGCTATAAAAATATAAAATTTGAAATATTTTCTAAGGTTAAAAATATTTTAAATTAAACATTTATTAGAGTAATTGTTCATTATAATAGGTAAATAAGTATAATTAATATTAAATTAATTTAAAAAATATTAACAATTTGAACATGCTATGATATATGATCTTAATTAATCACACTTATTAATAAGTAAATAAGTAATTTGTATTAAAATTAATATAAAATTTGAAAAGTTAGAGTAATTAAATTTATCACTTAAATAAAATAAAATCAAATATAATTGAAATTTGAATTGAATTTGAAATTTTTTAAATAAATTTTGGATACATGTAAAATAATGCTATATCAAAGGACTAAAGATTTGAAGAGAAAAAAATTTATGTATGAGTTATACGTGGTATTGATTCCACTTGCATATGTTTTATATAATAGTATATAGATAGATTGTATAACCTATTTATACTATTTTAATATATTATTAAATTCTTATGATTTTTAAATTTAAAGTTCAATTTGATTTTATTTAATTAATTACGAAAACTAACTTTAAGCATAGAATTTTAACATTTCAACGGATGTTAAATAATTAATTATTTACTATTGAAAAAATTTATAGATTCTTTTAATAATTAGTTTGATAATTTTCTAATTATTTAAAAACAAATATTAAAAATCTTGTTGAGTTCGTAATCTTGTTAAATGAGTGTTATGTTGAAGTAGTCAAGGGTAGAATGTGCATAGTTTATTCTTAATCTTATTGCATTAACCTTAAAATCAAATAGATATTTTATTAATATTCAAAAAGATAAGAGATAAACTTAAGATTCAAATAAATAAATGAAATTTAAATTGAAATTTCACCAATATCGAAGGAATTTTAGGATAAAATTTTGAAACTATCAATCTCAACATATCTGTCTAAACGCAAACTACTAAAATTTCAGGATTCACTTTCAAAATCATGAATGAGTACACGTGACATAATATGTCTAAACACAAATCTGTACTAAAGGAACAATAATTTGAAGGGAGAAAAAAACATATATTAATGACATGTGACATTTATTCAAATTTCATGAAACATGTTTTATATGATAGTATATAGATTCCAAAATGCCCTTTAGGTTTTGAATTCTGATAGATTATTTGAATTTAAATTTATAGATATTTTTTTAAAAAAACTTTTAGAGCTAAAATGTTATTAGAGGAAATTGACTTGTGTCTCAATAGATAGGTATACAAATTAAAAGCAATTGTGAACAACTAACCACCATGAATAATTAAACAAACGTATAGAATTAGAAGTTTTTTAAAAGATTGAAATATCCCCACTTGCAGTATTTTTTATTGGATGTCCCAGTGACTTATAAAGTAAACATCTGTTTTTTCTTTGCTTACAATCTCCAAAGTAATGTACCATAGCTAATCACGTCAGATTTGCTGAAAAAATTCCTATCAATGGGACGTTCTTGTGCCAATAAACCACCGTAAGCAGTCCTAGATGAGTTACTGTGATCTTTAATTATATGTAGGAATACACTTCAGCATTCTTAGATACATAGTAATATTATCAGGGACGCCAATTTGGAACTACTGTTTCGCATTCAATCATTAATAGGACCAGCAGATAGGCTTTGTGGTCAGTAATATTCATTTCCCGGTCTTAGTGGGTGGAATTTCCTCAATCACTGATAAAGACATGAAGTAGTTTTTCTCCTTCAATTTGATCTCTTTCAAAATTTTGTGCAACGCAAGTCTAATCACTGATAAAGGCATGACGTAGTTTGCCTTCTTCCTGGAATTCATTCAAACACAACGCTGAAAATCATTCCCTTACTTAATTGGAGCCATTGTTACAACTTTCTCCCTTCACCAGCTGGTTTAGGGGTCAGTTAGTTTGTTTAACTTGTAATCCATGTTGGATAAATTCTTACTTTATTAACTGTTTGGCTACGACAAGTGAAAGACAATTCTAGTCTTCTTGTTGCTCTGGTCTTTAGGATTGCATTTCCCCCCCTTCAGCTATTACCTTCTTTAAAGCTTATACAGATCCATGAAAACACATAACATTGTACTGAATTATATTGTCTAACTTCATCAAGCACATTACTGGAACCTTATTTACTAGGTTTCTCTGGTAGATTCTAGGATAGCTTGTACACTGAATATAATACAAACACAAATACAAACTATAAAAGGTAACACAAGCATGATACTTTATACATGACCCAACAGTGGCTTCGACAGACCCTCTTCAAGACTTAATTGGGTGCCCAGAGAATGGTGTCAGTGGCTAGGAAGTGGCAAATAGGGACAGTTCCTGGCTTAACTTTGAGGACCAGGAAAGCCAGATGTTTGTGATTCCATACTATAGTATCAGTGTGGCAAACAGCTAGTGCCTTGACTTTTGTCCCATCAGCAGCCACCAATGGAACCGTGTAAGCCCTTGTAGCATGGACTTCATGGCAATAAAACACAGCATAGGGGTAATTCAGTTTATGGCACACAACTGCTCTGTCTCCAGCCTTCTGCACTCCCTCCACAATGCTGTACTGCTGCTGCTTCTGGGTTTCCCTTTCAAACTCAGTTGAAAGTACCTGAATGTTCTTTCCAAGCTTCGAAACAGTGAAATCAATCAATGATTCCAAGGATGTAGCACAGTACTTGTCTTCTCCCTTGATGCCAGGATTCTCACAAACCTCAATTGTATATTTTAATGTCTCAGCTTCTGCTGATTTAGATTCTATCCCATAACGGTTCCAAACTTCTCGAAGCTTATTGCTGGAAAATGGGATTGATTTTGCAACTTTGTCAGGTAAGAATGTAAACTCATCTGAACGCTTAGTGAATTGCCAGTTAAATTTTTTTCCTGGACGAAGGTCATGTTCAAAGAAGTAGGTAGTCATGTTCAGTGTATCTTTGAGTTTTCTAGGGACACTGATTTCGCTGGCTGCACCACCATAGACATCAAGATCGAACTTGCTGTTGCCGATCTTAGCTCGAGTGGTTCTGCCTTCTATCCATAATCCAATATATGTAATTTCAAATTTGATGTCAATCAATACAAAATATATATAGACTAAATTGCTATCCCCTTCACTGTATTTTATAGTTACTACATAAACATTCATTTTATTAGAAAATTACAACAAAACTATCTTATATTTATATTGTAGAAAAAACATGTTTTCTGAATTTTTTGTGATCAGTAAAGAAAATAATTTTAGATAACAGTTTTTAGTGTTTTGTGCAAAAGAATAAAAAAGTACATGTTCATTTTCTGTTTGTTGTGATTTTGGACAGAGAATTTATTTTCATGGTCAATCGTTACAGCAGGTTTAAGGAGTGGTCATTTTCAAGAATAAATCAAACTTGGTGGCTATGTGTCAATTACTGCCAAAAAAGATGTTTTTAATTGAAAAATATTTTCTAAGAAAATATCTTTTATCTGAAAATATTTTTAAAAAAACTATTATCTACTGAAAATATGTTTAGTTACATTATATACAAGGTGATAACATATACTCCCTCTTGTCTATTTTAAGTGATATTTTGGAGAAAAAAATTTGGTCCATTATAAGGGACGTTATCACATACCAATAAATCATTAATTGTTAATTTTTTAGCTATGGCCTTAATGGAGTAGGTAAGAAATAGTGTAACATGGTAGAGTGGAGTAATTAATTGCTGAAAATTGAATAAAGGTAGTTTAATTAAAAAAAATCTCATAACTAAAGCTTGGTTTTGTGTTTCTTAGTTTGCACCAAAATAACACTTAAAATGGATAGAAGGGAGTATATAACTGCTGAAAGGTATAATTAAGCAGCCAAACATGGTAAAGTTAAAACTAACTGCATTGTTAGCCGGATTAGAGTCTGGACTTGAATATAATACTAACCAGGCTGTACAAGAGCCTGCAGAGCTTTGGGCATGGGAGTGTTTGGCCACACGGATTGCCAATAATCTTCTGCCGGTAGCGAAGCATGGCTTCCTACGAGGACAAACTGCCACAATATTTAAATATACACAAATCTCATGAGGTATTCGAATTTTAGAATAACCTGGCTAAGGAAAAGAAGAAAACAAATAACTTGTGTGGAAGCTTTTCTAGAAACAATTTATCTTTTTTGAAGCTCATAAAATGAAAGAAAAGGTTACAGATATATGAATATGGGCAGAAAATTAAAAACTAAAAGCTTCAGTTTTAAACAGAAGAGGGTATCTTATGCTTTTAAAAATAGAAGAAGATCATAAAAAGCTTACACATAATAAAGCACAAAGGGCAAGGCAACGAAACTCCATTAGGGCCCGAAAGTAGATAATAGGAAGTTAGAAGAGCATAGGAGTGAAAGAAGGCAAAGTTTGCTATTATATATATAGTGACATCCAAGCTTTTCCACTACCATGTGCAATGCCACTGCTTATAGCCCAAAGAGTGATGCTAGTGGTTGTGACATTTTATGATTTAAAAATTGTAACTAGCTTTTTTAATTGATAATTGAAGACCTTAAAGTTTTGTTCTTCTCCTTCTCCTTCGTCCCTCTTTCCTCCAATGGGACCCAAAAGAATTCATATCTTTCGTCTATATTTATTCTTCCTTTCAATAATCCAATTATATGGTGGGGATAATTCATAGCAAATTGCATATCATTAAAAATTATATGGTTTAGATAATGCATGAAAGAAAGCATAGAAAAGAAAAGAAAAGTGAAAAGTGAAAATTAAGGATGGAGACTGATTTATCTGCACTTTCATAGACAGCGACTAGAAAGAGTTAAAATTGTGATTGGTGTATTTAGTGGTCTTCCCACTCTTATAAACAATTATACAACATCTTCACAAGAGTGAGGAGAATATGGAGTTAATTTACTATTACTAGTGCTACCAGAGTATCAGACTTTTGTATATGAATGGTTGTATTTACCACCAGAGTCCAAATTTAAAATTGGCTGTGGCAAATTTTCTCCATCACTGGTACTTCCCCGTCCCCACTCGATATCATTCTAGTTTCAAAAGATTTTGCCACCACCCGGTAGGAACAAATAAAATAGGATACAACTTGGCCATTTTATTCTTACATTTCCCTGTATACTTAGCAAATGCTATGCATAGTCTTTGGTGTATAATTGAATATTTTGACTACTTGGCCAAATGAAAACAAAAACACAAGGAAAAAAAAACACCTAAATCTAGTAACAAATTCATTTTCTATAGTAATTAATGTTAGGTTTTTCTCTGTCAATATTGATTGCATTTTAGTAAGCGGTTTGGATAACACACTGGTTTTATTGTAATTTTTTTTAATAATAATAATATTTACACAGACTTTATCCTTATAAATTTTCAATGACTTTTATACAAGCCATTAGATAACAACTTGATCCTCCACCAAATTCAATTAAAAATCTTGAACTATATTGCTATATTGGCCACATATAGAAACCCATTATGGGGTGTAAGTGTTTTCTTTTAATAGATCTTGCTAATCAATGCCTAAGAGTATGTTTGGGATGAAGAATTGGAAGGGAATTGAGAAGATGAGTAATTTTTTATTTCTAAATTGAGAGAATTATAAAATATTTATAAAAATAAATAAGATATGATTAGAAGGTTACATGATAATATCTCATTTTATTCTTCTCAATTCAAAAAAATTTCAAATAAAGGGAAAATTTATTTAAAATGAAAAAGTATCTCTCCCCTTCCTTTTCCCCTAAATCTTTCCATCTAAACATACCCTTAAGGTCATTGTTTAAGAAACATTTAATATCCCTCAATAAATTCTTTTGATTATTTAATGTAAAAAATATAAAATGCTTTTTAGGTTCCCAATATTATAAGAGCAGCAAATATCTTTTTTTTTATTAATAATTTGTTATAAAAACCAAACCAAGCATTTAATGGATTACTGTAATTGTTAATTAAGCTTCTGAGCACATAAAAGCGGTGGAGAAAGACAAATTAGTTGAAGTTGATATGGGCATGAAAATGAAAGGCTTCAGATCACTAAAATGCTTACAGAGAAGAGAGCATAAATGGAAATGGCTAGGTGGGGAAACTCATTTAGGCAGTCAAGTAGGAATAGGAAAGGAAAGGATAATTGGGATTGGCAAACTTATGGATTCTGATTTTCTTTTCTTGTTTGTGTGTATACTAGATATATCTCCATACCTTTTTAATGTTTATCTTTGAGTCGGTAAGTGATTATGATTATTATCTTCTCATAATGAAGTTTCTTAAAATTCAAACATTTAACTTGGATTTTGATTTTCATTGAACAAAAACTGGTTTTGAGCTAAGGTTGGATATGGATTTTCTAGTTGGAGAAGATGGATAGTTGGGCCAAGGCTCACATGAATTTTGAGTCTATAAACTGATTTTTGGATTTAAGATTAGGCTTCGGGGGTTTGTTTCAGGACCATTTTTCATTTATTTTATTTTTTTTGAACTTTTTGTTTTTGATTTATTTTATTTACTTTTTAAAAAATTTATTGGTTCAGATAAAATAAGGTGTTCATATTTTCACACAATTTTAGTGTATAAATTTTACTTTATTTTAATTTTTGCAAAAAAAATTATGTGTGACCTCTTTGCAAGAACCATCACTTGTGCTTAAAAATAATATAAAATAGTATAAAAATATGAGAGAATTATTTTCCTTCACAAAAACATCAGCAGGTCTTTCATATAGGCGAATTCCCTGCTCTCTAGGTGTAACATATGACCTTTTTTATGAGAAAATAACAGAACACTGTAAAATAGAGTAAATTATTAATGATCTTCATTCTCTATATTTTGTATTTATTACACATACATCTCTTTTATTATGAAAACTTATTAAAAAAATTCCCTTAAAATGTGCTACAAAGAAGTCTAAAATGTTATGTTGAAATGAACTTCTATCACTAAATGAATATATTCTTTTTATATTTTTAATTTTTTTTAAATTTCTCATGGTATCCTCCACGCATGACAATGACTAATCCTTTGAAGTACTAAAATTTATTTAAGGGGTTGACCTCTTTCAACAGATGTTTTTTCATACACATGGGTCATGAATCGAACTCCTAACCACATGTTTAAAAGGCTCAATTATCTACCAATTGTATCACACCATACTAGTTTATATTTTTAACTTTAAGATTTAATAAGAGTAGGAATGATATTTTGACAATAAAATATTCACAAGTTTATATTTTAATTAACGAATTTGTCAGGAAAGTGTTGTGAAGTTAGTTATAATATTCTTTGAATACAAAAAAAATATTATATTTAAGTTTTTATAATAGAGATGAATAATAAACACAAAATATAGGGATTGAGAGAATAATTTTATCTTTTAAGTTAACCACTCAAAAGAGGTTAATATAAATTTATTAACGTGTCTTTGAGAGTAAATGTCACTTTCAGCAAATCCCACAACTGATTCTCCCAAACTTTTATAAAATTTCACTCATAACTTTTGTTCATTTCATTAGACCCATGCTTATGCCTGTCGAAGTCGGCTTGCAAATGATTAATGCAAAAGATAGAGTAGTGATACATGGTAAAAAAAAATTCGATTTTTTATTTGACAAATTTTACCTGGATTTAAAATTAATTATTAAATAAGATAAAATAGTAGAAAATATTCATTTATTTCAAAATTAATAAGTATGTCAAATCATTTTATTAAAAATTCTAACAAGTTTTTTTTTTCACTATCTAACATTTCCTATTGATAAATATTCTGTTTGGGTTTTACATTTGCAAGATATCAGAGAGGTATAAGCAGCAAAACACCACAAAAAGAAAAAAGAAAACCGAGGTAGCTGGATTAGAAAAGTATGTACTTGAGAATTGTATATACTACTAACCAAACAGACCATCCCTAGTGCTTAGAATATCGAAGTGTTTGGGCAGATGGCTTTCCAATACTCATCGGTAGCAACACATGGCTTCTTACCAGTGCAAGCTGCAACATTCATATTTCAATTTTCAATAAAAATATGAGTCTTGTTAATAAGTGTTCTAAAAAATATTTCATAATTTTTAATAAATTCTTTGAATTACTTAAAAAAATATTAAATACCTTTTGAATTTCCATGTACTCTTTATCAAAAACAATATCTCTTATTTATACATTACACGACTGCATTAACTAGCTGATGCTTGGTCTATAGAAGCAGTTCTTGAAACACATAATATTAGTTCAAATAGTAATTAGACATTTAATCTTCTGAAACATTTATTCTCTGATTTCGGGAATGTGGAGATAGGGAGCAGAGAAGGAAATTAAATTATTTTTGATCAAGTGATTTCTTATTAAATCATATTATATATGGTAAAAAAACTAGTTATACATTAATATAATAAGACAAATTTTTTTAATTGAATTTGACTATACTATCACGTGAGTGCTCCAAAATATTTAAACTTGTAATATTTACTTGTATTATCATATTCTTCTTATACAGTATGCCAAACATAAACCTTGACTGAAACATAGCAGGAAAAAAAAACACTTACACAGCATAGAGGCTGAAAGGGGAAGGCATCGAAACTCCATTTAGTAGCTAAATTGAGTGAAATGCAAAATGTGAGTAAATTTTCACTAAGATTGCTAATATACAATGGTTTGGAATAGGGCATCCGCAAAGAGAGTATAAAAATCCACCATATTATTTTTATATTCAATAAATTGGAGATAGGAAATATCATATCTTTTCTTAAACTACTTTCTTGTACATATATTATATATTTAATTTATACAATAAATTACTCACAAGTAATTAGTCGGAATAATCAACAACTTACGGTCTCAAAAGAAGGCTAAATGTTCAAATAAGACATCATTAATGTGATGATGACTAATAATCATAATCATTTAACAGTTTGATAGGAATTATTCTCACATCCAAGAGTGTAGAAATACCTCTTATATATATATACACTAAAAATAAAAGGAGTATTCGATTAATTTAAAGAAATTAATTAAATGGACTACAATCTTAATTAATCATATTTCTCTCTTTTCCCTACCGCCACGACTCCATGAACATTTCTTCAACTATAAAATCACTGTATACCAGTGCAAACGACAATGACTTATTACCAGTGCAAACTGCAACATTAATATTTTAATAAAGGACTACGTACAAAAATAAATTAATTATTTAAAGCATTTAATTATGATGCACTGTATCTGTAAAAGAATTTTATACTATTACTTAATTACGTAAGGTCATGTTATTAAAAAAAATTAACTTGGACAATAACTCTTTCAAAAATCAAACTTTTTATTAACGTAATGCTTAATTAAATAATAATATAAAAAATTATACACAAAGCGTGAAACAGACAATATTACAAAATAGTTTTTAATTTTATAGAAGGAATTCTAGGTCCTTCGAGGAACGTGAACGTGAATGTTAATATTAGAGGAAAATGATAAACATAAAAGGCATTAGATTTAGCCATTTAGGATTTCGTTTCAGAATGACAACGATTTCAATGTATATTTTGATTTTCGAAAGATATACGTGATGTAATATTGGTCATTTATTTATTATAAATATTAAATTAATTATTTAATAATATTTAAATGACACCAATTTTATCTTTTTACGAACTTATTTAATGTCACTTTAAATAGTAATTTGATGATATAAATTCACACTGATGAATCAACTTAATATATTTATAGAGGACTAATGATACATTGAACTTTAAATTATTAAAATGAATATATACTCTAGCAACTTGAGATGTTGCTTTTAATAACATAACAACATACTTACTAATTAAATTTGGCTCATCAGATCAAACAGTGTTCACTCTTGGATTCCATGAACTCATAGATTTATTCTACTTAAATAAAGCAACTAAAAGACATAATTGAGTCGAAGCTTCATTTAATAGTAGCTAAAGGGTAGAATGCACGAAAAGAGATTAAAGAATTGCAACCAACATTTAAAGGGGTTAAAAGCCCAAACCAGAAAACACGCTAACTCCCAGAGCATCTTCCCATAAGAGACTGCAACAGCCCAGAGGTAGTATAATTTTAGTTATTATAAAATAAAAAGTGTATATACACCAAATGTCAAGTGCTATGATTTTTTCCAACTTAAAAATATATTCACTTAACTTTAAATAATTTTAATATTTAAAAGTTCAGTTTGAAAAATGCCAGACTATATAATGAAATAACCTTCAAAGCCACGTACACCACTGAAATAACTTAAAAAAAGACAATTATCAACGGTATTTTCAGATGCCATGTTTACTTATATGTTAAATTCAAATCATGTTCAAGTCCTTTTTTTTGTTTCTGTTATTCTTATCAATGTTTCTATCAATATTCTGTGAATAACTTCTCTCCTTGGCAATATAGTTTAAACGTTAAATAGTCAAAGCTTGATAGAATTTCTTCTTCATTATTAGGCTCAGATTGAAACGAGAGACCATCGACTTGAGTCATCTTGCAACTATACTCCATCTCAACTAATTGATGTCTACTTCCCATTTACAAGCATGACCATGGATGTCCATATGAAACCAAGAAACAAGAAGATATTACAATATGAAGCACACTGCATTTTTATTGTATTATAACATTGTCAAAGCACGTCACAGGATCGTGCTTCGTTAGGGTACAAGTATTCTTAGGTACCTCCAATTCCAGCTCTAGCTAGAAAAGGTCGTGCTTGAACAACATAGTAGATGATAATATTTTTATACATAATCCGAGGGTGTCTAGGAGAGACTAATTATGTAGCTACGTTGGTATGGTAGGCCTTGTCTACGACTAAATTGGGTACCCATAAAACGGCCTTATTGCCAAGGAAATGGCAAACTGGGTTAGTTCCAGGCTTAACTTTTAGGATCTGATAAAGCATATCGTGATTCATGCCAGAAGTATCAGCGTGGCAAACAGCTAGTGCCTGAGTTTTGGTCCCATCCGCAGCCACCAATGGAACCATGTAAGCTGTCGTTGCATTGATTTCATGGCAATAAAACACAACTTTTTGGAAAGTCAGCCTATGACACATCACTGCTTTGTCTCCAAGATTTTGCACTCCCTCCACAGTGTATTGCTCCCGATTACCGACAAAGGAACTTGAAAGCACCTGAATGTTCTTTCCGAGCTTTGAAATGGCAAAACCGATTAATGCTCCCAAGGATTTTGCACAATACTTGTGTTCTCCCTTAGCGGGAGCTTTCTTTACACATACCTCGTCAAAAGTATATCCCTCTATTTCAACGTTTTTAACATCTTTTAACCAAGTGTAAACACCATAAGGTTGCGCAAAGGGACGCTTGCTGAACTGCACGTTCATTGTTTTGCCTAGATAAAGGTCATGTTCGAAGAAGAAGGTTTTCGGGTATTGTGTATCGTCGACCTTCATGGGGAGATCATCGATTTCAACATCTGCGCATCAATATAAACGAGAAGTTATTCATTCAGTAATTAGTTCCAACTTGGAGATCCATGATAAGATCATAGAAAAGAATTCATAATCAATAGTCAATCATCTGGAATTCATATTTCATACTATACCAACCTGCAGGTCCAGGCTTCAAAAGCTCCCGCAGAGCACTGGGAATGGGAGTGTTAGGCCAAACGGCTTGCCAATAATCTTCGTCGGGTAGCGACGCATGGGCATAGCTTACTCTTACAAGTACTGCAATCTGCCACAATATATTCACATAAAGTCTTAATCATATCACTGCATTGGCGACATATATATATATATATATATATAGAACCACATCATGGGGGTTGCAAGAATATATTTTATATTAATAATCTGTAAAAAAATCCAAACAGTAAGCATTTCGTAGATTACTGAAAGTTAATTAAGTTACGGAGCACATAAAGTTGATATGGGCATGAAAATGAAAGGCTTCAGAGCACCAAAAAGCTTACAGAGAAGAGAACAGAAATGGAAATGGCTAGATTAAGAAACTCCATTTAGGCAGTCTAGTAGGGAGAGAGAGCAAACTGTGAGACCTGAACAATTCCTGGAGGGTGGGGTGACTTATATATAGTGAGAATCGTGTTAGTTGGCTCATTTTGGTCCTGAATTATTGGCGTAGCTTGAATAAAAGAAAAATGATCGGAGTAAAGATTAATAGGTGATATAATTTTTAAGAAGTTAACAGTTAAAGAAAAATATTTTATATATTTAAAATTTAAAGTAAGTTTTTATAATATTTTGGGTAAAGTGACACCTATTTAGGGGAAGGGTAGGTATAATAGACAGCTGTGATTTCTTGTGCCTTACGGGTACTGTGGCTATAGCTCGTGGCGGCATGCATGGCAGACAATTAGGCATCTCAGGTTTATCAATATGTTGTACGTGGGTTGGTGTGCATTTATGCCATTGGGGTCCAGTCAACACATCGGAAAATGGACAGTCAATTATGATAGTATGAGGTGTCAAAATATGCTTACTGGATAAAAAGTATAGGTAAAGTATAGGTTAGACTGAAAATTTATCTCCGAATCAATTATAGGTTGATCTTGAAAATAAGCTGACCCGTAACAATGGGCCGGGAGAAGCCCCATTATATATATTTAATTTTATTGTTCTTTATTTATATTTTTATTTGACTAATTTTATTTAGATTTTTAAAAAAAATTAAATTTAATGAGCATATCTAAAATTTTTTTCCTCTACTTAAAGTATGATTTTAATTTGTGCTAGTTCTTTAAATTAATTAATTTATAGTTTAAGCAATGCCTCATAAGTATATCCTAAATCATTTATATCAAAAATAATAAAGTAAATCTTTCTTATTTATATTAATGACACTTAATATAATATGTTATAATTGAATCAAATTTGCATATATAATTTTTGTGGGTTTTGATTAATGTAAAAATTTAATTTATCAATAATTTATTATTATAGATAAAAAAGACAAAAAAAAAAAACCCACGGGCCAGTCGACCTAGCCTGTAACCCGCATGGGCTGGGTTAGACTGACTATTTGCTAACCCACATATATTATGGGCAGGCTCAACACGTAAACTGAACTAGCCCTACCCAAATTGACACCTCTAATGATAGTAAAGATGCAGAAAGAGATGCCTCTGAAAATTATTTATTAGTAATTTTGAAATTATTTTAGCAATATTCCTAGCAAATTATATCTTTTGAAATTGTCTCTAGAAAAATAACTATTTAGGAAAATATTTTTTTTAAAAGAAGCATTTAGCCACAATTTTTTTTTTTGGTTTCCTAGGATATTCTCTTGCGCAACTGTAGGGACTAATCTCTCGAGGTATTGAGATCCATTTAAAGGGTTGTTATCTTTCAACAGATATTTTTCTATACACATAAGTTAAAAATCGAACCCTTGACTACATACTTAAGGGACCCAAGTATCTACCACTTATGTCACACTAACAAGGTATGATAACAATAATGTATTGTGGAATGTTTGGATAAAAAAAACAAGAAAATGTTCTAACTTTTATGTTATGATTCTTTTTATTTGAGAGTTTTATAAAATAAGAAGAAAAAAAATATTATTATGTGATTTTTAAAACAATTTATTTATTTATTTTTAAGAATATTTTAAATTTTTCATCAAATTTTTAAGATTTTAAACATTTGAATAAAATTAAAATTTATTACTTAATTTCATATTCTCTATCCTTTTCTTCTCTTTCATTCTTTTTTTTCTTTTTTTCTTTCTTCATTAATTTCTTTCATTCCCCTTTCCTCCAAACATCTAAATATATATCCTAAAAGTCAGTTTAAATGAGTAAGTGAAAATGAGCAGGTGGGCTTTGGATTTGTCTCCTTTCAAATCCATATTCAATTATTTACGCATGTACAGCATGGATAATATTTATCGGTAAGGATGGTAATCCTATAAATTACAAATTCATTTACTACAAATAGGAGCGACATTAATTTTTTTTTTAAAAAAAGTGAATGTATTATACAATAAAATTTTAGAAGATGAAGAAGAATTTATCTTTAATTATAGGGGACATAATTAAATAATTACATATATTACACATAACTTCTGAATGCCTATGCCCCCAACAGCCCCACCTAAATTTCTACCTCACTACAAAATGATTCAAGTAAAATAATCTCTATAAGGGTGACCAGGTAACGTCAAAAACCAGATGACACATCCGACTTTACTAAAATAGCCCATGAATGGTACCTATATCATCACCGAAAAGTATCATTTATCAGAAATGGTTGCAATCATGAGTTGATTATATGTGACTTAGAAATGGTTGCAATCATGAGTTGATTATATGTGACTTATAAATAGAGCTGGGTAACGGGCTAACCCGGCTCAGCCTGACACGTCACGGGTTTTTCTTTATGCGAGTCGGACCGGATTGGCCCGTTTTAATGATGGGTTGAAATTTTTTCAACTCAGGCCCAGCCTGTCAAAGCCCACGGGTTAACAGGCCAACCCGCAAACCTTATTTTTTTTTATTTTTAATAATTTAAATTTGAAAAAGTGTGCATATAAGTGTAATATGAGGTCATTAGTTGAGTTTTTTAAACTATTTTTTGAAGATTTTTTATGTTTTTACTTAGGCATAAATATTAGATAAGTTAAACACTTATCTTGAGTTACTAATTGAGAGTATTTTTGTGAAATAGAGTTTTTTTTTTGTTAAAAAAAATAGAAAAGGATCGCAGGCTGACAAGAGGTTGTCGAGACCCGTCAAATAAATAAAATTACCGGTTCACAAAATAATTTGTAGTATAGAGAATAGATCACCGAGTACTAAGTTATGACCTAACCAAAGAAGAAAGGTCAAAATGCATCAAAATCTAAAAATTATTTAATATTTACATTAAAACCCAATGAAACTCAATAACATTAAACTCATCTAAAATACTAATATTGGACACAATAAACATCTAATAAAGCCTAATACAAAGCTAACATGAGTATGTCAAATTGATTGATCACAGGCCAACCCGCGAGCTAACCCGGTCCAACCCGCTTAACTCACGGGTTAAACGGACCGGGCCTTACCGATCCAGGATATTCGCGGGTTGGATATTAGACTGGTCCTAACCCTTTAAGAAAACGGGTTAAACAGGCCAGTCCGCGAGCTTCAACCCATTTACCCAGCTCTACTTACAAAGTATGTGTCATCACTTAGCTTGTCTTTCCTTCTAAATTGGTATTTTTCATTAAATAACGCATTGGCTAAGTTTTTTACTCATGCTGCGCAATAGTTGAATCAATTAGATCTTCAGATGGATTTGAATAATGGAACTCATTTTGACTTGTTTAGCTAGCTAGAATGTGTTAGCAACCCGATAAAAAGAAAATATCAACAGAAAACTATTCATATTTCTCAACTAATCAGCATGAGTAAATGAAATTTTTAGAAATTTTTAGAAGTTTAGAGCATGTATTAATTAAACAAGCTCATATATATTCTGAGTAAGAAGTAACATAATTTCTTTATCTGGCCTCCAACACTGACATCGTTAATTCATTGGTTGAAGAAGACATCTGCTTCCCTGAAGAAGATTGTCTTTGAATTGAGACCTTTTCTTTAGAAAATACAGGCTCCTTTGGCTGAGGCAAGGCACTGTCAGCAGCACTCAACATCACAACCACAGATGTCATATTTGGCCTATCATTAGGATGTTGTTGCACACATAAAAGACCAATGTGGATACAACGCAAGGCTTCAGATAGAATGCATGAGCCCCTTAAACAAGCATCAATCAATTCCATTGGGATGCCCTCCTTCCACGACCTCCATGCCTACCACAATTGAAAGCAATTATCATCTACCAGTTTATTTTAGGGAAAATTTCAGTCGAGTTGCTTTAGTTATTTTTGTCACTCACATGTCCGATAAGATCAAGATCGCAATTTGGATAAGAAAATCCCCTGTTTTTCTTTCCACTTACTATCTCTAGCAGTAATATACCAAAGCTAAATACATCAGATTTGATGGAAAATAACCCATCATTGACATATTCAGGTGCCATATAACCACTGGAAGAAATCACAAATGAGTTAATTTGATGTTTTGTTAATGTGTAATAAAACTTTATCATCATTAAAGATATACTTACTATGTACCAACTACTGTATTTGTATTCCCTTCAATATGATCACTTCCACATATTTGGGCTAAGCCAAAATCTGAAATTTTTGGATTCAACTCATTATCTAATAGAACATTACTTGCTTTGAGATCTCTATGGATGACCCTCAGTCTAGAATCTTGATGAAGATATAGAAGGCCCCGAGCAATTCCAGTAATAATTTGGAAGCGCTTAGACCAATTTAGAAATTCACTTTGGCTAGAATCTGTCAAATTTGTCAGCCATGTTATCTTTTTTAATCCATCTTGAACTATAAGAAAACAATTGAATTCAATTCAGTTAACTATTAGTTTTTGTAGAGACACTAACCAAAAAGAAATGAATCTAGGCTTCTATTGGGCATGTATTCATAGATGAGCAATCTCTCCTCTCCTTGAATGCAGCAGCCAAGCACCCTAACAACATTTCGATGTTGAAGTTTGGTGCAGAATATAACCTCATTCTTCAATTCTTTCAATCCTTGTCCAGATCTTTGTGAAAGCCTCTTGACAGCTATCTCCTGTCCATCTGGTAGTGTACCCTAGAAGAATCACATTTGTAAAAAATTTAATTATGGTAAATAAAAGGAGAACTAAAACTTTGTCCCCAGTGCATGCACCCTTACCTTGTATACAGGTCCAAAACCACCTTCGCCAAGCTTCTTGTCAGTTGAGAAGTCATCAGTGGCATGAGCTATTAGAGCAAGGTCAAACAAGGGTAGCTCCAAATCTTCTTGTTCGCCTTCATCATTTTTTTCTTTTGTCAAGTTGTTCTCTGTTTTCTCACAAATAAAACATAAAAGCATAATTATCTGCCACCCCATGAAGCAAAACTTGTCCTTTGTACTATCTCAGTTGGAATTTCATGAGAAGTTACATATGTTTCTTTTTCAATTGTATGACTTTTTACAAACATTACTGCCATATTTTATATATCTTTTTTTTTTGTTTGTTATTATTGTTGTTGTCGTCGTCTATAATCAACAACAACAATAATAACCAAAAAAAGATATATAAAATATGCCAGTAATGTTTCGTAGTGGTATCATTCTATCATTTAAAGATTGCCGAACAATAACTAGTGAAAAAGGAGAAAGCTAGTGAAAATTATTAGAATGAATTTTTACTTTTATTTTTAGTACTAATGAAAATGTAGAATTGTTGAAATTAAAATACGATTTTTTTTTCCATTTCTCTCACAAATTCTACTCACTTTTATAATATGAATAGGTTGAAAGTAAATTTTAATCTATACCAAACAAGAAGTGAAATCAAAATATTTTAATCTCTCATTTCTATTTTCATCATCTCATTCCTATTTTTATCTCAAACAAGCATGGACTTAATCTCCCACTCAAATTAAAGAACACGATTTGTTTCGAATGGTTCCATTCCAAAGATATATTAGCTATTCAAAGGAATGAGAATGAAAACATTCATATGAAAAGGCATTTGGTTTAAGAAAGGTTACCTCTAATTTTCCTTTTGCTCCTCCAGTAAATGTAAGTGAAAGTTACAAGCATCACAATAATCAATGAAACGGAGCTTGTGACGACAGCCACCTTTTTCTTAGAACCATCTTTTGCATCTTGGTTTTCTTGACCGAGAAAATAAATAATAGTCAATAATATGCTAAATAAGGGTATTGAGAAGAATCATAATGTTCCTTTATCAACGGCCATCAAAATAAAAGCCCATACCTATTTCGGAGGTAGGCAATCTAATGTACAGATCTTGCCCAGCATTGGGAATCAGTCTCAAATCCAATAGATCACCAAACCAAATGACACAACCACTGCCTTCTCCCCTGATGTCCAAGTTTGCATAAGCCGTACAGGAACAGTTTTCCCAGCATTTGGCCTTGCATTCCTCAAGCGTCATACTTGAATTAACCCAAGATTTTTTGGTGTCTGGCACCTTCAAGTTATTAAATTTGAGAAAGCCGTCTTTATTCTTCTCCCTGCAGCTCCAAGTTTGGCCTTGCGCGCATCCTTGAGTCCAGTCCATTGCCATCCAGTTCTGGGGTGATTTTGGCTTGAATTTACGTAAACACTGGCACATCGGAGACTCACCCATGATACAGTTCCCATTTGGCCCACATGGTTCATAGTAGTCACAGTTGTCTCTAGGCACAGATGCATAAAGCCTCCAACTTTGAGCTTCTTCAATCCATATATAACGCTGGCGAGTATAAATGGTTTGGTTCATAACAACCCTTGAAATCACTGACTTATTCCTGAGGTTGTATGTGTAGTACACCTCATCCTTATTGGAGACAAACTTGAACTCAAAAAGTGGATTGGTCTTCAATTCCGGGGCGCCACTGAATCCAAGGCCATTCCAAGGACCACCACGGTAGTACTCTTCTGAGCCCTTCCACATCACTACTTGAGGGAAACCTTCAAGTGAGATACCCCAAGTAAAATCTCCTGGTGATGGATCGTCCCAGTTCTTCCAAGCAGATACACGCCTTTCAAGACCAGTTTTTAAGTCCCACCCCAGCTTCATTCCTGGTAACAGTGTATCACAAGGATAGTCAAAGCTCTGCCACAAGTAGTTTTGGGGATTGTTGTCTTTCTCATCTCTTAGTACTAAGTTGCCAGAACCTAAGAGCTGCGCAATGGGACTCAAGGCCTTTGTTGAGTTTGCTAACCAAAGAACAGTGTTGTTCTGGCTGAGAAGGACAAGGTTTCCATCTTTGTTTATGCACAACATGCTGGAGTTGTCTTGGATTGGGTTGTCACGGTTGGCAACCCAAACAACAGTTCTAATTGGGATATTTTTGTACCAGATTCCAACATAGCGGTTTGTTGAACGATCTGGACTGAAGAAACCCAACTCAAAGCTTCCATCCGTTGAAACCAAGGTCCTGCCATCAGGAAGTGACTGAAACTGGGTAATGGTATCAGTAGCACACGAAATTTGAGAGAAAAAAAAAGAAAGTAGCTTGGCGACAGCAAGCATAGCAGGAAGCATGGCCATGTTACGTCAATTGCTGCCAGCAAATTATAGATATGCACATTAAATAGGTAGGACTGTTGGTTGGAGGCGAGTAATATGAATATGAAGGGCATTGAAGTTCGCGTGTTGACATGGTCACAAGAACGTTCCATTGATGTGATATTTTCACACCATTTAGGGTATAAAGTTTACATCATTTCAATTTTTGCACAAAAATTAATTTAGTTCTTAAAGAAATTCATAGTGTGAACCTTTAGTTCATAACATATACTAAAAAATAACACAACAAAGTATGCAAGAATTATTTTGGCTCAAAATAACACAAGCAGGTCTCTTTCATATCAAAAGAATGGGGAATTCCCTGGTCTACAAGGCACAAGCACTAGCTAATTTCCTGTTTGCAAGGGAAATCGCGAAATTAATTTAGCCTAAAAATACGTAAACTATGTGAAGGACACATGAGATTCTTTCTCAACGGATGATTTTGACCGTTGGCTTATAACAATTTAAATAAGCATCAAAATATCAGAATCAAATTTATTGTCCTATTTCTTTTTGTCCATTTTCTTGTTTTCTAATTAAGTAATGACAGCTTAACAAAAAAATTAATAATTAAGAAAAAATTATTACCAATTAGTATAGAGAAAATATCAAACCTTAGTATGGAGAAAAGAAAACAAGTTTGTAATCATCGTAACCTAAAATTAAAAACTATTATTTTTATTTTATTTTATAGTAATTCAAACTACCAATATATAATTATTTTTTCTCTTTCCCTATCATGTGTCAAGAACTGTATTCCATCCTTGTACCATATTTATGCGGTTAACGGTTGCGATTAAGCACCACTAACCAATCAAAAACAAAAAAAAATATGTACAAGGTAATGTCTAGAAATTTCTCGAGTAAAATAAAGTGATTGAAGAGGTTAATGTGTTTACGCCCTAATTTCAATTTTCCACTCAACCAATCTAAGTTAACGTCTCTGAAACTATCAGGAACATCCAAACCAATCCATATAAACCGGAAAAAAGATAGTGTGATCCTACTTTTCACCTAAAACTTGACAGAATAAGATTGAAAAAATAAACAGATCTAGCTTTATTAACTTTTAGAATGATATGTGATGTAAAACTAATTACACCAGTAAACTCACCACACCCGCCGTAAGTAACAATAAGTCATTTACTCAATTGGCTATATATATACTCAATTTCTGTGTGTCGATAATGGTTTAAATTTAGTAGCACTTACATAGGATACGTAATAGAAATGACTTTTTATGGACTTCCACAACCGTAACCCTTGTAAAACAGATTTATTGTTTAACATTTTAATATTTTATCGATTCACATTATGTAATAATAATAAAGTCCACTAGTAGGTGATTTTATTTTGCGAGTTTTGGCTGAAATTTTTTTTTAAATGTCTAATAATTAAGTTAATCTTAAGTTATATAATTGAGTCATGAAATATATATAATTATATGTGCAAATATATATATATATATATAGATAATAGATATATCCCCAATTCTTCCATTGTCCCTAATTCAGTAATTCTTACTAGAGATGGCAATGGGGTGAGGCGGGAGTGGGTTGTAGCACCCCGTCCCCCCTACCTCGTACTTGTGCGGGTACCCGTTAATTTTTTCGCGGGTAGATGGGTATCTACGGATATCCGTGGATACCCATAAAATCATTAAAATTGAAAAAAGAATGAAAAAATTTGAAAAAAGAAGAATAATAAATTAAATAAATTTTAATATCATAATTTTTCGTAATTTATCCACTACATACTAATTTAATTCAACAACTTTAAATACTTAAAATCAAAATAATAATATAATTTTCTTGAAAAACATATATATATACATAATAATAATACAATTTTAAATACTTAAAATTATATATCGGGTACCCACGGGGCCACGAGTATGGAGAAAACAACCCCCTCCCCCGCCCCGTTTAATAAACGGGTGTTAAACCCCCGTCCCCCAACGGGTATTACCCGTGGGTATCCATGGAGATGGGAGAAATTATCATCCCTAATTCTCACTAACCCAGTAGCTAGATGAAACCCAAAGTTCTTACAGGATTTCTTCAAGGAAAATATTAAATAGCTAAATTTTTTGTCAAGAAGTTAGTATTATTCATGGCTTTTGAATAGATGAGTAATCTTCACCTCTTCAATTACTTATCAAACATTTTTCATTGAATCTTAACAAATTCTGCCTAAATTTTTATTAAAATTTTATGGCTATGTAACATTCTTCTTCTTCTAAACACATAAAAGAACAGTTTCGTGGGTTAAAATGTGCAAGATTTTTGGGACTAGTGATCTAACCCATGGGACCAATCGTTGGCCAAGACAAGATGGAGAGTTGAAATTGGTTTTGTTGATAAAAGTCATTTTATATTTATTTGATATAATGAAAATATGTATAAAAATATATAATAATAATGAGAAAAACAAATAAAAGAATAAAACTTAATATAGAATTTACTGATGTGCTTTTATAATTACATAAACTGCTTGGAATCATAAAGTAGAAAACAACAGAAGAAACAAAGCGATGAAAAAGAAATACATTAGTAAAATTTAAAAGGAAAAACGTTAGTAAAATAGAAGAGGAAGATAATGCTGTCAGCGCTGTCCTTTTGAAGTTGTAGGATGTTATTATATTTTATTATGCTATGTTGATTAAAGGAAATAACTATAATTCTAAGAATTGTAGTTCAATAAACACCAAATCTTTTTAAGGAATTCTCGATTTAGGATCGAATTTCAACCAGGCTGAAACTTCAAAACCAAGGAGGACAGGGTAGTGATGATGGCGCATGCTGGTGACGGTGGCGACGAGCCTGTTATGCTTGTGGAGGAGGACATATTTGGATTTGGGTGATCAGTGAGTGTTAAGTTTGAATATTGGTTAGAGCCTCTACGGAAGGGATGTGGGCTCCTATAGATCATTAATGAATGACTCAGTTAAATCAACTGCTACATTAGAGGATATGTTGGAATATTTAAAAATCATAATTGGAGTTGGACTGATGATCAGATGCTTGTAAAATATGAACTATATTGCCGGGAATTCAAAATTATGGTGTCCGATTGTGTTGCACATTTTTTATTGGTAAGGATTGTGTTGCACATTTATTTCTTCTTTCTATGATCATCTTGTTGTAAAGGTATATACATGTTACTTGATTGTATGTGTTTCACGTTTTGCGCCCTTGGTTCGCTGAACCGAGTTACTCCACAATTTATGGCAGATAATAATAGCATGTTGAAATTAATTATAGTTATTAAATATAAATGCATTTTACATTTCTGTACATAAATATATATATTTTTCTTCAAATTACAAAAAATTAATTAATCCTTTCCTTGTGTTCAAGCAAAAAAAAATTCTGTTCTTTTTTAGTTGTCATTCAAACTATTTTAATAATCTATTTTGACACTTGCAAACTTCTTATAAAAAAAAACATCTATCGTTTGATTGGGATATATATGACCAACAACAAAAAATCTGAAATATAGATGACTAGAGAGAAAATTCCCATGAAGGTCTATTTCGTGCTAGAGTTTGCTATGGGTAACTATCTGAAGCTGCGACTTGCATGAATGGTGTCCCTTCCAGGGGCTAATCTCAATGTTGCTACTTGCTTTGTAGTAGGTTTCAAACCTAGTTATCAAATAAAGGCTGTATCAGTGACAAGTGACAATTGACAAGCTTCCATTTTCAGCCGAGCTGTTCTCCGGTCCTTGTGGCTCTTGAAAGTCAGCAGCTCATCAAATGAACCACACAGATGATTAATGACGCAGAGGACTCCCGTCCTGTCCCTTTGCTCTAGTCTCTTCTTACCCAATTAACTTTTTTTCCAGCTTGATTAACAGACCACTAGTCTATTGTATTGATTTATAGTTACCGAGTTGAAATCAAGCACCCAACTAATATTGGAACTCTTGTTCAAGTTAATCTTGTCAACCGACTTATCAAGTCACATAATCATTGAAAACACTTCATCAAAGCTAAAAATTTTTTGTCTTTACATGCACATGGTTCTGTCATAAGTCAGTTGAGCAGAATAGGATGTCAGATGGATGATCCGCTACCCTGGACTCCACCGATTTATGACAAGTCTTCATGTCCCGTCCCATCTTCATACCAGGTGGCAGGTAGTAATGTCTCAGAATAGTGGACGCTGTGCCACAGGTAACTTCCAGGATTGTTGTCTTTCCCATCTCTGCATTAAGTTTCCAGGTCTAAAAGCTGAGGCCTCTTGTTGAGTTTTTTAGATCAAACAAGAGTGTTGTGACTGAGAAGAACAAGAATATTTATGCTCCGAGTCATCTTTGCTTGGGTTGTCACGGTTGGCAACCCAAACATCTGGGATACTTTTTACCAATTCCCACGTATAGGGTTGTGAAACTAACTGGAATGAAGAAACCCAATTCAAAGCTTCCATTTTTTGAAGCCAAGGTCCTGCCAGTGCCATCAGGAAGATACTGGAATTGGGCAATGGCATCAGTTGCACATGAAAATTGAGGGAGGAAAAGTAGTTGGGTGCAAGAAGCACAAAAGGAAGAATGGCCTTAGCTTCACTTTTTGATTCCAAGCAAAAGATATGTCCATTATGTTAGATGAATAAGGGCATAGAACCTCAAGCTCGCTGGTTGACTTGCTGTCTACTCTATCATCACTTCATTAGATGTGGAAACTTTGTCTACTAGCACTGGTTTCTTGTTAAGGGAATTGATGAATTCAAAATAAGTTAGCTATTTAGGATAATAGATACAGTCATCACCATCATCATGGACCGCAATTTGAATCCTTCCAACAAATTAAATTGGCCATTATTGTCTATGTAAGCGACAGAGTACAGCCTCAAATATAGCAGTCCTCTTCCTCGTGCCTTTTGAGAGTAACTGAAGCATAAGAGACAAATGACATCAATGAAGAAAATGCATATAGTATTAAAGTTGCAAGACATTATTCGAAGATGCCATCGAAGATCACTTTTTCCAATACAAGATGGAGCCACTAACAGTGTCGCAGTTTTTTTTAAGGTTAAGGATGAGAATCCCCTGGAGTACTTCATTACCCTGTGAGTTGAAATCAAACACCTAATAAGAGGGTTAAAATTAATTTTTTTTAATTTAGTCTTGTTTATACGTAATAAGCTGACTTCATTCTTAATATATGGGAAATCAAAGAGGCATTGAAACACTTCACCAGTGATATAAAAAATTGTTTTTACATGCCATCGTCTGCATCAAAGTAGATTAAGTAGGAGCTAAAGCAATATGCAAAACGTGCACAATAGATTAGTTGAGGTTAGGTAAATGATCCACTACCGGGGCTCTAACGTGGTAAAACTTATTTCATTGGTTGAAGAAAGCTTGCTAGAGGAATCTGCCTCAAGTAAGATCTTCTCCGTAAGGAAAGCAGGCTCCTTAGGTTGAGGCAAGGGACTCTCACTGCTCAACATAACAACCACAGTTGACATGCTTGGCCTATCCTCAGGATGCTGTTGCAAACACAGAAAACTGATATGGATGCAACGCAATGCTTCTGATAGAACACATGAATTCTCCATGCACGAATCAATCAAATCTAAAGGCCTGCTTTCTTTCCAAAATCTCCATGCCTAAAACATAAACACCTGTCATTCTGAAGGTTTGTTACTTGTAACAGGAAAAATAAACTCCTTTTCACTTACATGTCCAATAAGGTTTACACTGTTACGTGAATGGGAAAATCCTCTGCTCTTCTTTCCACTTACTATCTCCAGCAGTAATACACCAAAGCTGAAGACATCAGATTTTACTGAGAATAGCCCATGGATGGCATATTCAGGTGCCATATAACCACTGAAGAAAATCGTTAAAAATGGTTCAGATCATCTTTGGGTAGATGTGGATGCAAATTACAAACTGTTATAAATACTTACTATGTTCCAACCACCCTGTTTGTGTTTCCTTCAGTCTGATCTCCACCAAAAGTTCTAGCCATGCCAAAATCGGATATTTTTGGGTTCAACTCATTGTCAAGTAAGACATTACCTGCCTTAAGATCTCTATGTATTATCCTCAATCTAGAATCTTGATGAAGGTACAGAAGTCCCCGAGCAATTCCACATATAATGTTGAAGCGCTTGGACCAATCTAAAATTTTACCTTTCGCGTGATCTGGTAAGACTAACAGTATTATTAAATCATTCCCAGCAAACTATACAAATAATAGAAGTAAAAGGACAGAAATGGGTTATATGAAGGAGAAAACGGGGGACAAAAATTCTAAAACAAAATGAAAATTAAATTGCAAAAGATATCAAGAGATCCAAACCGAAGATAAAGGAATCTAGGCTTTTGTTGGGCATGTATTCATAAATAAGCATTTTCTCCTCTCCTTGAATGCAACAACCAAGTAGCTTAACCAGGTTTCGATGCTGAAGTTTGGCAATCAATATGACTTCATTCTTAAATTCATTCAACCCTTGTCCAGAACTCTGTGAGAGCCTCTTCACTGCAATTTCTTGTCCATCTGCTAGGGTACCCTATAATTTCTCATTTATATACAACATATAATTAATAAGATGAGTTCTAAGTTCTTATATTCATCAAACCAGTATGCTGCATGGTTACCATGTATACGGTCCCAAAACCACCTTCTCCAAGCTTCTTGTTAGTTGAGAAGCCATCGGTTGCTTTGATAATTGTATCAAGGTCAAAGAAAGGAAGCTCCAAGTCTTCTTTCTCGCCTTCATCATTATTCTCTACCATCAAGTTGTTCCCTGTTTCCTCAGCTTCAGCTGTATAGAACATGAACTTCAGGAAAAAAAAAATCTAAAATTGGCAACTTGATTCTTAAAGACATAATAATATGCCATTAAACCACATCTAAAGTACATCTTGCTCTTTATTTTATACCAATGAAACCCCAATAATTCAGAAAGAACCGGGCGGTTAGAACAAAAAAGGTTTCAGTCATGTTATGAGTCAAAATTTGCAAGTGATGTTGTGAATAAAACCAGCATATTATTTAGAATATAAACCAAAAAGAAAAAAGAAAAAACACTCATTTGAGGTCCTAGTCCTTTGAAAGAATTGATATTAGTTGCTTCTTTCTCTGTCTATGATTGACAACAAGCACAAATTGCACAATGTTTTTCCTAGCAACAGCATACATTAAAAATTTGCAACTACGGAAAAAAGGGGAAAAAAGGAAATTTAATATTGCTCTGAAATTTTTTGAATGATGTTTAAACACTGGTAAGTCTCTTGCATAGCACTATTTGTAAGAGCTTGACTACCTAAACCAAAGCGTTGTGCAATTTATTGGTATATACTACAAATTAGGCTGTAAAATTTGATTGATATTCTTGTTCTGTATGTCACTGGAAATTGCTTAAAATATATCTAAGTAGTGGAAAACTACCTCTGAACTTTTTCATTCTCTTGACAATGTAGGACAAAACCATAATCACCATAAGAACTGAAGCAACGATGATGATTATTGCAGCCACCTTCATCTTATGTACTCCATTCACAGCTTCATGATATATACAGAAATGTGAAGACTCAGTTATGAATCACCGAAAAATATGAGAAGTTATAGCAAAAGCAGAGCAAATACTGCAGAGTGAAAAATCATTTAGCTTCCTGAATGAGTCAATACAATATCGATGATTTGAGAGAGATCAAGACCTTACCTATCTCTGAGATTTTCATTCGAATATATAGATCCCGACCACCACCAGAGAGCTGTCTGATATCCTTGAGGTCACCGAACCATATCAAACAGCCACTACCTTCTCCTCTGACATCTGAATTTGCGTAAGCTTGGCAGGAACAATTCTCTAAGCATTTGTTCCTGCATTCATTGAGATTCATACTAACATTGACCCAAGAATGTGAAGTATCTGGATATTTAAGCCCACTAAATTTCAAAAATCCATCTTTGCTCTTATCCCCGCAGCTCAATTGTTGACTGTGTAAACATCCTCGAGTCCAGTCCATCATGTCCCAGTTTTCTGGTGATTTTGGCTGAAAGCCAGTTAAACACTGGCAGACTGGCGAGTCACCGATGAGACAATACCCATTAGGGCCACAAAGATTATAGGAGTCACAGTTATCTCTTGGCACAGATGCATAAAGCCTCCAACTTTGAGCTTCTTCAATCCATATGTAACGCTGGCGAGTATAAATGGTTTGGTTCATAACAATCCTTGAAATCACTGACATATTCCTGAGGAGGTTATATGTGTAGTACACCTCGTCCTTATTGGAGACAAACTTGAACTCAAAAAGTGGATTGGTCTTCAATTCCGGGGCGCCACTGAATCCAAGGCCATTCCAAGGACCACCACGGTAGTACTCTTCTGAGCCCTTCCACATCACTACTTGAGGGAAACCTTCAAGTGAGATACCCCAAGTAAAATCTCCTGGTGATGGATCGTCCCAGTTCTTCCAAGCAGATACACGCCTTTCAAGACCAGTCTTTAAGTCCCACCCCAGCTTCATTCCTGGTAACAGTGTATCACAAGGATAGTCAAAGCTCTGCCACAAGTAGTTTTGGGGATTGTTGTCTTTCTCATCTCTTAGTACTAAGTTGCCAGAACCTAGGAGCTGAACAATTGGATTGAGAACCTTCCTTGTGGAGTCTGCTGACCAAACCACAATCTCATTCTGGCTAACAAGCACAAGATTGCCCTCTCCGTTTATATGCAGCATGCTAGAGTTGTCTTTGACTGGCTTGGATCTATTGGCAACCCAGACAACAGTTTTAACTGGGATTTTCTTGTACCATATTCCCAAGTAACGGTTTGCAGAACTTCCGGGACTGAAGAAACCCAATTCAAAGCTTCCATCTTCAGAAACTAAGGTCTTGCCTTCAGAAAGTGGCTGAAATCGGGATATGGAGTCAGCTGCACTGGAGGCATGGAAAAAGAACAACAGAATCTTAGTAAGGACAAATATAAAAGAAAAATTCTTCATCGCTTGACAGTTCTGAAGCTCCACGCTTTCATAGACCCCGCTGTGATTTTCTGACTGAAAACTGAAAAGGGCGTTACACCATGAAGCTCACTGAATCAGTGTTTTGGACTTTGTTTGCACGTGTGACGTCACTCCGCAATATGCCGCTGTATGCATTAAAAACATCACGAAACCTTCCTATAATATGAATGGCTGCTGGAAATTTCCACAATTAATTTCTTTTGTGACAAGAGTTTTTTTTGTAGAAGTTTGTTAGTCCACATTTCCTTTTAATGGTAACCTTGTTAGGCTCACAAACCAGCGGCGAATATAAGATATTTAGTGCGTTTGGTATTTAAAGTAGGTTGTTGATTATTTATTTATTATTAATTTTATAATAAATATTTAAAAAATTATTAAATGTAAATAATAATTAATAAATAATTAATAATTTATTATTATTTAAGTAGACGAGAGAAAATAAAATAAAAATAATAATAAAGAGAAGAAAAAATAAATAAAAACGTATTTTTTTTATTCATGTGTTTGGATGAAAAATAAATAAATAAAAGAGAAATAAAAATTATATAAAAAATAAAATAAAAAAAGAAATATAATATTTTAAAATGACATATATGTCCATATAAATATATGTAATGAGATATAAGTATATCTTACTTTTTATTTTATATCTCTAAACAAATTTTTTATATACTACAAGTAAATAGTTTTATAATAAATAATAATTTAAATAATTAATTTATTGACATGAAAATTATAAATTTTGATTTAAAATTATTTATTTAATAAAAGGTTATGATTAATTATATTATTTTAAATATATAAATTTAAATTAAAAATATGTATATATAAATTTTCATTTAAATCTTAGAAAAATCTTTCACCCTTTATTTAAAAAAAAAAATCATCCCCTCACTGTTTTTCCTGCACCCCCACGACCCCACCCGTTCTTCATTCGCCCCTTTCCTTCCTTCACCTCACCTCACAACATGCTCTATCTTTGCGTATAGTATATTTAGAATGAAGTTTAAAATTTTTTAAATTATAATTTAAATAAAAATTTATTTTTTGTTATTTTTATTTAAATTATAATTTAAAATTTTTAAACTCCAATCTAAACATATATTTGCTAGCCAATTCATACCATCTCCTAACCCACCCCTACTTCCACTCCACTCGTTGTCCTTCCCCATCCACGTGCCCCGCCTTCACCCCCTCCCTTGTATTGGATTTTGGCCATGGAAGTGAAGGCTTGTCTCTGGCGGCATTTCTTAGTTGGAGGATGGAGGTCATTCGGTGCAAACAAAACATAGGCAAATTTGTCAATTTATCATGTTGAACTCATTTTCTCATTTTTCTTCCCATAAGTGGAAAAGAAAAAATTTAAGTAGGTCCCACGTTAACTTTTTTCTTTCTGCTTCATTTTCTGTCCACATCTAAACCCAAAGAAACCTCACATCTCATCTTTTTTTTTTCCTCCTTATTTTTTCTCTTTTTATTTTCACTCAATTTAAACAAGGCTAAATATCAATACTTTTTTTGTTTTTATTTTTCAGAGTATTTTCACGTGTAATTATAACGATTAATTTCTTAAAATATTTAAATTTATTTAAAAAATTAATTTCTCATAATAAATATTTTTTCATACACATAAATTAAAAAAGTCAAACTCCTAATTACATATTTAAAAAATTTTAATATTTATTACTTATGTCGTATTATATTAATTAAATATCAATACTTTTTTTTAAAAAAAACTGACTCTAGAAAGAAAAAAATCAATACTCTAGAAAGAAAAATAAAAAAAAAAATTCAAATATCAAAGACATAACAAAGTAAGTTGACTCTTTTTACAGTTGAAGGGAACACGCCATTCAGAATGACATGACGGCGATTCTAGAATTTGGAAACATGGCTATGTACAGTATGCCTCTCAATGAGTGACTTCGTTCACACTCACCTGCTTCCATCTTTTAGGCAGTGAAGCATGAATTAGAACATGTGGCACATGATCTTCCTTAGATTAACGTTTGAAGGCAAGTGTTTTATTCAAGAAACACAGGAGGTGCCAGGTAAATGCATATATCACGCTTCCAGTAGCTAATGCATCGATAAATAAAATCAATATGCCCGGAATAAGTCCACAAACAAAAGGTCAATAAAGGGATATTGGAGCGACCAGAGTCCACACACTAAGCTTATCAGTCCTCCAAACCACAGCTTTTGAAAACAACACCTCACCTAAAGAACCGCAAAGACGACTAGTGACATATAGAAGAGACTCACTTTTTTCCTTTGGTTTTCAATTAGTCTTCTCCACTTCATTAGCTTTTGGGTAAAATACACAGTATAATGGGCATTTCTGTAACTTACTCTTTTAAAATATATTTTTTTTACTAAATCCCTTATAATATGTTCACGTTATTTTAAAAGTTAAATTAAGTAAAACTTAAAATTTGTTTGAAGATAATTATTTAAAATTTTTATTTATTATAAAAAAATAATTAGAATTTTAATGGTCAAGTGACAATATTAATTGAATAAGTAAATAAAAAATTTTAATAATAATTGAGTTAAAATTATTTGAAACTGTTAAATAAATTGAAAAGAATACATAGGTGGTGCCTTGACACAAATTTATAAATTTAGTGATATATTAAAGAGATTTCATTAAAATATTAAAAGAGAATTCCATCTTGTAAACTATTTCCATAATGGATGATGAAGATATATATACACAATTAATGTTATGGTTTTGATTTAAAAAAATAAGAATTGAAACCCATATAATACTTAAAAAAAAATTCCATTTGTTTTAACGGATAAGATAATATTTTTAACGTAAATTAAATTAAAAAAAACTAATGACAAAAAAATACTTTAAAATAATTAATTGAGAAAAGTCTATACGTTAATGAGCTAGGCCAATTGTGCCAATACTGTAGCCTGTATGTGGCCGCTAATTTGGACTAAATCACAACCAGTTCAGAATAAAGTTTGTTTTAAGGCTTGAATCAGAAGTGCAACCAATCATAATTTTTTTTTTTGGAAGAGAACCAATCATCAATTTAAAGATCAGAAAATGAAACAAAATTGAAATAAACTAGGAAAGTTTGAATTTTGAGGTACAAATCCACATCTTATGGTTGACCAACACACCAGCATTGCGCATGATTCTTGAATGAAACAGAAGAATATACACTGAGGAAATGTCAAATGAATCACTTCTGCCATTTCATTTCATTTATTTCTCTTTTTCCTTACACAAGTATATGGGACAATTGGCCAAAATGACAAATCAATGAAGAAGAAGAAGAAGAAGAAGAAAAATCAGAAACAATCTTTGAGTTCCTGTTGAAGGACTTCCTCCAACCACAACTTAGACCCCTCCATAAGTTCAGGGCTCAATCTGAACATCAAGACGCAGAACTCCAACTGACTGAGGGCCCCATCACCGTCAAAATCACCTTCCCTAAGCATAGAGCTTAGATCCTCATCGCTCAAACCCTGTAGCCCGAGCAAAGCGGAATTCCTCTTGAGGCTATCGAAAGTGATGACCCCTTTATCAGAATCCATCAATAGATTAAACCCATTGCAGAGCTCGTCTATGAGGCCGTCCCCACCAAGCTTGTTGGCCATGACAGGCAAGTAATCTTGGAAATGGGTTTGGGAGTTTTGTGCAGCCATAGTGGGTTAAATTTAAAGCAGAGACTAAAGAGAGATACTCAAAACCAGAGTGAGGGAAGTGAGAAGAGAGATGTGTGGTGGGGTTAGAGAGGATGATGAAGGAAATATATATTATATATATATATATAGATGAAGAGGGAAAAGAAGAGGAATTGGGTGGCTTTTCCAAGAAGGAGAGGCCATAGACATAGATAGAATACAAAGACAACTCAGATACAGATCAGGAACAACTAACAAGGTAAGGTTGGTCATTCACACGGTTTAGTTATTAGTTTGGAGTTGCCAATGGCTTTCGCAGAAGGTCGTCAAAGGGTAGAACCGTCCACAACCAAATGCCAGCCCTTTGCCTTCTTGCAATTTAGTACACTTTCGTGGTCTCTCATTGGAAGTTTCGCAGTTTAAAAAGTTGGAACTTGGAACTGATTGTTGACTGTGATAATGAATTGCACAATTTTTTTTTCTCGCACACATAAAATATTAGTAATAGGTATAGTTATAAAAATAGAATCAGTAGCCGATTCGTTCAGGATATTAGGTTATTGGGTCACTGGTTCAATCAATGGGTCACTGATCGAACCATATAAAATTAAATAAATATTTAAATATATATATATATATATAAATACATACTACATATGATGATATTTATCATTATAAATAATTAAAATATATTTATTTTAAAAAAAATATGACTATCATGATCGAAAAGTTATATAAAATGGATATATAATTAGTCTAAATCGGACAAACGAGTCAAAAGTTGTAATTTTTCAAAGTTTAAAAGTTTTTTTTTTAATTTAGTGACCCGACCGGTTCCGGTTCAACCAATCGAGTCATCGGTTTTCATTCAAAATTGGCCGGATCAGACCGAGTCGGACCGGTTCTGAGACATATCTAATCTAACTAGTCACCCAAACTGGTCACTTGGTCGATTTACCGGTTCACCATCCGGACCGACCGGTTCAGTCCAATTTTAATAACACTGGAGGAGTTCAAATTTTATTAAAAATATTTTATAATTAAAATAAATTCGATGCTCAAACAAAAATTAATTACACATCTAACAACTCGTGATTTTAAAGAAAAAGCGTGAGTATGGATTATGGAAATATCTCATGCTTTTGTGAACCTCATGGAAAGAAACGAGGTTGACAACTTTGCGTGATGAAGTAAACGTTAGAAAGTGAACGGGAGGGAGAAGCTAGGCCAGCACCATAAAGTCCAAGTCTATAACCCCATTGATAAGACATAAATATTGAACGAACGGAAAAATGTATGAATTTAATGTAATGAATTGATAATTTAAATATGAATATTAATAAATTTTAAATTTAGTTATAATACATGAATATGTTCTTTTTGTCTAATATATAATGCCAGATAAAAATCAAAATTACATTTGATCATAAAATATGTATGAGGCTAATAATTCAGTATTTTAAATATTTACATCATATTAATAATATAAATTCACGATTTTTACTTTGTTTTGGAAGATTTACTTCCTATTTCCATTATAAATATCAAGTGTCCCTTAAGTTCATCCCGAGGTACACGTGATGCCGATGTGTAGACTTGTCAAATTTGTATTGGTAAAGAAATTACAATGAGATGAGAACTAAGATAGAGGAAGGTTGACGTTGCTGACTTTTTTTCTTTATTCCATATTTTTTTTCTTGGGTCTTCAATTTCTTACATATTGTGTATAAGATTTAAAATTTTCCATTTAAATTTCTCTCGTCTCAGTTATTGATAAGGGCTCTTACGGCAGCCCAATGTTAATGGGCATCTAAGCAAAAGTTAAAAAGAGTAAGTGGCTTATGAAAGCCCATAGCTTTTTTTGTCTCCTTAATTTTGACCACACAAAAGAGTCTATTTAGCTATTTTGCATGGAATAATTTAAGGTGGAAAACGGTTCGGATCGATTCACGTACTCATATTTTTATTTAACTTAATTTATAAATGATGAGTTGATTTTGATTTATAGGTTGAGTTGAGTTTAAAATAATCAAATTTATGAGGTATGAGTTAGGTAATGGACTGAGACTCTCTTAATTCCTACAAACTCAACTCACTCAAGTTTTTTTTAGATATATTATTATTTTTATTAGAACTTCTAAAATTTTATATAAGTTTATAATTCTTTTAGATAATTAATTTTTTGAAAATTTTTAAATAAAAATTACACTTATACATTACATTTAGTATTGGATGGTAAATTCTATATCCTTTTTGGAATTCTTTACAATCTACCACTGTTGAGACACTGATTTGTGCTTATAACTGATTAAAAACTCTTAATAAATACATTAATCTACTAGCTCAAATAGATGAAATTGAAAAGATTGAAGTAAGTAGTGTATTATATATAATATGTTATGTTTAATTTGTTTAGTCAATTACTAATAGTTTAATCAAAGAGAAGAGGAAGCATTGATTATGGTATTAATAGTTAGTTGTATTACATGTGTCTTTGTTGTTTGTTTGTATTGATTATAATTGTAATATTAAAGTTGTATGTACTTTGAAACTTATATTTTATGTTATGTCATTTGGAAACTTATGCTACGTTATTTATAATAGATTTTAATTTCTATTTTAGCGTATTAATTGTTTTTTTACTTTCAAATTTAACTTACAGATTGAACCCAACTTAACTCAACCCACATATGAACGTTTGAGTTAAAAAAAAAAAAAATTTCAAACTCAACTCAACTCATTACTTTTATGAGTGGTTTAATTCCAAAATAACCCTAAATCCAACCTATGTCTACTTAACCCATTCAGATTGTGGCTCATTCTGTTTGAGTTGGGAAGACAGTAAGCATAACTGTTTCACTATGTCTTGGTAGAGGAAAGGGCTAACCATTTATGGGAATTATTCAAAGATGTTGGCCCAGGAAAGTCATAGTTCATCTGATGAAGCAACAAATATAGACTGCACGTTTTGCGTCTTACCTGTAATATCACATGGAAATATTTGTAGGCTTAACAAAAAGATAACCTATTTGCAGACTAATGTAATTTGGTGAGACAATTGTTTACAAGAAAACAGGACTGATATAAATTTTGCAGACAAAAACTTCATCCTGTGAAGATAAACATCTGGGTTGGATGATCTCTTCCTCTGCCATCGTTAATACTAAAAATTTCTTGATCACACTGTCTACTTTCAAAAGTCCAGAGGCATTATTAAGGTTTGTTTAGAGGGAAAAGTTTAGAGAATGAAAGAATGAGTAATTTTTTATTTATAATAAATATTTTTTTATTTGAGAATGTTTAGGATAAGAAAAATAAAATGATATATTATCATATAACATTTCATCATTCATTATTTATTTTATAAATATTTAATAATTTTTTTAATTTAAAAATAAAAAATGCTTCTTCTCTTTATTCTTCAAATTCTTCTTTTTCAAAGATACCCTTAAACGTGTTTTCTTATTGGCTACCCATACAAGTGTTCAGGGAGAAATGTTTTCGTAGCAAAGTCCAATGTGACGGCTCTGGGAATTTCCAGGGGAATCCTGCTTCAAAGATTTCAGCTGCTGAAACCAGAGTTTCATTCTTGCTATTTTTAAGGTGAGAGTTGTTACGTTATTTTGATAAGGATTTAAGATGAATTATATATTATATATTATTTATTAATTATTAATTTTATAATAAATATTAAATTATTTATTAAATATAAATAACAACGACAGATAATTTATCTTGAATATTTATATCTTAAAAGTATACCGGACTAATCCCCTTAAGCTTTATGCAGACAATAATTTGTAACTTAATAGACACGCCAAAATCTTCTTTCTCAACAAAAGGGAACATATAAAGGGAGCTAGTGCTATGTACAAACAACAGATCCCTCAACCTCAAGTATAAGAAAAATGTATGTGTTAACGAGTGTGTTAAGACATTGTTTAAAAAATTAAAATTAAAAATAGTGAATATAAAACTAATGTATTTACTATTTTAAAAATTAAAAAAACATTATTAATTTTTATTAAAAAATTAAAAAAAATATTTATTAACAAAATTAAATAATTCTTAAAGACACTTCCCAACAAGACCCGAAAATTAAGGTCCAAAGTCCAAACATTAATTATCGGCAGAGCTAATAAATGAGGAATACTTCTTAATCATTCTCCGACAAATCATAGGATTGATTTTAAATGAAATAATTGATCTTTATCTTGTTTTGTCTCATTCTGCTGGCTCACTAGTAAAACTTCAACATCAACTAACAAAGCTATAAAACTGTACTCCATATTTTATCAAGAGATATTTTTAAAAACGGGGCACACACGTTGATTGATATATATATATATATATATATATATATATATATATATATGGGACCCATTTATCCTGATTTAAGATTTAATTATTCTTATGTCATTTAATAAATTTTTATTGAGTATATATTTATTAATTTAATCGTTAAATTATAATTATTTATTATATTAATCATTTATGTTAAATTTTTAAAAAATTAAATATTAATAAAAATATAATTAAATAATTCATATTTTTATATATTTTAAAAGTTTATATTACGTTAATTTTAATGTATATCGATGAGTCAGAAAATAATTTTGAATTAATGTGAAATTTTATAAGTATAATTTACATGATAAAAACTTTCAATTAAACGGTAAATTTTAAGATAAAGTTATCCAATAAAAAGTTATTAACTAGTAGAAGAATGATCAAATTTTATACTTGTGTAAGTTAATTCCTCCTATATATATATATATATATATATATATATATATATATATATATATATATATATATATATATATATATATATATATATATATATATATATATATATATATATATATAAGAATCTCTAGTTTTATCACTGTCTATGAGGTTAATATTTCTGTGAACTGCCAACTAGTTAAAGATATATCTTCTTACATCTAGAATATCTCCTTATATATATATATATATATATATATATATATATATATATATATATATATATATAGGAATCTCTAGTTTTATCACTGTCTATGAGGTTAATATTTCTGTGAACTGCCAACTAGTTAAAGATATATCTTCTTACATCTAGAATATCTCCTTATTTATTTCACAACCTCAAACTTTCCTTGTTTTATAAAAAAAAGACTTGAAATTAATGGGTACTAGACTACAAGCATATAGTAAATTTCTGATAAGAAGACATGGCTAGATTAGACATTTTACATCTGCAAGTAATGGGATTCATTCAAGGTCTTGAGTGAAAGGTGTCAGCACTATATACCTCAGTTGAAAATTGAAACAAATATGTGCTAGGATCAAGTTAATTTCCTTCTTTCTCAAACATTGACATTTATCCACAATTCTGATTGGAATATAGAATTGATGTGCACGCCTACGTGACTAAGTCCCTAAATTAATGAATCCAATATATGATTACAGAAGTAGAAAGATTAATCATGAAAATTCTAAGTTAGCAACCGGCAACTGGGCTTCCATTCCTGTAACATAACAAGAAAATAATGCAATTATAACAGGTCAAAAGTCTACCTTATAAGCATGTATTTGTCATAAACGCCGACACACCTACGTTATAATAATCAAGCAGCCAAGTTACATAGGCCAGACTGTGGATTCCACCAGACTTGGATATTGAAACATCAATGGCCGCGGCAAACAAGCTGATGTCAACATAGTTGTGCATACTATGTTGAACTTAATAACACTGGCCCCTTTGTAAGTCTTATCAGTATCAATTTTAAGAGTTAATTATGAGTCTTTACTTCTTTCCATTCATTTGATCTGCTTTATTTCTACCCACGTGTTTAGCTTGTGAGGAAAAATTGATTCAATTTTTTTGTCCACTCTCATTGCATCTGATTATGTATCCAATAAAATATTACCAACCTAGCAAAAAATTATTGTAAACTAGGTCTATGTTTGTGAGTTTTGAAAGTGAGGGAGTGGATAGGACAAGATGATTTCCTTGTTGACCAGGAACTGTCAAGTCTTTCTTCCTTCTGTGTAACTTTGGCGCTTGTACACACTATTAATTATAGAATTGACGTGCATGTGACTCAGTCCCTAGTCCCTACGTTAATGAATCTAAATATGAAGAGATACCACTCCTACAGTTCTTCATAATAAGCATTCAAGTCATCTTCACAAGTTTTCCTCCCCGTGATAATTCCATCAAAAGTTATTAACCAAATTAGCTTGCATTACCATGGCATACTAGTCACCGCAGACATTACCGTCAATTTGTTGTACGCTGACACACTGAAGTTATAACCATCAAATTACCAAAACAAAATAGCCATCCTTAACCTCCAAGAAAATTAATACTTGCAACATCCACGGCACCAGCAAACATGTTGCCATCAACCACAGTTTTGTCTCCATACCTTTCAGTACTATATTACAGCTAGTCGCTGTGTGTACGCATATTGTCAGTTTTAGTATCACGAGTCTTCTGTTTCATTCCCTTCTTTTCATCTCCTAAAACATGTGTATGTTGTTCTATGTACGAGGAATGCAAGTCTGAGGAAACCAACTTCTTTTGTAGATCATTGAATTTATGGAGCGCGCCTGTCATCTACAAACTGGAAAAAATGACATGCATGAAAGTCAATAATACACGGTAAGGCTGTGATATCATCAGCATGTTTATATAATTAATCTTAAAGGGTTAGTTTCTTCCTGCTAATAATCAATCGCTCAAGATCTTAGAAGTTGAGGTTCTTTGTGCCATTGATTAATAGCATTTACAACCGGTAAATAATCTGTAACTAGAAAAAATTATGATGAAATAAGCTCAACTCTCATTGTGCTTTCACAGGAGCTATTAACACTGCAAGAGAACTGCTCAGACCGCAAGAGTGGGACAATAAACTCATGGAGTGCTTCAGTCTTTGTGCCTCAGTTTGCTGATATTTTCACCCTGTATTTTGAGTCAAGCGATTACAGTAACATAGATATTGAAGAAGAATAAACAACCGAATGGAAGGCTTTACCATGCTTCTATTCTGTCTCCCCTTGCTGAGTAATATAGCAGCCTCCACTGCCAGAGACACTATTAATACAGGGGAATCTTTCAATGATGATGGTCGGACAATAGTTTCTGCTGGCGAAAGCTTTGCACTGGGATTCTTCAGTCCAGGAAATTCCAAGAGCCGTTATGTAGGAATTTGGTATAATAAAGTCCCAACAAGGACAGTTGTATGGGTTGCTAACAGAGACAAACCCCTCACTGACTCATCAGGGGTTTTGAAGGTCAGTGAAACTGGAATTCTAGTCCTTCTAAACCATAACAAAAGTGTCATTTGGTCTTCCAACACAACAAGATCAGCACCATATCCGGTTGCAAAGCTTTTGGATTCTGGAAATTTCATTGTGCAGGATAGCAGCAATAGTGACCCCAAAGATTTTCTGTGGCAAAGTTTTGATTATCCATGTGACACACTCTTGCCTGGACAGAAGTTTGGAAGAAACCTAATTACAGGCCTGAATCAATACCTAACATCATGGAATAGCTCTGATGATCCGTCTAAAGGTAAATATAGTTATCAAGTTGATACTGATGGATATGCACAATTAGTTTTAAGAGAAGGCACGGCCAAAAGATTTCGTTTTGGATCATGGAATGGTATTCAGTTTAGTGGGGCGCCTCAGTTGAAACAAAATCCTATATTTAGATTTAATTTTGTTTCTAATGAGGAAGAGGTATATTATATATATGAGCTTGTCAACAACTCAGTTCTTCATAGGCTGGAGTTAACAATAGATGGATTTAGCCAACGCAGTACCTGGAGTGTTGAAAACAAAGGTTGGATCACATTTGCAAAGTTACCAGTGGATGACTGTGATTACTATGCAAAATGTGGAGCATATGCTATCTGTAATACATACAACTTTCCTGTATGTAATTGCTTGGAAGGATTTGTGCCTAAAGTCCCAAGAGAATGGAAGACGGAAGATTTATCTAGTGGTTGTGTCAGGAGAACTTCACTGAGTTGCCATGGAGATGGGTTTTTGAGGTTTTCCGGGCTGAAATTACCAGACACAGAGAGATCCTGGTTTAATAGAAATATTAGCCTTGAGGATTGTAGAATGTTGTGCATGAAAAATTGCTCCTGTACAGCTTATGCTGCTTTGGATATCAGTAAAGGGGCAAGTGGGTGTTTACTCTGGTTTGATAATCTGATTGATATAAAAGACTTGACCGCATCTCATGAAGATATTTACATAAGGATGGCTGGGACAGAACTAGGTACGAGATTGTCTCCAATTTGAAAGTTTTCTTTCTTTTGCTTTTTGTTTCTTTCATTTTTCTCTTCTGTCATTTCTTACTGTTTTCTAACTTCTCTGTTTTCTTTTAAATGCATATTCTTAGAAGCTATTGAAGGTAAGAAATCACATAAATCCAACATCCGGAAGCAAAAGACTATCATCATCAGCTGTGTGTTGTCTATAGGAATTTTAATCCTATGCTTAACCTTCATCATTTATAGATGGAAGACACGGCAGAAAGGCAGTTAAGTCATTCTCGACTTATGAGATTAAAATATGTGATTCTTGATTCTTCTATATGTTAGACTTACTGCAAACTTAGGCTGTTATCAACAAATTAGGATCACTTCTATATGTGATCAAGATGTATGCTCTCAGTGCAGGCAAATTTTGTCACGTAACAGATTTTCACTGTCTTGGGTTTCTCTTTCTCCTCTTTAGATGTAGTTAGATGGTATTAACCTCAACTTCTACAATGCATCATTCACAAATAAACAACTAGACCATTGAAGCATCAAAAGCCTTTAATACAAATCAATAAAGTTAACCACAAACAAAGTGAGTCATGTTGTCAATGGCAGAAAAATAATGTTGGGTAATCTAAGTTTGCTTCTATTCCTTTTTTAGATTTGGGTTGGGGGCCGTGGGGCAGAAGAAGGTATAAGGAATGGGGAAGACTCAGCATGTTCTACATTTTAACTTCTTTTTTCTTTACACACCACTTACTACTTCGCAGGAAAGATGAAAGGAAATCCAGAAAGAGATGCAAATGCAAGAAATGAGCACCACAGGGAAGATCTAGAATTACCCTTGTTTGATATGTCTACAATTACTTCTGCGACCAATAACTTTTCAACCGACAACTTACTGGGGAAAGGTGGTTTTGGATCAGTTTATAAGGTAATAAAATGATAAAATGTCGTCCCTTGAGCCTAGAATGCATGATATTCTCAATCAATTTTATTTTTTACAGTATTCTGTCATCAGTTTCCTTAAAACTTTCTTATTAATGCTATGAATCTTACATTTGTATGCTTAAAAAACGGTTATAAATGTTAATTTGATGAGACAGGTCCTATGTACAATAGCTTCTCTGGAAGAAGTGAACTATTTAAGGGAGAAATTGACACAATAATGGCTAATAATATAAATGTGGGAATGGAGAACTTACTATTTGGGGACAGCCTTGCTGATGGTTTTAGTTGTGATTCTACCTTACACATTACATACTTAAGCTGGACATTGATATGCATCCGTTTTCTGGCCACCAATAACAATAACCGAGCACCAAGAAAATTTCGGTAGTTCTTTCCTTGTTACCGTTTTAAAGCTTTAATTTCATCTATATTCATATTTATAAAGATTTCTTGGTGGTTCAAACCGGATCTTTTGTTCCTTCTTGTCAGCTAAACATGCCCTTAACCTAGACATTCTGTGAAAGATTTATATAGCAAAAATAAGGATAAAATTGTAAAATTATTCGCCATAATCTTTTGCTTTATGGTATCAAATATTGGGCGATAAAGTGTCAACAAGAGCATAAGTTAAGGATTACAGGGATGAAAATGTTGAGGTGAATGAGTGAACATATAAGAAAAGATAATATCAGAAATGAATGTATTTGAGAGAAAGTTGAAATAACACCTATTGATGACAAAATGATAGAATCTTGCCTAAGGTTTGACGGAGAAAACCTATAGAAGCCTTGGTAAGAAGAGTTGATTATATGGAGAATAACTCGATACATAGAGGTAGAAGAAGATAAAAGAAAACTCTAAGAGAAACCATTAAGAAAGACCTTGAACTAAATGGTCTTTCCAAAAATTTAGAGCCCATTTGGTTTGTTTTCTTTCTCATTTTTAGTTAGATATATTTTCATTATAATTAAAAAAAATGTTACTTCGCTTTTATTTTATTTTTTGTTTTCAAAATTTTGTAAAGGAAATTGTAAAAACAACTAAAAACAACAAAATATTGTTTTCACCATTTCCTTTACAAACTTTTGAAAATAGAAAACAAAATTTAAAAAAAAAAATTTATAATTATAATAAAAACATATTTAATTAAAAAAAATCAAAAGCGCTCTTAGTTTTTGACGGATCACAATGATATCATTTTCCTCTTCCTTCATATGTCACACTGTTGAGCTTCTAGAAAAATTTTCCACTAATTTTGCAAAATCATTCAATATTGGAATACTTCTACTGAATGATGAAATTTAGAAGTTCATTTACCTCAAACAGATTTTAGTAAATATGAAGCTTTTGCAATGTTCAAATTGTTACAACTTTCAGGGTATCCTGGAAGATGGAAGAGAAATAGCAGTCAAGAGGCTCTCAAAGAATTCAAGCCAAGGACACCAAGAGTTCAAAAATGAAGTTATGCATATTGCCAAACTTCAGCATAGGAATTTAGTGAAGCTACTAGGGTGCTGCATTCAAGCAGAGGAAAGAATGCTTGTTTATGAATTTATGCCCAACAAAAGCTTGGACTTCTTCATATTTGGTTTGATTCCAAAGAAACCTTATACGTTGTTTAATTCACTTGCAATTATATTCTCATTAATTTGGTGAATGAGACCTTCTTTGTTTGAAAAATATATGTAAGTAAATGGATACATTAAAGAAATTATACTAGAAAGCAACTTGATTTTCCTATAACCAAGAGCACTTTAAGTCGTTTATGACATGGGGAAGGACAATAAGTTTTTGCAGCACTGAAGTTCGTCATTCTATTACCTATAGAGACTATTTAGCAAATTCCCTACTAGGTTACTTCTTGTTAAAATTTCAAAATATGGCTAGCCCTGGAATCATAATTTCTCAATTCTCAATCATGGAACAGAATCTCATTAGAAAAAGGGTCTAACTCGGCCACTTTTTGAACAGATGAAAAGAAGAGCATCTTACTAGATTGGCCAAGGCGCTTTCACATTATCAATGGAATCGCTCGGGGTCTTCTTTATCTTCATCAAGATTCAAGGCATAGAATAGTTCATAGAGATCTCAAAGCCGGAAATGTTTTGTTAGACGGTGAAATGAACCCAAAAATCTCGGACTTTGGACTGGCTAGAAGCTTTGGAGGGAATGAAAGTGAAGCAAACACACAGCATGTGGTCGGAACCTAGTAAGTGTCTGATGACCTATATCTATATGGTATATATATGATGGCTGAGAATGATTTAAATTTGTTTGTTGGGTGTGATGTGCAGTGGCTATCTGTCGCCAGAGTATGTAATTGATGGGGCTTACTCAACAAAATCTGATGTATTCAGCTTTGGTGTGTTGGTATTGGAGATAGTGAGTGGGAAGAGAAATAGAGGATTCTGTCATCAAGATCACCACTTTAATCTTCTGGGGCATGTAAGCATGAACTAGAATTTTAATAACCTTTGATATGCTTCTACTGTTAACCAAATGGTTTTAAAAATATACAGGCATGGAGACTATTTACAGAAGGCAAGTGCTCTGAAATAGTTGATGCACCAATAAGAGACTCATTCAATATATCTGCAGTGCTAAGATCAATTCATGTGGGGCTACTATGTGTGCAACGAAGTCCAGACGACAGGCCAAGCATGTCATCTGTGGTTCTGATGCTGAGTAGTAGTGAATCCGCACTGCCTCACCCTAAAATGCCTGGATTCTTTACACAGAGAAAAATGGTTGGTGACAGTTCTTCATCAAGCAATTTTAAACCATGGTCATCTAATGATATCACGGTCAGCCTAATGGATGCTCGATAGTTCAATACGTGCATGTGTATGAATGAGTGCCTACTGATACTGACTAATGTTGTATGTATATCTGTTTGTAATCAGTCACAACTTATTACACTAAATAAATAGTTTCATAGAAGGAAAAAAAAGTGACAAAAAGAAAAACACAAAACTGAAGGGAAGAGTCATGGAGCATAATACAGCAAAATTATCTCTCAACAATACAACTAAGCTATATTTTGTATACCAAGAAACTCCTATACAGAGTAGATAGGCGAACCCGTATAAACCGGGTTTACGGGTTGGATTCTCCCAACCTATATGGGTTGAATCGATTTGCGACTCCAACCCATCTATTTTATTTTTGGTATGTGATTTTGAGCCGTATTAATGTGTTATCCACCTTATAATGGGTCACTGATGAGAAGCTTTAGGTCGTGTCAGTGGCTCAATTTGCGTGAAGATAGTTTCAAAAGATGAAAATCAAATTTTGTTAAAGCTAAGGATCGAACCTGCTGTCATCATATCTGCTTTTGAGTTTTGACATTATTTATTTTTAATCTTATAAAAGTTTAAAAAAAATTTGAAAATTTATTTATTTTAAAAAAAATTATTGAAAAAAATCATTTAATATGTCCTGAATATTATTGGTGAACATTTCTATGAAACCCAAGCACAAGTTTGGGTTCCAAAACTTGTGCTCAGACAAATAAAAAATAATCATTTAAAATAATAAAGATATCAAGTAAAGCAAATGACTCTAAAGTGAATGATATGTAAAGTGTTTAATAATTCTTTTTGCAAAATAATCTTAAAGAGAGGAATTTGCATCCTAGTATTTAAAATATATATATATATATAATCTAATTTTTGTTCTTTTTTCCTATTCTTTGTTTACTGTTCATTGTCTCTGAAATGAACCGTGATATATATATTATTTATTTTTCATAAAATATAAATTTAATATTTTTTGAGAACGTTTGTTTTTTCAATTTTATATTTATTTCATGATGGATATTCAATATTTTGTAAATTTTTTGCGTGAAAAATAAACTTAAATTTCTAATTAATGAAATATTTATTTTTTAATTTTATATAATAAATATTTTATTATATTTTTTTAATAAAAATCCTATTCAATAATTTTTTTTTATAAAATTAAATAAAATTTTGTTTCTTTCATGACCATCTTGATATTTTTATTCTAAGTTTAATGTTTTTCAAGAAAGTAAAAATTAATATATAAGGAATAGTTTTATTTTTATTTTTATATGTATTATTTATTTTTCATGAAATATAATATAAATTTAAAATTTAAAATATTTATTTTTCTTTTTATATAATAGATATTTTATTATATTTAGGTTAAAAAAATAAAAAAAAAATTATGTATGTTGATGGCAAGACAACATGAATTAAAAATTTTAAAAAAGAAAAGGACATTACTGGTTTGAACTTAGGGCCAAAGGTTAAAAACAATATATATATATATTTTTTATTTTTTATGGTGCGACCGTGTCATGAATTAAAAATTTAAAAAAAAAAGATGTTGATGGCGGGACTACCCGCCATGGATTAAAAACTAAAAAATAAAAAGAAAAGGACGAAGGTTGCTGGTTTTGATTGAGAGTGTTGGAAGTGGCTGATGGAGCTCATTGGGTCTGTGTGAGGTGCTTGAGTTGCAGAATTGGCTGAGTTGATGGGTCTTTGTTTGTGGTGGTGCAGGTGCAAAATGTAAGGGTGTGTGTTCATGTAAGACGTTGAGTTTGGGTGAATGGTGCTATTATGGGAATATGCATGAATGTATATGCTAAGAGAGGATGCGTGGAAGATGGGTGTGTTGCAACAGGGAAGAAGTGGGTTTTGCTGGATTGACTTGTTGGAGGGGATATTAGATGACATTGATGATGAATGAACTATTACGAATTATATTAATTAAGTTATTTTGTCCACATAAACATGAGTTTTGGTATCCATAATTTTGTATGGGTGTCATAGCATTCTCCATTATTGATTTATAGATCATTATTTGAGAGAAATTTATACTATTAAAAAGATAATTTCTTAACAAAAGAGACAACAATAGGGATAAATTTTAAAATAAAATATCTTATTTTATAATTTAAAACAAATATATATGTATCATTATTAATTTAGAATCAATAACAAAAGCTCCTCAACCATGTCAAGATAGAGTAAACTTAATAGTTTATTCTACTAAAAGAATAAAAAATAAATATTCAAAAGATTTGTTATGGCTTCTAATTTTATGACTGTGAAACAATTTATTAATACAACAATTTATAAAATACATAACATTAAACATTATATTTTATCTTATACCAAAAAGCATTATATTTTATCACAAATTATAGGACCAAATTTAATAGCAATAAATTGCTATATATATACTCAAAAGTAAAAAAAAACTTCTAGATACATTTAAATTTATTTAATTATCTTTAACTTTTTCACTGTACGTTCTACTGAAGATTATAAAAAGAGAATTTGAATGGCTCACTAATTCAACATGTGCGGTTTGAGTTGGATGGAGAAAATAAATATTTTTCAATTGAACCTACTATTTTAATGAGTAAATTAGGCACAAGAATACTTTAAATCTAAATTAATTCATGAACACTTAATATATATATATATATATATATATATATATATTATCTGAATATCTTTATTTTTTTTTAATGTGAAACTAATTATGTTTGAAACATTGAGATTAGGCTTTCTTACAATCACTTTCCTACAAACCCAAATTCCTTAAGTGTGCCATAAGATCCCCAAATTGTTAATTACCATTTGAACCACGCTTTATGGCTACACCCATAGTAGATTTGCCTATATATCATTGTTATAAAATTCAGATTGGACTGACCGGTGGATTGATGAACTGGCCAAGTAACCAGTTCGAGTAGTTAGTTGGATTGAGTATGTCTCAGAATTGGTCTGACCTGGTCCGACTCAGTCTGACCTGGTTCGACTCAGTCTGACCCGGTCAATTTTGAATGAAAATTGATGACCCAATTAGTTGAACCGGAACCGGCCATGTCACTAAATTAAAAAAAAATTTAACTTTAAAAAATCATAACTTTTGACTCATTTGTCCGATTTAGACTAATTATATGTCCATTTCATATAACTTTTCGAGATCTACGTCATGGTAATCTTAATTTTTCAAAAAAAAAACTTATTTTTTAAATTATGAGTATTTTAATGAAAATATCAAAGTTTTTTTTATGAATTAAAAGTTAAACTCTTTTTTTCTTTATAGGTCATATTTTTTTTAAAATAAATATATTTTAGTTATTTATAATGATAAATATCATCATATGTAATATGTATTTATATATATATATTTAAATATTTATTTAATTTTATACGATTCGACTAGTAATCCACTAATTAAACTAATAACCTATTAACTCAATATCCTAACCGAATCGACTACCAATCTAATTTTTATAACCATGCTATATATGATGCTAGGGATGTCAATGGGGCGGGGCGGGGGCGGGGAGTACTCTCCCCATCCCCGTCCCCGCCTCCCAAATTTCCCCCCGTCCCCGTCCCCAATCCCCGCCTCGGGGAGCATTCCTCCCCCATCTCCATCTCCATGGATCCCCGCGGATCCCCACGGGGATATCAAAAGTTTATAAAAAAATTAAAAAATTACAAACTAAAGTCCAATAAAATTTAAAATATATATATATAATTAAATTATTAAATTTAAAGTTAAATCATAACAAGTTCACACTGAAATAATACAATCACAATATTCAAATTAAATAAAAAATATAAAAAGACTAAAATATTATTAGTATTTATGATATATAGTACACATAATAAGTGGTATATATGTATTTTACTCGGGGCGGGGACCCCGTGGGGCGGGGGGTATGATCCTCGTCCCCATCCCCGAATTACTTTCGGGAGATTTTGTCTCCCATCCCCATTCCCGCGAGGAAAAATTCCCTGCTCGTGGGGCTCCGAATGTGACAGTCCCCCACGAGGATCCCCATGTACGGGTAGAAATTGACATCCCTATATGATGCTGCTTGCGCACAAAAGCGGCAATATATTTTCTTTTTATTTGTTGTGGTATGGGAAAGGTGGTCCTCAAGTCCTTCTTATGGGTTCTCTAGGCAGATTTGACAGGTTTTAGATGGGTCAATCTTGAATTTCTGACAGTTGTAAATGATCTTCACAAGTTTATCCCCTTTTTCTTGCGTACAATTAGCAAAAGTATTAGCCAATACCAAATCTTCTTCTCTTCTAATTTTTTGGTGAAATTAGTCTTTTATAATTGAGAGGAAATTATCTAGTCGTTGCCTAATGAACTAAGGCTATGTTTGATGCACTGAATAAGGATGAGTTAATAGTATAAGTAAATATTATTATATTTTAACAGGTGTTTAGTATACTTATATAATAATATAATTAAATCAGGTCAAATTTTTTTTATTTTATTATAACTTATAACTCTATCGTCTTCCACGAGACTTAAGACAACAAATATATTCTAACCCTACCTCCGCACTTCATGCCTTCATTGAAGTGACCCACTGCCATCACGTTCTACGACTGCCACTACCACTCTCGTTGATAAGATTTAGAATTCTAGAAACACTGTCGTTGCTATTGGGAATTGACGTCGTGCTAACAAGAGAAGGTGACTTTTGATGAGAGAGAGAGAGAGTGGGAAATCAAAATCTGAAATTGAATGAATCTAACTGCATAATGTGACTTCTCTTTGCATAATGTTACTTCTCTTTCTTTCTGTTAGGGTATGCATAATGTGACTTCTCTTTGCATAATGTTACTTCTCTTTCTTTCTGTTAGGGTATGTTTTGATGGATGAAATTGAATTGTCAATAATAAATTGAAATGGTAAAAAGATTTTAACTTATTATTTAGGAGTTTTTAAAAGTAATAAGGTGAAATTGTTATAAAAAAAGGAACTCAAATCATTTTGTATCACTTAAATTCTTAAATTTTTATATCCTTTAATTTAGAGGATTTTGGATGGAACACTTCTTTTTTTATTATTTTTAGATAATTTTTATTTCATTCCATTAATTACCATTGTGACTTCTAAACAATAGAGTGGAATTTCTTTTCATTCTTTTTTTAAACTTTCAAACAACAAAGTAGTATATTTTTACCTTTCTACTCTATTCCACTCCAAATCATTCAATTATTAACCACTCAACTCCATCTCTATTAAAACTCTCAAGCATAACCTTAGAGAGAAAGAGAAAGAAACTTGATAGCAGTTAGGGGTGAAAATAGGACAACAGTCTAACAAGAGTCTACAGCCTATCCTACTTTCGGTTTAACCTATTTATTAAACAAGTTAGATTTAGGCTTTTTTAAAAGTCTATTTAACTAAATAGGCTTAGGTCTAGACTTTTAAAAAAGTCTATAAGGCCTAATAAGCCGGCCTATTTTTTTTATTATAATAGCATACAATTAAAATTTTATAATACTTAATGATTTATATACAATATAATAATTTTGTTACAAGTTATGTATATTTGAAATCTATAAAATTTGAACATATTGACTTATTCGAAAGCCTTTATGCAATATAAGTCTTTAAATAGGATTTCAGGTCAGACTAGAATTTTAATTTTTTATAAAAATGTCAGGTTAGACTAAAAAAAAAGCCTATGATAGGTAACATGTCAGGCTAAGGGCAATATTTTTTAAAACAAACCAAACTTATTTAACGTAAAGCCTAGCTTATTTCTACCCCTAATAGCAGCCATGAAAAGTTTGCTAAAGTTTTAGTTTTTTATTAAAAAAATATGTTAAAGGATAATTTTGTAATATTAATTATTTATATATACTATCAGATTATTTATAGGATAATAATAAAATATTTGATAGTGTAAGAGCTTATCAACTATTTTATATTATCTGACCTTATCATACTATTTTATATTATCAGATTTTATACTATCATATATCCAAAACAAAACCTAATATCATTAATGTTGGAGTTCTAGTCGTTATTGATGATTTAAAACAATTATCTCCATGAGACTATGAGTTGGCTGAAATTTCATTAGTGTTGACTTAAAGTAGTCTGTACAGATTCTAATTCTCCAGGTAACTTGAGTTTATTGAAATTCCTTTTATGTTAGCTCAAAGTGAGATTTCTTCTTGGCAATTTAAATTGATTCATTAATTCTTAGTAGGCATAACAAAGTTAGGGCTGTGAAATGGGATGGATCGGCCTATTTAAGTCCACTCGTGATGAGTCACGAGTTAAATGGGATGAGCTAAATTTACTCTAAATTTAAACGGACTGTAAAATAACTGACTTGACACATCTTGCATTAACTCACAGGCTTAAACGGGTCAGTCATTTTATAATTTCTTAAAAAAAAACTTAGCAACCAAAATTATATAATTAGCTAATGTATAAATCTTAAAGTTTAGCAAACAAGTCACAAAGTAATAATAAAACAAGTCCCAAAGTTCAGTAAATAATCATTAAAAAATATCAAGTTAAAAATAATAATAAAATAAAAAAATATAGTAAATAAAAAAATAGGTAAGGTGATCCAACAATATTCACATTTATATATGTCACTAAAATAAAGATCTAACTTACATACGGTTAAACAGGTTATTTAAGCTTAAAATAATATTTTACTCCTTTGTTATCTCTAGTGAATATGCAATTCTACTTCAGTTTGCTAAAACTGTATTTCAACTGACTCTCTCTCCATAGCTTTATGAACCCAAAAGAAAACAGGAAAAATGACCAAACATGACCGGTTTGGTCGGCTTAGGGATTTTTCATAAGTTTGTTTTAAAAATTAATTAAATATTTAACTACATTAACTAATAATTTACATATGATTAACTACGTATCAAATATCAAAATGAAGAAAAATTATTAGTTAACTGTATATAAATTATTAATTAATGTAGTTGAATACTTAATTAATTTTCAAAACAAACCTACGAAAAATTATTTTTTCAAGCTAATCAAACCGGTCATTTTCCCAAAAGAAAATTCTCTCCATAGCTTCGTGAATTGAATTCTTTGTAAGTTAAGCATTTATATATCTCTGAACACTTATCATATCGCACTTTTTACACTTAAAAATTGGAGAATATTTAAATACTGGAATTTAGAATCCAATTCACCGTCATTGAACCAAACTGTGACATTCAAGTATGTATAAATGAGTGAAGTGTAGTGCAATGTTGTGTTGTCATCAAAATAAATATTTTGTTGTCTTCAAAATAATCATATCAAACCTTAGGTTCAACATGAACCGTTGCAAAGAGCAAGTTCAACAATTTTTTGTTTTTATAGAAAGAAAAAAAAACAGAACTGTTCAAGCAAACAGATATTCATTCTAATTTTTGGATAGATACAGGAGAATAGAGGAGTAACAAGCTATAATGGCCATACAGGCACACAAAATCATGACTTGATACCTCTGGATTAAATTGGTTTACGAAAGATTCTATTTTTTGGCTACTCTGGAGAAGAATAAAGAAAATCAAGATGATGTCGCATAGAAAACTTCTTTTTTTTTTTTCTCTTATTTTTTTAAAAAAGATTGTGAATATTTATGCCTTGCTGTGTTTTCCTTAAACTTCTAATCGTGTTCTTGAGTTTATTTTGCATATCCCAAAAAGATCATGCTTGCACTCCTGGCCAGAATAATTTATAATTAAGAGACATGCCAACATAAAAATTATAAAAAGAATAGTATTCCAGCTAAATTTCTAGCTCTAGAGAAAAACATCACAAGGGGAAGATGATGGTCCTATCAATTATATGTTAGTATCAAGTTAATTTCCTTGTTGACCCGGCGCCTTTGTTGATTCTTAACATCTGACATTTCTGCACGACTCTGGTGGAATTGACTGCAGGTGATTCAGTGACTATATTCTTGAAACATTACAGAAATAGAGAGCAAGTGAGCAACCATGTTTTAAAACTTAATCAACTTGGCGTGTATTGAATTAACATACCAAGAAAATGATGCCTTTGTGACATGTCACAAGGATCTCATCATCTACGTGTGAATTTGTGGTAGGCTGGCCCATCTAAATGATAGTAAACAAACAACTAAAACAAACGCCAGCTGTCGGCTACATCAATGGCCCCCCTTCAATCATGCTGCTATCAATTGTTGTTATGCCTTGAAACTCCCGGTACCATGATAAACTTATTACTTGTCCCTCTGTAAACATTGTCACTTCCAGAGTTAGGAGACATTACTCTTTCCCCTTGTTTTTATCTGCTAAATGATCATATAATTCTCTACTATGAGGCATGCTTATCTGAGGAACAAAACCATTTTGTTGACCCTTTTTCCTTATTTTCATTCCTAAATCATTGAACGTGTGGGGTGTACCAGTCATCAGTAACCAGCAAAAATGCTGTGAAAAATAGGACACATTAAGGATACTATATATGGCCAAAAAAATAAAACTTAAGGAAGTAATATCATCAAGATATTCATATGCACTTCGCTTCAGAGGATTGGCTTCTTGTAGTTGTTAGGCTGAAGACCATAGAAGTCAAGGTTCGTTTCCTATTGATTGATAGGTCCTAGGTGCCGTGCATTTATTATTTTAAGAAAGTTTTAACTCCTGTATAAGAACACAAAGTCTGCAAGAGAGGGACACTTGACTCACGGAGTGCTTTTACCTTTAGAATCTGTTTGTTTATCTATTAATCCTTCATCGTAACAGCATTATAATGACATATTACAAAGCAACAAGAATAAACTAATGAATGGAAGGGTTCACCTTGCTTTTGTTATGCTTCTCTTTGCTGCATAATATAGCAGTCTCCACTACCAGAGACAGTATTAACACTACGCAATCCCTCACTGCTGGCCAGACCATAGTTTCTGCAGGCGGAAGCTTTGCACTTGGATTCTTCAGCCCAGAGAATTCCGAGAACCGTTACCTGGGAATATGGTATAATGAAGGACCAACAATGACAGTAGTATGGGTTGCCAACAGAAACAACCCACTCACTGACCCATCCGGGGTATTGAAGGTCACTGACAATGGGATTCTAGTGCTTCTCAAACATGACAAGAGTATCATTTGGTCTTCCAACTCATCAAGATTGGTTCAAAAACCAGTTGCAAAGCTTTTAGATTCAGGGAATCTCATTGTGAAGGATGGAAGCAGCAATGACTTAAACGATTTTCTGTGGCAGAGTTTTGATTATCCTTGTGACACACTCCTGCCGGGGATGAAGCTAGGAATAGATTTAAGTACAGGCCTGAATCGGTACCTAACATCATGGAGCAGGTCTGACGATCCTTCTAAAGGTAATTATACTTATCAAGTTGAGATTGATGGATATCCACAATTATGTTTAAGAGAGGGTAAAACCAAAAAGTTTCGTTCTGGATCATGGAATGGTCTTCGGTTCAGTGGGTCACCCCAGTTAAAACCAAATCATATATACAACTTTCATTATGTTTCTAACGAGGAAGAGATATATTATGCATTTGACCTTGTTAATAGCTCAGTTCTTTCAAGGCTGGTGCTAACTACAGATGGAATATTAAAACGTTATACTTGGAGGGATGTAAAACAAGGTTGGACCATCTATGCATCAGTACCAATGGATGACTGTGATGATTATGCTCAATGTGGAGTATATGGTAGCTGTAACATAAGCAACTCACCAGCATGTGGTTGCTTGAAAGGATTTGAACCTAAATTCCCAAGAGAATGGAATCAGGCAGACTGGTCTAATGGTTGTGTCAGAAGCACTCAACTGAGTTGCCATGGAGATGGATTTTCAATGTTTTCGAGGCTGAAATTACCAGACACGCAGAGATCATGGTTTAATAGGAGTATGAACCTTAATGACTGTGCGATGTTGTGCATGAACAACTGCTCCTGCACTGCTTATGCAGGATTGGATATCAGTGAAGAGGCGAGTGGGTGTTTACTCTGGTTTGGTGACCTGATTGATATTAGAGAATTGACAGTACCACAGCAAAATATTTACGTGAGAATGTCCAGGAAATATCTAGGTATAAGATCATCTTCCTATTTGGGAGGTCCTTGTTTTTATTCTTCTCTTTCTTGCTGTTTTCTAAGTTGTCTGTTTTCTGCTAACTGTATTGATTTTAGATCCTACTACAGCTAACAAGTTGAAACATAAATCCAACGTCTGGAAGCTGCGGATTATTATTTTCAGCTCAGTGTTATCTACAGGAATTTTGATCCTATGCCTAGCCTTCATCCTGTATAGAAGAAAGAAGTACCAGAAACACAGTAAGTCACTTGCAGGCTCATGCGATTCTTCTAATTAGTAAACTTAACCTGGGTTAAACTGTAAATATTTATGATAAGAACTAACTAAGTGTTGTAAATTTTCAATAACACCATAAAAAGGTTGGGCATTATAAGTTTCTTGTTCTTCTTCTATTTGGGTTCTCTTTGTGCTTCTTTCTTTTGGGCTTGCAGGGAGGCTGTAGTAACAGGATTATCAAGCAACATACTTTAACAGGCTTGAGAAAAAGGACATGCTCTAAATAGCAAATTTCTGTTTTTTTTTTCTCTGTCTTTCCAAACTACTTACTGCTTTGCAGGAAATAGGAGAGGCAATCCAGAAAGAGATGCATATGGAAATCATGCAATACAAGAACATCAGAAGGAAGACCCAGAGATACCCTTGTTTGATATGGCTACACTTACTTCTGCAACCAATAACTTTTCCACTGATAACAAATTGGGAGAAGGTGGTTTTGGATCTGTTTATAAGGTAATAATCTGACAAAATGTCAGCACATGAACCTAAAATTGCAAGCTGATCAATATTTTTCTGTGGTATTCTGCCACCCATGCTCATAAAACTAACTGACTAATAATGCGAAGCTCACTTCATGATGTTAGCAACATGGCAGGACATTTTGACTTGTTGAGATAGGTGTTATGGCCAATAGCTGCCTGGTAGAAGTGAATCATTTGGACAGAATCACTATTTTGTAGCTGCAGGGCATCTATATTCATATGTACACAGATTATGACCCCCATACTAGATCTTTTGAATTTATTACTGTAGTAGCTAAAAATGGCCCTAATTTGAAAAAAGCATGAAAGGTCAATATAAGACAAACTTGTAAAACGAAAAGAGATATTCTGAATCTTTTACATATTATGTAAGAAAGTCAATTGAATCTAGAAGTACAAAGAGGCTACCATGTTACCGGTTGCACTGTCTTTGCCTGTTAAATATGTAGCTGCTTATTGAAATCTAATTCACCACTTGAGACAGTACTGAACTTCTAGAATGTTGCTTCCTAAAGCTGGATCCTCACAACAAATATATATTGTAACACTACTCCTGAATGGAAAATATTTTAAATATGTCCACCTTAAATAGATTTTGGAAAATATATAAGTTTTTCAATGTATAATCAATTACAATTTTCAGGGCATGCTGGAAGATGGAAGAGAAATAGCTGTTAAGAGGCTCTCAAAAAATTCTAGGCAAGGACTTCAAGAGTTCAAAAATGAAGTTATGCATGTAGTCAAACTTCAGCACAGGAATTTGGTGAGGCTTCTAGGATGCTGCATTCAAGCAGAGGAAAGGATGCTGGTCTATGAATTTATGCCTAATAAAAGCTTGGACTGCTTCATATTTGGTTTGATTCCACTTGAACCTTCTTCTTGGTTTAATTTATTAATGATTATCTTTCTATCAGAATATTTAGTTAAAGTAATAAATTGAAAGACCAGCAATTATGCCAGCATGTCACTTAATTTTCCTATGTCCTAGGGCATTTCTAGTCCTCCATGACATGGGTAGAGCAATAGACTTTTTCAGCACTAATGTTGTTATGCTGTTTCCCAAAGAAAAATATTTGTTTAAAAAATTTCCTTACAAGAGTACTTGGAATCTCAAAATCTGGCTAATCATTAATCATTGTTCCTCAATTATGGTTAAGAACCTCATAAGAACTGGAGTCTAACTCAGTTACTTTTGAACAGACGAAGAAAGGGGCATGCTACTAGACTGGCCTAAGCGGTTCCTTATTATCAATGGGATTGCACGGGGCCTTCTCTATCTTCATCAAGATTCAAGGCATAGAATAGTTCATAGAGATCTCAAGGCTGGAAATGTTTTGCTAGATGGTGAAATGAACCCCAAAATCTCAGACTTTGGACTGGCCAGAAGTTTTGGAGGAAATGAAAATGAAGCAAACACAAAGCATGTGGTTGGAACTTAGTAAGTGGCTGATGACATGACAAGCATATAGTATGATAGCTTTGCCTTGTTTTGAATTTTTATGGTCTGTGTTATGTGCAGTGGCTATCTGTCTCCAGAGTACATAATTGATGGGCTATTCTCAACAAAATCCGATGTCTTTAGCTTTGGCGTGCTGGTATTGGAGATAGTTAGTGGGAAGAGAAATAGAGGATTCAGCCATAAAGATCACCACTTGAACCTTCTGGGGCATGTAAGAATTAACTTAACTTTTCTTTGTCCATGCTATTTATTCTGTTAACCAAATAAGTGGATATGTACAGGCATGGACACTATTCACAGAAGGAAAGTGCTCAGAAATAGTTGATGCATCCATCAGAGGTTCATTTAATTTATCTGAAGTTCCAAGATCAATTCATGTGGGTCTACTATGTGTGCAACGAAGTCCAGAAGACAGGCCAAGCATGTCGTCTGTGGTTCTGATGCTGAGTAGTGAATGGACATTGCCTCGACCTAAAATGCCTGGGTTCTTTACTGAGAGAGATCTGGTTGGTGACACTTCTTCATCAAGCAACTGTAAACTATGGTCAACTAATGATCTCACAATTAGTCAAATGGATCCACGGTAGATGTCATTTCAGAATTGATTTTACAGCAGTCCCAATGCCTGTTTGTTAGTGCAGACTGATACTATGGTGTTCACAATTAGCCAAGCCAATGCACGGTAGGTGGCATTTCAGGACAGAAGATTTGAATCCTTCTACAAGAGTCCTAAAGCCTGTTTGTTAGTAATGTTTGATATTATGCTGTTCATACTCTACGCTTACATATAGTGTTATAAGATATGGATTGCTACAGGTATGAAAGTCAGACTAGTAGCTAAACACTTCAAAAGAAATTAAATACTAATGTGAAGGGAGGTGGTTAAATAGTTGTATTTGTAACCTTCATTTAAGGACGATGCTAACTGGTTGACTGTTGTATTGTTGTGTATGTTTCCTTGACATCACCGGTTTAAATAATTAATCTGAGCAGGGTGCTTGATGCATTGCACCAAAATAATTAATCTGAGCCTCTCATGACTCTTTCTTTTTAATTCTTAATTATTATGATTATTGTTAAGATTCTCAATGGGTTGAAGTTGAACACAGGTACACAGAAACGGGTTAAGTTTTACCTAATCTTTTTTTTTCCTTTAGTGCTTCTAGAACAGAAAAAAGTTATATAAACAAGAGAAGTGACATTCGGTGAGGTGAGGCATAGGCAGGCTCATGTTGAGATGAAACAGGAAGGTATTGACTATTGAGTGTGATTCATTTCACATTTTATGTGTCATACAATGAGACTCAGTTTGCACATTGAGAAAATCAGATTTTTGGCTCATCCCCTTCATAATTTTGAATAATATAGTTGTATGATATGAGAGTACCGATGACAAGTTGGAGATAGCCAGACAATGCAATTTTCTTTACACATAAAGACCTTACAATAATGTATTCGGTCCTACATGTTGAGAGGGAACCCCTTTTCATTTGCATTGAAGTCTATAAACTCCATGTAAACTATCTTGCATCTAACAATGTAATAGAAATTTCATTGGTTGAAGGCAGTTCGCAATTTCCTGATGAAGAGCCAAATTGGTGTGGATAAAAGGCTGGTTCCCTTGGCCTGGGCAATGGTTTCTCACCATTCAGCATTAGAACTACAGCTGACATGTCGGGCCTATCCTCTGGTCTCTCTTGTACACATAAGAGACCAATGTGAATACATCTTAATACTTCAGCTAGAGCCATTGAATCGCCTAGTGATTCATCTATCAGCTCCAATGGCCTCTCTTCACACCACAGTCTCCATGCCTAGGGGACATGAAAATTAAAGTTGAGTTTTGAGTTCACTTTGGAATGCCATTATAAATCACGTAGGGATTTTAAGTGGACAAAATGTTTAGACTTACATGTCCGAGAAGATCAAGATCATGATGTTCAAAAAATTCCCTGTTCTTCCTTCCGGTAACTATCTCTATTACAATAACACCAAAACTAAAGACATCAGACTTCACTGAGAAAAACCCATGGACTGCATACTCTGGAGAAATATAACCACTGCAATACAACAGAAAAAGAAATGGAGCTCAGAAAAAAAAAGGTGAAGTTTTATGCGACATAAAGTAATATAATCAAGTTATTTAAGCATGCTTACTAAGTTCCTACTACTCTCTTTGTTTTGCCTTCAGCTTGATCTCCCCCAAATGTCCTAGCAAGACCAAAGTCTGATATTTTTGGATTCATATTTTCGTCTAGAAGAATATTGCTGGTCTTGAGATCTCTATGGATAATCCTTAATCTAGAATCTTCATGAAGATAAAGAAGTCCTCGAGCAATCCCACAAATAATTTGGAAGCGCTGAGCCCAATGCAGTAAACTGCTTCTAGTTTGATCTGACAAAATTTTCAGTTTAGTTAGCATGAAGATGACTTGGTGATCATGGTAAGAGAAAATCACGTATTGGGGCAGGATAAAATCTCAAACCAAAAATAAAGCAGTCCAAGCTTCTGTTTGGCATGAATTCATAGATTAAGAGTCTCTCATCATCTTGAATGCAACACCCAAGAAGTTTCACAAGATTTCGGTGCTGAAGCTTGGCAATTAGATCCACTTCATTTATGAACTCTTGTGGTCCTTGTCCCGAATTATTGGAAAGCCGCTTCACAGCTATATCTTGCCCATTTATCAATGTACCCTGACAATCATTATTTTGAAAATTATTTAGAGAAGATAAATCAAATGGTAGGATATAAATATAATCCATATTACCTTGTAAACTGGACCAAATCCACCTTCTCCCAATTTGTTACTGTCTGCGAAGTGACTAGTTGCATTAGCTACGGTTGATAAATCAAATATTGGTATGTCAATGTCTTCCTTCTCTTTGTCATTAGTGTGATTCTTCCAGTTAATTATTTTGTTCATCCCTGAACAAGGAGAATGATTGTGAATGAATCACAATACATTACAAGTTCTATCATAGGGGGAAAAACTACTGGTTACCAAACCTTAAAATTTCATTAGAAAAGAATATTTGCAATTGTTGGATGATTGTTATCTGTACCATAGTATATGAACAAAATAAATCATTTCAAATAACTAAATAATTACCTGGCTTCTCCAGTTTCTTCCTCCTAAGTATCGCCACTCCAAGTATTATCATGGCCACGATGAACATAGTACAGCCCACCAGAATTCCTGCAAGCTTCTTCTTGTTCAAACCCTTGTTGTTCTCAGTTTGGTCTGAGAGATTAAAAGCACTGTTAGTCAACACACACAAAATTTGGAGCAGTTCAGAAATCCCGAAGGAAAATTCAAATAAAAGGAAAAGGCATCTAAAGCATATCTTCCCAATGAAAGTTGACAGTAACTAGATGCTTCAATGCAAAAAAAGAAAAAAAAAATCCTTCAGAATAAGGTAATTACTTCTGGTCACAATTAGGGCAGAATATGGGAGGTTAGGTATTTATGCATGTCATGGAGCGGGGCTAACACTCCAACAAGCAATTACTATTACCGGACAATGTCCTCTAAAATTCATACTATTCTTCCATGTTCTGTTTTCTACCTGTAACAAGGATGAATTATAACTTGCACCCAAAAACTGTCTTCAACAATCATCGTGTGCAGCTGAGTAAAGCCTAGTTCATATATTTTTACTTCTATGTTTAAATGGAAAAGCAAAACCAGGAAGTTAGATGGAATTAAAAAAATAGTAGCACCTAGTTCTGAGGCTGCCACTCTTATGTAAAGGTCTTGTCCTCCAGACGTTAGCTTTTTCATGTCCACAATGTTAATAAACCAAAGCAAGCAGCCACTTCCACCATCTCTGATATCTAAATTTGTATATGCTGTGCAAGAGCAGTTTTTCAGACATAAGTTCTTACATTCCTCAAGGTTCATGCTCTTATCAAACCAGGATGTTGACGTGTCCGGCAACTTTATTCCTATATACTTCAGAAATCTATCTCTGTTATCACAATCTAAATTAACTCTCCGAACACACCCATCAGACCAATTTTGAGAATTCCATTTTTCTTGTGATTTGGGAATGAAACCCTGAAGGCATTCACATGTTGGAGAGTTATTAACATCGCAATTAGAATTTGCACCACAAATGGCATAATTATCGCACCGGTCTGAAGGGCCAGTTAGGAAAATCTGCCAACTCTGTGTCTGATCGGACCATGTGAAACGTTCCACAAAGCCTTCTGCAGTGAGCATGTATCTTGAAATAGCTGATTTGTTCAAGAGTTCATATCCATAAGAAACTTCCTTCTCAGTTAACACAAAAGAGAAATTGAAGTATTTGTACAATGTTTCAGAAGAAATCCCAGATAAGATATTGCCATTCCATGAACCTACTCTGGACACCAATATCGCTTCCTTTTTAAGAACTACTTGAGGAAAACCATGAGTATCTATGTAGTATGTGTACACCCCTCTAGCAGGATCTTGTGTGTCTCTCCAAGATATCAGAGATGTATAATTACCACTTACTATGTCACTTCTAATTTTCATCCCTGGGAGAAAAGTGTCCCCAGGATAATCAAAGCTCTGCCACAGAAGATCCTCTGGGTTATTTTCTTCTTTCACAACAAGGTTTCCAGAGTCCAAGAGCTGCACAACTGGCTTCTCTGCAGTTGTTGATGTATTGGAGGACCAGACTGGAGCCCCTGTGCCATCAAGAATAACAAGATTTCCTCCATCAGTGACATTCAGAACTCCTGAGGAGTTTCCTAGTGGGGCATCTCTGTTGGCTACCCATACAACTGTTCTTGGAGAAAGATTCTTGTACCATATACCCAAGTATTGTCTATTTGAATTTCCAAAGCTGAGGAATCCTGCTTCAAAAGTTCCAGATGCTGAAGTTAGAGTCTCATTATCTTTGACAGATTGTCCTGGAGCAATGTTGTCCAGGGTGTAGAAGCTGGGTATGAAGTAGAACAGAAGGGAACACAAAACTAATACCTTGAAGCTTTCCATTCATTGTCTATTGGTTTAAGAGGTTGGTCTAAATTTCACTCAAAAGTGTTTCACAAAATTTGGCTGTTTTCTAACTATAAAACAAGCCAAACTCTTCAAAGGTTAGCAACAGAATTGAATTCCAGTTACAGTTCTGTCTGTCTGTGCCTTGAATAGAAAATGAAAGGAGGATGCATCTTTATTAGAACGGGCCAGCCGATGCATAAAGTCAAATTGTTTTTCATATTTGTCAATATCATACTACTCCAAGAATTTCTTGCCGTCAAGCCAGTTCGAAATGATAAATCATATATCCCGATTTAATTTTGACTTTCGTATTATTTAAATATTTCAAAGACTGAATTTTAACCTTCTTGATTTGAAGCAAATGGCCTTGTCCCCACTTAGCTTTAGGACTTGACATGTATATGATTAAGAGTATCATCGGGTTAGTTTTGGCATCAAACTAATTTTTTTTTCTTTTAGATGATCTTAAGGGTATTCTTCTAATTAATTCTTTTGATGCTCACCCAATGTTCAAACCAAGTTCAAAAATTGATAACTAATGTTCAAACCGAGTTCAAAAATGGATAACTAAGTATAAATAAATTTGTTACAAAAAAAACACATAATTTTTTTTTAACCAAATGGCATTGTAGTTAATAATTAAATCAATTGTTGAAGCTTGGATTTAGCAATTTCATAGTCTAAATAGAAACAATTAACGTATAAGTTCAAAATGTAATAAATATTTTCTTGAGATCAATAGTAAGTAGACTTGTTTAATAAATAATTGTTTTCATTTTATAATAGTTTGATTAATAGCTAGAATAAGTGGTTTAACGGGTCAACAAGTTAGTTCGACTATAGTGTAAATTAGGGTATCTCTTGGCTCAGAAGGCGAAAGACTAATTTCACAGGATACGATCAAGAGCGTGAAGTGGAGATTTCTCCTAAATGTGTTTTCTCCACACACACCGCTCTAATAATCGAACTCAAGACAAAATATTTAATATGAACTAACTCCTTCTTTACACCAAAAAAGTTGGCCCGGCTATTTTATACTATAATTGCACGCATTCTTTATATACATAGTGGCCAAGTATCAGAGTATTACATATTAAGAAAATTGAGTTATAAAAATGTAAGTCAAGCCAAATGAAATGCCATTATCATGATTGTTTAAGTTCATCTGCATCGTTTTTGGTAAATAAGAAAGAAACAAACAAACTAAGACCTACAGAATTTAACTCCCGCTAAGTTCATGTGCATCTAACCTGGGGTTATGTTGGATAGCTGTTTATAGGAATTATTTCTCACAAACAAAATATTTCTATTATATATAGATATTATACTTTGTAAAGTTGTATTTTAGTTGTATTTTTTTGTGCTAAAAAAATAGTGGAGTAGATAGATCGAATTCAGACACAAGTGTCTCAATTTAATATGCCGAACCAACCCAATATTGAGAAGTTGTAGGATAGGGAAATAAATGTTAGATTAACATAACGTGTACGATATATTAAATCCTGTACCAATATTAGTTAATCTCTACCCATATATAATATATTTATATTACACATTAAAAATCAGTTATGGTGGAATTAATTACCTGAATGATCTATAGTTCATTTATTTGTTTTTAAATTGCAAACATTTTATTTTGTAATATTTCCCAAAGCATCTATAGATGATTTCATCAAATTTTCAGTATTGTTGTTTTGCATTAATTTGCAAAGAAAGAGAAGGAAAGGAGTGAATAAAAGTAAAAGAAGCACCATTCAATTAGAAAAAATATTAAGATTTAAAATGACTTTGTACCACCTTGGCAGAAGATTTTGTTTCTGTTTATCAAAATCAATGTTGATGGAACTGTATCTATATATAAAGAATATTATCATTTGTACACATTTTTTATGTCACTTTTATACTTTCTTATAGTAGCGATTTGTTTCTAAACATCCTAGATGTACTTTGTTTACATTGGGGCCAATGACAACACATATACTCCTTCTAGATGTACTTTATTTTGATTCTGGATTAAATATACTTTTCATATGAAAATATATTTAAGATGACTTTTAATATACATAAGAATATTTAAAAAACTTTTTAAGAGTGGTTTCCAACATGAAAAAGCATTGTAAAGTTTTAAAATTGAGTTTATTCAAAAACAATAATGAAGTTTTATTAATTTTAAAATCATGCATGTCAAAGTTGGAACTTGGAAGGGAAGGGAAAAGAAAGAGAAATGACTTTATATTTGTATATGTTCTAAAGAGTTGGTTATATTTTGTTGTTTACATCTAACATACAAATTGCGAATAGGAGTTGAATCAACTTGCGTTGATTAAAAGATTTTTGGTTCAATTTTTACAGGTGATCTTTTATTAATAGATTATTTATAAATAGTATATCATCATAAGTCTTTGAAGCTTGTGATATGCTTTGGCTTGTACTTTAGAATATGATAACTTTCTCTCTCCTAAAATTTTATTAACAAAATACACACACATATACACCCAAACTAATTTCAAGACACTTTGTTATCTGATATTAGGTTAATCAATGTCGTGTAGAATAAGCAAGCATTTATTAAATCTTTCCTTACATTAAAACTTCAACAATGGCAAATATTTATATATGAAATAAGAATGATCAGGAAAGCTATACAAGCAAAAGATCAAACCAACCGTATAAACAATTAACCATTGAAAAAATAAAGATCAACTATCATAGGAAGAATAAAAATAATTGTTTTCTCAAACAGATATTGTTTCGTTTATCTGCTCATCCACATCTGTAGATATTTTCTTACTTCAAGCAATCATATTGCAAACCATTTTGTAGAACTCTCACGTATGCTGTTAAATCAAAACTGCGGGTCTATAATTTTTTAATCCCATTTTTAAAAGTTATTTAGTTACTAAAGCGTTAGGCATCGCATGCTCTGACATTATGTCCAAGCACTATACTCATTCATTAGCACAGCAATTGTGTGAATTCAGTTCTGCACAACCATGGAGTCAGTGTCACAAATCTATCTTTCAGTAAATTCGTCAAACAGAAACAATACATGGCGCAATGCGTCACTGTATGTAGAGCATGAAGAGTGAGTCTTAAAATACCACCTGCTTAAATAATCAAGATCAATTTTAAAATTTCATAGCAGCTGGTTGGTGATTTTATATCCAAATTCAGCCTAACAAACTCAAACTAACCCACTATTTACAAGTTGGATAGAGTTATTTTGTAGAAATTTAATGTTATTTTGTACAAATCTAATAATAGACTCGATACCAACATGACACAAGTAATAGATATTTGATCTCCTTAAGCATGTGGTCATAGGATCAATTTCTAATCTATGTGTATAGAAAAACATCTGTTGGGAGAAGTCAACCCCTTAAATGGATCTACAAACCTCAAAGGATTAATCCCTGTAGTCGCATGTAAGGGATACCCTGAAAGAAAAATAGTAGACTCGACTCACTCTTGCCTCTTTGGTTAGCTCTACATCTCTTCCCAAAAGTTGGTGGCTGTCATTTAAAAAAGAAAAAGAAAACAGATTTGGATTATGGTAATTTTGAGAAAGATTTAATTTTAATTTACTATTAGTGTAAAATTCTTTTATAGTGTCATCTAATTATGTACTGACACATAGTTAAAAGTGTTAGAGTTTTGAAATAGTTATTGTGACAATTAAATTTTTTTAATAATTTAACAATACATAATTAGATGACAGTGTAAATAATTTTTACACTAACTATCAATTAAAATTAAACTCTTAATTATACAAATTTTTTAAAAAGGTCCTATCTTTGGCAACTATGCCATGAAGTTTAGACAAGTCATAGTTAAAAAAAGGAAAGTCTAAATATGTTTTAACGATAAGTTTTAAAGTGGGTTTGATCGATCACATTATCATGACTCGTATTCGATAAGGTGAGTTATTGTTGTATACAAGTCCAAAAGCAACCACGTAATAGACCACATTCACTTAAAGTCTTTGGTCAACGTTTCTAGAAGTCAAACGTCGCATTCACTGTATCATCAAAATGCAATCAATCAATAATTTTGGTTAGTGGCCAAGCTAAAGTATCAAGAGTAGGTTAGTCGTGATAGATTTAAGTAATTTGTAAGAAATTTATTTTTTAAAAAATAAATAAAAATAAAAAATTTTGTGGTCATTGTAGAAAAGAAACATAAGTGATTAGATTAACCGTGCATGTATACAAGAATATAGAAATTATTATTTTGCAGCATACAAACAGAGCCTTAAACATATAATTAAATTTAAATTTGTTTTACAATTAAAAAAAAAGGGACAAAACCTGATTAAACTATTTACTTTTTAAAGCCAGATTGAAAAATATAAATCATTTTTACATTTAACTAAAATAATTTAATAAAATCACAAAATAGTTGATTCGGTAATAAATAGTTCATTGTAACCAAAGAAGTAGTAAATAGCTCATTCACTTTCCTCAAAATTTAAGTTCAAGTTTTACTATAACTACTTATCTTAATCGTGACTTGCACGGATTGTTTTAAATTCATATCTATAATTATAAATTACCTTGTCTTATTTTTATAAAAAGCTAATAATCAAAATATTTTAAAGAGAGCTTTTTGAATTAATTTCTTGAAGTGCAAAATAAATTAATTCAAATATACTTCTTATAAAGTGTAACAGAGAAAATTATATTTAAAATTTAATAATTATATGACTGTATTTTGTTTTTATATTGTTTGTTTTAATATTTAAGTGTTAGGGTAGATATGGGTTAGATTTAGGATAATTTTAGATTCAACCCACCCATTGAAGCAGTGGGTCGGATCGGGTTGGGATTGAAGATTTTTTTTCCTCCAACTCGATCTGTTCATATATGGGTTGAGTCGGGTTCAACTCGTGCGTTGAATTTAAACCTAATAATAATAATAAACATGCTAAAATAGAAATTAAAATCTATTATGAATAACATAATATAAGTTTTCAAATGATATAACATAAAACATAAGTTTCAAAGTATATAGAAATTTAGGATTACAATTATGATCAACACAGAGACATGTAATACAATTAACCAATGAAATCATAACCAACGCTTACTCTCATATTTGATTTCCTGCAATCAATAACACCATAATCATTAACCACAATCAACACAATTGTCAAAATAAAGATAAATTAACACCAACAATGAAATCAAAAGTTAAAAAAAAAAAACTAGAATCTTAACCAATTAAATGAAAAATATTTAAAATGATCAATTATTATAATCTACAACTTCATGTATAGCAGCAGACACATTTAACACACAAAGAAATCATGAAACATTAGCAAACATTAATGATTTAACTATTAGTAATTGACTAAATAAATTAAACAAATTTTATATAGTTTATTACCTGCTTTAATCTTTTCAATTTCATCTATTTGAGCCATTAGATTAATGTGTTTATAACTGATAATCTACCAATTATCTAGTTATAGTGTGCTTAATTTTGGTGGTTTTGTCTCTTTTGTAAACTTTCTTAGTTGTTTTGCCCTTAATTCTTTGTTATTTGTCATTAGTTGTCTTGTTACTTAATTCTTGTTAATTTTGGTTAATTTAGTTGTTTTTAATGTTAATAATTTTCTTTTTATTCTTGCATGAGGTTGCATTGTGGAAAAATTGGGATTCAAGAGCAATTTAAACCATTTTTACATGCTGGAAGAGCTTGGCTGAGCCAAGCTTTCTCTTGGCTGAGCCAAGCTTTCTCTTGGCTCAGCCCAGGAAAAAATTCAAATACTGGAAAGCCAAGGCCGTGACAGATCCTTGGTGAGCCGAGCAAGTTCGAGAGGTTCCATTACGGACAAGGTCTTGTGGCGAAAAGCTGAGTGCAAGGCCACCCGAGAAATAACTTAAAGCTTGGCTGAGCGCAGCAAAAGCTGGGCTGAGCCAAACTTCCAACTTTCATCCAAGTTTATAAAATCAATCTTAAGCCAAGGATGGGAGGCAGCAGCTGGGGGCTCAAAATTTCCAACCCTAAAAGAGGAAAGAAGACTCCTGATCATCTTGAGGAGGAATCTTCATGGAGTTTGAATTGTTCTTCTTGTCCCTTTTATTTTTCTTTGTTTTCTCTTTAACTATGTGTAGCTAAATCTCCTTTTGTTGGGGTTAGATGATTACTTTTCTAAACTTAATTGTATTTTGATTTGGTTTCAATACAAGTTCCTTCTTCTTTATGAGTATTTGATCTTATTCTTAATGCTTTTCTTGGGTTGATCAACCATGAAATGTTTTGTTGCTTTGGTATGTGATTGGAAGATTATTGCTAATGCATGCTCATGGAATCAAATACCTAGTAATACTTGAATCTAGGAATAGATCTTGCATTGCTAGTAATCTTTAAGTCTCGACTCTTATTGCAAAACCGTTAATTAATCCACCTAAGGAATTAGGGTTTAATTTGGGGTTTTAGGCTCAATCCACCTAAGGAATTAGGGTTTGAGTAATTAGAAGACTTGATTTTCATAATTGAAGTAGGACTTGTGTTAATAACCAATTCATAGCAATTGAGGGATGATTAGTATAGTTTAACCCCGACATTTCATCCATTTGTGAATCAAGTTAATTTTTTGCTCACCAAGTGTTTGATAAAATTCTCAAAAGAACCTAAAAGCAATTTTTACTTTTTGTTTGATTGTATGTTTACATTTGAGGTCTCTTTAAACCAAATATTAGTTTAAATAGTAGTTAATCTCGTTCATTGGTATTTGGTAATCAATCTCTGAGAACGATATCCGGTTTTTCACCGTTTTTTATTACTTGACGACCCGGTACACTTGCCGTGGACTCACCAATAACCCACCAAAAAAATATTAATATGTTTATCAGAAGTTCTTAATTAATTATGAGTACAAATCAATGCTTCAACAATAGTGGGTTGCAAAGAATTATGAAAATGATCTACAACTCGTTCTCTAGTCGTGTAATTTTAATTTAAAATTCTTAAGAAATTAATTATCCAAAAAATTATAAACTTACATTAATTTTGGAAGCCTCAATAAAAAGTAATAACACATAAAAAAAAACTTGAATAGGTTGGGTTAGATAAAAAAATACAAATTCGTGGGTCGACTCGACTTGTTGTCTACCCCTATTTAAGTGCACTTCTAACTTAGATTCATATCCACAATTTAATATGTTCATATAAGTTGTGTAAATAATTTTTTTAAAATAAAAAATACAAGTCATTTTATTTATATTAATATGTTAATTGAATTTTTTATGTATAAAATATTTATTTAATTTTTAGTATCTAATTGTTTATTTTACAATTTTATTAATAATGAATTCGGATATTGTTAACCAAAAAAAGGTTATTTATCTATTAAATTGATAGTTGATAATATAACTAATTGCTTATCAATGCAGTATTAGATTTGGTAATTAATCGTATTATTATTCATAAAAAAATTAATAGTATCATTAATGGCTTCTTAAGGGAATTTTCGTTATATAGAATTCAGATATTGTTAACAAAAAGAATGTTGTTTACCCATAAAATTGATATTTAATAATATAATTAATTTTTTCTCAAGGCAATATTATACTTGATAATTTTTAGAAGACTAATTTGATGTCGCTGATAAATGAAGGATTAATGTGATGTCCTATATATTTTTGAAGGACAGAAATATACATTTATTCAAAAATAAATAAATTAAAATCATTTTAACTTATATTAACTTGTTAAGTGACTTTTTTATGATATAAAAAAATTATATAATTTTTAATCTTACATTTTTTTTTACAATTTTATTAATTCAGATTATTGTTAACAAAAAATATTATTTTATCCATAAAATTGATAGTTAATAGTATAATTAATTAATTTTTAAAAGAATATTACATTTGATAATTAATATATATATATATATATATTATTTAACACAATAATTTCATCATAAAAGTGCAATTTTCATTAGTCATTTTCTGTTAAGGAAAAAGAAATAATTTCGAGTAAAGAAAAACACATGCCTGCTAATGGCTTTGTAGGCTAGTAGCACCTCCTTTGGTCACCGGTGCTGAGGTGTTCAAGGTGGGTATTCCATCCCCCACTGCCAATTTTCTCAATTCCCTGGTCAAAAGTAATATGTAAGTTTTGTTTCTCAATCAAGGAGGAATAAACAGTTAAATTATTGTTTTTCTAGAAGAGATCATTTTTGCATTAAATTATTATATGATTTTTCGTTGTATGATAAAAGTATATAAGAGAATAAATTTTTAATTTTTTGACACATTAAAGGTACAAGCACATGTGGAGAAGGGAATAAGTTGCGGTGTGAAATTTTGAATCTCCAAAATCATTATCACACTCAAAATTTAAAGACTTGAGTTGGTGTTAATTAAGTCACAATTTTATTGACATTTATTTTTTTATTGGTATTTTATCATTATTAATTAAATTATTTATCTTTGATGAAATTCTTCGTAGAGGTGCTCAAAATCTAGTCTGACCCACAAAGTTGGCTTGACCTAAGCTATTTGTTTGGGCTGGATTAAACATAATTTCAATGAAATAATCAAGTTGAAACCAGGCTTATTGGCTTTGTTTAAGTGTATTTTTCGAGTCGGGTCTGAGCCACCCGACTCAGCTCAAGATATATATAAATACTTATATTTTTTAACGTGAAGAATTCAAGTCACATAAATTAATATTAATTTTAAATATATATATATATATATTTAATTATCTATATTTATTAGGAGTTTGCTTGTCATAAAAGTATTTACATACAATATGAGAATTTAAATACATCACATAATATAATATATCATACATATAACTACATTTCAGTTTAGATTTTGATAAACTTTGGGTCAACCTAGTCTTGTCTCGGTCTAAGTCCGGTCAATCATAAACCCAATCATAATCGAGTTTGCGAGAGTTTAGATTCAAATTTAGGCCTAAAAAATTAACTAGTTTAAAATCTCGGATTGGGATCGAGTCAAGCCAAACCGAGCTAATAGCACCCCTAATCATTAGGAAAACGAGTCTCTATAGAATTAAGAAAATTAACTCAAACCAAATGTGTGGAACCAACCTAGGGACAAAATTTGAAATTTTTTTATCTTAAAGGTAGGCGAGGCAAAGTTGAAATGTTATATATTTCTTTCATGGATGTATCGTGTTGAAAATAAAAATCATTAATAATAAAATATTAAATGTAAGAGATTATATAAATTTATATGTGTTTAAAATAGTTTTACAATGAAATTAACATTATCTACTGTCATTTCATTATAGAAGAAATTTATGTAATATAGCGACAAACAGTAAAGGAGCATATTGTAGTATTAGAAACAATGAGGGCGATCTTTGTCACTTATACCTCAAGGGATAACTCTGTAATTTCAATTATTTAAATATATACATATATATTATTTTATTTATTATTCTTTTATAATCTTATAATGTTAATTAATTTAATTAATAAATATTTAGATTAGACAATAATATACTAATATTTTGGGACAGAATATGAAAAATGACCAAAAATAATAATAATAATATCCCCCCTAGAGCCAACGTAGATACTATACCACAAGGGATAACCTATCCCCCTTCTCAGAAATTCCACTCCATCCAGTCTCAATGGCATTTAAGCCTTCAACCTCTAAAATAGAATACGAAATGTTTAATCATTAGAGTGTCTCATTAGGACACTAATTGGCAATTCTAATATAGCACATTTGGGTTTGGTCGGTAGCTAACCAATCAACAATACATTTTTAGGCTGCAATTCTTTATATTGGTGGGGTGGTCAGGTGTGTACGCATGAACATATAAAGCATTAACATAGTCTGCTTTCACATTAGATTCAGGCTGCAGGGTCAAAGCATCCATATTCAAAATCTCAGAAAATTCTTCAAATAAAACTCTTACATGGAACAATGTGTCACTGTATGTATGACAAGAATATACAAATTAAATAGCCTATCTACTTCAATCATCATACAAGCCAGAAAGTCAAGGACACACAATAGGACGACAGCGAAGTTGTTGCCAAAAAAGATTGTCCTTTTTGTGCTTCTGGTTTTAAGAAAGTCGACACCAAAATGGGTTAGAGCAAATTTCCTATGCTATGGAAAGTAGTGAGTATTGTTTTTGGACTTATTCCACTCAACTTCGTTGAAGCAAAGCTCCTAGGAAAATCCAGATATTAGCTATATCATCCCCTCCACTAGTTAGAACTTAGAAGCATAAATTCTTATGGGTTTATAGCTCTGTGATATGAAAATTTTGAATAGATCATGGAGGCTATATTACACCAACACCACCAGCATTTCCCTGTTTTGTAATATATCTTGAAAAGTCCCTTTCTCATTTGTATTGAAGTTCAGATTTACTATCTTGCCTCTAACGTGATGGACATTCCATTTGAAGAACTGAATTCACACTTGCTTGATGAAGAAACTTCTTGGTGTGGATAAAATGCAGGCTGCCTTGGCTTTGACAATGGTTTCTCACCACTCAGCATTAAAACTACAGTTGACATGCTGGGCCTATCCTCTGGTCTCTCTTGTACGCATAAGAGTCCTGTGTGAATAATTTTTAATACTTCAGCTAGGGTGACTGAATCTCCTAGAGATTCATCTATCAGCTCCAAAGGCCTCCCTTCACTCCAGTCTCCATGCGTGGAGAACATGAAACTAAAATTACGACTTTGACTTCACTCTGCAATGCCAATACTAATCACACAGGTATGATAAGACTAAGTAGTCAGATCACTATTCGCCATTAATTAACTCGTGCATTAAATCAAATGAGGTATTTGAGAATAGGGACAGAAGGATACTCTTCACTCTTTTATGCTTACATGCCCAATAAAGTTAAGATGAAGGTGTGGATCAAGAAATTTTCTGTTCTTCTTCCCACTAACTATCTCTAGTACAATAACACCAAAGCTAAAGACATCTGATTCCACTGAAAAAGACCCATACACTGCATACTCAGGAGGCATGTAACCACTGCAAGACAACAGAAGAATAAAATGAAACTACAAAAAATAAAATACTGTGCAACATAAAGTAATTAAATCAAGTTTAAGCATGCTTACTGAGTTCCCACAACTCTTTTTGTATTGGCTTTGGTATGATCACCCACAAGCATCCTTGCTAGTCCAAAGTCTGATATTTTTGGATTCATATCATTATCTAGAAGAATATTGCTGGTTTTGATATCTTTGTGGATGATTCTTAGTCTAGAATCTTGATGAAGATAGAGAATCCCTCGAGCAATCCCACTTATAGTTTGGAAGCGCTTATTCCAATACAATAATTTGCTGGCGTGTTCCCTTTTTCAAGTTAGCATGACAATGAACTGATGTTCACGGTAAGAGTAAATAATAAATCTAGGCAGGATCAGAGCTCAGACCAAAAATGTAGTAGTCCAAGCTCCTGTTAGGCATGAATTCATAGATCAAGATTCTCTCATCATCTTGAGTACAACACCCAAGAATCTTTACAAGATTCCGGTACTGAAGATTGGCAATTAACACAACTTCGTTTCTGAACTCTTCTAATCCTTGTCCAGAATTCTTGGAAAGCCGCTTGACATCAATCTCTTGCCCATTTGCCAGCGCACCCTGATAATTAATATGTGGTCAGATTAAAAGATATGTAGAGAAAGTGGACCATTGGTGGAATATAATCATGTTACCTTGTAAACTGGTCCAAATCCACCTTCTCCCAATATGTTACCGACGGAGAAGTTATTAGTGGTATTAGCAAGGGTTGATAAATCAAAGGTTGGTAAATCAATGTCTTTCTTCTCATTTTTTACAGTGTGATGCTTCCAGTCGATTATGTTTATCTTCCCTGAAACGGTGAAACGGCAGCAGACAGATTGGAAACGAGTGACAACATATTACAAGTTTTATTGTTGTGGTTTTTTTTTTTCTTTGTTGAGGATTTCTGATTAAGTGATTGCCATATCTGTAATAAACACACTATGTATGAAAATTCACCTGGAACTTATAGTTTAAATATCTAAAAGTTCACCTGGTTTCTCAAGTTTTCTCCGTAAGTGTATCACTGATCCTAATATTATGCCTAGGATGATGAACGTAGTAATTGCTTCCAAAATCCCTGCAAGCTTCTTGTTAATGTGCCTCTTGTTCCAGGTGTGATCTGAGAGATAAAAAATACTATTAGTAAACACACAAGGAACCTTGAGCAGTAAAGGAAAAGAAAAGAACAATTTAAAAGAAAAGGAGGAAAGGCACTTTTGAGTACAACTTCACTATTAGAGCTCATTGTATCTAAGTGCTGCAATATATGGCAAGGAGTAGTAGAAGAAATGTAAATATCTGATAATATGTCAAGGAGCTAGCATCCAATAATTCCAACAAGCGTCACTTCTAAATGCAGAAGGTCATTATGTGCAGCTTATAAATGCTCTGGTCACCTAAAGAATAAGGTTTGTACATATTCATCTATGTTTCAATCGAAAATCAAAAGATGGAGTTGGAAATAAAAGTACCTAGCTCTGAAGCAGCCATTCGTATGTAAATTTCTTGTCCTTCCCAGATGTGTTTCCTCATGTCCATTATGTTATCAAACCAAAGCAAGCAGCCACTCCCACTCTGAAAACTTCATCCGTCCTTATTTCTTCTTCATTGCATTCATTCTTCCTCGTTTCCTTGAAACAATCCAACGCCATCATATCCACATGTTCTCTTTGACTGCTCCAATCTAACTGGAGTCGTCAAACAAATTCGAGAAGCACAAGAATTAGACTGATCTAATGCCTCCCTTGACATCTGATACAATTTTACAAAAACAGCTTTGACTTATAGCCAAACAACTTTGCTAATGAATGATCCTAACAAAATTTAGATCTTTTTGGGACTGTAAAAAACGTCATCAATCATAATATTTCCTCAATGGTGGACTTGGAGTTGTCAATATCCAATGGTTGGTAAGGCTAAGTTCCATGTAAAATTTTTATTAGAATGTCTGCTCATATAGATTTACTTGTCTTTTAAAGGAAAGAATCACCACTATTTTACTCTTACATTCAGTGCCATGTTCAATCAGTTCCTCAAAATTGGGGGACACATTGAATGCCAATTTTAATTTTTCTTTTATAATTAGAAATGGGAAATGCGTTCCAATATTAAGATTGATGAAGACGCATAAGAGAGGTTAGGTAGGTGGACTACCAAATAATCTATAAGCATAACAACCCCGAACAGTCACCTCTGCCTATACTAGCGTGTGGTCAACAGAACTAACCTTTTCTACTGATTTAGTTTGGTAAGATGGCCAAATCGGCAATAGCACATACATAAAGCATTAATATCTGTATTTCTCGATTTATAAATTATATCATAGCATTCAATACATCTGAGTTCTAGAATTCAATTTTGCATAGTCTTCATGAGAAGCCATTACAAAAATCTTTTTCAGGAAATCCATATTACAAGCTACTTACAAAACTTCCTGTACATGTATATCTATTTTCTCACATACATCAGACCATAACTCCAGTTTATTTACATTGGAGTTTTGATATTCTATCTTGCCTCCATTAATGTAATGGAAATTTCATTTGAGGAACACATTTCACAATTATTAGATGAAGAATCTACTTGGTGTGGATAAAAAGCGGGTTCCATTGGATTTGGCAATAGTTTCTCACCATTCAACATTAAAACTACAGATGACATGTCAGGCCTATCCTCTGGTCTGTGATGCACACACAACAGGGCCATGTGAATACATCTTAACACTTCAGATGGATAGACTGAATTATCTAACGATTCATCCATTAGCTGTAATGGCCTCTCTTCACTCCATAGTCTCCACGCCTATAAGAAATTAAGATGAGTATTAGTGTCTGAGTTACTCTTGACAGCAATAACTCCTAAAGGAGCATACCATAATAGAGGAATGATAAGTACCAGTAACAATCTACTATGAAACAACCATATTCAGTCTTTTGTTTATACGAGAAGCAGATAGAGAAGCACTTCTAAAGTAAAGGTATTGTTCACAGACTTCAGACTCACATGGCCAAGGAGGTTAAGATCATGGTGTGGGTCACAAAATTCTCTGTTCTTCTTCCCACTGACTATCTCTAGAATGATTACACCAAAGCTAAAGACATCTGATTTAACTGAAAAAGATCCACGTGTTGCATACTCAGGAGGCATGTAACCACTGCAAAGTAACAAAAAAATACAAGTTAAAGAAATTAAAGCAATGCAAGAAGAAGCAATTATAACAAGTCTAAAAGCACTTACTAAGTTCCCATCACTCTCTTTGTCTTGTCCTCATCTTGATCCCCACAAAATATTCTAGCCAGGCCGAAGTCTGATATTTTTGGATTCATGTTACCATCAAGAAGAATATTGCTAGTTTTTAAATCTCTATGAATAATCCTTAATCTGGAGTCTTGATGAAGATAGAGAAGCCCACGTGCAATCCCACAAATGATTTGGAAGCGCTTTGTCCAATCCAATAATTTGCTTCTCATTTGGTCTGAGGAGTTTGAGTGTAAAGTTAGCACCACAATGGTTTGATAGTTAGAATTAAAAGGAATGCAAGCAATGGATTTAGGCAGGGTAAATTCTCAAACCAAAAATAAAGTAGTCCAAGCTTCTGTTGGGCATGAATTCGTAGATCAACAGCTTTTCATCATGTTGAATGCAACAACCAAGCAGCTTTACAAGATTGCGGTGCTGAAGTTTGGCAATTAGCATGACTTCGTTTCTGAATTCTTCAGGTCCTTGTCCAGAATTCTTAGATAGCCTCTTGACAGCAATTTCTTGCCCATCTCCCAATGTACCCTGAAAATAATTTTTGAGGTATTGAAAATTATTTGAAGAAGGTATATATTTGAGTATCACATGATTATACTACCTTGTACACTGGTCCAAAGCCACCTTCCCCTAATATGTTACTGCTTGAAAAGTTATCAGTTGCTTTAGATATAGTGGACAAACCCAATGTTGGTAGGTCCATGTTTTCCTTTCTCATTTTGTTGTCGTAATTCTTCCTGTATAGTATCTTTGTCATCCCTGAAACTGAAAGATGGATAGGTTCTGACCAGAACTATTTGGAAAGCTCTACTAGAAGAAGGAAGAAAAAGTGTATCAAATGCAAAGCATCATGTTGTTCAGAAGAATTCATAATATGATAATAAAATTCAAAGCCATGTATTTAACATTATGTATTTAAAGCATCCAAGCGCATGCAACATGAAGTTTACCTGGTTGTCCATGTTTCTTCTTGCATACAATTATGGTCAATCCAAGAAATATTAAGCCCATCACAGATAAAGCTGAGCCAACTGCAACTTTTACTTTCTTCTTGCTGGAATTCCCTTTTTCCAAAAAATCGTCTGTGTTCAAAATTATAATTAATCACCAACTTCTATTCTGACTAGATACCTCATAGCTTCACGAATGTAATAGGATAAAGGAAATTAATACTTGAAACTGAAAATACTAATTTGATTATGCTTGATTGGTTAATTAACCTTCAAGCTCTCTTTTTTATAGATATCATGTATAGAATTACAGGTAGTGGGAACACCCTTAGCTAGAAAGAATGATCAAAATCATTTCACCTCTAAAGCAATGTTTCCCACTCATAATAAAGAAAACAGAATAATCAACACTCCCCCTCAAGCTGGTGCATATAGATCATATGCATCAAGCTTGTTACATATGTAAGTTATTCTTGATGCTCGAAGGGACTTAGTAAAGATATCCGCTAGTTGGTCACTGGAGTTCACAAATGAAGTAGTGATTTCTCCAGAGATGACTTTCTCTTGGATGAAATGGCAATCATTCTCTATATGTTTAGTCCGCTCATGAAAAACCGGATTGGATGCAATGTGCAAAATTTTAACTCCTGGAGTAGTTGTTTTTTCCATACAAGTTCACAAGTAGTAAGAGCCATAGCTCGATATTCTGCTTCCGCACTTGATCTTGCAACTACATTTTGCTTCTTGTTTTCCCAAGAGATGAGATTTCCCCCAATGAGGACACAATACCCAGAAGTTGACCTTCTATCACTAGGAGATCTGCTGATCTGTATCGTATATATGCAAAAATGTCTGTATGGCCCCTATTTTCATAAACCAATCCACTCACGGAGAACTCTTGATATACCTTAGAATTCGAATCAATGCATCCCAAGGGCTGTTACAAGGAGAGTTGAGAGCTGTCTCACTACACTTGAGCCAAAGATATATACGAAGTCTGGTTATGGTGAGATAATTTAGTTTTCCTACAAGTCTCCGATACCTTCCTTGATCTGGATAAGGCTCCCCTTGATCTGGCAGAAGTTTAATATTCGGGTCCATAGGAGTATCAATTGGTTTGCAATCTAGCATTCCGGTTTCTTTCAAAATGTCAAGAGCATACTTCTTTTGAGATTTGACAATTCCTGCTTTTGACTGGGCAACTTCAATTCCAAGGAAATATCGTAGTCGGCCCAAGTCCTTAGTTTGAAAATGTTGAAATAAGTGCTGTTTTAGATTATTGATGTTCTTATAATCATTTCCTGTAATAACAATATCATCTACATAGACAACAAGGTAGATATATTTATTAGAGGATGAATGTTTATAGAACACAGAATGATCTGCCTCACTTCGAACCATACCAAATTGTTGTATGACTTGGCTAAATCTTGCAAACCATGCCTGGGGAGATTGTTTGAGTCCATAGAGGGACTTGTGCAATCGACAAACTAGTCTGGACTCCCCCTGAGCAACAAACCCAGGTGGTTGCTCCATATAGACTTCCTCTTCCAAGTCACCATGTAAGAAGGCATTTTTAATGTCCAACTGATAAAGGGGCCAGTGATTCATGGCAGCCATTGACAAGAAGAGTCGTACGGATGCCATTTTAGCAACAGGAGAGAAAGTGTCGCCATAGTCAAGATCAAAAATTTGTGTATAGCCTTTAGCCACAAGACGAGCTTTCAAGCGATCCACTTGCCCATCAGGACCGATTTTGACAGTGAAAACCCATCGACAATCAACTATAGACTTCCCAGGAGGGGAAGGGACCAGAGTCCATGTGTGATTAGAATCCAAGGCTGCCATCTCATCAAACATAGCCTGTCGCCGTCTTGGATGGGAAAGAGCTTCCTGAACATTTTTAGGAATAGAAATGGACGACAAAGTAGAAACAAAGTTATAATGGGGTAAAGATAAACGATGGTAGCTCAAGAAGTTATAGATAGGATGAGGATTTCGGGTAGAGCGTATACCTTTTCTTAGAGCTACAGGCAGGTCAGCTGATAGTTCAAGTTGGCCCGTGGCAGGTGGAGATGCAGGTGCAGGAGATGAATCACATGGATCTGGGGAGATAACAGCCTCCGGGATTGGAGTGTGTGATCGGCGATGATAAGTAATAAGTGGTGGAGGTAAAGAAGGCACTGGTGGAGATGGGAAATCTGAGACCGGTGAGTCTAGAGTAATACAGACTTCTGGATCAAGATAAGGAATTGGTAAGACTTGAGAGATGGAGGCATGCTCCACAGGAGATGTGAAGTAAGGAGCATCCTCAAAGAATGTAACATCTGCAGATAGATAAAAACGATGCAAAGAGGCAGAATAACATCGATACCCTTTCTGAACCCGAGAATAACCAAGAAAAATACATTTAATAGCACAAGCAGATAATTTATCTAGACCTGGAGAGAGATCATGTACAAAACAAGTGGAGCCAAAAACACGAGGGGAAACAATATAAAGGGGTTCCTTAGGAAACAAAATAGAATAAGGGACTTGGTTATTTAATACAGATGATGGCATTCGATTTATTAAATAACCTGCAGTGAGAACAGCATCACCCCAAAACTTTAAAGGGGTATTGGCATGTAATAACAAAGTACGGGCTGTTTCAATGAGATGACGGTATTTTCTTTCAGCTACACCATTTTGTTGGGGTGTATGCGAACAAGAGGATTGATGAATCATGCCATGAGATGTCATAAAAGAATTAAAAGGAGCAGAAAAATATTCTTTTGCATTATCATTGCGTAAAACGTGAATATTTTTCCCAAACTGAGTTTGAATTTCATTGAAGAAGTTTTGAAAAATAGTAAACAACTCTGAATGATCTTTCATTAAGAATACCCACATACATCTTGAGAAATCATCAATGAAAGTAACAAAATACCGAAAGCCTTGAATAGAATTGACACGACTAGGACCCCAAACATCAGAGTGAATAAGAGAAAACGGAGACTCTATTTTGTTATTGACCTGACTTGGGAAGGAAGCACGGACATGCTTTCCCAGTTGACATGACTCACACTTGAAGGATTGCAAATGAGAAAGATGGGAAACCATCTTCTTGAATTTATTGAGACTCGGATGCCCTAAACGACGATGAAAAAGATCAGGAGATTCGGTAACAGCACATATGGTTGAGGAAGGAGGCTGAAGATAGTAAAGACCACGTGATTCAGATCCTGCTCCAATCATCTGTCCCGTACCCCGGTCCTGTATAAGAAAAGAATCAGCAGTAAAGGTTACAGAACAGTTAAGAGTGCGAGTGAGTTGACTAAGAGAAATTAAATTGAATGGACAACCGGGTATAAACAGAACAGAATCTAAAGATAAAGATGGGAGAGGTGAGGCTTGACCAATGCCTGTGGCTTTAGCCTTAGAACCATCGGCGATGGTGATATGGTGTGGTGTCTTAGGAGATGATAATGTAGAGAAAAAGGAAGGATTACCAGCTATGTGATCAAAAGCACCAGAATCCAAAATCCAGGATCCGGCAGACGAAGAATGAGAGAGGCAGACCGTAGAGTTACCAGTATGAGCTATAGTAGCAGAAGACGAAGGTTGTTGGGCTGCTTTGAGCTGAAGGTACTCCTTATACTCTTGGTTTGATAGAGAATTCTGGTTGGCACCCAAAAACTCATCTTTCTTTGCAGTTTTCGATGCCAAGGATTGTGTCACATTAGCTGATTTGTCAGGGAACCCATGTAGAAAGTAACACCTGTCTTGAGTGTGCCCCAAGCGCTTACAGTGAGTGCATTGGGGCCGATTTCCAGTGCCACGACCACCTCTTTCACCATAGCCACGACCTCGACCACCACGGTCATTTGAATGAGAGATAAAAGCTGAGGAATTTGAAATTGCTTGGGAACTGCTGCCAAAGGTTGTTGTAGGTGAAGGAACTCGCATTAGGCGGTTAATGAGATCTTCCACTTTAGGGACAGCAGCATTGGTCAAGATTTGATTGCGAACCGATTCAAAATCCCTGTGTAGACCATGGAGAACAAATATCATATACAAGTTGTCAAGCTTGTCCAACATACTTTTCTGACATCGCAATCGAATCGGTTTAATTTCTTCAATGGTGGGTGGGCTTTGTTCAAATATGAGGGTAAGTCATGATCTGTCATTTGGAGAGTTGTCAAATTATGAACAGAGTCATACAAGCGTTGAACATCGTTGGAGTAAACACTTCGAACTTTCTCCCATATATCATGGCATGTCTTGTAGGTACGGTAGTGAACCAATAGCTTCGAGTCAATTGATTGCCATAATAAGGATACCAGTTGATAGTCAGCTCGTTTCCACTGGACCTGTTCATCAGCAGGGATGTCCTCGGCCTTTTTGGTCAAGTGATCGAAAAGTCCCAGGCCTAAAAACCATACATCAACAGCAGCATGCCAATCCAAATAATTTTTGCCATTTAATTTCTGAGATGTGATAGTAGGGGTGCCCGAAAAAGCAAAAGAAACCAAACCTTTTTTAGAGGAATCAGAGGTAACAGAGGAGAATTCTGTAGTGGAGGCCATGAGGGATTCTGTGGTGGAGGATTCTGGTGAAAAACGCCGGTGGTAATAGGAGTCAGAGGCGGCGCGTGGGCTGTACGCGCAGAAGTGAAGTAGAGGTTTTGGCTGCAGTGATGGCCAGAAAGGGAGTAGAAGGGACCGATCTGAAGATCTCCCTGAAGAACTAGGATGAAAAACCCACTGTAAGGCGGCGCGTGGAGGCCACGCGCAAAGTTTGGCGCGCGTTGGTGGCGGCGCGTGAGAGCGCGTGGGGCTGCCGGTGGTTGTGGGTTTTCTGGGTTATGACGGCCGAGGGGTTCTGAGTCCTCCGGTCACTTTATTTTAGTGATCGGAGTTTTCGCCGGAGATTCTCGGTAGTGGCAGTGGTCGGAAATGGAGATTTCACGGTGGTGAGTGGCTGGAAATGGAGGTTTCATGGCGGTGAGTGGCCAGAAATGGAGGTTTCACGGCAGTGGAACTCTGCCGGTGATGGTTTCACGGCGGTGGAAGTCGCTGAAGATGATTTCACGGCGGTGGAAGTCGACGGAAATGATTCCAGAGGCTCTAGATACCAACTTGAAACTGAAAATACTAATTTGATTATGCTTGATTGGTTAATTAACCTTCAGCTCTCTTTTTTATAGATATCTACATAATTACAGGTAGTGGGAACACCCTTAGCTGGAAAGAATGATCAGAATCATTTCACCTCTAAAGCAATGTTTCCCACTCATAATAAAGAAAACAGAATAATCAACATTAATATTTTAGGTAAAAGCTGAGTACGAAAATAAAATTGACTTGGAAAATAAACCTACATCCCCAACATTCTCAATTCTAGTTTTCTGTGTTAACTTGCCACCACAACCTTTCATTACTCATACCATTTCTTCAATTGATACAATATCTTCTTGCATCATGATATTTGGAAGTTGGAACCATATTCCAAAAATTACTTTTTGGCAACTATTTGTGGAAGTTGCGCTGATCTTCCAACAGGGGGACAGAGGGAGCACAGGGTGTTTACTGGAGTATAAAGCACAAATGCAATCTTAATGAACAAATGTTTAATTAATACTTCATGAATGTATCTTATCAACTAAAAGCTAATTGATATAGCTGACTTCTTCTTATCAATTAACAATCATATAGGGAAAGATAATACAAAAACCTGAGAAAGAATGAGCACCTTTCTCTGAAGCAGCTATTCGTATGTAAAGGTCTTGTCCCTCCTCTGTGAACTCTCTCATGTCAATCAGATCAGCAAACCAAATCAAGCAGCCACTTCCTCCACCCCTAATATCCAAATTTGAATATGCTGTACAAGAGCAGTTTTGCAAACATAATCTCTTACAGTCCTCAAGGCCCATGGTCTTATCAAACCAAGAAGAAGACGTATCTGGCAATTTCACGTCAGCATACTTCAGGAATCCATCTTCATTATTACATTTCATTGGAGTTCTCCTAACACACCCTTCAGACCAATCTAGTGAACTCCATTTCTCTAGATTTTTGGGGATAAATCCTTTCAAACACGAACATGCTGGAGAGTTATCAACACTGCAGCTAGTATAAGAACCACACAAGCCATAATTTTCACACTGATCCACTGGCCCAGTGGAATGAAGCTCCCAGTTCCTTGTCCAATTTGTCCATGTGAAACGCTGGCCTATGCCTAAAGGGGTCAATGAAAATCTGGAAAGAACTGAACTATTTAGGAGTTGGTATTCATAGTAGACCTCTTTCCCATTCAACACAAATTCATAGGTGAAAATGGGATTGGGTTTTAGAGCAGGATATCCAGTAAAACGGAGGCCATTCCATGACCCTGGTCTAGTTTGGATTTCACTTCCCTCCAGTTGAAATATTTGTGGATATCCTCGCGGATCTATCTTTATTATAAACTTTCCCGGACTAGGATCATCTGTGCTTTTCCAAGATGAAAGAAACCTGTCCAGACCTGTCACTAGGTTCCATCCAAGCTTCATTCCAGGCATTAGTGTGTCACATGGATAATCAAAACTCTGCCACAAAAGGCTGCCCAAATTGTTGCCTTTTCCACTCTTCAGAACAAGATTTCCTGAGTCCAAGAGCTGTGCAATTGGACTCTCTCCTTTGCTTGAACCATTGGACGACCAAACAGTGCTATTTGTGTCATTGAGAAGGACAAGAACCCCTTGGTCATTGACTTCTAAAACTCCCAAGCTACCATTGAGCGGTGTTTCTCTGTTGGCCACCCATACAACTGTCAAGGGAGACATATCCTTGTACCATACACCAAGATATCTGCTTTTCGAAATTCCAGGGCTGAAAAACCCCAGTTCAAAGGTTCCACCAGCTGAAACTAATGTGTCACCATCACGTAGTGATTCACTTTGAGTGATACTATCAAGTGAAACGCATGTTCTCAAGAAGGAGAACAGAAAACAGCAGATAATTACAACAGGAAGACGTCCCATTGGTTTTTTTAAGGCATAAATTGCTCTCCAAACCAAGATGAACTTAGATATTAAGAGACACGGCAAGAAGCTGCCTTTTGTTGACCTTGTCAGTGATGAGAGAAAATCAAAAGATGCTTTCCTTTATTGGTAGGTGGATATATAAGACATTAGTTAAAGTACTGGCTAAGGAAATAGGAAGCATGCTAACTAATACCAAAGAGCAACATGACCATTCATTTATAGCCAAATATTAAAAATGGCTTTTGAATAAAACAAAGACTTTATCAGTGCTATCCTTGATTTTTGTCGGCGATGATGCCCCAATTAAAGAGAACAAAAGAAAAAAAAAAAAAACTTGTCTTTTGAGAGATCCAGGCAATTGGAAGGTTGCCACAATAAATCCAAGAATACACAGTGCCATCAAACTAAAGGACACACACAGTGCCTCTGACAACTTGATGGAAATATTATTTGTTGACTTATGGTTCCGGGTGAAGAACATTCTTGGTGTGGATAACCTGGGCAGTGGTTTCTCATAATTCAGCACAAGGATTATAGATGACATGTTAGGCCTATCTTCTGGTCTCTCTTGCACGCGTAAGAGCCCCACGTGAACACATCGCATTACTTGAGCTTGAGTGACTGAATCACCCAGTGCCGAGATCCCTTTTGATAAATTATTTTCTTTTTAATTTGTCAAATTAATTTATCTTTTTCTTAATTAAAATTAACTAATTATTAATTATTTACAAATAATTATGTGACTTTAAGTTTCCATTGAATACGTAGTCGCGTATCAAGTCAAAATTGTGTAAGTTTTATAATTTAGTTTTATTCTTCCTTAAACTTATAAATAATTGTCAATTAATTTTTGAAAATGTCATTTCTTTTGACATTTTATTTCTACCTTTGTCCTTTTTATTTACTTGTTGTTTGAGGGGTAAATTAAATTTTGTCAAGGATGTGGTACTGTAAAATTAAGTTCCTACAATTTCATGTACATATTCAGACTCTTTTGAACTTAGATTTCTTTTTAAAGATCAATTTTTTTAATGAGAATAATTATTTTAATTATTTTTTAATTAAATAAAAATTAGTGACAATTTTTAAATTTTTTAAAACTTGTGGCAGATAATTCACAAGTAATCTTGGAATAATGTGTCCTTAAAAAAAGAACAAAAAGAGAATCGTGGAGAGCAGTACGGACGGATTACATTGGCTTCTTAGATTTTCTCATCCTATTAGGACCTAGTAAGGATGTTGATTTGTGAATGATGTCGCTCCACTTAATTCCAATCCCCATCAGTTCCGACACAGTCTTTTAGAGTGAGAGTGAGAGTGAGAGTGTGATCCAGATTTTGGATATCAGGGAGAGCATGCATTGCCAGGGAGGGGTGACCTGGAAGCCAGTGATCTATCCATAAGTACGTGTTTCCCCATTCCCAACTATAGTCACCAAATTATCCACGACTTATTTCCAAACAGAAGATATGGTGCACCAAAGATGAGAATCACTATTGCAGACTACCAGAAGATACTGTAAATTATGGTTTCTACCATATTTCCCAAGTAACACCTTAGTCCAGAGTTCATTTGGATTGTTCAACAGGCCCCAAGCTAGCTTCGTATTGAAGGCATTATTTAGATGATGAATTATGTGGAAGCCCAAACCCCTTGCTTTTTTAGGAAGGCAACAGACCTCCCAGTTAATCAGATGAGGTTTCTGTTGGCCCTCTGTAGTCCCCCAAATGAAACTTCTTCGAGCCTTTTCAATCTACTTGCAAATAGAGATTGGAAGCCTCGAGTGCTGCATGTGATAAGAGGCCATGGTGCCCAGAACTGAATGGGCTAGAGTTATTCTGCTTGCCATAGAAAGGCAATTACTCTTCCAACCATTGAGATTTCGTTGTACCGATTCCACAATATGGTAAAAGTGATGTTTATTAACTCTTCAATTAATCAAATAAGCCCCCAAATACTTCTCTAAGGTATTAGCAGAAGAGAAACCACTTTGGTCAATTAGCCTTTGACGCAGACCAATCGAAACATTCTGAGAGAAAATAATTTGAGTTTCCTCTAGATTTACATTTTGACCATAAGCCTGACAAAAGGAATTCAAGCAATCAAGAATACAAGTTAACTGATTTGAATCAACTTCTACGAAAATAAGTAGATCATCGGCGAAGAGATGGTGTGAGATAAAAGGACCATTTCTTCTGGCGCGCATAGGTTTCCAGTCACCCAAGTGCACTTTGTCCGCAATTAAGTGGGAGAGTTTTTCACAACAAATAAGTATGGAGATAAGGGATCTCCTTGACAAATACCTCTGGTAGGGAGGAATCGTTTTGTTTTGTCACCATTCCACATAACTGTGAAAGAGGAAGAAGTGATACAAACTCTGATTAAGTCAATGATCGAATGAGGGAAATGGCACTCTTGCAAACACTGAAGAAGGTAATTCTAGTTAATCCTGTCATAAGCCTTCTCTATATCGATCTTGATGACCATAAACGACTTTTTACCTCTCATTCTCCTCATTGTATGAACCATTTCTTGGGCGATAATGATATTATGCTGGATATTCCTACCAGGAATAAAACTAGCCTGACAAGGAGAAACTAGATTGTCCAGTAACGGTTTGATCCTCTGCGCCAGAATTTTTATGATAATCTTATAAAGAACATTACAAAGAGCACCATCCCGTGGTTACTCCAATTCTGATGGATAAAAGTGAAGATAGTTTCTCCCACTATTTCCCAGTTATGTTGATAAAAACAAGCATGGAAGCCATCCTCACCTGAGTATTGTAGGAACCAATATCAAAAACAGCCTTGCGAATTTCTTTATTAGAGGGAGAAGAGCCAATATTGGCCATAGAATTGTTATCAATCGAGGGGAAGTGAGCAATTGTGTACAGATAGTTTTGCTCTATGTACGGACATTTGAAGCAATTTGTTATATAAGATCAGGAGAAAATATTTGCAGAAGAAAACCAAACACAGGAATAACTGAGATATAACCATAAGGCAGTTATGCACGGTTTGAATTTTACTTGATTTGAGTGGATAACTCTGTAGTATACCAAAAAAAAAAAAAAAACTTTTCTCATTTAGATAGACTTATATGCAGCTTATTTGAGTTTATCTTCTACAATAAGCGCTTATGAAATATTTTTATACCATTTGAATAAACTTATTAAAACACTTTATGATTATAAGCTATTTTTTTATAAGTTAGAAAATAAGCTTTTGGAAATGCTAAAAATAGCTTGGGTGTTTTTTTTTATAATAATTTTTGACAAAATTATTCTTAAGGAATTGACTTTTTCATAACATATCTCTTAAATGCGAAGTGTTTATCCAAACGTTATTTAGCTTATTTTAGACCAAGTTTATGACAATAGAGACTTCATCAAATAAGTACTACTATAAGCTATTTATCTAAAATGGGGATAGGGGCTATGAACTCTAGGAATAAAAAAGGAACTGAGATGAGAAGGGCTCATAGCATCAAATATACTGACAAGTTAGTAATGGATCAGTTCATTGACAAAACAGGCAATACCTTATATTTCTGTATGTTTGAATAATCTATTTTATGAAGGTAAACCTTTTCATTTGTTTAAATATTCATACCCTACCTTGCCTCTAAATCTGTGAGGGAAATATCATTTTTTGAGAACAGTTTACACGTTTCAGACAAAGAATCTGCTTCAGGGATATCCCTTCCGGTGTAAAAACCAGGAAGTTTTGGCTGGGGCAATAATTTCTCACCATTCAGCATCAGAACCACAGCTGACATATCAGGCCTATCTTCTGGTCTTTGTTGCACACATAATAGGCCCACATTTATACATCGAATGACTTCAGATGGAGTGCATTTTCCACCTAAGAATGTATCCATCAGTTCCAGCGCTCTTTCTTCAGTCCATAGTCTCCAAGCCTACAAACGCGGGAAGCAAAATCATGAGGTGAAAGCAATTTAAATTTGACTACTAAGGTTGGCTGTAACATGGAAAGTCATTGCGCTTACATGTCCAAGAAGATTAAGGTACTGCTCTGGGTCTGAAAATCCTCTGTTCTTTTTCCCACTTATTATCTCTATTACAATTACACCAAAACTAAAGACATCGGATTTCATTGAGAAATGCCCATGCACAGCATATTCAGGAGGCATGTAACCACTGGAAGCATCAATTGAAAAATAAAATAAGTGAAAATGCAATCCCAAGGAATTGATTAATCAAGTAGGAGCCAACTTACTATGTCCCAGCAACCTTGTTAGTGTTAGCCTCAACTTGATCTCCCCAGAATGTGCGAGCCAGGCCAAAGTCTGATATTTTTGGATTCATATTTGCATCTAGTAGAATATTGCTGGTTTTCAAATCTCTATGTATAATCCTCAATCTAGAGTCTTGATGAAGATAAACAAGTCCTCGAGCAATGCCACCAATAATGTGGAAACGCTCAAGCCAATCCAATAATTTGCTTCTTGTTTCATCTGGTCAATTTCAAATACATATTTAGTATACCATTTGCAGTCTCAACAATTTTACAAGCTCTAAAGATAATAAAAAAAGCTGCCACAGATGTTGAATTGTAAAGGCTTAAAGTCTCAAACCAAAAATAAAGTAGTCCAAGCTCTTGTTGAGCATGTACTCATAGATCAACATTTTCTCTTCTCCTTGAATGCAATAACCAAGAAGCTTCACAAGATTACGATGCTGAAGTTTGGCAATCAATGTAACTTCATTTATGAATTCTTCCAACCCTTGACCTGAATTCTTTGAAAGACGTTTCACAGCTACCTCTTGCCCATCTATCAGTGTACCCTGAAAATCAACATCTGGAATACTTACAAGATTTATAGAGAAAATAAAAATTCTTGTTCAGATATCTAGCTATATTACCTTGTATACTGGCCCAAAACCACCTTCTCCCAATTTGTTAGTGCCGGAAAAATTATCAGTGGCTTTAGCAATGACAGGCAAGTCAAATGTTGGTAGATCCGGGTCTTCCCTCCTTAGTTTATAGTTGTATTGACTCCGGTAAAATATTTTTGTCATCCCTAAAATGGTGGAAGATGACAATATCCAGAAATTAGTTACGGTAAAAAACAGGTCCCTTTCTGTTTTGTTAATATCATATCTTTGATGTTGAAAGACATGCATGACAATATTTACCTGAGATTTTGAGTTTCTTTTTTCTTACAAATATAGTCAATCCAAAAATTATGATGCCCACAATTAGAATTGTGGACCCAACTGCAATTCCTATTAGCTTTTTGTTGCTGGTGTTTCCATGGGCTTTATCCTCATTATGACCTGAAGAAAGAAAACTGAAAAGTATAACTAATCACCAACTTTGGCACATCATGTCAATTAAAGACAGCTACTTCTGTTGTGACTAGATGCTTCAGACTTGGGAAGGGAATATTGTTACGCTAAAATCGCACTTAAGGGCAAGTGCACCCTGTCGCACAAGTAATAAAGGAGTATTTGGGACTCCAAGTATCGAACCCACAAGGATTGTTGGCAATTACTAAGTTAATTAATCCCTTATGTTATCTAGACAATGAAATTCGAATGAGAAAGGAAAAACTATCAAGCAATTAGGAGAAAGTGAGGAAATAAAAGATTATCAAGCAAAGATTCAATTATGGAAAACCTAGGGTGTCTGGTTTCACTTATGTCAAAACTCATAAAATTACCCAATTCCTCAATAATATGTGTTCCGATTGATTGCCAATCACCTGCTCTAATGCTATTAATACCCAATGGTCATGCAATATTAATATTCTTTTTCTCAATCAAACCCCCAATGGTCATGCAAGGCAAACAATTTAAGAAAAGCATAAAGAACCAAACGGTTGTTAATCAAATAACTCGATTGAAAACAAAGGATTGAGTTTGGTCCACACAACCCCAAATCGATTAATCCTAGAGTTCAGTTAACTAATTGTGAGTACTCGCCAGTCAATCAATTAACTTTTAAAGGGTGCAAACCTTATTGGAAAACAAAGCACTAGGAAAATCCAATCAATTGGGGAAAACACAAAATTATTTAGAATTAGGAAAACATTATAAGAATTTGAACATAAGATCCACCATAACCCTAGTTATGGATTTAGCTACGCATAGTCAAAGAGAACAAAGCATAAACTAAAACCAAATTCAAATCCATAAAAGAACAATAGAAAAACTAAAACCCGGAAACCCCCTTTGCGGTGAAAGCAGTCCTTCACGAACAATTGGGGAGAGCGGTCCTTCACTTGATAGCTTCAAAACCTCTCAAGCTCCGCTTACAATCTCTAATCAAGCAAAGGGCTATAGCTACTTTCTTTCTGAATGCCGGATACCTTTTTCCTTACTTGTTGCCACTCCTCCTTTATAATATTTTAGTGGCCCAACAATTCTACAATATTTTCTTCTAGGGTTTCCTAATTGTGCACAAATTCATTTAATGTGCAATTCTTGGATAACAGGGAAAGTAGATTGCTTTCCCACTTTGAGTATTCTTAATTAATGTGAGATAAGAGGGAAAATCTTCCAAGAATATAAAAATAGGAAACTTCCACAAATGGATTGATGATATCTTTGTAGGATCTTGCCAAAATCTTTCATAATTATGTTGATGATATCTTCATAGAATCCTGGAAAAATCCTTCATAATTAGGTTGCTGATATCTTTGTATCTTCCCCAAGATTGCTTCCATTTTAACACTTTAAAGCTTGATTCTCATAAATCTTCATCCTGCAATATTCAAAGGAAATTGGGTAAGTTTTCCTTATAAAATCTTCAAATAAATACCAAATCAAACTCAAATTCCTAGCATTTAAGTATATAAAATGATAGTTTATCAACCTTCCCACACTTAAAGATTGCTTGTCCTCAAGCAATAATCCTGACCCAAAAGAATAGGGAAATCAAATAATAAATCGACCAAGGATTCCATCCATACCAAAGAAATGACAAACACATTAATCTCAACAGATAAGAGAATAAATGCATGAGTTAGCTAATTAGAGGCTTTAGGTTCCCAAAATCAAACTTTCCACGGATAGGGTCACTCTTCTCCCATCTCTCAATGTGTATGAGGGTAAAGACTTAACACTCAATTTCCCTGAAGAAAGCACATTACCATAGGCTTGATAATAAACCAAATCTCCACTAAGGAAACCACATGCATGCATAAATCAAGAGGTCTTTCCATTGGTTGTAACTTGGCCATGGGTCAGATGACGTAAAGGTAAGGTAAAGAAAGAAAGGATAAACACAAAGGGCTTAATCAAAATTTGCATTAAACAAAGTACCCTTTTAGAACAAAGATGGAGCAACAAAATTTCATTCCCACCTTACAAGCATTCATCATAAATTCATTTTCTCTCCTCACTTGATTTTTCCTTTTTTCCATTCTTTTCTTTTCTTTATTTTTCAAACTTTATTCAACAATTTTTTTTTCTTCTCTGTTTTTTTTTTCAACATTCCGACAATTGTCATTTTGATTTGAATTTTTTTTTCTTCTTCTTTTTTGTTTTTCAACACGATTGATGCAAAAGGCAAAGATCTGCTAGCAACATAATTATTTTCTTTCCAAACCAAATTTCCAACTAATTGCTCCATCCTTTTTCCAAAAGGTTGCCTGCATATGCTTGAATTAAAGATAAAGGGACCAAGGAATATCAGTATTCATAAAGCTCAAAATGGGCAACTAGTGGATAAGCAAATCAGAAGGCATTGAATGATACCTAAAGTGCCTCAATCATATTTAAGCATGCATGCGATCCAAATTCGCCTTGAAATGGTTACAAAGCAAGTTCTAGAATGCACAATCTTTGGGAAAATCACTCAAACAAAGAAAGGGATAATACAATATCAAGCACAAATCCCTGTAATGGTCCAATTCTCACCTTTAGAAGTTTAATTCAGTGGAAAGATTTTCAAAAAGGGAACTTCATGCATTTTCAAAAAGGGAACTTCATGCTAATTTTTAGCTTTCTCAGGATTAACCCAAATCAATTTCGATCAAATGTTTATAAAAAAAAATATTTTAATTGGGATCCTTGACGACAGAAATTGTTAATTCCCAAAATAACTGGGTCAGACTCATTACTTAAAGGCAAACTCTCAGTATTAGTTCAAGCAACCACATGCAAAGCAAGATATATTCAATGAATGGGCATGCATTTAATTAGTTGAAGACTTAACAAACTTTGAACCCCTTCCCACACTTAGAGACCAGCATTGTCCCCAATGCGGAAAATAAATAAAATAAAAGATAATGAAGGAGAGAGGATGAAAAGAGCACTTCCCGGTAGGCACTAACGACAGTATTCCCGAGTGCATCGCTGACATGACTTAGCCTAAGCGTGTCTTAAGTTTAAAAAAGAAAAAGAAAAAAGAACAAAACACACAAGAGATAACAAAAAGGGAAAGAAACACAGGTTGCCTCCTGCAAAGCGCTTGTTTAACGTCGCGAGCCTGACGGTTAGGCCCCCAAGGGGCTTATTCCAAGAGCATAGTTTGGCGCTCAGGTACCGCACCATCCTCATAATGCTTAGTTCTCTGTCCATTAATTTTGAAAGTCTCATGACCATCACTGGTAACTTCAAGCACGCCATATGGGAAGACTTTGACAACTTCATAAGGGCTAATCCATCTTGACTTTAGTTTTCCTGGAAACAAATGAAGTCGTGAGTTAAAGATTAAAACTTTATCACCCACAGAAAACTCACGCTTTTGAATATGTTTGTCATGCCATCTTTTTGTGCGCTCCTTGTATAACTTGGCATTTTCATATGCCTCTAGATGGAATTCATCCATCTCATTAAGCTGCAATAAGCGCCTTTCACGTTGTGCATATGAAATATTAGGGGGAATGATATCTGGGGGCTTTTTAATTGAAGGCTTTGGCATTTGTGAATTAAGCCCCTCTAAAACATTGAATAATCTCGTCACTTTCCATCTCTCTTGGACCATTCCTGCCTCCAATATCATTATGTCATCTATTACCTCTTTGGACTCCATAAGTTCATCCCTGTCAAAAATTAAAATTTTCTCAAGGGGATCTTGAATTAATTGTTCCTGAAAGTGAGAAGATATCAGTGCAGTAGTATTATCCAAAGAATTAATAAAATTACAAGAATGAAAAGTGGAAGGAATTTTCAAAGAATCAAAAATTTTAAAAACAACTTCCTCATCATCAAGCCTTAAAGTAAGCTTCCCTTGCTGAACATCAATAATGGTTCTCGCCTGGCCAAAAGGGTCTGCCCAAAATTATGGGAACCTCTTCATCTTCCTCCATATCAAGTACTATAAAGTCGTAGGGAAGATAAACTTGTCAACCTTGACTAGAACATCCTCCACTATACCCGGGGTAGGTGATGGACCTATCGACAGTACATTTGAAGCAAGAAGTGGGTTTAGGCTCTTGCATACCTAACCTGCGAAAAACAGATAAAGGCATCAAATTAATGCTCGCGCCTAAATCACATAAAGCTTTTTCAAAATAAGAAGGACCAATAGAGCAAGGAATAGTAAAACTCCCTGGATCTTTAAGCTTAGGTGGTAACTTCTTCGAGGAGGATGTGCGTAACACTCCTCATTAAGCTTTACCGTTTCAAACTTCTCTAATTTCTTTTTATTACTCAATATCTCCTTGAGGAACTTTACATATTTAGGAATTTGTGCAATAGCTTCCACAAAAGGGATATTTATCTGCAGCTGCTTTAACAAATTCAAAAACTTGGTAAATTGTGGGTCATGTTGGCTAGCCTTCAACCTCTCGAGGAAAAGGAATTTTCGCCTTTGAGTATGAATAGGAGCTTCTTTTTCTAAGACTTCCTTCACCACATTGTCAACATTCTCATCTTCTTTTGGGCTCCCATCGCGAACCCCTTTGTCCTCCTCTAATTTTCCATCTTTCTTACCATGAGGACCTTCGACTTCTTTACCACTTCTAAGGGTAATTACCTTAACCTGTTCCTTTGGATTTGGCTCTGATTGACTAGGTAAGGTCCCTTGCACTCTCTGAGTCATTAATGTCGCAAGAGTAGAGATTTGATTTTCCAATCTCTTGATCCTGTCATCAGTTTTCTCCATGAATTGCATCATAGTATCATGGAGATTAGACTTCTTTTCTTCTTGCCTGACGCCTTGGTTTTGCAAATGAGGCGGCCTACAGACATTCTGATTTTTGCTTTGACCTTTCTGTTGACCTCCCCAAGACAAATTGGGGTGATTTCTCCAACCAGGATTATAAGTGTTGGAATATGGATCGTTCTGCCCCCAGTTAGAGTTACCCAAATAGTTGGCCTCCTCAGCTGATTCAACAAAGCGATTACCCACCTGACAATTCTTGCTTTCATGCTTCACCATGCCGCAAAGATCACAAAGAGATGGAGAGACAGGTGTGAATTGTGATTGTGCCTGCATAAGTGTTTCCAATTTCTTTGTAATGACATCCAATTTGAGATCCAATGCTGCATTTGACTCCACCTGATATACCCCAGGTTGTCTCTTGACCACATGCCTGTCACCAGATTTCCACTGATAACTAGAAGTCATTTACTCTATCAACTCATAGGCTTCTTGTGGCCGCTTGCACCAAATACTACCCCCTGCTGCTGCATCAATCATGGCCTTATTAGAAGAAGATAGCCCATCATAAAAGGATTGAACCAATTGCCACACCGGAAAGTCATGATGAGGACACTTTTTCAGCAATTCCTGGAATCGTTCCCATGCTTCATATAGAGATTCCATCTCCACCTGCACAAAAGTAGATATGTCATTACGCAATTTAGCAGATTTAGCAGGTGGAAAATATTTATCTAAAAATTTAATTGAAAGTTGATCCCAGGTAGTAAAGGATCCAGAGGGTAAAGACTTTAGCCATAGTTTGGCCTTGTCGCGCAATGAAAAAGGGAATAGGCGCAACCTAATGGCGTCATTAGAGACCCCATTGTATTTTATAGTGTCACAAATCTCCAAAAATTCATTTAAATGCAAGTGGGGGTCATCACTTGGTGACCCGCTAAACTGAGTGGAAGATTGCAGCATAGAGATCAAGGCTGGCTTAATCTCAAAGTTATTAGCCTCTACAAGTAGGCCTAGTAATACTCCTGTCGTATTTGTTGCCGTAGGCCGAGCAAAGTCTAGCATAGTCCTCTGGTCTTCTTCAGCCATGGTTTTTCTTTGTCTTCTAATCCTGCAAAGAGTTCTATCAATTTCAGGGTCAAACTGCAAAACAGGATTCTGGGAGCGCGTTAGCATACAAAAATAAAATAAAATAAAATAAAATAAAATAAAAATTTGCGTCTAAATTAACTAGGAATTAATTTCCCTAATATCACCAAAAACAATCACGCAGCGCCAAAAACTTGTTACGCTAAAATCGCACTTAAGGGCAAGTGCACCCTGTCGCACAAGTAATAAAGGAGTATTTGGGACTCCAAGTATCGAACCCACAAGGATTGTTGGCAATTACTAAGTTAATTAATCCCTTATGTTATCTAGACAATGAAATTCGAATGAGAAAGGAAAAACTATCAAGCAATTAGGAGAAAGTGAGGAAATAAAAGATTATCAAGCAAAGATTCAATTATGGAAAACCTAGGGTGTCTGGTTTCACTTATGTCAAAACTCATAAAATTACCCAATTCCTCAATAATATGTGTTCCGATTGATTGCCAATCACACGCTTCTAATGCTATTAATACCCAATGGTCATGCAATATTAATATTCTTTTTCTCAATCAAAACCCCCAATGGTCATGCAAGGCAAACAGTTAAGAAAAGCATAAAGAACCAATGATTTGTTAATCAAATAAGCGATTGAAAACAAAGGATTGAGTTTGGTCCACACAACCCCAAATCCGATTAATCCTAGAGTTCCGTTAACTAATTGTGAGTACGATGCTTGAGTCAATCAATTAACTTTTTAAAGGGTGCGCAAACCTTATTGGAAAACAAAGCACTAGGGAAAATCCAATCAATTGGGAAAACACAAAATTATTTAGAATTAGGAAAACATTATAAGAATTTGAACATAAGATCCACCATAACCCTAGTTATGGATTTAGCTACGCATAGTCAAAGAGAACAAAGCATAAACTAAAACCAAATTCAAATCCATAAAAGAACAATAGAAAAACTAAAACCCGGAAACCCCTTTGCGGTGAAAGCAGTCCTTCACGAACAATTGGGAGACGGTCCTTCACTTGATAGCTTCAAAAACCTCTCAAGCTCCATACAACTCTCTAATCAAGCAAGGGCTATAGCTACTTTCTTTCTCTGAATGCCGGATACCTTTTTCCTTGCGCTGCCACTCCTCCTTTATAATATTTTAGTGGCCCAACAATTCTACAATATTTTCTTCTAGGGTTTCCTAATTGTGCACAAATTCATTTAATGTGCAATTCTTGGATAACAGGGAAAGTAGATTGCTTTCCCACTTTGAGTATTCTTAATTAATGTGAGATAAGAGGGAAAATCTTCCAAGAATATAAAAATAGGAAACTTCCACAAATGGATTGATGATATCTTTGTAGGATCTTGCCAAAATCTTTCATAATTATGTTGATGATATCTTCATAGAATCCTGGAAAAATCCTTCATAATTAGGTTGCTGATATCTTTGTATCTTCCCCAAGATTGCTTCCATTTTAACACTTTAAAGCTTGATTCTCATAAATCTTCATCCTGCAATATTCAAAGGAAATTGGGTAAGTTTTCCTTATAAAATCTTCAAATAAATACCAAATCAAACTCAAATTCCTAGCATTTAAGTATATAAAATGATAGTTTATCAAATATAAAGCAGCATAAAAATTAACAAGCACCACTATTAGTTTTCTTGACAATCATCACCCCTAACGTGTAAGCATTGTTTGTTTCAATTATTTGTGGTTTTTGCTTGTTCTTGGCATTTCAATTTGCAATCCCAAAATCTTTCTTCTGATTTCATCTTGGAATTTCTCACTCCCTTTTCTCCCCTCCCACATAAACTTCCCACTCACCCTCACACGGATAAATATATATACCACAAAAATGTCTTCCAGTCAAACAGACATCAGAAATGACGTAACAAAAAATTGAGTACCTAGCTCTGAAACAGGGACTCGTACATAGAGATCTTGTCCCCCTTCAGGGAATTGTTGCATGTCAAACAGTTCATTCAACCAAAGCAAGCAGCCATTTCCTCCATCTCGAATATTCAAATTTGAATATGCTGTACAAGAACAGTTTTGCAGACATGATTTCCGACATTCCTCAAGGCCCATTGTCTTATTATACCACGACGAAGATGTATCTGGCAACTTGATGCCGGTATACTTCCTGAAGCCATCGTTACCATTGCATTGCAAGGGGGTGCTCCGAATGCAGCCATTAGACCAACTAGACATATTCCATTCTTTAGGATTCTTGGGTGCATATCCTCTCAGGCATGCACAAACCGGAGTGTTACTGATGTTGCAGATAGAATATGCACCGCACAAGGCATAATTTGCACACTGATCTTGGGGGGCAGTTGACATTAGCTGCCAGTTGCTTGTTTCACTTGTCCAATCAAAGCGCTGCCCAATACCCGAAGGGGTCACTGTATATCTTGAGAAGACTGATCTATTCAGGAGTTCAAACTCATAATATACCTCTCTTTCGTTCAAGACGAATTCTGAAGTAACTACTTGATCAGGTTTATGAGCTGGAGACCCTGTAAAAGAGAAGCCATTCCATGAACCTGCTCTAACCTTTATTGCTGAGCCCTTCAGTTCAACTACTTGTGGATATCCTCGATGGTCTAGTTTTATTATATACTCTCCCTGACCAGGATCGTCTGTGCCTTTCCAAGATGATATAAACCTGTCCATACCTGTTACTAGATTCCATCCAAGCTTCATTCCAGGCAACATTGTGTCACAGGGATAGTCAAAACTTTGCCATATGTGGTGGTCCACATTACTACCATTTCCATTCTTCACCACAAGATTTCCTGAGTCCAAGAGTTGTGCAAATGAATTCTCTGCTTCTTTTGATACATTGGAGGACCACACAGTGCTGTATTTGCCATTGTGAAGTACAAGAACTCCTTGATCGTTGAGTTCTAAAACTCCAAAGCTATTGTTGAGTGGTTTTTCTCGGTTGGCCACCCATGCCACTGTCAAAGGAGATAGCTTGTACCATATTCCTAAGTATCGACTTTTTGAGTTCCCGGGGCTGAAGAATCCTAGTTCAAAAGCTCCACCAGCTGAAACTAAAGTCTCACCATCTCGTATAGATTGTCTTGGATCAATCCTGTCTAGTGAAGTGGAGATTCTTATGAACAAGAATAAAAAGGAGCAAATACACAGAACTCGCAAGTTCATCATAAGGGTCAGGGGTGGTAAGAAGCTTGGCTGGCCTTGCTTAGATACTAACTTAACATGTCACATTTGCACACACCCACTAATAAATTGACAACACATTAAATTGGGTCCCGCAATAACAACTCCGCAGACTTCGCTCAGCAATGACACCCTGAAAATTTGCTTTTAGATGAGAACGAAGACCTGAAAGTCTCTGACTTTGGGTTGTCGGCGTTGCCTGAGCAGCGAAGATCCGACGGAATGCTCGTGACGCCGTGTGGTATGGCGGCTTATGTAGCACCGGAGGTGCTGAAGAAGAAAGGGTATGATAGGTCCAAGGCAGATATATGTGTTGAGAATTTATAGGAAGGCATTCAAAGCTGATTATGAATTGCCAGATTGGATTTCCCCAGAGGCCAAGAATTTGATTTCTAAGCTGATACTTAATCCCATATATCATGAAGGATCTTTGGTTTCAAATTGAAAGAAGGAGTTCATGGTGAGAATACAGGGGACAACAGAGGGAGAAAAAGAGAAGCTGGCGATGACGATGGAAATGTTTGATGTGGCGTCGGAGTTGGCGCGTTAAAATTGGATGTGACTCGTGTGAGGGCCTGACCGCGAGGGTGATGAGAAATTTAGGTGTTAAAGAAATTGGTAAAAACATGAGAAGGATGTACTCATTTTTAAAATAGCTTTGAAGTTAAAAGCCGCCACAAAGTAAGTCAAAGGAAAATAGCCACGCGTATGATTAGGAAAGATAATTTTCATTTATTTATTTTAAAAATTAATTAAATATTTAATTAATTGAACTAATAATTTATATATAATTAATTAATATTTTATTTTTATTTTAATACTTAATTACTTTTTAAAACGAAATAAATAAAAATTTCCCTAAATCAAAGCCATCAAGTTAAAGCCACAAATGTCTCTTATAAAAACCAAACTCAAGTGTGTTGAGTTGTGTTAAAGGTGAAAATTTATTTGACAATGTATTGATAAAAGCTTGGCTCTAAAGTACCAAATTTGTCAATTATCATATTTGTCGGTGCCTTTATTAACAACATTGCAGTTTCATATATTAATCTTAGAAGGAAACCTCCTCCACTAGGTTCTCACTTTTAAGTGACTAAAGTGTTAATTAGATCAAAAAGTATCAAAAAGAAGATGAAGATAAACAGAAATGAAAAATGAAAGCAATTAAAGAAAATAAGTAAAGCAAATCAAAAGAAAATGAAATGCAGTAAAGAACTTGAAATCAAATTGCATAAAATGAAAATGGCATATAAACTTGATTGATCCATTTTCCTTTGAGCGTCGCTGGAACTTTAGGAGTGTAAGATGTTTCAAGTTGCAGCCTGTATTATATCGTTCAAATTAGTATTTATACTACATCTAAATTCCTAAGAACCTGCCATTTGTCCCACAAATGGCATACATGCAACTAATACATGTTTATTCTTTACTAAGAGCCTAAAAACTACCAGCAACAACTGCCCATGAGTCAACATCAGCAGTTCCTTGATTCATGGGTGCAATCGCTACTTTGAAATTCAAAATGATAACCATCAGCTCTAGGGTAACCATCAATAGTTTTGTCGGTGTACTAGCTTTGTCAAAAATTCACAAGTCCTTTTGTCGGTTGAGTATATACTTGAACTTTGTCGATTTTATATATTACTCAAATGCAACTTTTGTCGAGCACCTCTCTGAGACCTGATTTGTCTAGCATAGCATTATTATCGGTTTCAAACATTTGTCGAATAAAACTTTTTCGTCAAACATTCTTCTTAACTTTGATTTGTCGGAGATAGTACACCAAATGTTGGTTCAATCTTTCATCACAAATTTTATCAATTCAACCTTCAATAATATTTCATGATTTCAATTAAGTATAAATTGTCGAAAATCACATCTGTTCCATTTTAGACTTTCACATTTCCAACTTCAACCTTGCAAAATCTCCCAAATTGTCGATTATTAATTTTGTCGAAAACTGAAAATTTAGTAATAACAAATTATTATTGTGAGACCAAATTTAATGTGTTGTCAATTTTGGAAAGATCGCTGGGACTTTTTTGAGTCCCTCTTTTTGTTTTTCTGCGTTGTTCTTTTCCTTTTTTTCAAATATTACGGTCCTTGGGATGCCTCCCAGAAGATCGAGACTCTCATCTTGCCTGGGGTGGGGGAGCGGCTGGGGTCGGCAGCGCGTTTTTTTGTTACCGTGCTCGTATTATCGGTTCACTCGGGTTCCTCTTTTTTTTTTTTTCCTTGACGTGTTAAGTTAGTATCTATACAATAATTTCTCGAAGGTAAGAGGTTAACAACTAGTAAACAAAAAATGCTTTGGGCAAAGTAAGTGGAAGAAGATAACAACATAGCAAAAAGAGACCAAAGTGGAGTCAAGGATGAAAGCACAACATTGGTACTGGTAGAATACTTAATATGATTCAATACCAAAAAAAAAATTATACTTAATATGATTGCTTCTTATCTTTTATGATTTCGTTTAAACCACATAATACGATGTGAAGTGTTTTAATCCGACCTTTTGTTAGGTACCAGAGTGATAGAATAGTGTCTCACAACTAAAATAAGATATGAGAAAAGATGAACTGAATACACAAGATTTACGTGGAAAACCCTCAATGAATAAAGGGAAAAACCACAGGACAAGACTAGAAGAATTTCACTATGGGAGGAAAATTACAACATCTCTCTCTAAATACTAGGAGAGAATAACCTCACAAATATAACTCACAAATTACTCACAAAGAATACAAGAAAATATATAAGAGATGAAGAGAAGATTTTGGAATAAGTTTAAATGCATCCCTTAAGCTTCTTTATATAGGCTCTCAAGAGCCTCCAAGGTTTAGAACCCACCAATGTGAGACTTTCTTATTTTTAACAATTCTCTCACTTGAAGATTTGATTGAGTCAAGCATATATTCATACCATTCTTTCTGTCTTGTCATTTCATGTTGCTTACGTTTTTTATAGACCATAGAAGGATCAACACCAAATAAACTTGTCAGCTTTGACCGGCTTTGTCATCACATCTGCTAGGTTGTCTTTGGTATGAATCTTCTGCATATCCACACTTCTTTCTTCTACTACTTCTCGAACGAAATGATACTGGATACGTATGTGCTTTGTCCTTGAGTGAAAGGTTGGATTCCTTGCAATGTGCAAGGCACTATGACTGTCACAATACACAATAATTCTCTCCTGTTTGTGCCCAAGTTCATCCATTAACCTTTGTATCCATATAGCTTCCTTGCAAGTTTGGGTACCTGTCATGTACTCAGCTTCTGTATTAAACAAAGTTACAACAGTATGTAACTTAGATAACCAGCTTACCGCTCCTCCTGCAAGTGTGAACACATAACCAGTAGTGGATTTCCTTTTATCAAGATCACCTGCAAAATCTGAATCAACATAACCCCTGACAACTTGATCCTCCAAAACATAATGCAACATTTGAGATTCCTTTAATGTATCTAAGGATCTTCTTAATAGTATTCCAATGCTCTCTACTAGGATCTGCCATAAACCAACTGACTGCTCCCACTGCTTGTGCAATGTCTAGTCTGGTACATATCATAACATACGGCTTCCCACCGCTGATGCATACGGTACACAATACATTTCCATCGTCTCTGCTTCACTACTAGGGCTCATAACTGAGGATAATTTAAAGTTAACAGGAAGTAGGATAGAAATTGGCTTACAATCTTGCATGTTGAAGTGTCGTAAGACCTTCTGTAGATAATTCTTTTGAGAAAGCCAAATTTTCCTGGCTTTTCTGTCTCGGTGAATTTGCATCCCTAAAATCTTGTTTGCGGGTCCCCGAGTCCTTCATATCGAACTCCCTAGCCAACTGTGCCTTCAAATCTAGGATTCAATCTTTGTTGGGGCCTACCACCAACTTGTCATCCACATATAACAGCAAAATGATAAAATCACTATCATCAAACCTCTTGAGTACGTACAATGGTCCAAACTCAATATGTTGTATTCAAGGATAATTATGAAGGACTCAAATCTCTTGTACCAACATCTGAGAGCCTGCTTTAGACCGTACAGAGATTTGGTCAACCTGCAACCAAGTTTTCTTTTCATTGTTCTTTAAAACCTTCTGGTTGGAGCATATAAATTTCTTCTTCAAGCGCTCCATGAAAGAAAGTCGTCTTTACATCTAGCTGCTCAATATGTAAATCAAATGTAGCACACATTGCTAACATTACTCTGATAGTAGTAAGTCAAACCACTGGAGAAAATATCTCATTGAAATCAATGTCTTCTTTCTGAGCATATCATTTTACAACTAATCTAGCACGATATCGTTGTACTTGATCATTGCTATCCCGCTTGATCTTGTAGACCCATTTGTTACCAATGGCTTTTCTGCCATGTGGTAATTTTACCAATTCCCATGTCTTATTTTTGTGAAGAGCTTCAATTTCTTCCTGCATTGCTGTCATGCACAGAGAAGCATCTGGGCTACTAGTAGCTTCATGAAAAGTTGATGGCTCGCCATCCTCTGTTAAAAGACAATATGCAACATTGCTCTCAGAAACATACTCCGTGTGCCAATTTGGCGACATTCTCTCACGAGTTGATCGTCTAACTTCTACAGCCTCAGACTCAACTGGTTCTGATACCTCATGCTCTGGTTCTGCTTCAGAAGAATCATCTTCTCGAGAATTTCTCTCCATCTACACTGTAGCAGTCTCTTTTGAAGTGTTATTATTTATTTGCTCACTTTGCAGTTCATTTTTTGCAAAAACTACATCTCTGCTGACAACAACCTTACGGGCAGTGGGATCCCATAAGCGATTCCCCTTAACACCATCAACATAACCCAAGAATATACATTTCTTGGATTTTGGATCTAGCTTTATTCTTTCTTGGGAGTTATACATCATGTACACAAGACATCCGAACACATGTAGAGAAGAATAATCAGCTGGCTTTCCTTTACACATCTCCATAGGTGTCTTCAAACCAATAACCATTGATGGTGATCGATTTATCACATAACAGGCGTTTTTAACTGTTTCTGCCCAAAAAATTTTGTCCACTCACATTGTTCTCAGCATGACTCTTGGTCTATCTAGGAGAGTTCTGTTTATCCGCTCTGTTACATCATTCTGCTAAAGCGTATGTGCAACCGTGAATTATCTTATAATACCCTATTGTTTGCAGAATACCAGAAAATTGTCATCTACATATTCTTCTCCATTATCTGTCCTCAGGCACTTAATTCTTTTCGTAGTTTCAAGCTCTACTTGTGCTTTGAACTCCTTAAATACTAGAAACACATCTGACTTCTTCTTGATTGGGTACACCCATCATCTCCTGGAATAGTCATCAATGAATGATACAAAATACTTTGCTCCACCCAAAGATATTTCTGGTGACTCCCACACATCAGAATGGATCAAGTCCAGTATGTGTTTGTTTCTGGTAGTTACTTTAGCAAACTTCAATCTATACTGCTTGCTTATCACACAGTGCTCACAAAATGGTAAATTGATCATCTTGAGCTCGGGTAAGAGATTGCATTCCGCAAGGACTTTCAAGCCTCGTTTTGACATATGGCCTAATCTGCGATGCCACATCATCGTTGTTTCTTCTTGGCTGACTACTGCAACTGATGCATCTGCCTCTTACAATGTCTCTCCCAAAAGCATGTATAGATTGCTTGTGATCTTCTCGGCTTTCATCACCACTAGGTTGTCTTTCACTACTTTTAAGATTCCACATTCAGTGTGGATCTTGCACCTGAGGTTATCCAATTGCCCAATTGACAATAAGTTCTTCTTCAAGCCCTTCACATGTCGCACCCATTGAATTTTGTGAACAGTACCATCATGCATTTTTAATTTGATAGTACCGACTCCAGCAATTTCTAAGGCGTGATCATTTTCCATGAACACAGATCCTTCCGAAATAGGTTCGTAAGTGCAAAACTATTCTCGATGTGGAATGATGTGCTATGTTGTGCCTGAATCCATTATCCAGACATCATTGAGTTTCTTTCCGCCTTTAGAGCTGGTTGCTGCTTCATTATACAGGATTTCTCCATCGTCTGAAGTACTTGCAACACAACCTTGGGAGGTTGATGTTTCTTCATTCTTCTTGTTATGCCAACACTCATTCTTCAAGTGCCCTCTCATGCCACAATTGTAACTTTAAGATTCTTCCTTCTTCGAGATTTTGATCTACCATGATTCTGACTCCCATTGGAGCCACGTTCTGTTAATCTATCTCTCGTCACCGTTAAAGCCTCTGCTTGCTTTGAACTTTCTGGCATTTCCTCCTTATTCTTGCGCTTGAATTCTTCTTCAAGAATAGCACCGGCAACATCATAAAAGTGAAGAGAGTCAGCAACATTGATATTTGTGATGTTAATGATGAGTTGATCATACAAATCAGGTAAACTCTAAAGTAGAAGTTCTGCACATTCATTTTCTATTGTTTTGAAATCTAACGTTGTGAGCTAAGCAAATAGCGTATTTAGGGTGTTGATGTAATCCGTAACCGAAATAGATTTACTCATTTGAAGAGTGTAGAGTTTTCTCTTCAAGAATATTCGGGTATGAAGTGATTTAACCTTATACAGTTTGTTGAGAGCATCCCAAATCTCCTTTACAGTCTTCTTCTCTGCAAGACTTGACAAAACTAAATCTTCCATTACTAGGTCCAAGTTGGCAACAACATTGTCATTATTCTCTTTCCACTTTTCATCAGTTATATCTGCAGGTTTGCCATCAATTACTTTGAAACAATTATCCTTCCTCAGAACTGCCCTTATCTTTAATTTCTACAAAGAGAAATTACTCTCAGTGAACTTTTCTATATCAAATCTTGTTGTCATAGTTGTACACAAAGTTAATCGAGTTACACTATTTCACTGTGAATAGTACCGTATACATGAGCAGTATTCCGTACACTAGAACAAATCAAGTATACGTTAACAATCACTACAAAAGTATACAACCACACGTATAAATAGTAACCGTATATGTGAATAGTACCATAGAACTGAATGGTGCTGTATACTGGAATAATGACTGTAGTCTCTAAATAGTGCACCAGATAAATTTTCAGGAAAGAGAGGTGGGTCACTAATAGACACACTTAAATACCAAGTCTTTCCTAATCAGAACTTTCCTAAACATTAATTCTTTTTTTATGTGGACGATCAGACAATATTGCAATCACGGAGCATACTAAGAACCAACACTTTCCCAACTTACTGCAGCGGAATAAGGACTACAAACCAATGGCTTTGATACCACTGTTAGGCACCAGAGTGACGAAATAATATCTCACAACTAAAATAAGATATGAGAAAAAAGGAACTGAACACACAAAATTTACGTAGAAAATCTTCAACAAATAAAGTGAAAAACCACGAAACAAGACTAGAAGAATTTTACTATAGGAAAAAAATTACAATACATCTCTCTAAATACTAAAAGAGAATAACTTCACAAATATAACTCACAAAGAATACAAGAAAATATATAAGAGAGGAAGAGAAGATTTTATAATAATTTTAAATGCATCGCTTAAGTTCCTTTATATAAGCTCTCAAGAGTCTCTAAGGTTTAGAACCCACCAATGTGGGACTTTCTTATTTTTAACACTTTTGCTTATTTTAATTATGATTTGAGTTTAAATTTAAAATATATTATTTTACAGATAATATATAATTTCATAATAAATTTTAAATTGGTAGTTTATTATAATTTTAAATTGATGATGAATTTTTTCTTCTCTTATATATATATATATATTTTAAAATTAAGAACTGACACAATCTCAAGGGACACTTACTATAACAAGCAATCTTACACGACACCTACTACATTAGAAGATGATAATCTTTTTGGAGAAAAAAATCTCCAAGGATATTGTACTTGACAAAGACACCGCCTATTTTTTTATTTGCTACGAGTCTATTCAGATTTTATGACGTGTTGCAATAGAATACATAGTTAGATACCGTGAACCAATGCACACAAGTCTTCGTTTTTTACCTTAGGATCCCAAGTATTATTTTAAATTGTATATTGAAAGAAAGAATGTCGGTTCAGACTTCAGAGGTCTCCTCTGTTGAACACCAAATTTGATTGAAATTAATAAAAATTATTAAAAAAAACTAAATAAGCACAATAAAAACAATTTTAACTAATAAAAAATACTAAATCTTCAATCTCATTCTATAAATGTTCTTAAAATTGTCTTTATCCTAATAAATCTTTAAAAAAAAGTGTAATGTTCATTCCTTTAAATGAAACCGAGTAGGCCAAATGAGGCCATGAGCACGTTATAGCCCTTATTAGTTATTTCTGTTACATTGGTATATTGTGAAGTGAGCCAAAGCCGACTTCTCCGGCAAAAAGGTATGTCATAGGCAAGTCATTTTTTTTGTTGTGTGTGTGTGGGGGTGGGGGCTCATCCCAGCCAAATTGAAGTTCTCTGACTAACGATTCATGACAAAATCTTCGTAAAAATTTTACCAAAATGCTGATAGAAGATTGTTAGAATGCAGACACCTTGTGATTTCTGAGTACCTGGTATGTTACGTATTTAATGTTCTACACGACAACTATTGAGCTGGTAAATTTGATCCTTTTCTTCCAAGTTGCTTAATTAGTTTTGCTCTAGGTACGGACATTTGAAGCAATTTGTTACATAAGATCAGGAGAAAATATTTGCAGAAGAATATCAAACCCAGGAATAACTGAGATATCATATAACTATAAGGCCTATGTGTTGGGACACTAGCCCATTGTAAATTCTCTTGGTTGGTAATCATTATGGAGAATAAGGTACACATTTTACTTTGCTAATTGAGGTGTTCTAAATTTGTATACGGCCTATAGTTTAATTTTACATGTGATATCAGAGTCACCTTATATGAATTTAGAACTCAATTGCTTGAATATTTTTCATGAACCATTTTTTTGATCTTATAAACTTGAATCTTTTATATCTGATTTCATATGTGTATTGAGCTTAATTCAATTTGGGACCTTAGGAATGTTATGGTGCTTATTAATACAAAATTATTGGTATAACACATGTCTAAAACAAAGATATCTGGAGGGAGAATTAAGGTTTTAAAGTTTCAAAACCGTAATTTAGGGTTCATATGCAAATTTGTTCATTCGATTAGATTGGATCATGTAATAATGTTTAATCTTGTTACTGGAATTTGAAACCCGTGAAATTTTGATTAAAAAAGAAGTTTCCTAATTATATGGGATATTGTTTTGTTGTTTCCTTAATTAAATGAGATATGATTTTATAGTTTCCTCAATTATGTAGAATATTGTTTTATTATTTTCTAATTATGTGAAATATTATTTTATTATTTTCTAATTATGTGGGATACTGTTTTATTTTTATTTATTTTTTATTATGTGAGATACTATTTTGTTATTTCCTTAATTATATGAGGTACTAGGTAGCATTATTTCCTAATTATGTAAGATATTAGCTAAAGTGGTTTTTCCTAAATTAAGGAAAATTTCATAAAAATAAAAGATCTCATTTATTCACTTGGTTACTTGATAGATGTAACAAATTAAAAATAATTTCATTATATGATACTTTTTTTTTGAGTCGGGGATTTCAACTTAGGTATTAGAAATCATTTAAAATATTTTGAGGAAATGTACTTGGAAATTTTTTTAACAGTTGGTAATATTTCTATAATCTTTCTATTAATAGAAATTATTTTTATTTGGAATATGCTTAATTGTCTATGATATTTTATTATTTTTTCCTGCTATTAAAATGATTGAAATATTTGTTGGAAAAATAATATATGATGTTTTGGAGCCAATGGTAGTATGTACTCTCTGTAATTAGAATAATGAAATTTATACTCTTGATTTTCTAATTATATGTTCAAGCTTGCATAATTAAATTTGAATTTTTTTGGAAATTTTTGGAAATTGTAACTTGAGATAGAATGCACTATGTGACATCAACTGAGATCCATAAATATGGAACTCCCAATTTCTGTGCTGATATTCAGTATGTCTTTAGTGGATACTGTTGTAGTTAGGGCAATTGATGATTCTGTTTATGAGTTCTATGAATTGGTATGGGTAAATATTCACCAAAATGATTTTATCCATGACACTTTGTAGGATTTGTTTCAGAATAGTTCCTAATTTTTGCATGCAACCGTCTACCCAAAGGGGGTTGTTGTGTGTTTTAATTTGAAACGACATGAGAGCATTTGCGGATTGGGGAATATTTTGGTCTAGAAAGTCTATTTGCTCAAAGGGGATGGCTTCTGAAGTTAGGTTATTCCTGAAAGGCTTTCTTCATGCATTTACGGACACCTTGCATGTTCTACACACTCTGCCCAAAGGAGAGGTGTAGCGATATGTTGTAGATTCCGAGTTATGGCTCATGATGTTAAAAGCTATTGATACATTTTATAACATATTGTATTATGTTCTTTGTTACAGTTACTTTTTGTTTGAACAATAACACTGCAATTGTTGAGGAATTAACTGGTTAAAACTTTAAAAGTTAGCATAAAGATTTGGAATTTGCTTTAGACTTGATTAATCTCAACATAAGTGTTCTCATGGTTGCTACCCCATTGAAAAAGAAGAGCTATAAATTACAAAAGTCCAAGTGAAGTGGTAAGACGTGGCTTTATATAAAATGTGTTCATGCTCACCCTGTGTTGTGGAGCATTGATAGACGTACACTCGGTGATGAGCAATGACATGTTGGTTGCATCGTGACTCTAGGTGGACTTAGGCTTTGTGAAATGTGCTATTTGTAAGACTCTCATATACTCGAAAAGGCTTGCGCTCAAGGGGGAGTGTATTTGTGTAAGGACTCATACTTGAGGGGGAGAATGTTGAGAATTCAAATGTGAGTAAAGATATCCCAAATTGGTAAGAGATAGATGACAAGAGGTTGTCGAGACCTATCAAATAAAATAACCGGTTCACAAACTAATTTGTAGTATAGAGAATGAACCGAATCGTCTCTCAAGGATCCAAAAACAAAGATTTAATTAGATCAAGATAATTAAAAAAGGGGGGTTTTGTTGTTGATTAACAAGATTAATAAAAGTAGGAGATTCAAAGTTGTAAACAAATCTAAAGAAACAACCAATCCAAGGAAATTTACCGATCTTGAGTTTAACTCATCATTGATCACAAGGAATTCACTTAATTGCTAACCAAGTTCTTGGCCTTAGATCACATCAAGAAGCCTTAACATGATCCAAGAATTCTCTACTAGATAAGCATCTAGGATTTGATTAACCAAGGTTAGATAAAGTAAGCACCATCCAACATAGATTAACTTAAGATCTAGAATTTAACCAAGTTAAACAATCTATCAAAAAGCTTTAATATATTGTTTAATCTTTGTGATCCTCTTTGAATACATGATAATAAAGCTACTACCACATCAACATCTAAATCAAATTAAGCAATTTAATCTAGATAAGAATCAAAAGAGGAAGAAGAGAAACTTGAATAACAATTAAGCAATATGAACAAGCAAAACAAGATCTCCAAATTAAACAACAAGATGGCTAATCCCTTGGATTGATTATGAGAGCCTAGCCTTCCATGGATGGGAAGGAAGAACTCAGAATTTAAAGAACAAAAACGAAATTGCAAAGAGAATGAAGAAGAAGAGAAAGAAAACTCTCACAAATACTTAAACTTTCTTGAAACTTACTTCTAAATTGAATGCCTCTAATACAAAGAGGTTGGGTCTATTTATACTAATCCTAGAAGCCAATTTGTACATGTACATAATCTGAATACAAGCTATAAGAATCTGAAATTTGTCAAAAATGGAAGCTTGATGCATGGTTGGTGGGTTGGTGCATGGTAGGTGGGTTGATGTATGGTTGGTGGCTTTTAGTCAACAACTCTTATCCGACTTCTGGCTTCAAATTCATCACCTAGACGGTGTATTTTGGCTTGGATGTCTTCATCAAAGTTGTAGCCAGTTGTCTCCTTGAAAATCTCCAATTTGAATCATGTCATTTGGACTTTTAGAACTCCAGAAATGCCAAAAACACTTCACCTACCTCAAGTTAGGTTGGAAGAACGTGTTTCCAAATTCAGACCAACTTGTAGCTTCTGAAGCATGCCTAAAACGACATCTATTGACAAAATGGTCTTCATTGAAGTTGGAGATATGGGTCTTATCTTTCAAGTGACCAAGTTTCAGCCCAAGAGGAGGCCTATAACCCACTATATAGTCCAATATGTGCATACGCCCAGATGGTTCCGTGACAGCAAACCCACTCTGCATTGCAGGGAAATTTTGGACCCTTATCATTCCGATCCAGCTCTTGAGTTCTTCATGAAACTTGTAGAGCATTGTCTTAGCTTTCCAAAGACACCAAGATCACCTCAATTGGATCACCGAGTCCCAAGTTATGACCTAACCAAGGAAGAAAGGTCAAAATGCATCAAAATCCGAAAATTATTCAATATTTGCATTAAAGCCCAATGAAGCCCAACAACATTAAACTCATCTAAAGTACTAATATTGGGCACAATAAACATCTAATAATGCCTAATACAAAGCTAACATAAGTGTCTCAAATTGATTGATCAAATTCCCCCACACTTAAGCTTTTGTACTCCTGGGCAAAACACATAACAACGAAACTAAAGAAAAACAAGAAACATCATATTATTAAACTAAAAACATAGAAACTGATTGTACCTAATCTAATCCACTTCCGTAGGAAAACACGATGGCACTTAGCATGTGCCACAAGCCTTTAAACCCCTAGGTGTCCCTAGTGGACGAGTTGTAGTCTCGTGAGGGTTTACCAGGATGATACCCACAAACATGTAATATTTTATTTAATCAATTCAACTAATTTTTAAATACAAGCATTGTATCAAATATAAACCATAATTAATAAGTAAAGTATGCTTAACAAAGAATAGTTGAATCAAATCAATTGAGAATAAAGTATAGCATAATCATGCTTTAATCAGAAATAGGCATGTTCAGATTGATTAAAATTCTTCACAAGTGTCACTCAAATCACACAAGGTGTTTAGGTTAACTGTTTACGCTCAACTCAGTCAAATTATGAAAGTATTTTACCATAGGCTTGCATATACATCAATTCTCCACTACTTAGATCAAATAAATTGCAAAAATCAAGAGGTCTTTCAAAAAGGTTGTAATGGAACTTATAAGGTGAAGGAAGGGAACAATATAGATAATAGCAGGTTAAAACCAAAGAGAATAAAAGAGCATTGAGGAGTAATTCAAGTAGAAAGAATAAACTTTTTTACCCAAAACCATAAAATGCTCATTCTCTTCACACATTCCTTCCTTTTTCTATTCTTTTTTTTTCTTTCTTTCTTTTTTCTTTTTTTTTTTTTGTTTTTTTGTTTTTTTTTTTTTTTTTGTACCAAGCATTTCGTATCAGCACACCAATTCCCCCACACTTAAATCATTGCAAGCAAAAGAACTCCTCCAATAAGAAAATCAATGCTCTCCCATTCCCTAAGGTAAGGTAAAACATGGTTTTTCACTCAAAGCTTGTAATGAGCTAAGAACAAAGAATAGGCAAATAGGTTTAGAGGGAGTTAATAATTGGATAAATGCAAGGTAGGTTTATTTGGCCAAAGCAGCTAAGTCAAGAAAAAAAAAATGCCTTTGTCATTTTCATGCAACATTGACAAGAGGTTGTCGAGGCCTATCAAATAAAATAACCGGTTCACAAACTAATTTGTAGTATAGAGAATGAACCGAATCGTCTCTCAAGGATCCAAAAACAAAGATTTAATTAGATCAAGATAATTAGAAAAGGGGGGGTTTTGTTGTTGATTAACAAGATTAATAAAAGTAGGAGATTCAAAGTTGTAAATAAATCTAAAGAAACAACCAATCCAAGGAAATTTACCGATCTTGAGTTTAACTCATCATTGATCACAAGGAATTCACTTAATTGCTAACCAAGTTCTTGGCCTTAGATCACATCAAGAAGCCTTAACATGATCCAAGAATTCTCTACTAGATAAGCATCTAGGATTTGATTAACCAAGGTTAGATAAAGTAAGCACCATCCAACATAGATTAACTTAAGATCTAGAATTTAACCAAGTTAAACAATCTATCAAAAAGCTTTAATATATTGTTTAATCTTTGTGATCCTCTTTGAATACATGATAATAAAGCTATTACCACATCAACATCTAAATCAAATTAAGCAATTTAATCTAGATAAAAATCAAAAGAGGAAGAAGAGAAACTTGAATAACAATTAAGCAATATGAACAAGTAAACCAAGATCTCCAAATTAAACAACAAGATGGCTAATCCCTTGGATTGATTATGAGAGCCTAGCCTTCCATGGATGGGAAGGAAGAACTCAAAATTTAAAGAACAAAAACGAAATTGCAAAGAGAATGAAGAAGAAGAGAAAGAAAACTCTCACAAATACTTAAACTTTCTTGAAACTTACTTCTAAATTGAATGCCTCTAATACAAAGAGGTTGGGTCTATTTATACTAATCCTAGAAGCCAATTTGTACATGTACATAATCTGAATACAAGCTAAAAGAATCTGAAATTTGTCAAAAATGGAAGCTTGATGCATGGTTGGTGGGTTGGTGCATGGTAGGTGGGTTGGTGTATGGTTGGTGGCTTTTAGTCAACAACTCTTATCCGACTTCTGGCTTCAAATTCATCACCTAGACGGTGTATTTTGGCTTGGATGTCTTCATCAAAGTTGTATCCAGTTGTCTCCTTGAAAATCTCCAATTTGAATCATGTCATTTGGACTTTTAGAACTCCAGAAATGCCAAAAACACTTCACCTACCTCAAGTTAGGTTGGAAGAACGTGTTTCCAAATTCAGACCAACTTGTAGCTTCTGAAGCATGCCTAAAACGACATCTATTGACAAAATGGTCTTCATGGAAGTTGGAGATATGGGTCTTATCTTTCAAGTGACCAAGTTTCAGCCCAAGAGGAGGCCTATAACCCACTATATAGTCCAATATGTGCATACTGCCCAGATGGTTCCGTGACAGCAAACCCACTCTGTATTGCAGGGAAATTTTGGACCCTTAGCATTCCGATCCAGCTCTTGAGTTCTTCATGAAACTTGTAGAGCATTGTCTTAGCTTTCCAAAGACACCAAGATCACCTCAATTGGATCACTGAGTCCCAAGTTATGACCTAACCAAGGAAGAAAGGTCAAAATGCATCAAAATCCGAAAATTATTCAATATTTGCATTAAAGCCCAATGAAGCCCAACAACATTAAACTCATCTAAAGTACTAATATTGGGCACAATAAACATCTAATAATGCCTAATACAAAGCTAACATAAGTGTCTCAAATTGATTGATCAAATTCCCCCACACTTAAGCTTTTGTACTCCTGGGCAAAACACATAACAACGAAACTAAAGAAATACAAGAAACATCATATTATTAAACTAAAAACATAAAAACTGATTGTACCTAATCTAATCCACTTTCGTAGGAAAACACGATGGCACTTAGCATGTGCCACAAGCCTTTAAACCCCTAGGTGTCCCTAGTGGACGAGTTGTAGTCTCGTGAGGGTTTACCAGGATGATACCCACAAACATGTAATATTTTATTTAATCAATTCAACTAATTTTTAAATACAAGCATTGTATCAAATATAAACCATAATTAATAAGTAAAGTATGCTTAACAAAGAATAGTTGAATCAAATCAATTGAGAATAAAGTATAGCATAATCATGCTTTAATCAGAAATAGGCATGTTCAGATTGAGTAAAATTCTTCACAAGTGTCACTCAAATCACACAAGGTGTTTAGGTTAACTGTTTACGCTCAACTCAGTCAAATTATGAAAGTATTTTACCATAGGCTTGCATATACATCAATTCTCCACTACTTAGATCAAATAAATTGCAAAAATCAAGAGGTCTTTCAAAAAGGTTGTAATGGAACTTATAAGGTGAAGGAAGGGAACAATATAGATAATTGCAGGTTAAAACTAAAGAGAATAAAAGAGCATTGAGGAGTAATTCAAGTAGAAAGAATAATTTTTTTTTTTTACCCAAAACCATAAAATGCTCATTCTCTTCACACATTCCTTCCTTTTTCTATTCCTTTTTTTTTTCTTTTTTTTTGTACCAAGCATTTCGTATCAGCACACCAATTCCCCCACACTTAAATCATTGCAAGCAAAAGAACTCCTCCAATAAGAAAATCAATGCTCTCCCATTCCCTAAGGTAAGGTAAAACATGGTTTTTCACTCAAAGCTTGTAATGAGCTAAGAACAAAGAATAGGCAAATAGGTTTAGAGGGAGTTAATAATTGGATAAATGCAAGGTAGGTTTATTTGGCCAAAGTGGCTAAGTCAAGAAAAAAAAATGCCTCTGTCATTTTCATGCAACATACAGACCAATGTAATCTCAAATCGATTCAATGCAAGTTCTAGAAAATAAATTCATAATTGACATCACTCATGAAAGAAAATAACCAAGTGTAAGTATCAAACTTGGAAAAGCCCAAAACTCACAAAGGTATGGAACATTCACTCAATTCAACCATGCCTTCTTCCTAATATCCACAATCATATACACATGTATATCATGAAAATGATTCAACTATAAACTGTTTTGCATACTTTTATCATCAATTAAGCTCAGATTCAGCACATGCTTGTATCAAAATCAATTGAAAAGATCAAAATTGTGTGTGTGTGTGTTTTTATTTTTTTTTATTTTTTTATTTTTATTTTTTTTATTTTTTTTTAATATATATACAAGAACAAAGATGATTTAAGACCTATTATGAAATGCAAGTTAAGATGCGTCTCAAGAGCAAAACTACTCCTTACTCTGCCATCATACATCTAAAAAGTTAGTAACAATAAAGATTAGTTTTTTTTTTTTAACTAAACTATGTACATGGTAATGTCAACTATCCCTCCCCCAACTAATTAAAGACATTGTCCCCAATGTCAAAATAAAGATAGGTAGAGTGTAGAAGGTCTTACCGTAAAACCGCAAATCGGGCTGAAATAAGAAAAATACAAAAACTAAAACCATAAGAGAAAACAAAAATTCACAAAGACAAAGTCAAATCAAGTTTTTGCTTTTTCTTCTTCTTTGCCTTGTTCCCAATTCCGTGGAGCCATTCTTTGGATCACGTTGTGGTACAAATGCATTGAGTTGATCGAGCAATTGTTCGGGAGTTGTAGCGATTACAAGACTTTGACGTGTCGCTTGTGAGATGAACCTTTTTTCTACAAAGATGATCAAGAAAACAAAACAAACTGTCATAAAAACCATTAACATTTAATATACCTATGGGTTTTGGTGAAAGTTCTGCTGTGACCAGGATGTAATTTGAAAGAGTTCTTCCAAAGTTTCAAAACCACCAGGTAGGGCAATAAAGGCATCAGCATTGGCGATCATAATGTTCATGCGTTGGTGCATGCAAAATACTATTACTTCATCCCCTAATGTTTTTCCAATGGGCTTCTTTGGTCGATAAAGGACTGAATGACACCAAGGACTTTGCCACCTCCTAAATGTGCGGCGGTTGCTACACAACCCATTAACCCAAGACTACCTCCTCCATAAACTAAACGGATTTCTCTCTCAGCTAGCACTCGACCAAGATGGTGTGCAATATTTACAAACTCTTTATCTTTCCCAGGATTAGATCCACAAAAGACACAAACACTCTTGATCCGACGAACTGAAGTGACTTCCATTTTTTTCTCTTTGTTTTTTTTTTCGTACTCTCACCTTATCAATGATCTGAAGAGAGCAAAGTGCATTATTTAAAGGCATCAAAATTCAAAGGTAATAATTATACCTATAAAGGAGGGGTAGATCTGTGTGTCAGGTAAGTTTGAAAATAAGCACAACAATGATAATAGCTATATGACAATGATAAAAGACTAATCTATATGTGTCAGAAGAAGTTTGAAAATATGCAACGCATATTTCAAAAAAATACGGCTATTTTTTTTTTTTTTTTGATTTTTTGATTGATTTTTTTTTTTTTGAATTTTTTATTTTTTTTGATTTTTTTGATTTTTTTTTTGATTTTTTTTTAATAAACAGGAAAAAAAAAATAAAATAAAAAATAAAAAATAAAAAAAAAATACTTACAGGAGGTGTGATTGTGGCTCACATTTTCCTCTGGTTTTACGTCCAGTAACGTCTTGAAGCTCTCTATGGGCCGATGGTCGGCTTCCCATCCAATTTTCTTAAAAATTGGCAAACAGGTCTTTTTGAGTCAGATTCCCGAGACTATAACGTTCATGTTCATCTTGGAATATTGGCCATAAATCGAGAAGTACTCTCTGCACATCTCCACTAGGATGCGTCTCAAGAGTCAATAGAATGTTATCTAAAGACTCCTTACTCATGCCATCCTTTATGAAGTTAATTTTATCATCTCGGTTTATAGACGTCATTCCAATTGATTTGCATTTTGTGTTACAGTCCATCTTGCACATTTATAGCGGACCCGTAACCTTTTTGCTCTTCTCTTCTTTGCATATGAACTTTTGCCTAGCCCTGGCATATATGAAACAAGAGCGTCGTAAAATTCACCTCCGAGTCGGACCTTTGCTTCGATTAACCAACAGTATATCCGCAGGATGCCTTTGTGCATAAGCATCCTTAACCTCTCAAACCTTGCACAATAAATGTTAGTTAAAACATTTTGAGGGAGAGAAGGGAATTGCTTGCGGAGGTTGACAAGCTGAGTATCCATTTCGAAAGAAAGAAGAAAGAGAGAATTTTTTTTTTTTTTTTTTTTTGAGTAAAATTATATACAGATTTCAGTGTTTGTGGGTAACTGAAAGGACCGAAAAAGATTTTAACGGAGTACCGTTATCCGCCATTTAACCGGTGAAAAATCATCTGTCAAAGAAAAACAAACAAAATTAAGACAGAAAAATCAAACTCTGATAGATTTTCTTGCTTGGCACCGATTTTCTGTCTTGATTCCTGTGAATGCAAAAAAAAAAGTCAAAGTTTGAAAAATGAAAGAGTTAGAAAACTTGGGTTGCCTCCCAAGAAGCGCTACTTTTAATGTCCTTAGCCAGCGTGATTGAAGATTTTGCACGAGCGATGGGTCCTCCCCAATAATGATTCAATCTCTGGCAATTTGACATTAATCGTGGCTTTTTCGTTTCTACTTTTTTTTTTCTTTTTCTTTTCTTTGTCTTTTTTTTTTTTTTTTTCAACACAGTAGTGATCAATCATGGTAGAGGGCATCCTGCAGTTGAACTTCCTCCACGAGGTTCTCTTGAGCTCCTTCATAAAAATTTTTGAGGCGGTGACCATTAACTTTGAACACTTTGTTGGTGGCTTCACTCTTAATTTCCACTGCACCATGAGGAAAAATGTTAGTGACAACAAACGGACCGTCCCACCTAGACCTTAATTTACCAGGCATCAACTTAAGGCGAGAATTAAACAAGAGAACTTTTTGCCCAATGAAAACTCCTTAGAAGAATAAACTTATCATGGAAGGCTTTGGTTTTTCTTTGTAGAGTCGGGAGCTCTCATAGGCATCTAGGCGGATCTCTTCCAATTCTGTAATCGCAACTTCCGCTCTATGCCAGCTCCCGCCAAATTCATGTTGCATTGCTTCACACCCAATATGCTTTGTGCTCAATTTCTACTGGTAAGTGGCATGCCTTACCATAGACTATCCGATATGGAGACATCCCGATTGGAGTTTTGTAAGCGGTTCGGTAAGCCCAAAGAGCATCCTCAAGCCTCATGCTCCAATCCTTCCGATTAGGTTGGACTGTTTTTTCAAGTATGCGCTTGATCTCTATTGGAGACCTCGGCTTGACCATTAGTGCAGGGATGGTAAGGTGTAGAAACTTTATGCAACACGCCATATTTTCTCATCAATCCCTCCATGCTTGATTCTGAGAAATGAGTGCCTTGATCACCGATGATAGCTCTCGGGATTCCAAACCTGCGAGAAAATCATGATCTAACAAAATCCACAACAACTTTGGAATCATCATCCAGAGTGGCTTTAGCCTCCACCCATTTTGATACATAATCAACAAACTAGCAAAATGTAAACATAACCAAAGGAAACAGGAAAAGGTCCTATGAAATCAATACCCCATACGTCAAAGATTTCACAATACGATGAGGTTCTTTGGGGCATCTCATTCCTGCGAGAAATGTTCCTGTTCTCGACCTTAATCGTTCACAAGACTTACGTAACAAATATGCATCATGAAACAAGGTAGGCCAATATAAACCGTAGTCTAAAACTTTCCTAGGTATGCGTTGAGGCCCAAAATGTCCACCACATGCAAATGCATGACAAAAGCTAAGAACAGAATGAAACTCTTGATTAGGCACACATCGCCTAATAATTTGGTCACTACAAAATCGCCACAGATATGGATCATCCCACACATAATATTTTGATTCACTCTTAAGTTTATAAATTTGTGCACGAGTGAAATGTGAGGGAAAAACTGTAGCAACCAAGAAATTCACCATATCAAAGAAACCAAGGGAAGGTGTTCTTACCTTGCAACTGCATAAGCTGCTCATCTGGGAAGGAGTCCCGTACAGGGAAGGGATCTGAATCCATTTCAATGCGGCTCAAATGATCTGCCACTAGGTTCTCTGCTCCACTCTTGTCACGGATCTCTATGTGAAACTCTTGGAGCAGTAGCATCCATCTTATTAGTCGGGGCTTTGCATCTGGCTTCTTCAAAAGGAACTTGAGTCGCATGATCGGTAAACACAACAACCTTAGAACCAAGCAAATATGATCTAAACTTATCCAAAGCAAAAACAATGGCTAAAAGTTCTTTTTCGGTTGTGGTATAGTTGGCACGAGCAAAGATCTAGAGTTCGAAGCATAGTATATCACATGAGAAGCTTTCCCCACTCTCGTGCCAAGACTCGCTCCTACTGCATAGTTAGAAGCATCACACATTAACTCAAATGGCAATGTCCAAAGTCGGTGGCCGGATGATAGGGGTACTAGTCAAGGCCTGCTTCAAGTGGTTGAAAAGTCGCCTTGCACTTGTCATCAAAATTGAACTCCACATCTTTCTGCGATGGCGGGAAAGTGGAAGAGCAATCTTCTTTGAAGTCGGCAATGAAGCGCTGTAGAAACCTGCATGACCAAGAAAAGAACGCACTTCCCGCACGCATGTGGGGTAAGATAGACAAGTAATTACATCAATCTTGGCAGATCTACCTCAATGCCCTTCTTTGGATACTACATGGCCTAAAACTATACCTGTTCTACCATAAAATGGCATTTCTCAAAATTTAGCACAAGGTTAGTCTCAATGCATCTTTGCAAGATTACTCTAGATAGGTGGCTAAACATGAATCAAAAGAAGAACCATAGACGGTAAAGTCATCCATAAATACCTCCATGCACTCCTCTAAGAAATCGGAAAATATGCTCACCATGCACCATTTGGAAGGTACCAGGGCATTGCAGAGGCCGAAGGGCATCCGTCTGTAAGCAAAGGTGCCGAAGGGACAAGTAAATGTGGTCTTCTTCTGATCCTCCGGTGCAATGTGGATTTGGAAGTATCCAGTGTAGCCATCTAAAAAGCAGTAATGGGACTTACCAGCCAACCGTTCCAAAGATCCGATCAATGAACTGGAAGGGGGTAATGATCTTTCCGAGTAGCTTGGTTGAGGCGTCGTAGTCAATGCAGACTCTCGGCTATTCTCGCACTCGGGTTGGAATGAGCTCATTCTTACGGTTGGCCACAACAATACCCTGCATTTCTTTGGAACTACTTGCACCGGCTCACCCACTTACCGTCGGAGATGGGATAGATAATGCCACCTGCGAGCTTGGTCACTTCTTTTTCACCACATCTAGAATGAGAGGATTCGGTCTCCTCTGGGGTTGTCTCACTTTGGTTTAGTTTCCTCCTCAAGTAATATCCTGTGCATGCATGTGGAGGGGTTAATACCAGGAATGTCCGCAAGTGTCCAACCAATTGCCCTTTTGTGTTGCTTCAAGACTTCCAATAACTGTTTCTTGCTCGAGTTGGAGGTGTTTGGCCATTATCACCGGAGCTTCTCATCCTCTTCCAAGAATGCATACTTCAAATGCTCGGGCAAGGGCTTAAGTTCAATGGAGGGTGGTTCTTTGGGTGACGGTACTAGTTTTGGAACCGAAACTAAATCTGCTAAATTCTCGTTAGCACTGTACTCCGCAAGCCGTGCACAATCTTGCAAAACAACATCATCATATCCTATGGAATCAAAAGAATCACACTTAGCGCGGGATGAATGACAACATCATTAATAACAAAGATCATTGCCATTAATAACGAAAACGAATCATCAATGTCGTGAGAATTAACAACAAAGACATGATAAGTATGTAGAAATCTCGACAAAGTCGCACACATTGTAGTGGGTTTACAACCAAAAGTCCGAAGCGGGCGTAACAAGTATCACAAGCTATGCTATCGGTGTATCCTACAATTTCGAAACTCGCCAACATATCAAGATGTATATCATCAACCAAGAAATCAATGACATCAAAATGAAAAGCAGAATGATCCTCTAAAGGGTATTTCATGGCATCAAAAATGTTAAATCGAATGATATCATCACCAAATTCCATGGAAAGGGTACTGAAGCATGCACATCAATCTTAGTTTTAGCAGTTTTCAAAAATGGCCTACCTAAGATCAATGGGGGTGGGGAAGAGGCGATTCATCTTCCATATTCAACACATAAAAATCAGTAGAATATTAAATTATGTACCCGAACAGTAACGTCCTCCAACACTCCTGCGGGTTGTGCGATTGCTCAGGTTTGCTAAGCGAATGACAATGCCGGTGAGCTTTAGCTCTCCCATATGCAAGGAAGTGTAAACCGACTTTGGCATTACATTGATGGAGGCTCCCAAGTCTAGCAAGGCATGAGTGAACTGTTGGTGCCCTATGGTGCAAGGGATGGTAAAAGTGCCTGGATCCTTGCATTTGGGAGGCGAGGTTGGGCTGAATCAAAGCGAGACATTTCTCCCCATACTCACTTTTTCTGCCCTTTAGCTTCCTCTTATGGGTGCACATCTCTTTCAAGAACTTGGCATACTTGGGGATTTGTTTAATTGCCTCCAAGAGAGGTATATTCACCTCAACTTTCCGAAAAGTCTCCATAATTTCCTTATCCAAGTCTGTTTCAACCATATGCCTCATTTGTATCATTCGGTTGGGAAAAGGAAGAGGAATGTTGGAACTCGACTTTTTGGATGCTCACTTTTCTCATTGCATCAATTTTCTCATTAACTTGATTTGATCCAATTTTTCTGCTTGGCCGTTGTAGGATCATTTGCTTTGAATCTGCTACAAGATTCGAATTAGGCTGCAGTAACTTGAAGTTGTGTAGAATCTTGTTTCTCCGGGGCCAAGGGTAGAATGCGGAAGTATCTCTTTGCCTTTGGTCCATTGATTTGCTTACCACTGCGTAAAGCTATAGCACTAACATTGCCTCTAGGATTTGGAGTGGTTTGAGAGGGTAATTGGCCTAACCTTGTGACTTTAATTCATGAATTGATGTGGCAAGTTGACCAATTTGAGTCTCCAAGTTCAATGGTGGTTTCGATTCTCTGTTGAAACTGGATGTTATTGGTGGACAATTGTTTCATCAAATCCTCCAATGAGGGCTCGATTTTGTGGCTACAGGACCTTCTTCTTTGGAATGGTGGTCTACTTGGTCCAAGATGTGGTCAAACTGATTTGTCCTTGCTTCTTCTTTGGAATGGTGGTCTATCTTGGTTTTGTGGTGCTGATTTGATGCATTCCCATATCTCGATTGGGATGGTCCCTCCAGCCCAGGTTGTAAGTGTTGGAGAATGGATCATATTTCTGTTGTTCTTCTTTGATGGAATTGTGGCTTCCCAGAAATATACCATTGCGACCCACATTGGTCTTGAAACTCGAATCATCTTGCAATGTGGGGCATGAATCGTAGGATGAGAGGAACTAGAACATATGCTACAAACTCTTTGCGGGGTTTGCACACGTGGTTCGTGTTGTCCTATTGCCATTTGTCTAACCAAAGAAGTGAGCTCATCCAATCTATGTTCCACCCTTTGTTGATCGGCATGTGAAGAGGTATTAACTTCATTGACTATTCAGTTGCGAGACCCATTCGAAAGTACCAAATTCTTGAGAATTTGCTGCCATGTTTGCAATTAAGTTTCTCGGCAAAGAATGGAGTTTTATCTACCAATGCTCCACCACTTGCAAGATCAATCATACTCCTTTCCATTGGCATTAGTCCTTCATAGAAGTATTGGATCAAAGTTGATCACTAATTTGATGGTGTGGGCAGCTTGAGCATAATTTCTTGAATCTCTCCCAATACTCATGGAGAGTTTCACCACTGATTTGCCTTATGCCACAAATATCTTTCCTTATTGCAGCAGTTCTTGATGCAGAAAAGAACTTTTCCAGAAATAATCTTTTCATGTCATTCCAAGAAGTGATGACAGCAGGTTGTAAGTAATACAACCAATCCTTAGCAGCACCATCCAAAGAGAAAGGAAAGGCCCTTAGCTTGATGTGATCTTCTGCTATTCCATGAGGTTTCATGGTGGAACAGACAACATGGAACTCCTTCAAATGCTTATGTGGATCTTCACCTGCAAGACCATGAAACTTGGGCAGCAAGTGTATCAATCCAGATTTCAACTCAAAATCAACATTAAGTTCGGGATATTGAATGCACAAAGGTTGATAATTCACATCAGTGCGACCAATTCCTTAAGAGTCCTATTATTATAGTCACCATAGTAAAATCAACAGACTCAGATCGATACGTAAGTACTAATGAAGGACTCAACAGATTAAAAGAGTCAACAAGATTAGGTGCAATGTCAAGTTCAAGCCCAATTCCGAAGTAATTCTATTAGCTCTATGAATGCTACTACCAAGTCCTATGAATTCTATGAAGTGTATGAAATGTTCTATCAATTTCGGGATCAAATGAATGCAAGGTACCGAGGATCGAATCTAGTCATACGGCATGCGTTCATAAGAAGGTATTAGAAAAGCAATAACAACTAAAACACTAAAAATTCCAAAAACAAATACTCCAAAAATTAAACAAAAATAAAAACAGTATCAAATGAATTTTAAAAATTATGGAACTACCACAGGATAAAATCTACACAAAAATGCTATCCAACAAAATAATAAAAATCTTAAAAAATTGAAAAAGTGGTCTAAACGATGGAATTTGGCAAAAATAAGGGTGACCTCACTGTATACAGTGAGCCTTTCTCAGAATAATATTTTCCATTTGTGTACCAAAATTCAGATCAATCTGAGATGCCCGAACCAAAATTCTTGACACAACGCCCTTTATCCAAATTCTGCCGAATCCCACTTGAAAAAGCTTCAAAAACAAAACAAACACATTTGTTAGAGTTAGATGGGATCTTGAAATGATCAAATAGTTGTCTTGGATCCCCGGCAACGGCGCCAAATTTGACAAGAGGTTGTCGAGGCCTATCAAATAAAATAACCGGTTCACAAACTAATTTGTAGTATAGAGAATGAACCGAATCGTCTCTCAAGGATCCAAAAACAAAGATTTAATTAGATCAAGATAATTAGAAAAGGGGGGGTTTTGTTGTTGATTAACAAGATTAATAAAAGTAGGAGATTCAAAGTTGTAAATAAATCTAAAGAAACAACCAATCCAAGGAAATTTACCGATCTTGAGTTTAACTCATCATTGATCACAAGGAATTCACTTAATTGCTAACCAAGTTCTTGGCCTTAGATCACATCAAGAAGCCTTAACATGATCCAAGAATTCTCTACTAGATAAGCATCTAGGATTTGATTAACCAAGGTTAGATAAAGTAAGCACCATCCAACATAGATTAACTTAAGATCTAGAATTTAACCAAGTTAAACAATCTATCAAAAAGCTTTAATATATTGTTTAATCTTTGTGATCCTCTTTGAATACATGATAATAAAGCTATTACCACATCAACATCTAAATCAAATTAAGCAATTTAATCTAGATAAAAATCAAAAGAGGAAGAAGAGAAACTTGAATAACAATTAAGCAATATGAACAAGTAAACCAAGATCTCCAAATTAAACAACAAGATGGCTAATCCCTTGGATTGATTATGAGAGCCTAGCCTTCCATGGATGGGAAGGAAGAACTCAAAATTTAAAGAACAAAAACGAAATTGCAAAGAGAATGAAGAAGAAGAGAAAGAAAACTCTCACAAATACTTAAACTTTCTTGAAACTTACTTCTAAATTGAATGCCTCTAATACAAAGAGGTTGGGTCTATTTATACTAATCCTAGAAGCCAATTTGTACATGTACATAATCTGAATACAAGCTAAAAGAATCTGAAATTTGTCAAAAATGGAAGCTTGATGCATGGTTGGTGGGTTGGTGCATGGTAGGTGGGTTGGTGTATGGTTGGTGGCTTTTAGTCAACAACTCTTATCCGACTTCTGGCTTCAAATTCATCACCTAGACGGTGTATTTTGGCTTGGATGTCTTCATCAAAGTTGTATCCAGTTGTCTCCTTGAAAATCTCCAATTTGAATCATGTCATTTGGACTTTTAGAACTCCAGAAATGCCAAAAACACTTCACCTACCTCAAGTTAGGTTGGAAGAACGTGTTTCCAAATTCATACCAACTTGTAGCTTCTGAAGCATGCCTAAAACGACATCTATTGACAAAATGGTCTTCATGGAAGTTGGAGATATGGGTCTTATCTTTCAAGTGACCAAGTTTCAGCCCAAGAGGAGGCCTATAACCCACTATATAGTCCAATATGTGCATACTGCCCAGATGGTTCCGTGACAGCAAACCCACTCTGTATTGCAGGGAAATTTTGGACCCTTAGCATTCCGATCCAGCTCTTGAGTTCTTCATGAAACTTGTAGAGCATTGTCTTAGCTTTCCAAAGACACCAAGATCACCTCAATTGGATCACCGAGTCCCAAGTTATGACCTAACCAAGGAAGAAAGGTCAAAATGCATCAAAATCCGAAAATTATTCAATATTTGCATTAAAGCCCAATGAAGCCCAACAACATTAAACTCATCTAAAGTACTAATATTGGGCACAATAAACATCTAATAATGCCTAATACAAAGCTAACATAAGTGTCTCAAATTGATTGATCAAACATACAGACCAATGTAATCTCAAATCGATTCAATGCAAGTTCTAGAAAATAAATTCATAATTGACATCACTCATGAAAGAAAATAACCAAGTGTAAGTATCAAACTTGGAAAAGCCCAAAACTCACAAAGGTATGGAACATTCACTCAATTCAACCATGCCTTCTTCCTAATATCCACAATCATATACACATGTATATCATGAAAATGATTCAACTATAAACTGTTTTGCATACTTTTATCATCAATTAAGCTCAGATTCAGCACATGCTTGTATCAAAATCAATTGAAAAGATCAAAATTGTGTGTGTGTGTGTGTTTTTATTTTTTATTTTTTTATTTTTTTATATTTTTATTTTTTTTTAATATATATACAAGAACAAAGATTATTTAAGACCTATTATGAAATGCAAGTTAAGATGCGTCTCAAGAGCAAAACTACTCCTTACTCTGCCATCATACATCTAAAAAGTTAGTAACAATAAAGATTAGTTTTTTTTTTTTAACTAAACTATGTACATGGTAATGTCAACTATCCCTCCCCCCAACTAATTAAAGACATTGTCCCCAATGTCAAAATAAAGATAGGTAGAGTGTAGAAGGTCTTACCGTAAAAGCGCAAATCGGGCTGAAATAAGAAAAATTACAAAAAACTAAAACCATAAGAGAAAACAAAAATTCACAAAGACAAAGTCAAATCAAGTTTTTGCTTTTTCTTCTTTCTTTGCCTTGTTCCCAATTCCGTGGAGCCATTCTTTGGATCACGTTGTGGTACAAATGCATTGAGTTGATCGAGCAATTGTTCAGGAGTTGTAGCAGTTACAAGACTTTGACGTGTCGCTTGTGAGATGAACCTTTTTTCTACAGCATGATCAAGAAAACAAAACAAACTGTCATAAAAACCATTAACATTTAATATACCTATGGGTTTTTGGTGAAAGTTCTCTTTGTGACCAGGATGTAATTTGAAAGAGTTCTTCCAAAGTTTCAAAACCACCAGGTAGGGCAATAAAGGCATCAGCATTGGCGATCATAATGTTCATGCGTTGGTGCATGCAAAATACTATTACTTCATCCCCTAATGTTTTTCCAATGGGCTTCTTTGGTCGATAAAGGACTAGGAATGACACCAAGGACTTTGTCACCTCCTAAATGTGCAGCAGTTGCTACACAACCCATTAACCCAAGACTACCTCCTCCATAAACTAAACGGATTTCTCTCTCAGCTAGCACTCGACCAAGATGGTGTGCAATATTTACAAACTCTTTATCTTTCCCAGGATTAGATCCACAAAAGACACAAACACTCTTGATCCGACGAATCGAAGTGACTTCCATTTTTTTCTCTTTGTTTTTTTTTTTCGTACTCTCACCTTATCAATGATCTGAAGAGAGCAAAGTGCATTATTTAAAGGCATCAAAACTCAAAGGTAATAATTACACCTATAAAGGAGGGGTAGATCCGTGTGTCAGGTAAGTTTGAAAATAAGCACAACAATGATAATAGCTATATGACAATGATAAAAGACTAATCTATATGTGTCAGAAGAAGTTTGAAAATAGGCAACGCATATTTCAAAAAAATACGGCTATTTTTTTTTGAATTTTTTTGAATTTTTTTTTTTTGAATTTTTTTTGAATTTTTTTTTTTTTTGAATTTTTTTTTTTGATTTTTTTTAATAAACAGGAAAAAAATAAAATAAAAAATAAAAAAATACTTACAGGAGGTGTGATTGTGGCTCACATTTTCCTCTGGTTTTACGTCCAGTAACGTCTTGAAGCTCTCTATGGGCCGATGGTCGGCTTCCCATCCAATTTTCTTAAAAATTGGCAAACAGGGTCTTTTTGAGTCAGATTCCCGAGACTATAACGTTCATGTTCATCTTGGAATATTGGCCATAAATCGAGAAGTACTCTCTGCACATCTCCACTAGGATGCGTCTCAAGAGTCAATAGAATGTTATCTAAAGACTCCTTACTCATGCCATCCTTTATGAAGTTAATTTTATCATCTCGGTTTATAGACGTCATTCCAATTGATTTGCATTTTGTGTTACAGGTCCATCTTGCACATTTATAGCGGACAGTAACCTTTTTGCTCTTCTCTTCTTTGCATATGAACTTTTGCCTAGCCCTGGCATATATGAAACAAGAGCGTCAGAAAATTCACCTCTGAGTCGGACCTTTGCTTCGATTAACCAGCGTATATCCGTAGGGATGCCTTTGTGCATAAGCATCCTTAACCTCTCAAACCTTGCACAATAAATGTTAGTTAAAGCATTTTGAGGGAGAGAAGGGAATTGCTTGCGGAGGTTGACAAGCTGATTATCCATTTCAAAGAAAGAAGAAAGAGAGAAATTTTTTTTGAGTAAAATTATATACGATTTCGGTGTTTGTGGGTAACTGAAAGGACCGAAAAAGATTTTCACTGAATACAGATTATCCGCCATTTAACCTAGGTGAAAAATCATCTGTCAAAGAAAAACAAACAAAATTAAGACAGAAAAATCAAACTCTGATAGATTTTCTTGCTTGGCACCGATTTTCTGTCTTGATTCCTGTGAATGCAAAAAAAAGTCAAAGTTTGAAAAATGAAAGAGTTAGAAAACTTGGGTTGCCTCCCAAGAAGCGCTACTTTTAATGTCCTTAGCCAGCGTGATTGAAGATTTTGCACGAGCGATGGGTCCTCCCCAATAATGATTCAATCTCTGGCAATTGACATTAATCGTGGCTTTTTCTTTTCTACCTTTTTTTTTTCTTTTTTTTTTTTTCTTTTGTCTTTTTTTTTTTCAACACAGTAGTGATCAATCATGGTAGAGGGCATCCTGCAGTTGAACTTCCTCCACGAGGTTCTCTTGAGCTCCTTCATAAAAATTTTTTAGGCGGTGACCATTAACTTTGAACACTTTGTTGGTGGCTTCACTCTTAATTTCCACTGCACCATGAGGAAAAATGTTAGTGACAACAAACGGACCGTCCCACCTAGACCTTAATTTACCAGGCATCAACTTAAGGCGAGAATTAAACAAGAGAACTTTTTGCCCAACTGAAAACTCCTTCCGAAGAATAAACTTATCATGGAAGGCTTTGGTTTTTTCTTTGTATAGTCGGGAGCTCTCATAGGCATCTAGGCGGATCTCTTCCAATTCCTCAGAATCGCAACTTCCGCTCTATGCCACTCGGCCAAATTCATGTTGCATTGCTTCACGACCCAATATGCTTTGTGCTAAATTTATACTTTTAAGGGGCATGCCTTACAATAGACTATACGATATTTAGAAATCAATATTGGAGTTTTGTAATCGTTCAGGTAAGCCCAAAGAGCATCCTAAAGCCTCATGCTCCAATCCTTCCGATTAGGTTGGACTGTTTTTCAAGTATGCGCTTGATCTCTCTATTGGAGACCTCGGCTTGACCATTAGTCCTGGGATGGTAAGGTGTAGAAACTTTATGCAACACGCCATATTTTCTCATCAATCCCTCCATGCTCCGGTTCTGAGAAATGGGTGCCTTGATCACCGATGATAGCTCTCGGGATTCCAAACTGCGGAAAATGCTGTGATCTAACAAAATCCACAACAACTTTGGAATCATCAACCGAGTGGCTTTAGCCTCCACCCATTTTGATACATAATCAACAACTAGCAAAATGTAAACATAACCAAAGGAAACAGGAAAAGGTCCCATGAAATCAATACCCCATACGTCAAAGATTTCACAATACAAACAGAGGTTCTTTGGGGCATCTCATTCCTGCGAGAAATGTTCCCTATTCTCTCGACACTCGCTCACAAGACTTACAGTAACAAATATGCATCATGAAACAAGGTAGGCCAATATAAACCAGAGTCTAAAACTTTCCTAGCTGTACGTTGAGGCCCAAAATGTCCACCACATGCAAATGCATGACAAAAGCTAAGAACAGAATGAAACTCTTGATTAGGCACACATCGCCTAATAATTTGGTCACTACAAAATCGCCACAGATATGGATCATCCCACACATAATATTTTGATTCACTCTTAAGTTTATAAATTTGTGCACGAGTGAAATGTGAGGGAAAAAGCGTAGCAACCAAGAAATTCACCATATCAAGAAACCAAGGGAAGGTGTTCTTACCTTGCGTGCATGCATAAGTCGCTCATCGGGAAGGAGTCCCGCAGGGGAAGGGATCTGAAGCCCTTTCAATGCGGCTCAAATGATCTGCTACTAGGTTCTCTGCTCCACTCTTGTCACGGATCTCTATGTGAAACTCTTGGAGCAGTAGCATCCATCTTATTAGTCGGGGCTTTGCATCTGGCTTCTTCAAAAGGAACTTCAGAGCTGCATGATCAGTAAACACAACAACCTCTAAACTTATCCAAAGCAAAAACAATGGCTAAAAGTTCTTTTTCGGTTGTGGTATAGTTGGCCTGAGCAGCATCTAGAGTTCTGGAAGCATAGTATATCACATGAGAAGCTTTCCCCACTCTACGTGCCAAGACTCGCTCCTACCGCATAGTTAGAAGCATCACACATTAACTCAAATGGCAATGTCGATCAGTGGTGGATGATAGGGTACTAGTCAAGGCCTGCTTCAAGTGGTTGAAAGTCGCCTTGCACTTGTCATCAAAATTGAACTCCACATCTTTCTGCAGATGGCGGGAAAGTGGAAGAGCAATCTTCTTTGAAGTCGGCAATGAAGCGCTGTAGAAACTGCATGACCAAGAAAAGAACGCACTTCCCGCACGCATGTGGGGTAAGATATACACGTAATTACATCAATCTTGGCAGGATCTACCTCAATGCCCTTACTGGATACTACATTGCCTAAAACTATAACCTGTTCTACCATAAAATGGCATTTCTCAAAATTTAGCACAAGGATAGTCTCAATGCATCTTTGCAGTACTCTAGATAGGTCAAGCTAAACATGAATCAAAAGAAGAACCATAGACAGTAAAGTCATCCATAAATACCTCCATGCACTCCTCTAAGAAATCGTAAAATATGCTCACCATGCACCGGAAGGTACCAGGGCATTGCAGAAGTAGAAGAGGCATCCGTCTGTAAGCAAAGGTGCCAAGGGACAAGTAAATGTGGTCTTCTCTGATACTCCGGTTCAATGTTGATTTGGAATTATCCAGTGTAGCCATCTAAAAGCGGTAATGGGACTTACCCAACCCGTTCAAAGATCTCGATCAATGAACGGAAGGGGGTAATGATCTTTCCGAGTGGCTTGGTTGAGACGTCGTAGTCAATGCGGACTCTCCAGCCTATTCTGCACTCGGGTTGGAATGAGCTCATTCTTACGGTTGGCCACAACAGTCACCCCGCATTTCTTTGGAACTACTTGCACCGGCTCACCCACTTACATCAGAGATGGGATAGATAATGCCGGCTGCGGTAGCTTGGTCACTTCTTTTTCACCACATCTAGAATGAGAGGATTCGATCTCCTCGGGGTTGTCTCACTGGTTTAGTTTCCTCCTCAAGTAATATCCTCGTGCATGCATGTGGAGGGTTAATACCAGAATGTCTGCAAGTGTCCAACCAATTGCCCTTTTGTGTTGCTTCAAGACTTCCAATAATCTGGTTTCTTGCTCAGGTTGGAGGTGTTTGGCCATTATCACCGGGAGCTTCTCATCCTCTTCCAAGAATGCATACTTCAAATGCTCGGGCAAGGGCTTAAGTTCAATGGAGGGTGGTTCTTTGGGTGACGGTACTAGTTTTGGAACCGAAACTAAATCGCTAAATTCTCGCCAGATTGCACTGCAAGTTTGTGCACAATCTTGCAAAACAACATCATCATATCCTATGGAATCAAAAGAATCACACTTAGCAGCAGGATGTATGACAACATCATTAATAACAGCATCATTGCCATTAATAATGTAATCATCAATGTCGTAATTAACAACAAAGACATGACAAGTATGTCGAAATCTCAAGACAGTCGCACACATTGCATTGGGTTTACAACCAAAAAGTCGAAAGTGCGAACAAGTATCACAAGCTATGCTATCGGTGTATCCTACAATTTCGGGAAACTCTGCCAACATATCGGCATGCATATCATCAACCAAGAATCAATGACATCAAAATGAAAAACGAATGATCCTCTAAAGGGTATTTCATGGCATCAAAAATGTTAAACTGAATGATATCATCACCAAATTCCATGGAAAGGGTACATGCACATCAATCTTAGTTTTAGCGAGTTTTCAAAAATGGCCTACCTAAGATCAATGGGGGTGGGGAAGAGGCGATTCATCTTCCATATTCAACACATAAAAATCACTGGGAATATTAAATTATGTACCCGAACCGAACGTCCTCCAACACTCCTGCAGTTGTGCGGGCTCGTTTGCTAATCGAATGACAATGCCGTAGGCTTTAGCTCTCCCATATGCGAGGAAGTGTAAACCGACTTTGGCATTACATTGATGGAGGCTCCCAAGTCTAGCAAGGCATGAGTGAACTGTTGGTGCCCTATGGTGCAAGGGATGGTAAAAGTGCACGGATCCTTGCATTTGGGAGGCGAGGTTGGGCTGAATCAAAGCGAGACATTTCTCCCCATACTCACTTTTTCGCCCTTTAGCTTCCTCTTATGGGTGCACATCTCTTTCAAGAACTTGGCATACTTGGGGATTTGTTTAATTGCCTCCAAGAGAGGTATATTCACCTCAACCTTACGAAAAGTCTCCATAATTTCCTTATCCAAGTCTGTTTCAACCATATGCCTCTTACTGTATCATTCGGTTGGGAAAAGGAAGAGGAATGTTGGAACCTGACTTTTGGATGCTCACTTTTCTCATTGCATCTTGAATTTTCTCACAATCTTGATTTGATCCAATTTTCTCGCTTGGCCATTGTAGGATCATTTGTCTTTGAATCTGCACAAAGATCTCAATTAGTTGCAGTAACTTGAAGTTGCTATAGAATCTTGTTTCTCCGGGCCAAGGGTAGAATGCGGAAGTATCTCTTGCCTTGTCCATTGATTTGCTTACCATCACAGAAAGCTATAGCACTAACATTGCCTCTAGGATTTGGAGTGGTTTGAGAGGGTAATTGGCCATAACCCTGTGACTTTAATTCATGAATTGATGTGGCAAGTTGACCAATTTGAGTCTCCAAGTTCTGAATGGTGGTTTCAGTTCTCTGTTGAAACCGGATGTTATTGGTGGCCAATTGTTTCACCAAATCCTCCAATGAGGGCTCGATTTTGTGGCTACAGGACCTTCTTCTCTGGAATGGTGGTCTACTTGGTCCAAGATGTGGTCGAAACCGATTTGTCCTTGCTTCTTGGAATGGTGGTCTATCTTTGGTTTGGTGGTCAGCGATTTGATGCATTCCCATATCTCGATTGGGATGGTCCCTCCACCAGGGTTGTAAGTGTTGGAGAATGGATCATATTTACATTGTTCTTCTTTGATGGAATTGTGGCTTCCCAGAAATATACCAGTGCGACCCACGCAGTTGGTCTTGAAACTCATAATCATCTTGCAATGTGGGGCATGAATCAGTAGGATGAGAGGAACTAGAACATATGCTACAAACTCTTGCGGGGTTTGCACACGTGGTTCGTGTTGTCCTATTGCCATTTGTCTAACCAAAGAAGTGAGCTCATCCAATCTATGTTCCACCCTTTGTTGATCGCATGTGAAGAGGTATTAACTTCATTGACTATTCCGGTCATGAAGACCCATTCGAAAGTACCAAATTCGAGAATTTGCCGCCATGTTTGCAATTAAGTTTCTGGCAAAGAAATTGGAGTTTTATCTACCAATGCTCCACCACTTGCAAAGCATCAATCATACTCCTTTCCATTGGCATCAATCCTTCATAGAAGTATTGGATCAGTGATTGATCACTAATTTGATGGTGTGGGCGGCTTGAGCACAATTTCTTGAATCTCTCCCAATACTCATGGAGAGTTTCACCACTCGATTTGCCTTATGCCACAAATATCTTTCCTTATTGCGCAGCTTCTTGATGCAGAAAGAACTTCTCCGTAAATAATCTTTTCATGTCATTCCAAGAAGTGATGGCGGCGAGTTGTAAGTAATACAACCAATCCTTAGCAAAGACCATCCAAAGAGAAAGGAAAGGCCCTTAGCTTGATGTGATCTTCACTATTCCATGAGGTTTCATGGTGGAGCGGACAACATGGAACTCCTTCAAATGCTTATGTGGATCTTCACCGCAAGACCATGAAACTTGGGCAAACAGTGTATCAATCCGATTTCAACTCAAAATCAATATTAAGTTCGTGATATTGAATGCACAAAGGTTGATAATTCACATCGGTGCAGACAATTCCTTAAGAGTCCTATTATTATAGTCAGCCATAGTAAAATCAATGACTCAGATCGCACACGTAAGTACTAATGTATGCACTCAACAGATTAAAAGAGTCAACAAGATTAGGTGCAATGTCAAGTTCAAGCTCAATTCCGTAAGTAATTCTATTAGCTCTATGAATGCTACTACCAGTCCTATGAATTCTATGAAGTGTATGAAATGTTCTATCAATTTCAGATCAAATGAATGCAAGGTACCAGGATCGTATCTAGTCATACAAAGATGCAGTTCATAAGAAGGTATTAGAAAAGCAATAACAACTAAAACACTAAAAATTCCAAAAACAAATACTCCAAAAAATTAAACAAAAATAAAAACAGTATCAAATGAATTTTAAAAATTATGGAACTACCACAGGATAAAATCTACACAAAAATGCTATCCAACAAAATAATAAAAAATCTTAAAAATTGAAAAAGTGGTCTAAACGATGGAATTTGGCAAAAATAAGGGTGACCTCACTGTATACAGTGAGCCTTTCTCAGAATAATATTTTCCATTTGTGTACCAAAATTCAGATCAATCTGAGATGCCCGAACCAAAATTCTTGACACAACGCCCTTTATCCAAATTCTGCCGAATCCCACTTGAAAAAGCTTCAAAAACAAAACAAACACATTTGTTAGAGTTAGATGGGATCTTGAAATGATCAAATAGTTGCCTTGGATCCCCTGCAACGGCTCCAAATTTGACAAGAGGTTGTCGAGACCTATCAAATAAAATAACCTGTTCACAAACTAATTTGTAGTATAGAGAATGAACCGAATCGTCTCTCAAGGATCCAAAAACAAAGATTTAATTAGATCAAGATAATTAAAAAAGGGGGTTTTGTTGTTGATTAACAAGATTAATAAAAGTAGGAGATTCAAAGTTGTAAACAAATCTAAAGAAACAACCAATCCAAGGAAATTTACCGATCTTGAGTTTAACTCATCATTGATCACAAGGAATTCACTTAATTGCTAACCAAGTTCTTGGCCTTAGATCACATCAAGAAGCCTTAACATGATCCAAGAATTCTCTACTAGATAAGCATCTAGGATTTGATTAACCAAGGTTAGATAAAGTAAGCACCATCCAACATAGATTAACTTAAGATCTAGAATTTAACCAAGTTAAACAATCTATCAAAAAGCTTTAATATATTGTTTAATCTTTGTGATCCTCTTTGAATACATGATAATAAAGCTACTACCACATCAACATCTAAATCAAATTAAGCAATTTAATCTAGATAAGAATCAAAAGAGGAAGAAGAGAAACTTGAATAACAATTAAGCAATATGAACAAGCAAAACAAGATCTCCAAATTAAACAACAAGATGGCTAATCCCTTGGATTGATTATGAGAGCCTAGCCTTCCATGGATGGGAAGGAAGAACTCAGAATTTAAAGAACAAAAACGAAATTGCAAAGAGAATGAAGAAGAAGAGAAAGAAAACTCTCACAAATACTTAAACTTTCTTGAAACTTACTTCTAAATTGAATGCCTCTAATACAAAGAGGTTGGGTCTATTTATACTAATCCTAGAAGCCAATTTGTACATGTACATAATCTGAATACAAGCTATAAGAATCTGAAATTTGTCAAAAATGGAAGCTTGATGCATGGTTGGTGGGTTGGTGCATGGTAGGTGGGTTGATGTATGGTTGGTGGCTTTTAGTCAACAACTCTTATCCGACTTCTGGCTTCAAATTCATCACCTAGACGGTGTATTTTGGCTTGGATGTCTTCATCAAAGTTGTAGCCAGTTGTCTCCTTGAAAATCTCCAATTTGAATCATGTCATTTGGACTTTTAGAACTCCAGAAATGCCAAAAACACTTCACCTACCTCAAGTTAGGTTGGAAGAACGTGTTTCCAAATTCAGACCAACTTGTAGCTTCTGAAGCATGCCTAAAACGACATCTATTGACAAAATGGTCTTCATTGAAGTTGGAGATATGGGTCTTATCTTTCAAGTGACCAAGTTTCAGCCCAAGAAGAGGCCTATAACCCACTATATAGTCCAATATGTGCATACTGCCCAGATGGTTCCGTGACAGCAAACCCACTCTGCATTGCAGGGAAATTTTGGACCCTTAGCATTCCGATCCAGCTCTTGAGTTCTTCATGAAACTTGTAGAGCATTGTCTTAGCTTTCCAAAGACACCAAGATCACCTCAATTGGATCACCGAGTCCCAAGTTATGACCTAACCAAGGAAGAAAGGTCAAAATGCATCAAAATCCGAAAATTATTCAATATTTGCATTAAAGCCCAATGAAGCCCAACAACATTAAACTCATCTAAAGTACTAATATTGGGCACAATAAACATCTAATAATGCCTAATACAAAGCTAACATAAGTGTCTCAAATTGATTGATCAATAGACTAAGTGAGAATCATATAAATGAAAATATTTTGGACCAAATGCATTATGAGTTTAGGTCCAAATGTTGTTAATTCCACAAGCATAGTTTTTTCACTAAGCTCATAAAAGACTATCTCCCAATGTTCTCGGCTCCCCATAACCTAACAGTAAAGAGTTCATAAGATGTGAAAAACCTTTATGCCAAGTGAGAGAGAATTTAAGCTGAGACTTGAGAATGATCACGAGGTTAAAGTAAAAGTCGTAAGAGAATAGAAATTACTTTGAGAAACTTATTTTAAATTCATTTGGAAATTGTCTTATGTGTACCTTCCTTTTAGAGAAACTAGATTTATATTTTGGTTCTATATATGCTTGGATATTATTTTTTCTTTTGATAATTGAATGATGGATTTGATATTGGATTCTAAATCTATGGGTTCCGCTTTGTTGATTGATGGCTTATATAAACTGTGCTTGAATTCTAATAATCAGTACACCTCTCTAATAATATGGTAACTTGTATGGATTACATAAGGGGAAAGTTGACTAAGACTAAAAGGAATGAAGCAACCTATAGCTTTAACCTGTTAGAGATTTTTACACACATTTATTAGTGGCCCTTACTCTCCTATATTTTTTGTGGTGCAAAGTTTTTTTTTACATTCGTTGATGACTTTTCTTGATATTTATATCTTTATTTGTTAAAAGGAAAATCTAAATCTCTTAAAAGAAATTCAAAGTTTTTAAAGCTGAAGTTAAAAAGTGATTGAGAAAAGTCATCAAGGTTGTGAGATCTAGTTTTTTTGGGATGTGTACAGACAGAAAAACTTAAGCTTTGTAGAAAATAAAGAACATTAGTGTATATATCTTAACGTCAGTGGGAGCAAGTTTGTTTTTTTTTGTCCTTTATGTTGATGATATCCTACTTACTGCTAAGAAAGTGTTGAGATACTTACAAAAGACAAATGGACTTTTGAACTCAAATACAGCTAACATTAGAAATTACTTAAATAGTGATGTTTTGAAACCTATTACCTACATACTGTCGTTTTTTACACGCTATCATATGTTTTTTCTCGTTACACGTGTGTCACGCTAAAGCGTGAGACGTGATACACGTCATCATGCCAACACGGGAGGCGTGATATACGTGGAAACGCTCATGACACTGGCATGACAGGTGCTTATCACGTCTCCCGTGTTAGCGTGATGACATGTATCACGCCTCGCGCTTTGGCATGACACATGTGTAAACCCTATTTTCGTCCCTCTCCTCCTTTCATTTCTCCTCTTCTCCTGCGCACTTCTCCTATTCTCCTCCGCAGCCGCCACCCACCATTCTCCAAACCCTCTTAAACCCATTGTTTTATCTTTCTTCTAATCCAGGTATGTTATTCTTCTTATAGTTTTATTCATAATTTTTTTTTTCTATTCATATGTATATGATTAAAATTTGTGTAGATGTACATTACTTAATTTTTAAAAATAATATTTAATGCTTATGTAGTGTGTTTGTAATGTTGCTATTATGAAGTATAAGATATATGTATATTGTGTATTATATAATGCATAAGTGTTGATATGGTGAAGGTTAAGATTTATTTATAGTTTATATTGTGTAATGCCTATGTTATATATATTATGTTGTGGTAGAATATATGTATGTTGTATATTTTGTAATGCATCATTGTTGATGTGTTGAAAGCTATGATTTATTTGTAATTTATATTATGTGATGCTTGTATGTTGTATATTATCTTGTTATGGTAGAGTATGAGATATATGTATTTTGTATATTTTTTAATAAATTTTATAGCATAAGTGTTAATATGATAGAGGCTGTGATTTATTTATAATTTATATTGTGTAAGGCATGTCATATATTTGTAAATTTTATGATCCTAAATTTTTGTTCATAATATCTTAAAATGGGAAAATATCTTCTTGTGCTAATTTTCTAAAACGAAAAACTTGCATGTACTCAATCAGAAATCAGAAACCAGAAAGAATAAATAAATGGAGAAAAGCAAAGAGGGTACCTAGCTCCGAAACCGGAACTCGTATATAAAGGTCTTGTCCCCCTTGAGGGGATTGCCTCATGTCAATCAGATCATGAAACCAAAGTAAGCAGCCACTTCCTCCACCACTTTTATCCAAATTTGCATATGCTGTACAGGAACAGTTTCCCAGGCATAAATCTTCACATTCCTGCAGGACCATGGTCTTATTATACCAACAAGAAGATTTGTCAGGCAGAACCATGCCTGTGTACTTCCTGAACCCATCTTTGCTACAACTCAACGGAGTGATCCGAGCACAGCCATTAGACCAATATGATATGTTCCATTCTCCTGGATATTTGGGTATAAATCCTTTCAGGCATGCATAATCCGGAGTGTTAATAGAATTGCAAATAGAATGTGCACCACACAATGCATAATTGTCACATCGGACAGATGGTTGAGACCAGACTAGCTCCCAGCTACTGGTTTCACTTGTCCAATGGAAAAGCTGCCTATTGCCCGAAGGGGTCACTATAAATCTGATGAAAGAAGATCTATCTAGGAGTTGGAACTCATAAAATATCTCCTTTTCATTCAAAACAAATTCAGATTTAAGTTGGGGACTTCGCTTATGAATTGGAAGAGCTGAAAAAGAAAGGCCATTCCATGGCCCTGCTCTAGTCATTATAACGGTTCCCTTCAGTTGAACTGCTTGTGGATAGCCTCTACGGTCTATTTTAAATAAATAGTCTCCATGACCAGGATCATCTGCACTTTTCCAAGATGATAGAAACCTATCTAGGCCTGTCACTAGATTCCATCCAAGCTTCATTCCAGGCAATAAAGTGTCAGAAGGATAATCAAAACTCTCCCATAATAGATTGTCCAGATTAATATCATTTCCATCTTTCACAACAAGATTACCTGAGTCCAAGAGCTGTGCAAAAGGATTATCTGCTTCTTTTGATACATTGGACGACCACACAGTACTGTTTGTGCCATTGTGAAGCACAAGAACTCCTTGATCGTTGACTTCTAAAACTCCAGAGGTATTGTTGAGTGGTTTTTCTCGGTTGGCCACCCATACCACTGTCAAAGGAGATAGCTTGTACCATATTCCTAAGTATCGACTTTTTGAGTTCCCGGGACTGAAGAATCCTAGTTCAAAAGTTGCACCAGCTGAGACTAAAGTCTCACCATCTCGGATGGATTGTCTTGGACCAATTCTGTCTAGTGAAGTGGAGGTTCTTATGAACAAGAATAAATAGGAGCAAATACACATAATTCTAAAGTTCATCATGATTTTGTTTAAGAGAAAAAAAGAAAAAGAAAAGAAGAAAGTACTTCATAGTCACAGATCCATAGGGTCAGGGGGGTTAATCGGTATGAGATTTTAGAAACAAAAAGTGCTTTGGAGTTTGGACAGAGTACGGGAAGAAGATAACAACACAACCGAAAGGGAACAAAGTGGAGTCAGGGAAGCACAACACTGGCTGGTAGAATGTTTAATGGCTGCTTCTTATTTTTTATGTTGTGGTTTTAAACCATGTCAAAATAATACGACGCCTAGTGTTGTTTGTCAACATTAGGAATTGACCATATAATCTCAATCTCCAAGAGAAATTCTTATTACAAGTAATTTTACATACACCACACCTGCTTACTGCCTTAGATGATGGTAATCTTTTTGGAGAATAAAAAAATCTCCAATGATATTATGTCAGTTTGACAAAGATATCGCCAGTTTTTTATTTCCTGACATAGTCTATTCAAATTTTATGACGTGTGGCATTAGAATAGATAGTTAGATACCGGGAACCAGAGCTCAAAAGTCTTCGTTTTAAATCTTATTCTCGGAAAGAAAGAGAAAAACTAAACAACTTCTCTAGGTTATTTAAAAAATTAAAATTTGAATTACCAAAAGAAAATTTTAAATTTGTTTAAAAATACAAGCGACCTTTTTCACCAAAAGTTGACTTATGCTCTGTGACTTGAGAGTTGAGACTAGTAATTTTATTCAAATTCTAACTACTTATCTAAGTCTGCATAGCATCATCAAACACCTTTTTAGTCTTCCAGCAAACTGATTTTGCCATCTCTAGAAAGGTATGAGATGGACTTGGAATTATTAGCGATCGAAAGTTCTATTATAACTAAGCTGGGCATACTTTAGATGCTTGGACAGGTAGGATTAGGGAAAAGTTCTAAGGTTGTCACACTTTGTTATTATATTAAAAATAGGTATATTTTACGGAGCAAAACTAATTATTACAAAATGCCAAAACATATAAGAAAATAAAGTAAGATCTATCCGTCAGATTCTGAAATTATATTGCTCCTTCCAAAGTAGTCAAAGTTAACGGTTGCATATTCACCTGGCTTCTCAAGTTTCTTTCAATTTACACATTGTCTGCCCAAGTATAACAAAGTAGAACCAACGATGATGCAAGCTCATTGCTGAATGGCTATTATTGTCATTACAGTCTGAGAAATCAAGCTTACTGTAAATCAACATGCTAGCAATTTCAAACAGTTCAGAGAAGAGGAGAAAAATGTATCTTTGAGCACAGCCGTAAAAAGGAAGGTCAAGGACCGGTTATATATTATCCTTAGAACAGAACAGGGCAAATAAATGAGGTGAATATGTAGAGCACTGTGAATAAGAACCAAAGATAATTTTTCTTTTTACTTTTATATTATTGCAATATTAACATCTTTTTTCATTCTTTCATATTGTGCATTCTACCTATGGCATGCACATCATTTCAAATGAAAATCTCAAACCTGGTATAGATGATCATTAAAGCTGTTTTATTGTGTTTTCCAATCCATTTCAATGAAAAAGCAGAATTCAGAAAGACAGAAGGAATGCAAAATATTAGCCCCCTGAAGGAGGCAGTAGAATATAGAGTTCTTTTCCTCCATTTGTGAGCTTTCTTAAGATGTCCATGATGTTAAAGGCAGCAGACAGCCACTTCCAATTTTTGACATACTACCTTGCCTCTAACAATGAGATTGTTACTTTATTTTCTGAACATGATTTTTTATTCATAGCTGACAAGTCTTCATGAGGCAAATTCCTTTCCACATAAAAAGCAGGCTGTTTTGGCTTAGGCAGATTGATATCACTACTTAACATTACAACCACAGATGACATGTCTGGCCTGTCTTCTGGACTTTGTTGCACACATAACAGACCAATATGTATGCATCGCAGAACTTCAGATGCATCGGGCATGTTGTCTAACGAATCATCAATCAGTTGCATGTGTCTCTCTTCAACCCACAATCTCCAACTCTGAAGCACATCATCAACAATGTATATAAGTACATGTTGATCAGTCTGGCATGCATCTCCTTTTGAAGAAGCACAGCTTTAATAAAAACATATATCATTGGACAAGATGCTAAGTGCTATTTGAAGTCAAAGTGTACTACAGACAGTATAATCCTATAGCATATCACTGTATATTTATTTTAGGTTTCTTATCCTTACATGTCCAAGAAGGTTAAGTTGGTGATCTGGGTCACTGAAGCCTCTATTCTTCTTGCCACTTACTATCTCTAGTACCAAAACTCCAAAGCTGAAGACATCTGATTTGACAGAGACTTTCCCATGCACTGCATACTCAGGAGGCATATAACCACTGCAAAACATAATTTTCACATAAAATTAATGACCTCAGAAACATCAGGCAGCACTAGCAAGGCTGGGAAGTATCTGTGAACAGCATTCTTACTAAGTCCCAACTATCCGATTTGTTTTGGTCTCTGTTTGATCTTCCCAAAAGACCTTCGCAAGCCCAAAGTCTGAGATTTTTGGACTCAAATTATCATCTAGAAGAATGTTGCTGGCTTTGAGATCTCTATGGATAATCCTCATTCTAGAGTCTTGGTGAAGATAGAGAAGCCCACGAGCAATGCTGCCAATAATGTGGATGCGTTTTTGCCAATTTAGTAATTTGCTTCTTGTTTGATCTGAAAGATTTAATTTGTTTACAAAGTTAGCGCATTACCATAACAGGTTTGAAAGTGTCAAATGATAATTACAAATGCAGGATGGTTCATACCGAATATAAAGAAGTCCAAGCTTTTGTTAGGCAAATATTCATAGATTAACATTTTCTCTTCCTCCTCAAGGCAACAACCAAGAAGCTTGACTAGATTACGGTGCTGAAGCTTGGAAATTGTGTTAACTTCATTTTTTAATTCATTCAGTCCCTGACCAGAATTCACGGAGAGCCTCTTCACAGCTATATCCTGTCCACTGATTATCGTACCCTGAAAATATTAACATCTATATCAAATTTGTAATTTGTAGAATATCATAATTTATCTTGTCAATGTTATTATATTACCTTGTAAACAGGCCCAAATCCACCTTCACCCAGCTTGTTGTAGCTAGAAAAATTGTTTGTTGCATTAGCTATTGTTCTGAAATCAAATGTTGGCAAGTCCATGTCTTCCTTTCTTTGGCCAAATCTGTAATCTTTCTTGTGAAACTTCATTGCCATTCCTGAATCAGTGGAGGAAAAAAAATTGACTTAAAGAGAAGACAAGACAAATTTTTTTAACAAAATAATCCACCACCTAATCTTATGAAATCCATTAATAATCTTTTCATGTAGAAAACTCAGGTATTTATCTTCAGCCAGATATTGGAAATTCAATCAATTGTCATTCAAATTTACCTTTCTTTCTTTTGCTCTCCCTTCGTATATAGAAAAACAATCCAATCATGAGCATGATAATAACCAATATACCACAGCCAACGATGACCCCCACTAGTTTCTTCTTGTTGGAATGCCCCATTTTCTCTACATTATCTGAGAAATTGAGAGCACAGTTAGTAGGTATTTTAAGAACCTTTGATGAAATTCTACTTGTCTTTGTACTTCACTCTTTTACTTTGTCACAAATACAAATTCAAGAAAAATTTATGAACAGGGAATTGACTATTAACATGTTGAAGGCATAAACATAGGATATCTAATTCACCATTGCTTCAACATATATTCATAAGGTGGGAAAGAAAGCCAGGCAGAGTTTGAATTGACCTGTATTTGTTTATTTGAACTTAGAACTACCAAAAATAACTATTTGAATGAAAAGCAGAACTCAAAAATCCATGCACCCACAAAAATAAATAAAAAAGGAAAAAAATTACCAAGATCTGATGCAGCTACTCGTACATAAAGGTCTTGCCCACCCTGGCTAAATTCATTTATATCAATCAGATTGGCAATCCAAAGCAAGCAGCCACTTCCTTCAATATTTAAATTTGCATATGCAGTGCATGAGCAGTTTCTCAAACACAACTGCCCACATTCTTTAAGATTCATGGTTTTATTGAACAAGGAAGAAGATGTATCAGGCAATTTAACTCCTAGATACCTCAAGAAGCCATCATCATGACAATTTAACTGGGTCCTTCGTTCACATCCATCAAACCAGTCCCCATTACTCCAATCTTTTGGAGATTTGGGATTGAATCCTTTCAAGCATTCACACACAGGAGACCTATTGCTATTGCAGCTCCCATAAGCACCACACCAGGCATAATTTTGGCACTGATCTGCCTGAGCTGTAGAGAAGAGCACCCAAGTTTGGCTCCTATCAATCCATGTGAAGTGCTGGATTGTGCCTGATGGATTCAATACATATCTTGACCACACAGAACTATTAATGAGCTGGTACTCCAGATAAACCTCACCTTCATTATGTGTGAATTGACAGGTCAACACTGAATTTGGCTTCCCTGGATTTCCAGTCAAAGTCTCACCATTCCATGATCCTTCTCTTAACACCACTGAGGATCCCTTTCTAAGAACCAACTGTGGCCAACCACGAGAATCAAGATGAAGTGAGTACTCACCTGGGGTAGGGTCTTCTGCGCTCTTCCAAGATGATAAGAATGTCTCCAACCCAGTTACTAGGTTCTTCCCAATTTTCATTCTTGGTAGGAAAGTGTCACAAGGATAATCAAAACTCTTCCATAAATGGGATTCTGGGTTTCTATCATTGGAGTCTCTCACCACAAGATTTCCTGAGTCCAGAAGCTGTGCAAATGCATCTTCTGCAGTTGCTGATGAATTTGAAGACCAAACAGTGCTACCTGTGATGTTAACAAGATTAAGGACTCCCCCACCAGTGATTTTGAGAACTCCTGAACCATCTCTGAGAGGAGCTTCTCTGTTGGCTACCCATACAACTGTTCCAGGTGATGCCACATACCATATTCCCAAGTATCGGTTTTTAGAGTTACCAGGGCTGAAGAATCCCAGTTCAAAGGTCCCTCCTGCCGACACTAACTTATCACCGTCTTTGACGAGTTGATTCGGAATAACAGTGTCTAGAGCTGAGAAGCTTGACATGAATGTGACAAAAACAGAAGACACAAATTGTGACACAAAGCTTCTCATGTTTTTGCTTTCTTGTGATATGTTGGGGGAGATCATTAGATCATAAAGGGTAGGTACTAGAAAAGAAAAGCGGATTCAAGGTTGGTCAATATAAAAAAGATAACATAATAGTCAGGAATCTGTCTCACTTCGGAACTCATCATTATTCTGTGGTCCATCCATATGCAATCTAACTACTTAAGAAATGTCAATTAACAACCGTAGCTCAGCCTTGTTGATGGTTCATAGCTTCGAATACCCTTTCAAATTAGGCACATGCACGTCATATCCCAATAACAGAATGTAAACGCAAAGTGGAAACAAAAGTCAATTTTTTTTGGTGTTAAGAGTTCCCCAGCGTTATACCACACTTAAACTCAACATTAATAATAATAGCTGATAGAACTAGGCACCAAACTAAAGGTGGACGTAAAGTTTCTTGCTGGTCATTTCAAGAAAATCCATGGATTATTTTTCAGTATTACCTTGTAGTGGAATACAACTTAATTATAAAACTTGAGAGACTAAGGCATCAAAATGAGGAGGATGCACACATTTTTCTTTATCATATGGGGACCAGCTAGCCTTAATTGTCATATGTCTAGTCTTCATACAATAATATACTGACTTGTCACTACTTCTACCTACAAAGTCTTCAATGTCAGTGAACACGATTTACGAAGCAGTATGTACTAAATTGCAATAGTTTATGTTTCCGTCAACGACAAACTTCTCAAGGATCCTATTTTTCTACGTTTAGCAAATATTGTCTTCACAAAAATAATTGCTTATATCAGCGTCTGTGTGTGTGTGGATACATGCACCTACAAGTAAGTTTGATGTAAGGAGACTGGATCCAGGATATTCAAGACTACTACAATAACAGAAAATACAAATATCAGCTCATCCCTTAAGTGAAAGTGTATACATCGAATAATCAATATAAATCAACAGAAGTCCACGAAGGTGACTTGTTAACAAAGGTTTAGACGAGCCTTTCTCCAGTGTCATACCAAGTTTTGGCTGCAACAATGACCATGATAACAGATTCATGAAGTCATGCCAGAATTGCAATTGTAATGAGTTGATCTTGTCTTAAACAGTGAATAAATTATAGGTTACGCACTTGTATAGCATTCTGCACGGTGTCTGGGGATTGGGGAAGGACATAGCTTTGAGGCAATGTGTCCCACCAAAGTCATACCCTATAGGTTATAAGCAAGTTCAGGGTGTTGAACTGCATTCGCAAAGAGGGGGCCATAGAGCCAATGAGCTTCAGAAGTACCTGTGCTGCTACATTCATAGAGATATGTTGGGCTCCAGGTTTGGCAGAAAAAATGGGAAGGTAAGTGGACATGGAGCTGTTGGGAGACATGGTAAAAAAATAAAATTGAAGGATCCAAGGCTTTCAAGCACGTTGCTCTAACCATAAAGATGAGAAAGGGAGAAAAAAATTGCAGAAGAAAACTAAACCCAGAAATAATTGGGAGATATAACTACAAGGCAGTTTTATGCATGGTTAGAATTTAACTTGGTTGAGTGGATTCTCTTATACATAAGAAAATATTTCAGTTATTTTAGAAGGGCAAGGGCAATCAAATTTCAATAAGGACTACGAAACTTAGGGAAGAAAAAGGGACAGAGATGAGATAGGAGTTCACAGCATCAAATATACTGAATCAAGTTGGTAATAGATCAGTTCATTGACAAAACAGACAATACCTTATTTCTGTGTGTTTCAATAATCTATTTTATCCCATACTGGAAGGTAATCCTTTTCATTTGATTAAATCTTCATACTCTATCTTGCCTGTAAAACTGTGTCGGAAATATCATTTTTTGATAACAGTTTGAATTTTCCAGACAAAGAATCTACTTCAGGTGTATCCCTTTCAGTGTAAAAGGCAGGAACCTTTGGCTTGGGCAATAATTTATCACCGTTCAGCATTAGAACCACCGATGACATGTCAGGTCTATCTTCTGGTCTTCGTTGCACACATAATAGGCCCACCTGTATACATCGTATGACTTCAGATGAAGAACACCTTTCTCCTAAAACTTCATCCATTAGTTCCAAGGGCCTCCTTTCAGTCCATAGTGTCCATGCCTAAAAGCATGGGGAATCAAATTACTGAATTGAAAGCAATTCTAATTTCAATAATCAGCTGCATATTAAATTCATTATGCTTACGTGTCCTGGAAGATTAAGGGAGTGTTCTGAGTCTGAAAATCCACAGGACCTCTTCCCACTAACTACCTCTAGTACTATTACACCAAAACTGAAGACATCAGATTTCACAGAGAAATGTCCGTGCACAACATACTCAGGAGGCATGTAACCACTGAAAGTATCATTTTTAAAGTAAGACAAATGAAAAAAGTCAAAATATAATCAAAGAACCATAAATCAGGTAGAAGCTAACATACTATGTTCCAGCCACCCTGTTTGTCTTGGCTACAAATTGCTCTCCCAAGAATGTGCGAGCCAGGCCAAAGTCTGATATTTTTGGGTTCAAATTTGCATCTAGTAGAATATTGCTGGTTTTTAAATCTCTATGAATAATCCTTAGTCTTGAGTCTTGATGAAGATAAAGAAGTCCCCGAGCAATGCCACCAATGATATAGAATCGCTTACGCCAATCCAAAAGCTTTTGTTTAGTTTCATCTGGTCAATTTGACATTCAAGTTTAGCATGCCACTTGTAGTCTCAAAAATTCCATCAAATAGAGATAAGAAGAAAGAAGTGTAAACTGTAAAGGCTCAAACCGAAAATAAAGTAGTCCAAGCTTTTGTTCGGCATGTATTCATAGATCAACATTTTCTCTTCTCCTTGAATACAGCAACCAAGAAGCTTCACGAGATTACGGTGCTGAAGTTTGGCAATCAACCCAACTTCATTTTGTAACTCCTCCAAACCCTGACCAGAATTGTTAGATAGCCTTTTCACTGCTAACTCTTGTCCATCTGTCAGAGTACCCTGCAAATCATCATCTGGAATACTAAGAAATTAAAGAGAATAATAAAAATCCTTGTTCGAATAAAGTGTTATTACCTTATATACTGGTCCAAATCCACCTTCTCCTAGTTTGTTGGTGCTTGAAAAATTATTAGTGGCTTTAGCTATGACTGAAAAATCAAATGTCTGTACATCCATGTCTTCCTTCTTTAGTTTATTGTAGTAATTATTCTTGTTAGATGCATTTGTCATCCCTGAAATGGTAGAAAATGACAATATCCCAGAATTAGGTACCATGTATAACATATCCTTACTTTTTGGGTGCCTATCTATTATCATATCTTTGAAAATGTACTCACCTGGCTTTTGAACTTTCCTTTTCCATACACATAATCCAAAAATTATCAATATCATTCCCATGTTTAATATGAATGAACCAACTATTATTCCTACTAGTTCTTTCTTGTTGATATTCTCATGGCCGTCATCCTCAACATGATCTGATAGATGAAGAGTATCATTAGTCAACATTTTTAAGCACGACATTGCAACTGAAGTTAACTATAGTTATAAGATGGTTCACGGTGAAAATGGAAAATTGTGGAAATTTAGCAGCAAAGCAATAAACAAGCACAACATTATGTCCCTGTTGCTGGCATTCATTACCAAAATCTTTTAACCATCATATCCTTATTTAGACTATTGTTGTTTCTGATAGTGCAAGGCATTTCAAATTACAATCCCCTAAAAGTTCTGGTTTCATCTTGTAAGTTCTGATAGTGCAATACCTTCTGATCAAGCAGATATTAGAAAGCTTAAAGAAATGAAAAGAAAAACAAACAAAACAAAAAAAGGAAGAGAATAAGAAAAATAGTGCACCTATCTCCAAAGCAGACAATCGTATATAAAGGTCTTGTCCATCATGATGGAGTTGCCTCATGTCAATTAGATCATGAAACCAAAGTAAGCAGCCACTTCCTCCATCGCGAATGTCCAAATTTGCATATGCTGTACAAGAACAGTTTTTTAGACATGTTTGTCGACATTCCTCAAGGCTCATGGTCTTATTAAACTGGGATAAATATGTGTTTGGTAATTTCATGCCCGTATACTTCTTGAAGCCATCATTGCCATTACAATCCGATATAGTCCCTCGAACACACCCGTTAGACCAATATGATATATTCCATTCTTGTGCATTTTTGGGTACATATCCTTTCAGGCATGCACAGACCCGAGAACTACTAAAATTGCAAATAGAGTATGCACCACACAAAGCATAATTATCACACTGGTCTGCCAGGTTAGCCGAGATAATCTCCCATCTGCGCCTTTGACTCCTCCACACAAAACGCTGCCCAATGCCTGAAGGGGTCATTATAATTCTGGAGAAAATGGATCTATTCATGATTTCATACTGATAATACACCTCTTTCTCATTGAAAACAAATTCAGATTTGTATATTGGATTCATTTTTTGAACTGGATATCCCGTTAAATAGAGGCCATTCCATGACCCTGCTCTAAACTGTATAACGTTTCCTTTCAATTGAACTGCTTGTGGATATCCTCGAGGGTCTATTTGCAGTACATGCTCTCCCCGACCAGGATCCTCTGGACTTCTCCAAGATGATAGGAACCTATTCAGACCCGTCACCAGGTCCCTTCCCAGCTTCATTCCTGGCAATAACGTATCACATGGATAATCAAAACTCTGCCACAGAAAGTGCTCTTCATCAGTACCATTATTACCATCTTTCACAACAAGGTTTCCAGTCTCCAAGAGCTGTGCAATGGGTTTCTCTGCCGTTCTTGAACTGTTGGACCACCAAACAATGCTATTTGAGCCACTGAGAAGGACAAGAACTCCATGATCATTGAATTTTAGAACTCCCCTGGTGTCACTGAGCGGTTTTTCTCGGTTGGCCACCCATACAACTGTTAAAGGTGATATATTCTTGTACCATATACCCAAGTATCTGCTTTTCGTTTTCGCAGGGCTAAAAAATCCCAGTTCAAAGGTTCCTCCACCTGAAACTAGATAGTAACCATCTGCTATGGATTGACCTGGAGCAATAATGTCAAGGGAAGTGCAAGCTCTTATAAAGGAGAATAATACTAAAGTGCAAGTAGACACCATTCTAAAGCTCTCCATGGCTTTAGACTTGAGACCCAGAAAATATTGGGTGACCTTAAAAGGATATATGAGATCTAGTGACCGTAAGTGCTTTCAATGATGAAGGGTAAGAGCACAACAATATTGAACAAAACAGGAATAAAATCAATACTGTACTTGTGAGGGGAAGGAACAAAGCTGTAAAATGCTTAACTGTTCCTGGTCAAAACAACTCAAGGCTGTTCTTTGGGTAAAAAGGTCAAAACTGCCAGAGACAATGTAATTACTGTAAATATAAAATAAATGTAAAAAATATGGGATGCTTCTACCAAGGGGAGCAGTGTTAGACGAAAAGCAAAACACTTTGCAAGAAAATGCAAGGATACGAAACCATAGAAAGAATGGCGTAAAGGACCTCAAGTATGTTTTAATTTTCTTTGTCACCCTACCCTACTCATTGGTACTCATTGGTCATGTTCTCAGCAATTATATTAGATAAAAAAATCTCAGCAAGTAATAATTTTCGAGGGAATTGGTGAATATAATATTAAGAATTTAAGATTGCGTGTTTGGGAGTTGGGACTGTAGCGTAATGACACCTCCAAAGACTAAAATAAGAATATAAGATCACTCAAGTGGAAGGGGAAAAAACAAGAAAGAAAACGCGCAAGAGAAAAAATTAAGCAGGGGGATTACTCTCATATTTATTTTTATTTTTTTTAAGATATTGATATTTATCGCTAGTGGTTAAATATTTATTAATTTTATTTATATTTAATAAATTTTTAAATATTTATTATAAAATTAATAATTAATAATTTATTTTAGATAATAAATTTATTAAGGTGTTATACTGACTCCCCATAATAAAACAACAGTATTTTAGCCTTTTTAGGAGGGAGGATGGGGGTCATCCGTGGACAGTGGACCCTGCTAGCGGAGCAGCCTAGGCGTCTAGCAGACAAGCTTGGACCGTGTTCTAGTCTACCGACTAGCACCCATTTGGACCAGAACACGCAATAACTTTTGTATATATTACATATTTTTATTTATTTAAATTTTTTAATATTAAAAAAAGAGAAATATAAAATAAGAGACAGAGAGTGAGAGAGATAAAATAAGAATATATAAAATATGTGAAAATAATTTATATATGAAAGTATATTTTCCATCGGAATAACATGATAACGTCATTATAGTAAAATAATGAATTTTATACAAATAGTAGTGAATAATATCATAATAAAATTTGTACATTTCTCCAATTATGACCCTCTCATGTCAATCCAAATCCCATCCTCCATTGCTTCGTTTATAGAACCAATCACAAGTTATAAATCGCGTTTCTCGTTTGAAAAAATAAAATAAAAAAGATTGTATTAATCCTTAGAAGGTTAATAGCGAGGATTTTTAATATTTTACAAGTTTTACATGTAAATCTTTACCTTTTCATTGGGTAAACATATTTCTATTATTATTAGTTTTAATAAAATAATGTTTTTATTTAATTAATCTGAATATCAATTTTTAAAATAAAATATAAACTATTAATGAATTGAAGTATTTCTTTTATCAAAAAGATATTTATTCAATAATAAAATAACAATAACCTAATTTTAACAACACAGAATATATTAATTATAAAAATAAGAGTAAATTTAGTTTGTCTGTCTATAAATTTTATTTAAATCTACTTTAGTACATATACTTTAAAACCTTATAATTTACTACTACTTTTAAAATAATTTACTCCTGCCTAATACAGAGCCCCCGCACTAAGAAACTAAGTGATCCAAGAAAAAGATTGGGATTAGTGGGCAGAACAGAGGATAAAAGTATAGTTCGCTTGAAGAACCCTGTATTTTGGAATCAAGATGCACCATTTAATTCCATTGACTGGCTTAATGAATTTAAAAAGAACGAATAATAAGAGGGAAAAACCCTGATCGATGGTAAAGCAGAGCAAACAAGATGGATATTGAACTTCAAACCTTCAAAATCAACACAACTACGGTATTGCCAGTTTAAATATTTCCTTATACTTAGGATTTCTCCAACTATTGTATTTCAAGTTGTTTAATGTACTCTCCCTAGAAGTTGGCATCACAGATGAGTTATCATCCCCTCAATGTTTCAATTGCAATTTGCAATTGATCAATCAGATGCTAAAATAAATCAAGACTCCTGAGGCCTTGCTGATGGTATTTTTATCATATTAGCAAAACGCAGCTAAATTGCTAGCCTATTATTTACTGATTTAATACAACGGGAAAATATCATAACTTTCCTTAAGAGAAAATGTTAACATGAATGCATCTTATTACGATTTCTTACATATTGCCTTTCCAAAACACAACAGGCTCTAAGGATTGACATAAAACTACATAATGTTAGGTGGTAATAAGCCACATTGAAACAAAAATCTAATCATAAAAAATTTCCACCAGCATAAAGGTTGCTATAATGCTATTGTTTTTTAAGTGCATTCATTTTCTCCCTGAGGTAGTAGAGTTTGGCCCTCCTCACTTTCTTCTTGTCAAGCACCTTTATCTCCTTTATGTTAGGTGAATACCTACCACACATTCCGCAAAGCTTAGGCATTAACCATTAAGTAATAAGACTCTATAAGCTTGTTCAACTGAAAATTAAAAAATCACAACATGATAGCCCCCACCCCTCTTCCTAACCCAAAATAAAAGTAATTGATAAAGCATATGACAGGCTGAAAAGGAGGATAGACCAAAGATCATTAGTAGCAGTACATGCAATCCCAAAACCTCATCCAGAGCACATAAAGAAACACATTAAATTAAATCTCAAAAAAGTTAAACAAATATTTCAGTCGGAATACACAATGAATCAAAGTAATTGTTACAATAATACAAGAAAAAGTGGTTCAATTTTTCCGATAACTACATAGTATATACATGGCATGTGAATGCTTGAGGGAAAAAACAGAACGCACAGGATTCCATGCACACACAAACACAACACACACACCAAATTTATATTCCAATCAGAAGTCTTTTTCTAAAGTAATCTAACTAGAATTTCAAATAATTATCATGCCCATATGATCAGGTTCTCAGTGAAGCAATTCTTTTTATTCTTTTTTATTTTTTTGGCCAAGTGAAGCAATTTAATTACACCATGCTTAAATGCCATCAAATGAAAACAGGATGCTGTTTACCAGTTCAAAACAGCATGTCTGAAAGCAGATCTAAATAAAAAATGGGAAGTTAGTACTTACAGCGGGAAGAGAGACTCAACCCCAACCCCAGCCACCAGCCTCCTGATTCTGAATGTAGTATTGAGACCAGCATTACGCCTTGCAATAACAATGCCTTTTATAATAGAAACACGCCGCTTGTTCTCAGGCACTTCCTGTTATATCAGATCAGATGCAATAGTAAACAAAAGATCATGTTAATATCATGAACAAAAACCAAGCAAAGCACAAATATGAATAAATCTTCAAAACAAATTGCCATACCACTTTGAGTTGCACAATATAACCAGGCTTAATATCAGGTATCTCTCTCTGCGCTCTCACCTCCTCTACTGCTTCCTTGTCTAAAATCTAAAGGATATAATATCAACAATTTTTACAATGATAAAAAAGAATGTTCTAATTCAAAATAATACAGAGTAGTCACATGCCTGCATAATGTGCCTGGCAGTTTTATCTAATCTCTTAAATTTGATGCGAGGAGGCAAATCAGACTCAGGAATGGAACTATCTTGAGAAGAAGATTCAACAGAATTTGTCTCTGTTGACATGAACCTGTAACAAAAAGGAGATACGAGCGAAGCAGCCTGCCGAAACGAACCTGGTCTAGAACTTCTCAGTACTGATGCTAAACCATTACTGGAATCGAATCTTGTGAATGCCTCAGTACGAGGGAATATCCTAGTCTGCACAATAAATTATGACAAAAGCATGCACCCATAAGAGCTTATATCTCATATAGTCAAAGTTTAAAATCTAAGGTCATACTGCCAAAGATTAAACTTAAAAAAATAAAATAAACAACATAACACTTGAAGGGTCATCTTTCATTCAGTCATTCACTCTGCATAAGTAACAAGAAGAAAATAACAGAGCATATCATATAATCGTGTTGTGTGTTAAGTAAGAAGCTTCCAATCATACATGACATCAATCGGTATATTATAATATTATGTTGTATCATATATTTCTAAACCTATAATAATAAAATTATGTTATTTAATATCCCCCGTTTTCACCCTAACCAAGCTTATCTGCAAATCCATTCCTGAAACCCTTAAAAATTGAACTACTTTCTAGAAACACATTTCCACAGAATCAGAAGACATAAAAAAATAAAAAATAACGATTCTCTCTATATTTTACTTAGCACCAGCACCACCATATCAAAATCAACCACGAAAAGTGTAAGAAAAGGATGCTTACGGAGATCGGAGAAAGACGAGAGGTGACTTGGAGTTCCGGCGGAGATCGGCGGAGGGATGATCGGAGCAGAGACGATAAGAACCTGCGTGAAGCCATCTCCGGGTTCCAGTGAGTGAGAGAGTGAGCCAAGCCAAGGGTTGGTTAGGGTTTAGAGTTTGCCGCACGTGTGCCATTTTGGGGTCCGCGTGCTTGCTTTCCATCCGTTGTGTTGCGTTTGCACAGATAAAATAAAAGTATATATAAATTCAAAATAAAAATCTAAAATAATTATACAGATAATTGTTTGTTTTTTATGTCTTATTTTCATCGCATTGTCTTACAAATCAAAAGTTGTGGTGTTATTACTGGAGAATGCAGTTTGAAAAATATTATGTTATTGTTGATTATGTTGTTTTCTAATATATGGTTATCAAACTAGTTATGTTATTAATGGTTTGAGATTTGAACATTTTTGGATGATACTTGTTAATAGATTAGTGTTCTTTGCAGGAAATGTTTATTTTGTTTTTTTAAAGATATATTTTGACAATAATTATAAAAAAAAAAAAGATATATTTGACCCATCAAGACCACCCTGACTAGCTCGAAATTTGTTAAAATTTAGACTGTAATATAGTTATATGTATAGTATATTATATTATGTAATGTATTTGAAGAATCACATTATATGTACTAATATTTCTATTACTAGCAAACTCTTAATAAATATAGATAATTAAATATAAGCATTTAAAATTAATTCTTAATATACGTGATTTGAATTTTTCATGTTAATAAATATATATATCTATATACCTCAGGCTAAGTTAGATGGCCCGAGGGGTGGCCTAAACTCGACCTGAAAAATATATCGGACCAAAGTCATTTTAGCTTGTTCCCTGCCTAATTATTCTATTGAAACCGAGTCAAACTCGCCCCAAACAACTTGGGCAGGGCCGAGTTGGGGGCCTGGGCTTAGTTGGCAAGTCGAACCGAGTCTTGAGCACCCCTACTTCACACTACATTATATTAGTCTTCCATTTATAAATACTTCAAATAATCTTCTAAAAAAATATGTGACATTATATTAGTTATTCAATGTCACATTTTTACTATCAAATTGGTCTTCTTCTTCTTCTTTTTCTAGGGTATTCCTGTATGCTACTGCGATGACTAATCTCTTGAGGTACTGAAATCCATTTAAGAGGTTGACTTCTCCTAACAGATATTTTTCCATACACATGGGTTAGGAATCGAACCACTGACCACATGCTTTTTGTTTTTTGTTTCCCAGGGTATCTCTCCCGTGCAACTGCAGGGACTAACTCCTGACCACATGCTTAAAAGCTCAAGTATCTATCACTTGTGCCACACCATATTGGTTATCAGATTGATTTTTAAAATAACATTAAATTATTCCTTTTAAGGACAAAAGACATTAATTATCATTAAATAACTAATTTTGTGTTGCTAATAAATGAATGACGAATATAATATTATATATATTTTTAAATGACCAAAATAGGTATTTATTTTTTTTCTTTATTATTCTTTATAGCATTTAAAATTATTTTGATTTTTATAATTGAAAGTATGATTTAATATAAATAGGAATAGAACAAAATTCATTGTTAATGAATAAAACTAGTTCAATGCATATGTTTTTTTTGCTTAATTTTTATATTAAAAAAATTTAGTTAACAGTTTTCTTTACATTTTCATTATAAACTTCAATTATACACAAACTTTAGTTAATAAATGGTATATAGTTAGAAGATTCGAATACAAGCAAACTTATAACGAGTGACCAGATAGTTGATACCTTGTGAAAATGTAGATGAGAACTTAATTTTATTTATAATATATAAATTTAAGTTCACATACTTAATGCAAGCCAAATTTATAAAATTGAGCTCAATTAAACTCCCATATCAGATCTTTCAACACTGTTTATCTTTGCCACCTCAGTCACATGTCTGATTAGAGTTTCAGCTCCCTTCCCTCGTCTTCCTACCAGCCACCTCACTGACTCCTCATTCTTCTTCATTTTCTTTGTTTCTTTTTATCTCTCCATTCTCGGTAACTCCCAAATTATACCACCTTATAAATGTTCTCTATCTCACATTTTCCCTTAGTAACAGTGGAGTGGACGTTTCATTTCATCTTCCTTCGTAAGTGCTTCTTAATCGTCTTCCTTCTACCAGTGGAACACTCGGACTCATGGGTACCAACAAAGATGAAAAGCCAACCAATCGCACCCTTAGTTTCAAAGTCCTAACCAGTTGAGCCACCAAGCTTCTAATCAAGAGCAAGCTCCTCCACCCCCCTTCAATCAGTGATTTAACACGATTGTGCCAAGGTTTTAAAAGCTATTGAATTGATGGAAAAAGGGGTTAAAGCTGATGATATTTGCTTTGATCTTCTGTTTGGCTTATGTTTTAAATCAAAATCTCTTGAGGATGCCAAGAAGTCCCATGACTGCTTTTGAGTAATTATTCCACCATTTTTAATCATAATTGTCCTGAAGTTATGGTTCACATCTCATCCTGTGAATTTCCTGATTGAAACTATTGCATATGAAAACTGTGTATCACTAATTAAATACCAAATTTATGACTGACCGTTTTACTTATGATTTGGTGAAAGCACTAGGAGGTACTCATATTTTATCTCTCTTTCACTTTGACTTTAAATTTTGGTGATGTTCAATTTGAATTCTTCTATGCAGTTAAGACACCTAAAGATGCCAAGCGGATGGCTTTGATGGATGCTATTGCTTCTGCAATGGCTAGAGTTGAAGATCTTAAGAGAAATGTTCAGGAGCAGGGAACCAAAAAAGAAGAATATGCTACAATTATATATCAACAATCTCTCAGTAATGACCAGTTTCTCTACAACTGCAACTATTTTCTAGCTATCTTCTATGCATTATTAGGTTTCCCATAAGCTGTTCGATTTTCTACGTAGTTCTTTAAATTTATATGGATTCTTGTACAGTTGTACCTGCTTGATGCTTATTTTTATTAGTGTGGGAAAGTAAAGGTGATTAATTTTCCTCATTTAGTTTGTTGACCAATAGAAAAGATTATTGGTAGTTTCGGCCTTGCCATCGGAGTCAGACACGGTTGTAGATTGTGATCTTTCAAGTCTATATGCTTATTTGTTTGTGAGGCATATCTTTTGTGATGCCTGCATCCATATGAAATTAGATATGTAAATATGTACACGATATACGGGGTGCCACGTTGTCCATAATCATATATTTTATGAATGTCAAAATAAAACTTATTGCAGATAGCAAGAATCTGATAAGATTGCCTTTACACAAGCCTAAACATTTGATTGCTTGGGTTCACAAAGACATTCTTGCATTGGCATTGAAATTGCATTTACTCTGAGGTTGTCATATCTAGACACTAACATTGTTTTTAAATAGCTACTTGAACATGTAGTCTATGTTTAGTTTCCTTTCTCTTGAAGCAAATGCCTATCAGGACAGGGATTATTGTGATTTATCATTTAATCTGTAATATCAATGTTGAAGATTTTGTATTGCACGTGTGATGAAAGAAGCTTTGTAGGATGCTTACTTTCATGATCAATTTAAGTCTTTCTCACAAAATCAACTTTGTAGGAGAGAAGGTGGAACATTACATGTCCATGGGAATACAAAGGACTCAGAGGAGTGTCAGTGGACTGATCATGTATCAAAGTCAATATATGAAATTGCTAAATCTGAAGGTAGCATTTTTTTTTAACTTTTAAAACTTGACCATGTCCCACAGCAACTCTCTGAAGATGTAATTTCTAGAATAATCATTGCTTAGCCACACCATTCTGATTTTGCACAGGTTATTGTTGGGAGGTTTCTATAGAACATGTTGAGAAGGTGAAATGGTATGCTCCACACATTCGCCATCTTGTTGCAGATGTTAGATGCAGACAGATCCAAAGATAGCAAAAGGGCTGGCATTTGAGGTTAATAAATTAGCTTCTGCATGCAATCAATATGAATGTCATTAGGAATTTTAAAGTTGAATAAAGTTGGGTACGCAAATAATACTATGGGAGATGAGGGCTTGCAATTGTTTGTGCAGATGAATGAGCTGGGCTTGGAAATTACTTCAGAGACTTTGCTCACAGTATTATCTCCATCATGAATAGTAGCCAAATTGTGTTTAGACTGTGATGTGTACTATCATGTTGATATAAGGCCTCTCTTCTCTTTTGGTTTTTTGCATGGTAAGAAGGGTTTACGCATCCAATTGTGCAGTTAGATAATGGGAGTTGATCAATTTCACCTGAGAGCATTATATGCTTGCAATTAAGTAAGGGGAGCCTAGATTTTAGTATTAAGATGATACATGTGTAGACTTCATTTTGCTTTCTTCCTAAAAAAGGTATTAAATGTAGAATCATTTTAGAACGGGAGGAAAAATTTAGATGTCAATAGGAAATTAGAGGAATGAGGTTGTCGTTAACCTGAGGTCAACTACTGCAGAAATATCTCTTGCAACAGTTTCAAATTTTGAACTGTTTCTGTTGATGGAAATTAAAGTTTTGGTTCCTGTTTCATGAATATATCTGAACCAAGTATCTTGCTTCAGAGGCAATGTCCAAAGTTTGGATTTTGTATTGATTTATTTATAGTCATTTGTGTGTTGTGGTGCTCAATATGTGACCATCACTTCTCAACTAATGTCTAGGCATATTCTATCCAAAATAATAATAATAATAATGTAGGTGTAGTAATGAATTGTTTTGACTTCATATCTGTTTTGTTGTAGAGTTACATGTATTATTATTGCAAAGATAGGACATTCTAATTGTTAAAAGTCATTGTTGCACCAATTCATTCAGGTCATTCTTTTTTATGATATGTGATGCAGGAGCATTATTTTTCTTTGTTGCAACGGGAGACTGAAAAGCTCCGTAGTGACATAGAGAAGATACGAAGCGAATTGAGGTCTACATCATGAAGTATTATACACAAATATTCTTCCATGTTTCCACTCCCTAAGGTTGTACTATGATGTCTTTATTGATTGTGTGTGACAAGTATAAGATTGACAAAGTCACCGCTGAGCAATCTTTGGACTTAAATCTTGAAATAGGGTAAGTGGAAACATAGTTCTATTTTTGTGGCCTTGTTGATGTAGCAATCTTTTGTTAGTTTAATATAGTGTTGTTCTCTCATTTATTTATTTTTCAAATCTAAGCACAGACGCATACACGATGAGCTTGCTAATCAAAATGTTGAAACCACTAATTTGACAAACAAACTTTATCGGTTGAGTTTATGATTGTTTTTTATAAGTTATTCTTGGAGAACATTAAAGAAAATTGACTATTGTCCCTTCAAAGAAAGGCATACCCCTAAATACAGGAATTGTGCTTGCACCCTTATGGTAGGAGCACCCTTGTTTTACATTTCAGCAAGACCTGAAGTTTCGATTGTAATATTTTTTAGGTGGACATCAATGAATCAGATCACGTTCAACTTCACTTTATGTGTAATATACCCCCTTGGTCATAATGTTGTTAAAATTGATAGAATTCGATAGTTGGGGTTGAATTGCACCAATCAGAAAGTAAATGTATGTTGTGTTAAATGTTAATCAGAAAATTAATAGAAGAAATTGAAACATTATTGTTATCAATGGAATGTTGGAGAATAAATTAATCGCAATGTTGGAAGGTTTTTTTTTTTTTAATTTTAGTCATATTTTATAGGCAAAAGAAAAGAGCACTGTAGAAATTCTCAATTTGAATTCAGCTATATGACAAAAGGGCTCAATGGGTTGCTTTTATATCACTGTTTTTATTGTTGAGATATTCAATTAAATATGCATTGGATAATTTGATATGGTTTTTTATAATAAATTTTGAAATTAAAAAAAAATGATATGGCCTTGCACAAAAGTAGTTGAAAGAAAAACATTATTGTTATGTCCAAATATATGCCCAGGCAAAATTGCCACCGTTGTGTATGCCTAAACAAAAGTTTGGGCAAACAATTTGGAGATTATATAGCATGATTTAAGTGCCTTTGTTTTGTGGGTTTCATGCTTATTTCTTTATAAATTGTAATTAAACATGTCTTTAATTAGTTTCTCATTTTTTGCTTTTAAATCCCTTTAAGATAAGCATGTAGTAATTTGAGGTATATACAAATCTATTTTTATGATTCATAAATCTTTTACTTTACAATAAGCAAGATGATATATGTGTTGCAGGCCACTTATTGACAATGATGAGCTTCTTGATGATATGCTTTTATTTTAATGTTAATCAGTGTTATATTCCTTTTGTGAAAATTGGAAAATAAATTGCGTCAAAATTATTTGCTAACACTGATCTCAATTGCCATTAGAAAAATAAAATGATCTATATCTCACATTATCTCTTACTGTGGAATTTACAATTCGTGTTATGTTCATGGCACATTTCTGTTGGTATTTGGTTTGATTCAAAAGTTCTCAGATTATTCGTTTTGAAGTCCTAGAAATTTTTTTTTTTCTAAAAAAAATGTGTGAAGCAATGACAACAAACAAAATCAATGATGTTGCTGTCGGGGAATATATGACCTGGGTCCTGAAAGTTTTCATCTATAAGCCAATTGCCTGCGCGATCGATCGCGTCAGAGGATAATGCTAGCCGCTAGAGGAAAGGCTTGAACCCTCGCCATTCAGGTTAACGGCCAAACACTGTAACCAACTGTGCTACTCCAACCTTATTCAGGTGTATGAATATTGCACTATATTTTGAATACAATCTAAGTATTATTTTGTTTAATTATAAAAATTATGATTTACAACAGGATTTATATATATTATCCATAAACATTTTAAATTTTACATTATTATTTTTATAAATATACAAAATGTCGTTTAAGTTTTATTTTCTTGTATTTGCTGATATTGTAATAGATTGAATTTAAATTCATTAAAATAAGATACTTGAAAAAAGGCTAAATGTAAATTATTTTACATTTTTTCTCACTTTTTTTTAAAAAAAATAAACGTAATTTATTTTCTGTGTAATTAAATTTGAAGTGCAAATATATACAAAATGCATGGGCCAATGGCATAATTGTCAAGTATTTTTTTTTGTGACATAATTGTCAAGTATTGAAAAGGTTAATTCTATAGTATAAATTATAAAAATTAAATGTTAATAGATTAACCAACTCTATATATCATAAAAATTAATTTACATTCTGGAAGCTTTGGCCGACGGGAGCCTCATTTTATCATTTACTCGTGCAGAGGCTATCGCCTCCCCCAAATACTTGCAAAAATGCATTATATATATTGTTTAAATATAAGTTGATCTTCATATATATTTTTTATTTTAGCCTCCCAAATACCACATAAATATTTATAAAAGCACAAAATCTACCACAAAGAGACGACAACATTTTCAATTCAAAGACAATTGTAAGTTTTCTTTCTTTATCATTTTAAGTTTGTACATTATATAGAATTACTTACTCTATTTTTCTCTTTGATTATTGATTTAAGTTCAATATATTTTTACGGAAGTTTTTACTGTATTTTTCAATGGCCACGTCAAAAGTAAATAATTTAAGCTTGTTTCATTATCAATGTAAAATAAATTTATATTATCATCTATACACATGATTAAATGTTATACTGAATTAAAATTAAACTCTTATGTTTCATATTTGCTAAAATTCAACTATGTGATGCAGTGATACTATATTATTACACATGGTACTGGCATTAATAAAAGGATTTATCTTTTCACTAAAAAAATTATATTAATCATAATCTTGTTGTATATTACACATTCTATCCAACTTGAAGAGGGGGGGGATAGACCAATTTAAAAAGTAATTAATATTTTTTATACTAAAAAAATAAGTAATTTCTTCAAGAAAAGAAATGAGGAGAAATGCCATGTTTCCACTTTAAAAAGTTGTACAATCATGTATGTTTCATACCCTGCACAATTCCAAAAGTTAGGGCCTTCATTTCTTTTTTTCTGGTATGCATGGATATATAGGACCTTCATATCCCTCTACGACGCTAAATTTCATTGGTGAACGCACACAAAACACGTTTGCAAATCGCAAGCAAGTATATTGACGTTAGTTTGAAGAAATCACATGTGTGATTATTCTCTTTCTACGAGACTGCAGTGCAGGGGCGAAGCCAAAAATTAAAATTAAGATTGTGGAGGTCAAAATAAATTAAAAAAATTTAAAATTTAAAATTTATTAATAAAACATATATAAGAATTATTACTTACACGTAATCTTTGAGGGCATGGCGAGGTCCCCCTCCCTCCACCTCTGACTGCGTGGTTCTTTTCAATTGTCTTTACGCATAGACACAACAAGCACGCCAAATGCAAAGTCCACATATTCCTTGTCCTTCTCTTTTTTTTTTTAACAGTAATATTCCTTGTCCTTAAGAACTTTAAAATCTCTTTTGCAAAGGAGAAAACAATAGGATATCGTTAGATCATAAAAGTTGCTTTGCATGGTAATCACGTGGATGCTTATACGATAGAGTAAATCTAGTTCACTCAAAAACTTGTGCTGAATTTGATTTTTGATGACCACAAAAATCTTGAGATTTCACTTTTGTAATTAAACAAACATTTATTTAAAGACAAAGACTATTTTTTTAGAGAGTAATGATATGTGTATATTAATTTTTTTATATTATTTTTACATTTAGTTAATAATGAGTAAATTTTTAGTTAATATAATATATTATTTAGTTAATGAGTTTTGATAATCGATTATTTACGGACTTAGTTAATAATGAACAAATTATTGATTAATAAAGTATATCGTTTAATTAATAAATTATTAATTTATAAGTGATTAATTACTAAATTTATTAATTAAATTATATATTTTATTAATTAATAATTTACTCATCATTAATTAAATATAAAAATAGTATAAAAAAATAAGAAACATTTTCTATCTTCAAAGGTTGTATGATATATTTGAAGAATTTAGGAGGCAGAAGAGATTATTAATTATAAGTGTACTCTTGTACTGGTAATGGAATAAAAAAGGAGGAAGTTGCAGTGAAGTTTCTCACTTGTGTGAGATATGCTTCCAAAATTTTAAAACCAATACGTTAAAATGTTGGGTATAACGTATACATTGATATGACTACTTCTAAATTTAAGTGATATAATTTATTCTTTTAATTAAATTAAATATTTATTTTTTAAATTTTTAAATAAAAATAAATGCAACATCATACTGATTTTTTATTTATATATAATATTGAATTAGTTTTTTAATAATAATTAATACTATTAATTTTATCTTTTTTTAAATTAATTTAATATCACTTTAAACATCAATTTAATAGCATAAATTAATGTTAAATGATCACATTCATGTATTTATAAATGAAAGAAAAACATAAACATACTTATATCATTGAATGATTAAAACGGACATTTTCTCATTTTTATTATAACTAATTTTTAATAAAAATTTATGCAAATAATGCCACTCTCTGTCTGAGTCATATTTGGCACCTCCATCACTCCATCTCAATCGAAATTCAATTACTACAATAATTATAAGAAACAATTGGGCGATGTGATGGTTCTGAAAAGTGAAAAGCGAAAAGTGGGAAGATATAAGTACGAATAATGCATACATTATCTCTTGTCTGGTTGGATGTACATTAACTTAGGAGGAAGAGGAAGCAAAGGGATCACGAATGATGCACGGAAATTCTCTGTTTGTTTATGAATATTAGTAGGAAAGGAAACTCTCGAACATAAGGCAAAAAGAAATTTTTAACTTGGAAATAAGATTTGATTGATAGGGAGAATGATATTGTATTCACGAAATTCATATTTTTAAGAATGTGATTCTTGAAAATATTAATAAAAGTGTTTGGCTTATTTGAAAATATTTTTAAGAATATTTTTTGAAATTTTAAAGAATGTTATATTCATGATTTGACTTGAAGACAATATTTTTAATAATAATCTTATACTTCTTTTCTTTTTTTTCCTTCAAAATATCCTTGGTCAATTTAGATAGAAAAATTCATGAACACCTATAATGTATGGCCATGGTAGACGTTTCAGTGACGTTTTAATTTGGTGGTGACAGCAATTTGTAGCCCGTTTGTTTAAAATTCTTCTCAACATCAGCCGGCGTTGAGAGAAGGAAGTATTCCTTTCATCAAACTGTCTTGAAATTTGTGCTAACTTGGGTTTCTAATCATGAGAAAGACTAAAACAAACAGGTCATTGGTAATATATAGAAAATAGGTAATCCCTTAAATTTTTATTAATTTTTATTTTTGTCTCATAATAATACTTTATTTTATTTTCGTCCTAAATCTTTCTATAATCCATCAACTTCATTATCAATACTAATACTATTAAAAATACTAACAATTTTTGCTGACATGACAGCTTACATGGCTATAAGTGCATAATTGGTAATGTATTCTTACAAAGTAAGATTTTTTTAGAAGTTAGTGATTAGGACAAATTTGGTAGTTTTGAAAAAGATTTAAGATAAAATTGAAACATAATATAGTTGTAAAACAAAAATAAAACCTAAAATAAAATTGAGCGATAAAAAAATTTATTTTTATGTTCATAAAAATATTTGAAACAAATTTGAAATAAAAAAAATTATCTATATTTTTATTAGTAACAGTGATGTTAATTATCTTAAATTTTAGAATAATATAAATAGGTAACCTATTTTATTTATTTTAATATTTTTAAATAATTTTTTTAATCAAACTTCATGAACTAGATTAAGCAAATATTTTAATATCATATTTTTTTAAAATTGAAAAAATTTTAATTTCATGGTATATCCATTCATCTTTGTAAAATAACTTTTTAGAAAAATTACTATAAATACTTATAAATATAAAAATAATTTTTTATATTTGTTTTTCTTTAAGTAGCGGCCTGAAATTAACATTAAATTAGGTGAATGAAAAGAAAATATAAAAAATGTTTTATATGAAATTTTATAAGTATTTATAGTAATTTTCCTAAAAATGCTATTTTACATAGATGAATGAGTATATCGTGAAATTAAATTTTTTTCAATTTAAAAAAAATATATGATATTAAAATATTTGTTTGATCTAGTCCTTTAAATTTGATTAAAAAATTCATTTAAAAACATTAAAATAGATAAAAATAAGTTACTTATTTATATTCTTCTAAAATTTAGGATAATTAGTATCATTATTAGTAATAAAAATGTAGATAGTTTTTTTTATTTCTATTTTGTTTCAAATGTTTTTATGAACATAAAAATAAATTTTTTATCCCTCAACTTTATTTTAGGTTTCATTTTTATCCCTCTATTATATTGTGTTTCAATTTTATCTTACTTTTTTAAAACTACTAAATCTATCATAATCACTAATTTTAAAAAAAATTCTACTTGACGAAAATACATTACCAATTATACACTTATAACTATGTAAGCTGCCATGTCAGTAAATACTGTTAGTATTTCTAATAGTGTTAGTGTTAAAAATAAATTTAGTGGATTATAGAAATATTTAAGACTAAAATAAAATAAAATATAATTATAAGATGAAAATAAAAGAAATAAAAACATAGTTTTGCCATAAAAAACATAGAGTGAAAAGATAACTCATGGTGGGCGTACTACAATGTCTTTTTACGTTCTATTATTTTAAATTCACCCTATTTCAATAAATAATTTTAAAAGTTATCCCAGGCCTCCTTGCATGTTTCAGTTTCACGTAAAAAAAAATGCTTTAATTACCATTTTAATAAAATTAATGGTGACTAGCTACTATTATTTTTGTTCTTTCTTCTTCATTAATTTTTACTTCTCAATTTCATTTAGGGTTTGTTTGAATGATTAAATTAAAATTATAGTTGAAAATTTTAATTTTAATTTTATTTCTGTCAAAATTAATAGAATTAAAATTAGTTAAAAATTTTAAGTTTTTTGTTTAGAATAAATAAATCATTAATACATAAAATTATAATTTTAAAATAAATTTTATAGTTATCGGAAGATGTTGCCCAACGAGCTTATTTATTTTCCATTTTTATCATGCACGTACAGTCACTCGATTCTTTCAAAATAATAATTATACAATTGACATTATTAGCTTGATCTCGTAATTGAGATTTCTGTGGATCATGTCCTGGTCGAGGTACGAAGTTGGAACATATATATCCATCCATTCAAGTTATAGCATCTTAAGGTATTGCGGTAGGTACAGAGAGGGAGCAAATCTTAGACTCCATTGCAAATTAGGGTTTTTTTTATATTAAAATAGCAACAACAAAAATTTATCACAACCATGCTTTTTGTAAATTAAGTATTAAAATAATTTTCTTTTACGTTAGAAAATTAATTTTAATAAAATTCACTTCTCAACGTCTTTTTTTTTTTTTAAGTTTTAGTTGATTGGTTTAAAATTTTGGATAAATAATTTAAGGTTTTAAATAAGTAGTTTATGATTTAAAATGAGTGATATAGGATTTTAGATGAGTAATTTAAAATTCATACAAAAAAAATTATTAATCACATTAAGAAGTCAATTTCATGATAATTGACTTCTCAACATGTAATTAAAAAAAAAACATCACATTGAAAAATTAGTTTTATAAAAATTAACTTCTTAACCTGATTAAAAAAAAATTTATTTTAATACATAATCTTTTAAAAAAATGAAATTAAAATTTTTGTTTTGCTATATCAATATAATATAAAAAAGCCTGCAAATTAGTGTACTATATACACACACTTCATTTTGCTCAGAGTAATAATGCTTCGTTTGTGATGAAAGTACAGTACTAATCTCTCAAGTAACAAATAGTATTTATGGCAATTTGGTCACAGTATAGTAGATTAGGAGACAAATTACTGAAATGCCACTCATTTGAAACATATTACCAGCGTATTGTCATTTTTGCCACGTGTATCACGTCAACACGGGTGGCGTGATACACGTCACGCCACCAGTGTTGACGTGATGACGTGTATCACGCCACCCCGTGTTAACGTGATGACGATCACGCCAACACGGGTGGCGTGATATACACAAAATTGGAAAAAAAAAATAATAGATTAATACAACAAAACTTATATAACCAAAGTCAAAACTTTGAAAAGCCATAACTTTTGACTCGTTTGTCCGATTTAGACGCATTTTATATCGATTCTATATAACTTTTCGAGGCCGAGTGCAACACAAACCGGCGGTTTGGTCCACCGGAATCCCAAAAAACCCTTTATTTTGTAAGTTATGAAGCTTTTTATGAAAATTATATGGGTATTTCATGAAATCAAGGTTAAACTCATTTTTTTCCTTTTCATTTTTATGAACCTTTCCTTTTTAACCTTGAGTTCATAAAAATGAAAAGGAAAAAAATGAGTTTAACTCGATTTCATGAAATACCCATATAATTTTCATAAAAAGCTTCATAACTTACAAAATAAAGGGTTTTTGGGATTCCGATGACCAAACCGCCGGTTTATGTTGCACTCTAAAAGTTATATGGAATCGATATAAAATGCGTCTAAATCGAACGACAGTCAAAAGTTATGAACTTTTCATAGTTTTGACTTTTGTTATATTAGTTTTGTTATTAATCTATTATTTTTCCGATTTTGTGTATATCACGCCACCCGTGTTGGCGTGATACTGATCATCACGTCAGCGGGTGGCGTGATACACGCGTCATCACGCCAACACCGGTGGCGTGATGGCGTGTATCACGTCGCCGTGTTGACGCGTGATGGCGTGTATCACGCCACCGTGTTGACGCGATACACGTGGCAAAAATAACAAGACGCTGTAATATGTTTGAGTAAGTGGCATTTCGATATTGTCTCTAATCTATCTTGTCGCGCCAAATTGCCAGTATTTATTGTGATCATATTTAGATGAGCAGAGAATAAGAGAGTGCGTTATCTTGTCTAACAGGAATCAAATTTTTTGTTTACTTTTTTTTCTCTTTTTTTGTTTCATTAATTAAATACTAACAATTTAATAAATAAAAAAATTAATAACTAAGAGGAAATTTAATTATTATTAATTAAGAGAGAATTTTTTTATAATAAATTATTAATATTTAATTAAGGGAAAAAACAAGAAAAATAGACAAAAAAATTTAAATTCTAACATTGCCACACCCCCTCTCTCTTCCTCATAAGCACCATTAAATAGAGAGATGTACTAATTTTTAGGTTCATATGAAAGAGAAAAATTCGCCACATTTCCAATGAATGTACATATGAAATTTATATATAAGTAAAATTACTCATATAGAAAAGTAGAAACAGTTTCCCCTTCTTGATTTCTCCCTTCCGTAAATCATAACAATAAACAAGTTTTTGGGTGGGTTTTTAGCAGCCTTTTAGACATATTAGTAACACCCTATCTGATTAGTTTAAGAAAACCTCTCTTACTAACTAATTTCTTTCATTAAAAGAAAACAATGAATTTGCATATATTAAATAAGCACATGCATGGTCACATCGAAGAAAACAACGTGGAGCCTTGTCATTAAATAGCTATGGACCACACAATAGTGAACTTTTCAGCGAGTATATAAATTATTACGTGAACATGTGTACATTTGTGATGGTTCCAAAGAACTAATGCAACTTCCACGAAGGAGAAGGCTCCACTATAACCCAGTGAAAAAGAAACATTTGTTGACAATGAAAGCCACAAGAAGCTCCGCAACAGAAACACCAGACTTAATTTACCAATCCGTACCTTTTCGTTGGCTGCTTATGTTCCTTTCCGTTATATAATACCCTGACTTTATCACTCACTCTCCAACCCTCATGTTCACACCCTTCTAACATAAGCTACCAATCTTCTTCACAGTTACCATCAACCTCACTTGAAGTTTCACCAACAGTTTCATTCAACGATGGAATTAGATGATGGTTTGGACTTCGAGGACTATTTCCCATCCATGATCGCACGCTTAGGTGCAGAAGGGTTTATTGGGGAGCTCTGCAACGGGTTTCGTTTGCTGATGGATGAGAACAAGGGTCTGATCACGTTCGAGAGCTTGAAGATGAACTGTTTCTTACTTGGTTTGGAGGTGAGGGATGACGAGCTCGTGTGCATGCTAATGGAAGGTGATTTAGATGGAGATGGTGCTCTAAGCCAAATGGAATTTTGCATTCTAATGTTTAGGTTGAGTCCATGTTTGACGGACAGGCCTAAAATGTGGATGCCGGGCATGAATCCGATGTTAATGTAATTTAAATCTTCTCTAACTCTGTTAGTTCTCTATTTCTCTTATTCAATTACATTTTCATCCTTCTACGAGAATTGAGAGACTCACAGAAGAATTGTTGTTGTAAATCTTTGTAATTGTGGGATTATTATGATATTTTTATGGGTATAATATTTAAGATAAATTGTGAAATATTTATTAATTATTAATTTTATAATAAAAATTTATTAAATATATTAATAATTAATAATTATTTAATAATTTATCCTAAATATCAATACTCAATAATAATAATAAAAAGAGTATCGAAATAATTTTCTTGTAATTCCATGTTCAAAAAACGAGTCTTTGTAATTCTGTCTTTGTTTCAATGTGATTATTAATTGCTTGTAGTTGATAATAATATCACGTGTACTGTTTGCCGAGATGGCGTTTGGTAAGGACTAGAAATAGAAACCTATTGGAGAGAAGTCTTTTCAAGGCTTCGTTCACTTTTCCTTGTCTTTTTCATAAAATTCCAAACGGAGTTAATAAAGGAAACAAGGCTCGCACATGAATACAAAGTTACAAACAATTACTGATGTGATATTTCAAAATCGAGTTTTCGATTATATTTAATAATTTTTTAAATATTTATTATGAAATTTACTGTTAATAAATATTTAATAATTCATTTTCAATATTATTATCATAAAGGTACTATAATTACTGTTAATAGAGTTTAATTTTTATGCAATGTGATTATAATTTTTTATATACTATTAATTATATGTAATCATATTATTAAAATAATTTTTAATTATTTGTAATAATATCATAACACATAATTAAGTGATAATGTAAAATTTAATAAAAATTATATGATTAAGTTGATTGTATATATGTGTTACATGAAAATAATATTTTTACACCTTATTTAAATACTTAAGAGAATTTGAGTAATAAAAGTGTAACTTCACTTATTTGGAAATTTTCCTCCAAATAGTGTATTTAAGCAAGTCTATTTTTTTTTTTATAAAAAAAGTTAGATTAACACACATGCATGCCTGAGATAATATAAAAAATTAGATTATATATAATAAAAATTAATATGTCTTAAAACCATTAATCAATGAAATTATGATTAATTAAGTTTAAAGTAATAATTTGTTTGACAAAATACAATACGATAATATCAATTACATATTGGCGGTACATTTAGATAATTATTAACAAAGAAAACATAAAAATTAAAAAGATTATCATAATAAGAAATTCTTTTTTCTCTAATAATCAAAATTCTCATAAGATCCATCTTTAATTTATAAATTTTGACAAACATTAATTGGATCTAGCAAAGATAAATAGTCAACGAAATAGTTAAAAATTGTGTTGTAAATAATTATTATTTTTTCATCAATAGTTATTTATTTAAATTTTACTAATTAAATTGTGTTGAAAATTTTGAAATTAGGAAAATTCAATCTTTAATGATTAATTAATCGTTAAATTAATCTATAAATCGTTATACAATTTAGGTCCTTCTATTTTAATAGTTTATAGTTTAGTCCCTATAATTTCAAATTTTCTAATTAGGTCATTATCATCATAGCACTATTAGAAATTGTTAACGGCAACTTAAATTTATGGACTTAATTAGAAAGTTTTAAACTATAGGGACCTAAACAATTTATAATTTGGTCCTTATAAATCTAAAAAATTGTAATTGAGTCCCCGAATCAAGTCTACTATTAGAGCATCGTTATAAGTTTCTAACGACAGAGACCTAATTAAAATTTTGTATAACTATAGGAATTCAATTACAAACTTTTAAAATATAAGGACTTAATTAAAAATACTCAAATAGTATAAAGACATTCATATTATTTAATCTTAATTAATTGATATTTATAATGATATTAAATGATTCGTAAAATTAATATTAATTGATTGATTTTCAATTATGATATTTTATTTATGAAAGACAATAATACCAAACATAAATAATAATAACATTTAAAAATCCATAGGAAATAATTAATATAAAAAAATTAAAATATCGTGTGTCTCATGTAATTAATCATCCAAGTGTAAATAGTAAGAGGGTTCATTAATAAATTGCTCACCTTATATTTTTAAATTATGAGATGTATTATATTATTAAAATTCCATATTTAAACTAATTAGGATAATAGTTTTTTCTTCAAATTATTTAATAATATTCTAAATAGCTCTAATGTCTATGTAATTAAAAATAAAATAGGTTACAAAGAAATAATAATAATAAGGTAGCTCAAAATTACGAAGATTCAATTTAAACATGAAATTTATTGTAATAAAAAGTGGTATACTAATAACATAATTTCAAGTGATGATATGAATTTTATTTTTTAAATTGAACAAAAATATAGTTATAAATTATCCATAAAAATATATGCTAATAAATTAAAGAAAAAGAAAGATGATATGAATTTCAATTTTTTAAAAAACACATTAGAGTAATTTCATCCGATTTTTTATGATTGAGTGAATATTTAACCTTTAATAATTTTTATTTTAAAAATTAAGAAATAAATACACTATTATCAAAATTTAAATAAAATCAAATCAAATCAAATCAACTATAATTAAAATTTGAATTTAAATTAGATATTAACTTCATTATTCAAAATTATTATTTATAATTATAATTAAAAAATCTATAAATTTTAATTTTTAATAATAATTTTGGGAGCCATTAAGATTAAATTGACATGCTATTTTTTGTGTAAAAAAAAGCAAAAATAAACATGTATTTTATATTTAAGCCGAGTCCTGAAAAGCGATAAATTCATGTAAATAACAAGTCCAGGATACTTGAGTGAAAAATGAATATAAAAATTAGGATTTGAATTTGTTAAATATAAAATGTATTTTACAGAATAAAATATGTAATATGATAACTGTCATGATTTATTATATAGATATTTCTTAATTTTTTTCATCAATTCATAACATACATATACTATAGAGAATCTCAATATGTGGAATTATAATATGATTCCTACAATGTTTTTCCAAAGTAAGAAATAAATGTTTGTGTACCTCCGGACCAAAAATAATCTACCTATGGCATAATAATGTCTTTGAGAAGGGAGACTGATATGTATTTATTAGTAGCTAGATCTAAGACAGCAAGTAACAATGCAGGGGAAGACGATAAACAAAACGTCAATGGAGAGAGAACATAAAATAAAAACTCCATCTATCGAGATAAAGGAGGAGAAGGACCAAAATCTTCCACCAGTCAATTGGATATAAAATTGAATAATATCAAATTATTCCATACAAGCTAGATGACATCTAAAACAGCCAAATTAAAGTAGATAACAATTGAAAGCAACTTTTCTGGTACGCTTTTCGATATCACGTTAAGGAATCAGATTGTTCATGCGTATACACGCTCATGAGTTCAGACATCTGAGGCTGTGATCAATTTGTCATCGCCAAGTTTCGTCATGAGCCACTTGAAGCCAAGAAAAAGGATATATCTCCATTAAACAAACTCTTGACAAGTGCTGTTATAAAGATTTAAACTTTCAAAAAGTGTCTTAATTGAAATCTTAACAAATATTACTTAAATATGAAGAGATTAATGCACTAAAAAGATTATTAATTGATAACAATAACTCATTATGTTGACTTAATTGATTAGTAACAAAAAGATAAGAAAGTAAAAAGAAAAATTACAAACATGCATTGAACATCAAACTAACATATAAATTTTAGGCAAAGATATATTTTTTATCTCTTAACTTTACTTTATATTTTATTTTTATTTTACAGTTATATTTTGATTTATTTTTATCCCATTTTTTAAAAACTTACCAAATCCATCTTAATTGCTAACACCGTTAGAAATGTTAATAAAATTTACTAACAATGCATCCTATGTGAGTACAAATATATAGTTGACATTGTCCAACTAATATCTTTTTTTTTTAAATAATGATTAGTGGCAAATTTGATAAGTTTTGAAAAGATTTGAAACAAAAACAAAACACTATAACTATGAGACGAAAATAAAACTTAAAGTAAAGTTAAGGGACAAAAAATAAATTTTTTCTTATAATGAGTCATATGCATAATTTTATTTTTAAACTTCTATATTTGTACATTAATTAAATAATTATGCATTTCATATATATATATATATATAATTAAAAATATCTTTAAATTAATTTATATATAACAAATGATTTAGATATGAAATTGATATTTAAGTTGACTTGTATTAATAGTTATAAAACCCGGATTAGCTATTGACTAGAGATAAGTAATGAGTTGGTGTATCACTTGTTCAACAGGTGAGTCACTAGTCAAACCACATAAAATAAAATGAATATATGAATATTCAATAAAAAATATATATAAATAATATAAAAATCACTAAAAAATATAATTTGATTCCAAACTAATGAAATTCACAAATAACTATTTAATTTCTACAATACAAATGCTTTAAAAAAAAATTATGCATAAAATTTTATTATAGAAAATTTTTCACTTTTTGTCCCTTAACTTTTTTATAATTTTCATCTTCATTCTACAATTATATTGTTTCATTTTTATTCTAAATTTTTTCAAAACCTATCAAATTCATCCATAACTATTATTTCATTAAAAAAATTAGTTGGACGGTGCCAACTATATATTGGTGCCTACATAAAATAGCACTAAAAGATTAATTTCCAATAGGCACTAAAAGAATACAAAAAGAACACTAGCACCAAAAGCTTATTTTTCAATTGGCTTCTAACATTAATTAACATAAATATTAAAATAAAGTTTTATCCTAAGAATACGAAATGGAACCATAATGAATGACATGCTTAATTGAAAGGATTGTATAGAAAATATACTAATGTAACTTTTTGGAAGGATTGTATAGAAAATATACTAATGTAGCTTTTTGATTGGAGTTCATGAACTTCCTATTATATTTTTTAGTGATTTTGTTCATTTTATATAACATGTGAATAATGTAGGCTATTAGTACTTCCAATTATATATTAACAATGTCACTGATTACTTTTAATTTTAATTTTTTAGATAATCATCAATTAAAGAATTTTTTATTCAAGTAAAGTCTTAATTTCTACAAAAAAAAATGCATTATTTGTGACGACCAAAATCGGTCACAAATTTTAGTTTCTAGCCAATTTTAAGTGATCATAATTTCGTTAGTTGGAATTGAGGGAAATTTAAAAATAACAATTAAAAATAGTTAGTGAGGAGTGTGAATAAATAATTAGAAACAGCAATAACATTACGTCATATGAAATAGTTAATCATTTAATAATTGTATTCAATTATCAAAAGTAATTTGTTAGATATAGGAGTATATCATCTTATTTAAAATATGACATATGTCATCTTCTATTATTATTTCATACTTGTGGGAAATTCTTTTTGTTATAGTCATGACAGGTATTTTTTTCAATTGAGAATTTTCACTTCAGTTTAAGTTTTTACGATAAGAGGAGGACAAATATTTTATATAAAAAATTAAAAATACACACAAATAATATTTAATAAACATTATATTTATATATACATTAACTAGTATAATTTAATAATTATTAAATTGAAATATTATAAAATTTATTTTTTATAAACCGAGGGACGTTGAAGTTCTATACTAATAGTGATTTATCATTTTTCTATTAACAAAAAGGGCTTTATTGTTAATAAGTTTGAAACGGATTGAATGTTAAAAACAAGGAAATTATTTTGGCATATTGATTTAATCCAATATGCGAACGTACGTACGTAGATTCTCTTTATTTTGGTGCTCCCTTTTTATGATATTTTCCATCGTCATGGAAGGATCTATTCATCGCATTCTTTGCGAGGCTATGATGATAGTGCTTCGATCAGTTTGCAATTACCTAGAGGCTAGATCTCTTTCATATATTTTTTCCAGTATTTTCTTTCAATTTCTTAACTCGTTAAAAAAGTACTATTAGATGGAATTTTTATAATAATTTTGAAAAAACAATAAATTTAAGTAATAATAGTATTTATAATCATTAATAGTAATTGATCTTATCTTGACTCCTATAATTATAAATACTTTAAAATTAAAAAGTAACTCCATTAATGTTCAACGCCCATATATACAATATAGGAAAACGTAATAGCACATTTTAAGCAAGAAATTCATATTATTGTAAATGGAAAGTGCATATGAATAGGAATGCGGATGGAATAAATTGAAATATAACTATTGATTTATTGGTTAAATCAATATGCAATTGAATCATTTATAAATAATGCTTAATGCTCTTAGGGTAATAATAGCATGTACCTAGTTTGAGGGTTCAGATCTTGTGTCTGTACTTAAGAAAATTAATTAATTATTGTAAGAATACTAATATGCAGTGCACTTTTTAAATTGTTTAGGAGTGACTTAATTTCAATTAACCTAATAACTTGTCTAAAGATATATTTACCGTAAAAAAAATGTAACGAGTTTGATATATGATCCAAGTCCTTATTAGTATACAGCCAAATTAGCCAATTAGCATTTTAATTGTCTCTAACATGTACGTGTGGCTCTTATTTCATAGAGGACCAACTACAAAAGCCAATTATCACTTTTAATTTATAAGATCACAAGTTAGCATTACATCTTTTAAATGTAAGATTAATATTTACTTAGATATTGACTTGTCGCTAACCACACGTTCTAATTGTCTCTTAACATGACATCTAGAGTTGGGACAACGCGACTCGTTCATTGAATCCTTAGCCGTCCATTTCTTGTCACTTTTTTTTCTTGAATCTGTTTGAACGATTTTGCCCTCCCGATTATGCCTAGATGCGGCCTTCACTGTCGCCTAAGCCCACTACGCCCACCACACTTTTAAATTTCTTTAATTTTTAGTTAAAATTAGAAGTCGTAAGAATTATATAAAAGGATAATTTCATATGAATATAATTTATAAAGATAAAAAATATTTATTATAAAAAATTTCATGCAAATTTGTTTTAAAAAAGTTAATATAATTACATATACATTTAAAAATAAATTTAATAATACAGAATTTTGTGTAACATTAAATGATCACTTACTAATTTTTTATTTTTTGGTAATATGATCACTTACGGGTTACTCTATCCTATTCTTAAGGATAATATTACCATCTAAATAAAAAATTTATTTATTTATATTACAATAATAATATAAATAATATTAAAAAAAGAAATAATATTTTTTAATTATAAAAATAATATTTTTTATTTAAAAAGTTCTTGGGTAGCACTACCCTAGAGTGACCCGATCACTTACTAATTTTTGTCATCTGAAAGTGATAAATTTATCGACATTGAACTGATTGAAGTGAGACCGTAAAGGGAATATATCAGAAACAATTATAATGTTGGAGAAGACTGCGAATGTGAATCTGCACTGTTTGGCAGGCATAGCCAGAACTAGCAACTAATGTCGTTGTGTGTCTGATTTTATTTGCTTCTGATTTATTGAATTTCCACTTTAACCAATAAAAATAAAGAATCACCAAGTAAGAATCCCAACACAAACAAGCTGAATAAATTAAACATATATGTGTGACTAAATTATATTTCGAGTATTTAAAAAGTATATGAATATTTGATTTTTTTTCAAATTGAGTCCAAATTAAATGGAATAGTAAATTTTTAGATGAAAAATAATGACACGACAATTATTTGTAAATGTGATAGTTGATTTTTTCAATAACCTGATAGTTTTGTATAAAAAGAAATATATATATTTTTAATTAAAAACTTGTGTATTAATTTTTTAGAAAATCAGAGGATAATTTAGCGTATGTGTATAAAGATTATTACTATTATGCAGGGACAGTACAATTGTTCAATGGATTTAATTTTTATTCACCATGAGTATAAAGTTTCTTTACATTGTTATTCAATTATATGTTGATACATCATTAAAATAGTTAAACTTTCTAAGTAGTAGTTGTAATAATCAAACTTTTTTAACGATTTGACAACACATGATTGGATGACAGTGTAAATTTTTTTTACATTAATAGTAAATAGAAATTAAACTATTATTCAATTCATATTATTGATTACTGTTAACTTTGGGACTAGCATTATATATTTTTTAAAAAATAATCAGGTGGCTCGGATTTTGATTGAAGTGTAGTTTTAACTTTTAATATGGATAATATACCTTAACAATATGGGGATTATTCCGGTACCTATCATTTTTTTTAGAGTACCGGTATCCAGGGTGAGTTGTCTAGCATTCATTAGTTGTTATTTATATTTAATGGATTTTTTAACATTTATTGTGAAATCAACAGTCAATAAATGATTGACAATTCACCTTGGGTACCAAACCCATCAGGGTACCATAGCAACTCCTTAACAATATTATAATATTTAACTCAATAATGAGCATTCAATCTAACTAGACTAGTGCCCTAGCCTAGGTTATACTGCTGATCTACTAGTTATTTTAATTTCTATAATGGTATCAGAGTTCACATTTAGTGTTGGAAGAAGAGTTATTGATAATTTTTTATTTTAAATTAAATAAAGAATCTATTGAAGTACTTATTTATAATGGGGATTAGTTTCATAATAAATATGGTTTGAAGAGAAAGTTGAAGGTTCAAATTTTATATATTGAAGTTATTCTTTTTCTTATATTAGTTAAATTAATTATTGTTAAATTATTTTGTGATCTGATACATATTCTAATTTCTTATTTTGAAGGTGTTTGAACAATAAGAAGAGATTATCTTAAAGATTTAATGCCATGTTTGTTGGGTGCTAGCTTGTTGCGCCTTACTTGTTGCCTCTTGGGAGGTTTTATGTGTTTTTTTAGTTTGTGATACTGATGAGAGATTAGATTTATCATTAGTATTGTGTTATTGACTTAGTGAATTGAATTTGACATTAGTATTATATTATTGACTTAGTTGATTGAATTTAGCATTTGTGTTATTGACTTAGTATTGCTATTTGATGATTTAGAATTTTTATTTAACTCATTTGTAATTTATTTTGATTTAGGAATTGAACTGTTATGGCATTGTGTTATTAGGATTTAATTATAATGTAGTATTAAAAAATTTGATATTAGACATATTTAAAGCTTAGATCTATTTTAGATCTTAAAAACTTAAGCCCGTTGGCCTATTTAAAAGTCTTAATACAAAGTAAGCTGTTAAAAGGTCAAATCAAACTTTTATTCTTTTTATAAAAAAGTCAAGGTAAACACAATAAAAAAGTCTATATTAAATCAAAAAGAAGCTCAAGCTAAATATTTACAAAATAAATTTGACCTATTTAAAATAAAATCTGATCCCGCCCCTAATTGACCCATGCAACATGGTATTGGCAGGAATGGGGAAATTGATATTGATCACAAAGTTGTTTGATTTCTGGGGATGGAATGGGCTAACGCGTGGAGCTCATACATGTCACTGGGCGTCGATCTCTTCAATTTGACTCTGAAACCACAACATGCAACATGCAACCCCTCTTCCCCCTTCACAGTCTCCATTTAAGAGAACCACTCATCATCCTCTCTGCTCGCATCCACTCATTCCTTCACACACACTCTCTCATTTATTCTTTAGTTTAGACTCATTTCAAAACTCCACCTAAGCAACCTACATTTTCTAGCCACGTAGTTCAATCCCACGTGGAGTGGCAAGCGAAGAACCCATAAAAAGATTGTTTCTCTTTAAAAAACAACAATCAATGACGCTATTTGTGTGGTGAATCTAAAGTCCAATCTAAACGTAATAATGGTAGCCCCGTAGGCTACAACCAAAGACGTAAGACTTGTCACCATCCCACAAATTTCGGGTCCCCTGACCCCATAACGCCATAACATAACCCGTCAAGTTATTCATCAATATAAGCAATTGTTGTGGCAAAGGCAAAAAGATAAAACTACACTGAAAAAATGGATTGGATATGATATCGTAGGATATGATATGAGTTGTCAGTTGGGGCCCACTTTGGCAAATCCAAGATTATCAAGGACAGGCGAGTATCACGTGGCTCGGGACCACACTGGAGTCAATCACTAGTTCCACGTTTGCCTAATTTCCTTGACAATGTCGTGCATTATTCATTCAACTGTGTTAGGATGCCAAGTTAATAATTGTTTTTCACTATTGAAATCAATTTTAATGAAAGTAATTTAAAATTATTTTATGGTATATACAAATAATTTTTAGATGGATAAAAAATTCTTATAATGATAAAGTTAGTTTTAATAAGTAAAATTTAATATTTTTAACAGAATTCTTCTAATTATGCATTAAAAATAATTTTTCTATAATACTCAAAGAAGGATGAGGTTATTGCACTTCTAATTATTTATCCATATTCTTCACTAACTACTCTTAATTATGGTTTATTAAATTAATTTTAATTAAATAATTTTCATCCAAATTAAAAAATAACTAATTATTTTTTAATTTTATATTCATATTTTAATTATGATTTCTTAAATTATCTTTAATTAAATAATTTTCATTCAAATTAAACATAACTAATTATTTTTTACTTTTATATTCATATTTAATTGATGGTAATTAGAAAAATATAACTATAAGTAATGAGCGGAGAGAATGAATATATACAATAGGTTATGTTAATAACTTCACCTGTAAAATAATTTAAAATGTTAAAATTAAGTATTTAAATGTTAATTTTTTATTGTTTAATTTAAAATAAGTTTAATTCTTATTCAATATCAATATATATATATATTTTAATTATCTTTTAATTATGTATTATCATATTATTAAAATAATTTAAATTTTTAGATAATTAGTCACTCACCAATGTAGCAAGGAGCAACACAAAGTAGTCACCAAATAGGTAAATGAATGCTTTTTATTGAGAAATTCTTATATATTCTGGAAATAATATAGTTAAATAATTATATTTTATTATATAAGATTATAAAATTAATTTAATTATACCAATTTAATATTGTAATATATTTCGTTTTAATCCCATTAGTATATTAAAATTGGACTATATAAAAACTTCTCAAATAAAAAAAAACAAAAACGAACACGTTGTGAATTGTGATTTAGTTTGGGCTGGCTGGGTTGAAAGGAAATGAGAAAAAGGCCCTTTATCTTTGAAAAATAAGAGAAAAAAAAAGGGGGGGGGGGGGGAAGGCTGATCGAAAATAAATAAGGTTAAGGTTGCAAGTGCAAGTTGCAGGAGGTTGGTGAGTTGCGGTATTTGTATTTGGTGCAGAGAAAGCGAGAGGAGAGGAGAGGAGGACTTCAGAATTTAGAATTTAGAGATGGAAGAGTTGTGCGCGTTGTGTGGGAAGCGAGCGAGGATGCTGTGTGAGTCAGACCAAGCTAAGCTGTGCTGGGACTGCGACCACAAAGTTCATGGTGCAAACTTCCTTGTGGCCAAGCACTCCAGGATTCTTCTCTGCCGTACCTGCCAATCTCCCACTCCCTGGAAAGCCTCTGGTCCCACCCTCACTCCCACCACCTCCCTCTGCCAACGCTGCTGCCTTCATCATCATCATCATCATCATGGAGACCATAGTTGTTCTGATGATGATGCAGAGTCTGATGATGATCATGACCCAGAACAAGAAGAAGAACAAGAAGAAGAAGAAGAAGAAGAAGAAGAGGGAGAAAACCAGGTGGTGCCATGGTCTTCTGCTTCTGCCAATAATGGAAATAGTGAGGAGGTCGACGGAGATATATCGAGCGCTACTGCTGGAAGTGGTCGTTTTCCGTTGAAGCGGTTTTCAGATAACTCCTTTATCCAAGATTCTGATGTACGTTTTTTGTTTTTGTTTTTGTCTGACAGGGGAGTGGCTTTTGATTTATTTTTCTTTTGTATTTTGGTCCATTTTTATTTTATAATTGATCCAAATAGTTGTATTGGGCAACCCAATTTAATTTGGAACAAAGTTAGGATTTTTTATATATATATTTTTTCCTTCTGGAAATTATTGAATTGAGTGTTCGAAAATTTTATTGTGTTGTTGTTTGCAGGATGAGATAGAGTGCTCCTCATCTGAAGCGTTACCCAATGATGAATCGAGCTCTATGAGCATGTTCAGGCCATTGAAGCAGCCTAGAATCAGCCAGAGGGAGGCTGCACAATGGCACAATATCAGAGATGGCGAAGATAAGATATGACCAAACACCTGAACCGTTGATATAAACTCTACTAACCCTTATTGATCTCTCGAGACTAGATAGTTCAACTTCAATTTTATGTAGATTTTGTTTCCCATGAAAATTTTCTTTTAAAAATCAATTCCATTGATAATAACAGTAGTTGATATATAGCAGCTTTTAATCTTATACCGTGGGAGTTGGTATGTATCTCCAACCATATATTCAATTCTACATTTACTTCCTCTTGGCCAAGTATTTCATATATATCTCATTATTACCTCTTGTGCAAACTGCAAAATTACAAGATTAATAACATTTGTTGGAACATCTCCTTCAGTTAGTGTTGCTCACTATATGTTGAATAATTGTGTCAACAATAGCTGCCATCTTCCAATTTCTAGTGGCTTATCTAGTGTAATTGTTTATTTACAAGTGAAGCAGGGGAGGGGAAGATGGAGAGAAAATTGTGTGTTATACGTGGCAATTAAAGAGTTGTAGCTGTTGTGGAGTTTGTAGTACCGTACATTTGGCATGGGCTGCAAAGGAAGAATACAATGTATCTGTATATGACAACTTGCCAAGTTGGATGGATTTGCCTACATTTATGTATATGGTCTAAAATGGATGTTTATTATTATTTCTTTTATAAAAAAAAATGCACACAAATTCCTATAATTTTTTAACTTTAATAAATAAATTCTCAATTTTTAATTTTGATAATCATTTTCTTTTACTTTCAACAATTATCTCAACAACTAATTTGTAGTAAATAAAATAATTAGTTTTTATATATAAAAAAAAGTATGATTTTGTTTAGCATTTTAAGTATGAACGTCTGAATAAACAAGTAATGGAAGAATCGGTAATTAAATTTTTTAAAAAGTTATTGAGCTTTTTGAAGGTGAATTTATTAAAAAATAGATAAAATTAGTTATGAAAATATTTTTAAAATTGAGAGAGTTAAATATCAAAATTTAAAATTAAACGGATACCTTGGGATCTGCACTTTTCCATTTTTCTTCTACTCATCTTTTAAAGAGTTCTTTCTTTTTCATTTGAAGAGGGTAAGCATGGGTTGGACGTGGAGAAGGGGATAGTGGGGTTGAGTTGGATTTATGCATGTCATGTAGCTTCATTTGGCGACCCGATCATTTATAAATCATTAAGTGATGTCATGAAAATGTTGCTTATTTTTTTTTTTTGTCAATTATTCTAATTAGTTATTTGGATCGAGTGATGTGTTGCGGTATTTCCATAAGTTAAGTTCTTTGAGTTTCATATGAGACTAATTCACGATCAACAGTTTAAAGTTTAAAAATTTTCACTGTTTCTCAATCAGAACAATTTCAACTAGAATTTGAACTTGTGTCTTATTTTGTGAGAGATGAGTTTATTTACCAACTCGACCAACCATTATTTCGTGAAATTGGTGCTTAATTAGTCACGTATATATACCCCATGAACAGAGAAGAAAGAATCACGCATAACATTTGAGAAGAGAAAACAAAAAGACTGGCCATATGGAATCTCTTACCAATTTAATTCAGTGCTGATACTGGTGTTGGCAACTTTGCTTGTAATTAGCTCTACAAATGATGGGTAGAAAATAAATTCCCCTGTATTTCCATTTGCAGTCTCTCTTGCAATCATCAAAGCACTGGCTCAGTTTTTCAGTCACTTACTTTCAACTTGAGGGAAGGTCTTCGGACTCAAGTAAGGGAGTTCATCTCAAAAGAGTAGTATATTAAGTATAGGAATTTTATGACTTAAGTATTATATTAAGTTGTTTTTTTTAAATAAGAGACATAATATTACATACTTCTTTAAAAGAGGACGTTTGCGAAGATACACTTTGCTTCCAATTCATGGTAACTTTTACTCTAAACTTTTTGGTACAAGTAATTATTTTTCTGATTGCTCTTTTTCAAGTTATCCCTTCCGACTGACCTCAATAAAAACACTGATTATTCATGACTTAAGCTCATGAAAAGCGCCATTTTAAAAGACTAACCTATTGAGTAAAAAAATCTCATGACTTTCCAGTACCACGTTAAGTTGCATTTTTTAGTTACTGTAAAACATAACATAAAGACAGATGAATATTATTTATATTTGGAAGAGATGAATGAAAGAGAGGGTGACTAGTTAACACTGTAACAAGCTTAAAGGAGACCCTGATTGCCGTTATCTGTCAATGTTATCATTAGATTCATTACACATTTTCTTTTACGATATCTAACCTTAGCCATCTTCCCTTACTAATTTGCAACAAAAAAGGAGCTGGAGTGCAAATCAATAGATGATGCAGACTACATACCATGCACCTCAAAAAATTCTAGATTGCTAAATTTCTTTTCAATGGAAGAACAGCAGGTATGAGAATGTTGACTTTTGCCAAAGTATAAATAGTAGGAATTACATCTTATTTTAAATTTCTTTTGGTGAAGGCCAACTGCCAATTGCCAATTGATTGATAAGCTTTAATATAATACTAATATTCCCTCCGTTATTTTTTGTCTGTAATTAAAAAAATTATTAAATACTCTTATTTTTTTTAAGTAATTACATTTGACTAAATTACCCTTTTATATTAAAATACTCAAATAATATTACTCTATTAATTCTCCCCCACTTCAATAAATACTTAAGGACAAAGTTGGAAAAAAACATTTAATATCTCCTTAATTTTCTAAAGCGATAGATAAAATAAAACAAAATAAGTTTTCTAAAAAGAAAAATAAAAAGGAACCGAGGAAAATTTTAATAATGAAAGGGAAAAAAAGGTCTAGATAAGTTACATATGTAAATATGTACTAAAAAGTGTAATTATATGTAACCTCAACTTGCTCATATCATTTAATTGAATAGATGATTGACAAAAACTTTTTCTTCTTCTTTTATTCAGATTAATAAGGTATACATGACATTTGGATGAATAAATAAATCTTATTTAAGAAATCACAAACACACAAGCTTAATAAAAATTATTATGTAGTTACTAATTCTTCGGGAAACTCTAATAGGAATTCGGTATAGTGCCTTCCACCTTAGTTAAATCTGCAATGTGAAATATATATAGATCATCTTGAGAATATCAGTATCCAGTATTTTGTGTGTGGCATTTAATTCCAATGTTCATGTATATATGAATTATGGTAGAATGGTAATACAAAGCGTAATAATTCAAATTTTATTTTGATCTTTGTACTCCACATGTATAATTTGTTAATTTTGGTAATAATAACTTAATGGATCTCAATCTTTTAAAATGATGAGTGCACTTTAAAAAGTAAAATATAAAATTGTAAAAAGTATATATAATTGTAACAGTTGATAAGAAAATCAAGAATAAATTCTTATGTATCTATAATATATTATGCATGTGCTTGTATTTATAAAATTTTGAACCATTAATTTTCTTATAAGCAAATACAAATTTTCACTTTACCATTTAAAGTGCATCAACATCCAAATTCTAACTTCACATACTTTCGTGCTTTTATTAAGTGACTTATTATAGAGATTAAGTATTATAGAAGACAACAAATATCTCAATCAAAGTGGCCTTGCAAGTGGAATGCATATCGGGAAACGTAAGCAATTCTGTTGACTTGAGCTTGGCCACTAACTATATACTATATAGCTTGGCTTGGTTGCGTAAGTTTCATTTGTGAATGGACATAATTGGTATGGTAACAAATTATACTTTCTCTAGTTCTCTGACTTTTTGTTAAGGACAAAAAATGGAAAATGAAGCCAGTTAGGTTGTCAGAGATGTTCAAATTACTGTACACTAATTAATGCTGGAGGTGTTTGCGGTTTAAATTTGTTTGATTTTCATTGACAAAGTTATTTGAACCAAATTGATCAGTTTTTTTATATTGAGAATTGATTAAAATTTTTTTAATTGAAAAATCAAACCAAACTAAACCCATTTTAATCAATTTGGTTAAATTAATTTTTGATTAAATACTTTTTTTCTTAAAATAATTCATACATAATTTCATTTTTTTTTCTATGACCCAATTAAAAATAAGTTGGCAAAAAATTTCTAATAAAAACATAATAACAAATTAGCCTAAAAATATTTATAAAAACAATAAGAAATTGAAATATAATCATTCATAAGTATTTAAATTATAAAACATATATAAATAAATATATGAATTTGGTTTGATTCAATTTCATAAATAAAAATTGAAAACTAAACAAAATTAATTAGTTTTTATAAAAAAAAATCAAAATTAATTAATTTTGTTTAATTTTTTATTTTCAGTTCGACTTTTTAAATTTAAATTGATTTCATTCGGTTATGAGCACTCTAATTATCCTATTATTATATGCATATATTTTAAGGCATATCTATAATCTAAGGGTCCACATGTACAACTATATTTATTCCTTTAAAAAGCGATTAGATTTAATGAGAGGAGAGCAAACGAGTTTAATTTGTATACCAATATCAAAATGGAAACCAGTGGGGCGGGTGAATTGGGCATTAATAGTTAGCACTAAAACTAAAAGTATCAGGATGCTTGCGGTTACATGCATCTCGACAAAGATTCAAGCAAGCCCTGAATAGATACACATCTTTCTCATGTATCCTTTTGCAAAAAGCCCAGCATTCGCCATAGCACTCCTGTTGTTTCCCCGTATTATCAGAAGAGAGAAGAGGAGAAGAAGCAGGCCGGTATTTAGCCTGCACTTCGTCAACCTCCACAGCACCACTTGCTATTACCATCACCATTACCAGAAACGTCATTGTGTGTATACCAGTTTTATCCATATAATTAACCGTCTTTGATTTGTTTATGACAATATTAGCGTACAAATGGATTAAAGTACGTTGGTTTTCTGTCTTTTAGTAGTTATATAATGCATTGTTAGAATATATATATAAGGCACTTTCGAGATATGCAAAAGGTCTTTGTAATTGGCTCTTGACGCTAGTTATACGGCAAACCAAATATTGTATGTTATAAATTAGATTCATCATAGAAAAAAATTTCCAAAAGAAAGTCCAAGACTTAGAAGAATGATATGCTAAATTGCAAATAAAATGACCTAATTGAGATTGATTCTCCTAAAAGACTTGGTACCGCTTGAATTATAGTTCTTGGATGTACGTATATCATAGCATTTAATTTGATAGAATTTATATATATGAAAAACTCTTCAATTGGATAATGTACATTTCCCAATTAACGAGCTGATTATGGAGAATTATCGAATAATTTTGGTACACAGAATTATCTTAAAAAATAATGAAATCATAAATAAATCTGGTCATTTGGAATTTTGGCGAACAATTATACTTCATCTGGGACGCCTTAGTAGCCATGCACGAGTTGGACAAAAAGGCCGGTAGTAAAAAATAATAATTTACTCTTAGAATTTCAAAATCATAATGGTTTTTAAAAATTTTAATTTTTAATTAGAGGCATGTTCATGTTAAAAATACATTTCATGAAGTTCATAATGGCTATACGTACATTTTGTTAAATATCTCCTTTTAAAAAACTAAAAATGTATATTTTAAGTCTCTTCTTACTACCATACTTCTACCGTTGTGATTTCAATATTTGTTAACTATATTCATTAAAATTTTATTTTAGCGAATAAATAATTTTCCTAAAATCTTACGTTATTATACAATAATATTGTTTTGATTTGTAAATCTTTTTTTTTCAAAATAATACTTCTAATATAATAATATCTTTTGATTTTTGTCATAGTATAAAGCTATAGATTTTGATGAGTTAAATTTTTTCTTGAACATGAGAAATTATAGTAATTTCTTATGAGGATAATAAATTAAATCAAAAACTATTTTTCTTATAAGAGATATATCTTAATATTACTCAAGGTTCTATGGTACTTTTTAAAAATGATTTAGTTTTAATCTATTGTCAGTGTAAAGTTTCGTTACACTCTCATCTAATTATATACTAGTACATTATTAAAAAAGTTAGATTTTCCAAATAGTTATTACGATAGTGAAACTTTTTTAATGATTTGATAATATATGATTAAATGATATTATAAAAAAAACTTTATACTAATAGTGAATCAAAATTAAACTCTTTTAAAAAATGGCTATATTATTAACTTAATTTTTTTAATTTAATATATATATATATATATATGTCAACAGAATTTATATAAATTAAACAGACCAAAAACTACGAAAAATTATTAGACTTAGATGATATACTTCCTACAAATTATAAGACGTGTGTACTCCTACTGACACAAGACTTAAAAGCTAATCTGCGAGGAGCTCAATTGACTCATCTTAGCCAGCTTCAAGGGACCTGTGGTGTGGCAGATATAACGTAACCACCACACGACCACCATTTCTGCAGGTGAATACGAGAAATGTGAGAGAAAATCTGTATATGATTAATCTTGAAAGAAGTCATTTTTGAACCTGTATTGAAATGGGAAATCTGGATTACATTAAAGAAGCCAAGAGATTCGGATTTATGAAAATCAAAATAAGGTTGTTTCTAGATTGGCTTCATAATGTATTGATCCCTAGCTCTTCAATGATGGGGATTCGTTGGCGAAATTCGAATTTGACCTACCAACAATGCCAGAACCGTCATTGATTAGATTTTGGGCTTTGATTCCCAGATAAAAGTTGGATATGACATGAGAATGAGATGAAAGAATAAAATGCAAACGAAAAAGGAATTTGATTGGGAGAAAGTGATCGGAAATGGACGTGGTCCGTCTTCAACCATAGCAAAGATAATGGGGGCATTCAGTCAGAAAGTTTATTTAAAAGTGCAGGCAAAACAATTTTTTGATGGGATTCAATCCTGCAATCAAACAACCCTCAAAGAAATTTAATGTCACTTGAGTTGTTTTTGGACATCTGATTTAATTTTAGTTCTCCAAGTTTTTTGTCCCAAGTCCTCCAGCCGGCTAAGATCAGCTGATTAAGGTCCTTGCAAATTACTTTTTAACTAAAGTCATCAAGATTGTATTCATCTTTTATAATTCGTAAGGAGTATTATATCAGCATGCTGAGTTGGTATTCCTGTAAATCAATTGAATTTGATAAAATATTTAATTTAGTCCTCTAAATACACATGACATCATTATAGTCTTTTAATTATTTTTTACATCAAATTAATCTTTTTTAATTTTTTAAAAAAAACTAATTCAATGTCAAAAATATCATTAAAAGACCAGATGTTAAAAAAAAGACATAAAAAGACTATTTTACTATCAAAAATAAGACAAAATTAATGTCTCATGTATCTTTAAAATACCAATTTGATTATTTCCTCTTAAATTTAACATTGACACGTAAATTTTTAACCATAACTAAATATTTAGAGCATTATACATCTTTTTTAATTTGAATGTTTTTTTTTAAAAATATAATTAGTCTTACATTTATTTTCTTTTATTAAATTTAAATTCAATCTATTTCATGTGACAATAGAAATAATAAATAGTTCCATTATGAAATAATCTAGCTAAACAAGGGTGCTCATCATGATAATCCGATCTCCCACATACAGAATGGGAACAATAACCCTAAAAAAACAGTCACAGGCAAACTTGTACATCTACATCAAAGAGTATATACCATTTCGGAAGAAAAAACAATCTCCCAACCGCCTATACGAACCAAGATCAAACCAAGCCATTAAAAAACCATCCTTAATCTTTGCAGAATTCATATGCAGGAAATGCTCAAAGTACAACGTGACAGGAAGAAAAAGAGAGCACTCTACAACCGTTTCACGAATTCCTTTTGGATCAGATACATTCTGCAATCGGTTAAACACAAAAAAAAGGAAGGAGTCAAGACACAAGATACATGAGACCTATGAAGAAATTTCACAGAAAGGCTGAAACATGAAAGCAACGACAATTGTTACATCTGTTATGTCTGACATATATAAACAAGTACTTGAAGAAACAAGAGGAAGGCAAGTTTTAAATCAGTGCATTACTGGCCCAAACCCATTAGCAACGAAAAGAAGATGATAACTAAAAAAACATTTCTTTTAAACTTGTAAACACTCATAGCAGGAATAAAAAAAGTTGAACTGCACACCTGCCGAGACATAATCAAACGATGACTTGGCTCCAGCTAATCCTCTGTCCCAAACCAACCAACAATTAGCATGTCAATTTCCAATTTCACAACGAATTATATGTACAAACAAAATAAATTAAAAGGGAAGTATCAACAATTCAGGAAGCATATTTAAAGATAAACAGATGTTTTGAGAGAATAAACTAATTCAATGAATCAACACTAAATCCAATCAATGCATTTAAAATTTCACTTAATATACAAATATCTAGTTTTCATGCACCATCCAGAGTTGATTTATTGAATATGCATGACAAAACCAAACCACAGGAGTACATTGAGCCATGCATCCAACATTATGGGGGCAGAGATCATCACATACAGTATTTACATTCATTGAGATACCTTGTGATGCCAAAGAAAATGGGAAACCACACTTTAATTAATGATAATCACTGTGGTTTTCATGGACTCCCGGCTGAAATTGAGAAAAATCCCGATGTTTTTTCCCATCTTACTTTAAAAATCCACTCTAAGTCACATTTAATGTCTGAATCAAAAAGTATAACATTGCAACAACAACCCTAGTTGGTCAAGGATGTATCTATAGATGGAACCTAAGAAGCTAAATAACCAGAGTGGTCAGCCAGAGTACACACATCTAATTGCTTATAACTTCATATTTTTCAAAATTTGCAACAAATTGCAGAGAGGCTCAAGTGGGACCACAACAGACAGGGGCTCCACTCATAGACAAGGCTCACTGTGCTTATGATAGTTGGCCATAAGATTTACACTTGCCATGAACCAGGGGGAGTGCAGTTGTCATATGACATAAGGCACCTCTCCTACTACATAAGCCAAGCTTTAGACAAAACCAGTGTTACCTAATTCAGCATTTTACATGGTACAGGGTATGGGTACACAATATGACACTTTATATAATTCAGTTTGGAGGGGTAGGCTTAGTGGGTATGCTTTTGGGATTGCATTACACTAAGAATACACAAATCAGTTCGGCTTGCTCACAAGTATGAAAATTCATATAATCCTACTACCTATTTTTTATCAAAAAAATATATATTTGTAAGATAGTTTCATGTCTAATAAAATTAAATATTTAAAACACAAAGTTACTTGAAAGGAAACACAACAGTTCTTAATCATAAAAATTATATATCTACAGAATAATATGAGAATACCAAATTGTTTATAATTATAAAAAAAATAGAGAAAAAATGGTAGACATAATATTTTAGACCAACTTATAAGTTATAAGAAGAAGGAAGTTAATTTTGATCCACTGTTAGTGTAATGAAACTTTACACTGTCATTTAATCATATATTGCCAAATCATTGAAAGAGTTTGACCATCACAATAACTATGTGCAAACACATCATTGAATGAAAGTGTAAAAGCCTATACACTGACAATGGATCAAATTTAGACTCAAAACAAATATTGATACAGGTGTGAGGATCATTTTAAGTGCTTGTCATCTTTGCCTCTTCCCTTCAAAGACCAGTGGCTGCAGACCCTGTAGACTGTCCATGACAGAGACTACAACAAGCATAGGGGCATTGGTGAAATAGCCGGAAAAGAAACTTGTGTCACCCAGCCATCCAAGTATGCCCCTATTGCTATCTTTGATTACTTTATCTGATTTGCATATTTTCACAATCCAGTACACAAATGTACCACATTTTGGATTGCACGAATCGGAACTAGGTTCGGATGGGGGAGGGGTGAATTAGGTAGCACTGGCTGAAACCTAGTCCAACAAATTCATGAATAATTTCAATGCATTTGCAATACCACGTTATCAATCCGATGACGAATTTCATCACATGCTTTATAAATAAAACCTTTTCATACTATCAGAGTGATTTATTAATGCTTTTGATAGAAAATTTCAAAATCCATATCTCACTGACTCAACATGCCAATCAGCTTGGTTCGTGATGCATAGTTGATACTTGATAGTTATTACTTAGTCACTCTACTAACATGGATTTCGAACAATGAACTAGAAAAAGATTGAATATAGGACTTCCCTCGATTCGTCAATTATAATTTATAATAGAATGACTAAAGACCATCCATCACCTATCCCAATTAGATTAAAAATAATAATAATATCTCAGACAAGGTATATATGATCACAAACTCATATCATCCACAGAATCAAAACCAAAATCTACAACTAAGTGCGAGGCCTTTGCCATTCTATTCCCGAGTTCAACATGGCATTGCTCTCCGTTCCTACCATACTAGCCAACTATCTATCCATATTCCATGCCTAACCTTATCTAATTCTATGAACAAATTTAACAACAAAACACCCACATAAAACAACCTTAAGCTTCGGAAAACAACAACAACAACAACAACTTCAAAATTAACAACTTTCATGTATCTGAGATAAATCCCTAACCTTTTTTATGTTCAAGTGCCACCGGCACGGGCTTGATTACAGCCTCTTCCTCTCCCTCTTCCACTTCCTTCACCACCACCACGGCACTACCATCACCGCCGCCACCTCCGCCGGCGGCGGCGGCACCGATTTCGCCATCCTTATCATCGGGATAGCGAACCACCACAACGGGACAAACGCAATGATGGACGCAATAATCGCTGACGCTGCCGAGCCTGCCATCACTACCGCGACGGAGGGCACCGAACCCTCGGCTCCCCATGATGACGGCGCTGAGCCCTAGCCTCTCGACCTCCAAGCACAAGCGCTCCTTCATGTCGTGGTCCTTCACAATGTGGATCTTGTACGGAATCTGAGCATCCCTGAGGGGCCTAGCGAGATCGCCAGCCTTGGACACCGTGAATGCATAGAAATCGTCCTCCTCGAGCTTCGCCTCCGAGTTCTCGTTGTTCGCGGCGGCGGCGGCGGCGGCGTCTTCGTCGTCGTTGATGGACAGGTCGACGGAGCCCCAATCGGCGCCGAAGAGGACGTTGGTGGGGCTGACGTGGAGGAGGATCACGGCGTCTCCGGGACGGATGTAGTGATGGACGGCCCAGCGGACGGCGTAGGCGCTCTCGTCGGAGAGGTCGACGGCAACGCCGATCTTGCGCCGGGCCCCGGCTGTTGGGGTGGGGGTGGCGGGTACGGCGGAGGAGTGGTGGCGCGGGGAGGAGGGGTGGTGGATTTTGATTTGAGGGAGCTGTGGGTCAGAAATAGAATGGACCGAAGCTTGGTGCTGCTGGTTTTGCTGCATTGTTGTTATTATTCTTGGTTCGTGGGTTCCGAAAGCGTGTGTGAGAGAGAGAAAATATTAGAGTGTTCTGGATAGAGAAAGAGAATTGAGAGTTGCGTTATTGAAGGAGCGAAAGTTCGAAGCTTGTTCGTTAACGTCTGTCTGTGGGCTCTATTGGATTGTATATTTTTTATTTATATCTAGTCTTCAAGTTGGGCTAAGATTTATTTAGGTGGGTTGGTCCTACCCCATGGCCCACATCATAACAGATAAGGTTTGGATTGGAGCTCTTAGGTGGCCCAAATTTATGTTGTCTCACTCTCAGTCTCTGGCTGTCCCTTTTGGCCTGCTTCTAGAGAGAGAGAAAGAGAGTAGAATATGTCCAACCCCACTATCTATGAAGTTTGAAGATTGTTGTGGACAAATTAGTGATCGTAGAGTTATTCAGCAAAAATGAAAGGTGATGATGTTTCTAGTCTGATTTGCTTGGGGTTGGGGATGGGAAGTTCTTGCCAATTTTTGAAACAAGAAATGGCAGGTCAATACTAGGAATACGATGCTTATTCTTTGCATCAATGATTCTGCTTTATGTCTTCTTACCTAATCTTCTGGTGATGTAACACGTATCCCAAGCCGAAAGAAAATCAATATATATGTTATAAAGTCTCCATCATTTTCTGTTTTACCATTGACCTCCAGCAACTTGTGATTGTTGATGATCGTGAAATGTGGAGTCTATTTAACCACTATATGAAAATGAACACCTAGAAATTTCTGAATATTTGTCCATATTAACTTGGGATGCGTTTAAGGGTTGGTAAAAATCCTGCTGCTCAGGTTCAAATCCTTCCGTTCACGCTTTTTGTCCCATTTTACTGTTTCTGTTAATTACCATGTAGCTGAAACTCATAGATGCCCTTACATATATAACATTAGTATCACACCACTCTCTTCCTTTTTTCTTTCCTCCTGAGACTTCAGGCTTAGCTCCATCACAACAACTCCTATCTAACCACTCGTATGGACTTTCCTATCCTAACATTCATGTTTAGATAGTTGAATACTTGGTTGTTAAGAACTAAATCATTGAGAAAACCTCATCAAGCTCATATTCTCATGGCTTTCTTTTCTCTTATCTGTCTGCATATATATGCAAAGCAACAAGTCAAATTCACATTAGATTCCAATTCATCTGTTGGTGATGTGGCCATTTTAGTTATTTAGAAAAGAAAAAAGAAAAAGAAAATTGGGATCTTCAAATGCCAATTGTCAATAAAACCCTACTTCAGGTTTTCTCAATTACCAGCGTACGTGTTATCAAAAACAACTTAAGCACTAAGTTACACACTTCATTATTTCAAACAGATGACGGTTGCATATATATTATATGTTGGGAAATTGTCAATAAAACCCTTCTCTCCCCAGTTGATATTAATTGGATTAAACCGCAACTCTTAACAAAAGGCATCACTTTTATTACGTGCCCTGTAAAATTTACAAAAAAAAAACTGGTAGAGAAGTGGTAGTGAGTGGGTATGTATCTTTGAAACTGCAAGAAAGGGGAGAGAATAAGGAAGAGAGATAGAAGTGAGCAGCATTACCAAAAATATAATAGCAAGCTAGAGGGAAGAGAAAAGAAAAAGCTGGGCATAAGTAAGATAGATGATAAAGCACCCAATCAAAAAGAGGTAGAAAAAGCTTCCACATCCTTACTTCTACTTACTGTCACCTGCCTTCTTGCCCGCACATATTTATACTCATCACAGAGATGTACTGAGTTTGGGTTGAAACGTAGCCTGGTGCTGTATGGTACTCACTAGCAGCCACTCTCCTTGCCCACTCCACTACTGTCGCAAAAGAAACAAGGGTGTTTAATTATTTCCATAACATGCTCAGATAGTAGCTGCTTGCTTCTTGTTTTCATATATATTTTTATTTTCCTGCTTTTGTGCCTGTAGGTGCCAGATGCCAATGGCAGTGTAGGCCTTCAGCATTTGCATCTTTTCTGATGAATCTTTTTCACGTTTTTTGGAGCACTCTCTAAAGGCATTACTTGACACCCATAAACGGCAAAACAGAGATGCCAGCCATGTGTTTCAGCACATAAAAGATGTAAACTAACTCTAGAACAGAAAACCTTTCCAACATATATTAAAGTAAAATAGAGAGAAGCCTGAGCAAAGTGTTAACAGTATGGAACAGTTGCTAGGGTTTTGAGCCCTGAACTAAGAAAAGCTTTGCCCAGCCTACATATCAGTTGTTCAGTTAATAGAGTTATTCAATTCCCCGTTTTTTCCTTTGTTTAGACTTGTAAATATGGACTACATTTATCATGCACATTTCTCTTTGCAAATACTACTAGTACGTAGATGTTGATGTGAATATATATACCAAATATTAATTAAGAGTATGAATCAAAGAAGACAAAACAAATAGGAGAATATATAATTAAATGACATAATCTTATGAAGGATAGAAAGGGGGATTTTCCGAAGAAGGACATACATAGAACTGTTTTGCTAGGTATTAGTTTAACAACAAAAGGAAATTAAACAGAAAAGCTGTACTTGGGCAAACAAAAAAGAGGCCCTCCTTCTGTGCTTCTAGCACGAAAGCTTCAGAGACAAATCAATAGAATTAGAAGCAGTATCTCCATAGGCTGAAGCAGCGATAGAAGAAGAAGCTTCACCTCCTACTGCAACTGAACTTATTGTGGGCAATTCCAGCTCCTTGGAAGTAGTGCCGCTGCCATCTTTTCCTGGGAAAAACTCATATTCCATGAAAACTCTGCCACTCACTGAGTTTCCCTTCCTGTGAACAGCAACAACCTCCACACACTAACAAAACAAAAAACCCAATCCATTTTAAAACCCAGTTATGATCTTCCAAAACAAAGAATTTTTTTATAAAAAAAAAATACAAGATAATATTAAATTAATTATATTGCAATCATCATGAAATAAATATAGATACTATAACGATGCAAGAAGGCTAATATGAATCTACCTCATCAAGGTTGCGAGTAGCATAAGAAGCAGCAGCCGGTCTGTTACAGAAATCATTGGTTTCCCCAACAAGGTTTGGGGCTGGTTGGGGAATAAATCCTAGAAAATCGGGGCCATTGATGGGCCATATCTCCAAAGTACTATCTCTCCTTGCATTTGATCCTTTTACATTGTCCTCGTTGAAACGTTTTTTCTGAGACAAATGACAATAATATATAGATACTTAACAAACAATAAAGAAGAAGAACCAATGTTTCAAACAGGAATATTCACCATGAATGAACATTAAAAAAAAAAAATGAGAGGATAAAACATTTTTACAAGCCATTAATAATGAGCTTCATGATTTGTTGGACACCAAAGACAATTAATGATATATATAATACATGTGCCATGAATATATGGAAGCACATTGAAAAGGGAGCAAGTATATATATCTAAAATACCTTGAGGCAAACATCACAACGTTGAGGTTCAGAATGCATATTTGGCATTGAAGAGAGCTCTTTCGAGGTCTCCAAAGGGCTTCCAAGCAAAGGACTCCAAACCGGAGCACTAATTCCGTACGACTCCATCCTTTTAACCTGATCAGGAACCAGCCACCCACCAATACCAGAACAAGACCCACTCTTATTCCCTACCATAGGACCCTGACCCGACACAGCAATAGTGTTGTTTCCATGAATCACTTGTGGAGGACACTGATGAAATGCTCCGTGGGCATGGTTTGATGCTGCACCATACCTCACAGGAACGCTACTGCCAAAGGGGTCGTGGAGGGTGAAGGGAAGTATTTGAGGATGGCACTGAAGAAGGTGATGATGGTGATCAGGAGGAAGGGTTGGGAGTACTGCAGAAGTTTCGTTCATCTTCTTCCAGGACTCTTGAATCCTCAGGCGCTCCAGCTGAGCCACACCCAAGCCTCTCTGCGGTTGCTTCTTTGGACCCTTCCCATTGGCCCTCCTCCCTCTGCTTCTGCAGGGTTCAGTGTTGGTTTCCTCAGAACCACAAAGGGGTTTGATGGTCTGCAAGTTGTCGTGGTTGCTGGTTTGGTCAGAGCCCATGAGAAGTGAAGTAGCCATGGCTAGCTAGCTGTTTGCTGTTTGTTTGAAGGAGAAAAATAAAAAGCAATAGAACACAAGTAGTAGGCTTTTAAGAGAGAGAGAATGGTATGCTGAATGATATTATGCTTTTGGCTTTAGGGAGGGTTTAGGCTGAGATAGATAGAGAGAGAGAGTGCAGTGAAACCAAAGCAGAACTGCTTGTGTGAAATGGTGAAAGGACATGGCAATACGTGTGCTGGTTGGGTTCTTTATTAGTGATATATTCTGTCTTCTTCTTCTCCTTGATGTCTTTTGCTAATTCCACTCCAAATTTCTTCTTTGTCTAGACTAGTTTCTGCTTCCACCCCAAGTAACGATTGGTTATTTGACTTATTTCATAATCCATCACATGTGCACACTCCATTCTATTGCATTTTCCATAATTTTGATTGGGGGTGAAAGGCAAGCTCTCTCATTTACTCGAGAGTGGGCTTTAGTTGTTGTGAGGTGGGTACTCATGTGACACGTGTCGTGCTGTGGGACTGTGGGCCAATGTAACAGCAGTGGTCGGATCGGAACCTCGGGGCATTATCCCCATGGCTAGGTGGTAGCGATCGAGAGCCTCTGTAGCAGGACAGGGTGTCAGTTTTAACCAAATTAGTAACAAATCATTAGGCTTTACAATGTTCATTTTGAAAAAGCTACATTCTTTTGCCTTTTGATAATTCAATATATGTGCCAGTGTTTTGTACAGGGTTCCATTTCACACCATGTTTCAATAGTCATGATCCTCTGATCATATAGGGAGGTTGATTTTGGGCTCATCACTCACAGTTGGAAGGGGTGTGTATGTTGTAATACGTCTCTAATTGGTCTAAGTGGTAAACCATTTGGAAAGCGGTCTTTCGGCAATCATATGGAGTAAGATTTGGTCATGAATTATGAGAATCTGCCTATGGAATAGGCTTGCTATGATGACTTTCTTTCTTCATATTTGGCAACGAGAAAAAGCTGAACCCATGTGGTGCCTTCTAATGTGGAAATAATTCTCTCCCTCCCACCCTATCCACACAAAGCATTGGGGTCTCTTCCATGCACCTTCAGAATTTGAATGTGATTTTAACCCAGAAAAAAAACTATTTGAATGTGATCTTTTATTGCTCTTTAATTACTTTAAGAAATTATCCTACCACACGTACTTGTTCTTATGGAAAAATATACTACCCTTGCAAGTTATTATTATTCAATATAAATAGATATTATTAATGGACTTCAATCTATAGTACTTCTCAAATAATCAAGAGCTTATATGTAATTGTAACTTGGATCAACAATAATAATCCAATATTATTTGCTACAATAATAATCAAATATAAAGCAACTAAACTTGTTAATTATTCATTTATTATGTGCCTAATTATTATAAAGATTAAAGCCAAACTACAACTTTATAGCCAATGCTTATTGAGGTATATAGCTTAAATTAATGTCCTCGTTTATTTCTTTCAATTAGTATAAATGATGTATAATAATAACCAATAAAAGTAATTTCTACCTTTTACAGATATTTCTAGTGTGGTTCTGGGGTTGTTTCTTCTGAGTAATTCCTGTTTTTTCAGCCTTTGAAACCTGCAGGCTTTTAGAGTCCATATCATGTGCTAAGACCATTATTCATGCAATGCAATGTTGTTAATTTTAGTTGTTTAATATCAGTGCCGTGAATTTTATACAGCAGCTAGCTTAGCCCACTTTATCACATCACATCAGAATATTTTGTGCTAATTTTTGTTTTTGTTGGAATTTTTAATTAATGTGAGTTTGCTCCTGAGAATTCTAACCACACCTTATTTTGTAAACCAAATCTCTTTGCTCTTGAGAAAGGCAAGAATATTGATTGACACAGTAAGGGCATTTAGAATGTCCCTTTCACCATCATTTCATATCACCGCCTTAGTCCCTAAACCCATCCAGATCTAATATTCTTCATCAAACATTACAAAACTTTCACTATCGCAATTCATCCATTAATGCTTGACCAAAATCTTGTATATATAATTTATAAAGAACTCAACTGAATTCAGACTGAACAACAGTAGTAAATAACATGAAGGACATATATGCTCAAATTAGAATATATTATTCCTTATGAATAACGAAGAAACCCATATGGGTTGTGCAATATACACACTTGTACTTACTGCCACAAAATCACAAACATATACAATCGAATATATATTCAGTGAACTACTTCTTAGTTTGAATTGAAGTGCCATGAGAGTAAAATGGAACTAGTACTAATTAATTAATCTTAACAAGCATGCCAACATTGCTGTTGTTGTATTCATATATATGTAACTCCAACACGCAAATCCTATGATATGATGCCCAGTTTTGCAAATCTTAGTAAGGAATTGGAGAAGGGTTTGAGACTTAAAACCCAAACCGCGTGACCAACCCAACGCGTGCAGAGATTTCCATTTGGGGTGATCATGTTCATGGTGGTCAAGAGTAGTAGGACCAATCAAACAGTGACAAGTCACAACACAAATCCTCAGCTTCAGCATCAAAAAGCGCCGCTTCTTTCATACTATGATAGGTCCCACCACCGAGGTGGTGGTCCCCTTCCTACGTGGAGGGTTGTCAGGGCATGCAGGTGGAGCTCCGGTACAGAGTTTAGGCGGCTGAGGACGGAGGAGAGAGAATCGGCACGTGTGAGGATTGGTGGTAGGGAGGGCTTTGCTGGGATTTGAGCAGACATGGTGGATTCTTGGGTTTATAGAAAGCAGATTGTGGCCTGCATTTGCATGGAAGAAATCATTGGCATTTGGGATGAGTTGGCCTTGTGGTAGTGGTGGGCATTTGCGGATTGCTAGGGTTGGCTTAGCTAGCTGGGGACCATTTCACACCTATTAGCCTTTCAATCATCTTCTGCTCTTTCTTTTGCCAATGCCCCACCTCCATAATCACACTCACTAACTGAAGTTAGATCAAAGAAAACAAAAAAACATAGACATTGGCATGAATAATGAGTGTTTGAGGAATTCTATAAATGGCAGATCAAGGTTTGCTACCATGCCACGTAACAACAGAAATGTTGGGATATTTGATTATTTTGGGTTAGATCATAATATACTTAAGTATGTTATTTAATAATCCTATATAATCATAATGGAAAAACTCACTTTTAAAATGTATTATTCGTGTAATTACTTTATTGGGTTTTTTTTCCCTCCTATATATGTTTGGTTTTTAATCTGTCAACTATAGCTTTAGAAGGGGAGCATATGTTTGGACTTCATTTTAACAAGTGAATAAGGATGAAAAGGAAAACCGAGTCCACCTCGAAGTGGTCTTATCAATATGCCCTAGACATATAACCAATTAACCATACTTATATTTCATAAATATAGAGGAATCCACCCTCTGAAAACAGGCTTCCCCTTGTTTTGTAGCAGCAAAAAGGGGTGGTTTAATGAGAGAGAGAGACAGCGAAGTGGGGGAGGTAAGCAACTAATACAAATTGTTTGTTTGTAGAGATTGCCATAAAGGAATGGGGCAGTTAGAGTAACTGTTGGTTCCGGCTTTATGCAACTTGTGAAGGAGCAAACCATTTTAGTACAAAATAGCAAAAGATCCCTCCTATACGAGTCCTATTCCGTTTCCCTCACATATCCATACCAATAAGACAATCACAAGGAAGGACCACCCCACCCAGATCATTATTTAGATCTCAATCTGAACTGAGATTTGCTCTGCTTTCACCCTCCCATTTTACCCTTCTGGCCTCACCTACCATCCTGAATAGACCCTTTTGTCCCTCACTTCACGTAGTGGGCAGCGAGTACGTACACACACATATATATATAAGGATATATATATAGAGTACATGTATCACACAAGATTTTGATGAAAGGAACAGGATCAGAGAACAACATATGTGCTACCTTAGCTAGTGTTATCTGGACCGTCCAAGGATCTGAGGATCAAAGAACTGGGTGTGTGCTTGAGAGAGAATTCATTGCAGAACGGAAAGGGCGTGTTTTTGGATGCATGAAGAGGTCGCTATCACCTGGTAGTTGTGTTGGTCCTGACAATTACAAAACAAAAAGCCCAGACATAAAAGCAAGATGTGTCTGGTACATGTCCCAGACTCCCAGTAAATAAAACCCAGACCCAGAGAGAGCTCTCAGCTGTCCTGCAACTGCAACCCACCCCAGTTTTAACAAAACATATACGCATACATGTACGTACATGTACATTATAAAGACCCATCATATACACGGTCCTATCATCAAAATAAAACAATAGAGGTCCTCTTTAAGTTTCTTACAAGTTAGGGCTGGAACCTAGTCAGAGTGTTCATAAAATTATTGTTGACTTATCTATTATTATTTTTCTTTTCTGAATGTATGGTATGGATACAAAGGGCGTTGTTAGCTGACATAATCACTGGGTATGTCTGGATGAGGACTTTCGGGGGAGAGGGAAAAAGAAGGTATGGATTTTATTTTTATTTTTTCTAAATTGAAAGAATAATAAAATGTTTATAAAAATGAATAAGTGATGATTGAGAGGTTACATAGTAAGCTTTTATTTTATTTCTCTTATTTTAAAAAAATATCAAATAAGAAGAATATTTTTAAAATAAAAATTTATCCATCTCATTATTTTCCTCCAAACTACTTCATCTAAACATATCCTAAGCAAGAAGGGTACTCATAAATCATAATCAACTCTATATATATATATATATAAAAGTTAAGATTAAGAAACAAAATATTGACATGTGTCACTTTTGAACATCTTAATATGAGACAAGTGTATCATTTAAAATTTTGACTCGTTTCACCTGACAAGTGATAATATGCACATATTATTAATGAATTATTAATGTTCAAGGAAGTTAAGGCTAAGTAGGCAACATTTAGCATGAGTAATTTTGATATCAGCCTAAATGAAACTAATAATCCTCATTCCAAAAGTTCCTAACCTTGAAGAAATTATATCTCCACTTCAAGTTGATTAGCTACAGCAACTTCCTTCATAAAATCATATACAAAGTATATTTAAATAAACTCAACAATTTTATGACCTCTTATTTCCCACAATCAAAAGCAAAACGTATAGTCACTTCAGCTTAGTTTAGGAAATTATGACAAGTGAGTATTATAGTATAAATTATATGTTCAAGTCAAATAATGACTTTTTGTTGTAAAAAAAATAAGGCTAAAAGAAATTAATAAATGTCACTTAAAAAGAAAAGAAATATTGACAAGTGTCACCTAAAGTGATAATTAAAGAACAATTAATGAAAGTTTAATGAGAAAGTGAAAAGAACTTTGGAAGATGAAAAATCTTGACAAGTGTCACTTAAATATGATTATGCATTTAATATAATTAATAAAAAATTGTTAAATCTTAATTTATGCATGCATATTAAATATTAATTTATGATTATATGAATTCAAGTTGTCCCGGGTTTGATCCTTGGGATGGTGTGTATGAAGAAAAACGTAGTTGGGAGGGGTCCTCACTTCATGTGCCTAGTCGTACCCTATGAGATTAGTCTCTTGCCATCCGGACAAGGCGATACCCTAGTTTACACATATGAATTCATGTTAAACATTAATTTTGTAATTAATTTGTGATTATATGCATGCATATTAAATATTAATTTGTGACAAAAATTAAGACTATTAAGATAAGCTTTTGACATGTGTTACTTAGAAAGAGAAAAAATATTGACAAATGTCACTTAGAAATTTTGACAATAATCACTTAGATATGATTATACATTTAATTAAAATACATGTCAAACTGTAATTTTTGCATAAGTTAAACATAGGTAAAATTTTAATTGTCAAAGTTAATTATGCACGAGTTTTATAATTTGTTTTTTACTACATTCTTATTGCGAGTAATTAAAAGAACTCTTAATATCTGATGGACAACATACTTTAGTATTGAAAATATATGTCTGAATATGTTCTAAAAAGACAAATATATGTCACCTTGTGTGAATGTTTTATATTTGGTAAAAATAATAAGAAAAAATATTGCCTTATGAATTTTTGATTACTGAACATTCAAAGTTTTGAATTGTAAAAGACAAGATGAGGTGAAGTGAAATTGGGTTGTAATGAGATGAAAATATATTTAATTTCTTTGTTATTAAATGTGCCCTTTCTTATAATCGTAACTTTGTGTATGAATTTATCATCTTGATGATTTTTTGTGGTTCAAATGAGTAACTATTTAAAATTTTAAACTAGCATAATGTATTTATAATTTTTATGTAGGATTGTATGACATAAAGTTATGTATTATTATATTATTATATTATTATTTTTTGATTCGAATAAGATTTACATTAATATTAACTAATTTGATTTAATTCAAAGGATAACATGAGAGCCAAATGTGTCTTAAAAATAATACAATCATATTAAGTTACATTTTTTTTGCATAATCACATCCAGTTACTCAACGCAGTTATATATTCTAATTGAAAAAACGATGATTCTTATACACACAATAAAAATTGGATGTATATTATACATATAAATGTTTTAAATTAATTTACATAATATTATTATTTTATTAATATTTAAATAAATGAAATTTATTAACTTTTTGAAATATTTTTATGATTATCATAAAAATAATTGAGTTAATTAATATTAAAATAAATTCAATTTAAAAAAAATTCATTAATTCTTTAAATTTCTTTATTTTACTATTAATCATTCTATAATTTAACAAAAAAAAAATATCATTAAATTTATTTTGAAGTATTTGGGAGTTCAAGTCATTTTATGTATCATATGAAATATTTAATTATTTATTAATTATATTTTTTTTTGTCATGTATCAGAGTATACATCTATATTTTATCATAATCAAGACATTAAATATTTGTAGTTGTGCTCATGAAAAATTCTTTTTCTTTTAGTCATAACATGTACTTTTTAAATTGAGATTTCTCATTCAAGTTTAACATTTCACTATAAAATGTTCTATTATATTTTATATAAAAAAATGCAAATAAATAATATTTGATAATATATATAAAACTAATAATATTTAATAATTATTAAATTATGATTTTATAATGTTATACGAGTAACACTCGGGCTCTATACTAGTCCTATAACAAAATGAGTACCAACCTATTCACTTACGTGTTAACAGGAGGCATACCAGGCAGCAATGTGCCACACGAGAGATGCAGAATGGACCCCTGGACCATGCATGAAGAGAACCGAACAAGAAGCTAAACGTCAGCGGTACTAGTAGTTTCGTGGAGCATATTCAAGGGCTTCTACCAGTGATATGAAATTCTCATGCTATGATCCCCTCCAAATTGTTGGATTTAGTTCAAGATATTTCAGTCTATTCGAACTCAGAGTTCAGACGATATTATTTTGGCTTTGAGATTGGCTGTTAGGATTTTGCATTGCGGCTTCACACATCCTGAGATACAAGGCACAGGCATTGGACCTGACCACCTCGTAGATGATAGATCCTTTATGACTGGAAGAAAGTGAAAATAGGTATGCATTATGTGTAATCCCCTTGGGCTAGTGGTCAGTTCATTTGATATAAGTCTTAACACAGTAGTGCCTTCATTCATTTTATTTTATTAAAAATCACAAATTAAAAGGTACGGCATAAACTGGAGGTTTTCATTAAAAAGAATTTTAAGTTTGAGAGTAGTGACATGCAAGAGAGAATTGGTAATAGGAATGAATCATACAGACAGTATCAGAAGAAATTTGGCTCCACCTGGCATATATCTATCACGGAACCACTTCAATAGGGTAAATCAATTTAAACTTAGAAGAAGCCCTTTGGCAGCTCTTACAATTCAATATAGGTATATTATGGAACTTATTTTTTAAATCTTCACTAATTGATCATGCTAGAGTTTGAAAAATACATCAGGTTATATATACAATATCGCTTTGGGTAACTAATGTAATGGTACAAAACTTTTTGAGTGCAATATGACTAAATGATAATCTACAAACAGCTTAGGTATTAACTGCATTATTTGCAAATGCCACACTTTTAGGAAGGATAAATGATGCGCACAACATCCATTTTCCAGGTGCAACAAGTCGTACCCGTCGCATGTCTACGTTGACTGCCACCTCTAGCAGCCCAATTCTTATTCTCTGCATCATAAGGGTTTTATTAAAATGTTTTGTCTTTACTGCAAGGTTTACATACGATTATATAAAACAAAATAAAATAAAAGGTAGTATAGGGAGACTGAAGTTACACACACTAGCCTAACAGCAAGGTAAATTTTCAAAGTGATTTATGAAGAGTCTTATCTAAAAGACCCCACAGAAATATACGCAAAATATCAGCAACCAACCTCATGAAAATCAAATTCTGGATCTTGCGCTTTGGAGAATCCATAAACATGGATCATTGGCAAAGTAAATTCCCCATCCTTGGGTCTATCTTTGTATATTCCCCGAAATGCATCTGCAGCAGAAGCAAAGCATTCAGAAATTAAATCAAGATATTGTAAGAAGATTTCAAGAAAAAGTTTACCAAAAAAGGGAGAAAGTGAGAGAAACTATAAAATCATAGCGGCCCAATTATATATAGGATACCAATTTTCTTTATAATCACTCCCAACTCTACTGATCATTGCATGTGCTCACAATCCACATGGTGTCGACCCTAATGGCCTAATCACTAATCTCACTTTTTAAGACAAATTAGTTCTCCACTAACTCATACACAAACAGCACACAAACAACAAGAAGCCATAAATAGAGCAATTATAAAGTAAGATTATCAGGCACACCAACCAGAGCAATTACAGAGTAAGATTATCAGGCACAAGTGTTGATGTTTTTACTCTCTCCTCCACTAGGTAGGTTTTTATCTCATGATCTCACTACTTCTGAAGTGTATTCAAATTGAAAACCTCAAATACTGCTTCACATTCTTTTAACCTTGATCTTCAACATATTGAGACCTACAATGGCTTTTGGTCTCCTGCCATTCCTTTCAATATGTAGGCATGCGGGTATGTCTTCATGTATGATGCATGTAGCAATGATGAAACATAAGAACTTCCCAACCCTCACTCTACTCGGAACTACTTGAACCATAGTCCAAGCAGTGAAAGAAAAAAAAAATTCCCTCACTCACCTAACACTTTATTATCCGTGCTGAAGGAAAAATTGAAAAAGTTCACCAGATTTAATTATATCATGTAGAAAAGATGTGTGGGATAGATCAAATAAGACAAGTAACTCTCGTATTTTTAAGGAGGTTTCTTTGGCATATCATTTGATTTGGGATAAGATTCAGTGGTCGGCCTCTATTTGGTGTAAAGCACATGGTCTTTTAAGGGGATTTCCCTAACAAATATGACAAGGGATTGGGCAGCTCTGCTCTTTTGATGTTTTCTTTTTTCTCTTTTGTCTAGTGTCTTGCTCTTATGTCATAGAGGATTCCTTATCCTCCAATATTTTTGTATTTTATTCTCTTCTTCTCAATGAAATTCTTTTTTCATCAGGAACAAAAAAAGACAAGTGGCATGTAGAACAATATTGTACAGATAAAGAAAGAGTGATCCTGTAAGGAAAGACAACCTAGATATTCTGCAGCAGCATTTGGCAAGTTCATAACCACTTGTGTGATGGACTGAGCTTTATCACTGGCATACATAGCCTTAATGAACCTTCTTCCATCCATGTTAAAGACCTAAAAGAACAAATGATAACCTTAGTTGACAGAAAATACCATTAAGAAAAAAGTGCCGCCATATGCTGATTCAAATGCAACTTCTGCTTTGGTTCTTCATCAATGTGTGATAAAACATTAAAACAAGTATAGTACATCCTTTAAACCATTAGCCACACACATCCTATGAAGCATGGAAACTTTAAGAAAGGAGTTGTGTCCACTGACAAATATATTGGACACTTGTGTCAGACACAACACAATACTTCAAATCCTAATAGGGACACTTCAAAGTTCAAATTTTACTGTTTCTGTGTCATGTTTTGTGTCCGTGCTTCTAAGCCACACTCAATAGAATCAACTGCAGTTTTAAGTTTAACAAATCTACAGCAGCCAAAAGACGTTCTGGAAAAAACTAATTTGCAGTACTTCTTATATTAGCCAACAAATGGCATCTACAAACCCAAAATTGGGGATCACTGCCAACTTGGTCATTCAGGCACCATATAAATGGTTTAAAATATATAGAAAAAGGGATGGATGATAACCTGACAATTATCTTTCTTTTTTATCTTTTCATATGTAAAGGTTTATGAAACATTTTCAAGAAGATACTCACTCAACAAGCAATCATACCTCAATTTTCCTCTCAAGTTTGTTTAGAACACTATTTCTTTCCAGATACTCAACTGCATATGGATTTAAGTCATTAGCAAAAACACGCTTAACTATCTTCGCTGCAGATATGGCTATGGGACCAACTCCAGAGAAAACATCACCTGTCAATTGCACATATAATGATGTTGCGTGTGTAAGCAAGTCATGGATATTTTTTCATATATAATATAAAGAAGCACATGCTTTAACAATTCAGCAACTAAAGATACAAATAGAAGTTATTGCATGTAAAAGAAAGATCATAGAAGAAGCAACCAAGGACATTTTTGCACTGCCTGATTTATGGAGGCCCATTAATTCTTGCTTTAGATTTCATTTTCATTTAGACTTCCTGCATCATAAGAACTTCAAAGTAATTTAATTGTTCCTGTTTTTCATTTTTTATATTGAGAGGGGGGGAGCGTATGTTCATTATTCAAATCTCTGATAGCATAACCAATTTGGCATAACTTCTAAAAGAAGTGCAGACTTGGCATTCATTACATAAATCTAGAAAACAATAAGCAAAAAAAGACCTAGTTCAGTTCTTTTCTCTGGTCAATCTTATATCCCAATAGCTAAGGGAATTCCAAGTAGTATCTCTAGAATAACATCTAAACTCTAAAGGATGATATGCACATGCATGAAAATATTAGCAAAAATCAGCTATGACAGATGATGCACTTATGTCAAATTTGTATCATATTGCACACTCAAGCAGGACTTCTGCATGTAGGCATTTGAAGTTCACATGCACAATAGCATGGTAGTTTACGTACATTTCCCCCTCCATTTTAAGTGCACATATCAATGAAATCCCGCCAGTATATGTAATTCATTTCTTAAGACTTGAAAGCGTTCATAAAATTCAATCAGTATCTGTATTAGATAAGATGTAATTACGTTTGAATGGAAATCATAAATTTCAGTAAATATCATAAAAACAAATTAACGAATCTCTTATGGATTAATAGAAGAAGCAGATAGACTAAAATTTTCCAGTTATCTTCTGGCTTCCTAAAAATGTGACCTGCTTACAAAACAATGCATTATTTCATATGTTTACATCTATGTATACCGAAGAGTAAAATGACCTGAATGAGAACTTTTGTGAACCAAACCCATACGTTGAGAAACACGTTAAACCCCATCAGACAATATTCCAAGCATTTTACACTAATCCCATTCTTACAGTTATACAGCATATCAAATCCGTACAAGTCCCAAGCAGCATGTCTATTTGTGCCACCACTAAGCAATTATTATTTTTACATTCAAAATTCAAACCCCCACAGCAAACAAAACCAAATACTTGTCATCAGTATTTGACATCAGGTTGCACCAACCAAATTCCATAATCCGAAAGACAATAATCAAAAGACACGGAAAATGAAGTATAACATATTAGGGTAGTCTATAATCTAAACAAGAAGGTAGACACATACAGACAACATCATTCTGTGTAAAAACACTCAGAAGCCTTTGTCTTTCAGTTGCATGCCTAGAATTCCAATATCTGCATAGAAAGAAATGGAAAAAAGTGATAAGTCATACTTTTGCATTTATTCTTTTACTTAATTTCCTTTCTCCAGAGTATATTTTGAAATATTAGAAAAATTAGATATTGAATTCATTTCTGAATTTAGATTCCAAATTCATTGGCAAAATGAAGTGTCATAAGCAAGGTTGTCAAAATCGCGATTTGAATTGTAGGATCATGTGACTTTACATGTTTTGGGTGGTGGAACGATCCCAATCCCAGCTGAAAACTTGTTTTGCTGGGATTGTGGTGGAGATGACACCATGGATAGTGAAGGAGATCATATGGAAGATGAGAGAGTCTTGATGATCATGGCCTCAATGAATTGCTATGGTCATCTAGTATTGTTTTCTTTAACATGTGTTGTCAAAAACTTTTAATGTGTTTAATGTTGTGAGTTGAAACTTTAATTGTGCCCTTTGTTTTTGTTGGAAGGCTTGTACCTACTTAGTTCTTACAAACTCACATCTATTATGCGTTTTGAAATAGAGGATATTTAAATGTTAGTTGTGATTTTAATGTTATTATGCTTATTTGCTTATTTGCTTATTTTTGTTATTTCATATGTATATATATTTATTCTTGAATATAATTTTATATTATAGGTAGGATCTTGCGTTTTGTATTACGATCCCACCTTTTACATGTCTACCACCCCTATCCGATCCTTAGGCTTCGCAATTTCAACCCAACCCGCTCCGCCCCCCATTGGGAGGATATTCTACACGCCCTGCGGGCTTGGGGCAAGTTAGGGTTGTTAATCCTTGCGGGGCAAGTTGGGTGCGGGTTTAGGATCAATCCGCCACGCTCGCACCCTATATAAGTTAATTTTGTCTCTCATTACTTATGTTTTTATCTTGTTAGATGTATTTATTTACTTGGTTAATTTTAGACTACATAGAGATGGTGGAAGTATTCTCATCTTTCAATTTATGTGATGATGATTCACTTTTAAGATTGTGATTGATTATGCTATTGGTATAAATTTATGATTGAAATTTTCATAGGAGTCGGGCGGCTAGGGTGCGGGTTTTAAATATTTTTATAAGGGCAGGTTCAAGTTTTCACCTCCAAGACCCACGGGGTGAGTCGGGGCAGGTAGGGTGCTAATTTGGAGGGTGCGGGGCGAGCTTGGGTTGAGCGAAAACTCACCCCAACCAGCCCCGTTGCCAAGCCTACCGATCCTAGGTAGTATCTACGCATTTGACAACCTAGGACATAAGAACATATATCATAATCAATATGTGCTGGGAAGGTGCAACCCGTAATTAATTCAGATGCAATAGAATAAGGTCCAAGATGTCAAAGCCAGCTATCCAGCTTCAACAGAACTGTACTAAATCAACCAAAAATTGATTTATGTCTTGTTATAATAAATTAATATAAACAAAATTCTTTCAATTGATGGATATCTTCTAAGTTGCGGAGCAAATCACACCCTTATCCCAACTTCCAAAACATTCCTCGTATACACTTTTTCTTCTTACGCTCCTTTCCTTACAAGTCTTAGGTCAGGCCCATGAGACTAACCTATCCTTCTCTTGTTTGTTTTTGGAGATGAAGAATAATATTGTAATTAAAAGAAGAAAACAGAGAATTTTGGAGGTCAAATCCTGAGGCTCTCCATATACCTTTTCAACTGGTACATGAATGAAACAACAGTTTATGGGACCTTATTGATGACTGTCAGCATTTATATTTAAATTCTCATCTGAATTGAACAGTGCCGTAGCTCATGATTCTACTAATCATACAGTGGAAAAAAATTGTTCTTCATACCCATAGCAATAGTATATATGCTATAACATCTAGAAAACGTCCTTTCCAACATAATAAACTGCACAAAGTTAATGATGTTAGGGAAAGAGACAAAGAAAGCATGGGCAGTAGTATTCATACATGACCTTTGAGAAAACATATACACAACCTGGTACAAATGAGCCTAAAATGTAGGAAGTGACGTTGCAGGTTTACAGGATTTTTTCTTATAAAACATACATAAGAATATATCAATACACATAACTATATTAACTAACTAACTATATGTGTGCATGACAGAGAGAGAGAGATAAGAAGGTTATTAACTCTTTCAATATTTATAGCTCCCCCACAGATCCACACCTGCCTAAGAAAATACCATATAAAAACTTTCAACATTAAGTCAACAATCAACATGCCTTAATTGAGCCTACATTTGGGTTTCAGATCTGGCAAGTGTATAATTGCTCTCTTGTGCTACAATAGTGTTTCACATACAGAAATACAAAACAGAAGATAAACACTCTCTATTGTGTTCTGATCCCAACTCAATAAGATAAAAGGCACATCTTTTTTAAGTTTTTATAATAACACCTAATCTAACATTTTTCTATTACTTCATTTTTTTTAAAAAAGAATTCCAAATATTTCATGAAATAATATGAATTGAGCAATTAGTAAAGCAAGCCTTTCAATTGTTCTACATTGGTCAGCGATGGAAATAGAGCATACACTGTTGCTAAGTCAACCTGAAAGCGCATTCCATTCTCAACTACTGTGGTCACGAGAGAGTGGTTTCCTGCTAAAACCTCAAGTTGCATGGTCCTGTACTCATTATGAATGGAGTCAATCTTGTTCACAACTGTTTGTAGCTTCGGCTTATTTTTATCCAGCACAACCTGAATAAGAAAGTAGCCTTTTATATGTTAACACAGTTAAGAAATTTTCAATACAATTTTACATTACGCATTTAACATGCTAACCAAAAATATTTCTAAAATAAGAACCTTTGCTATAAGCTTCTTGTGTGGTAAATGTTCATCTCTCAAATTAAGGTGTGCAATATGACCAACAGTCTCAAAAGCTGAAGGAACAATCACACCCTCAGGAAGCAAGGCCTCCAAGATCTGCAACAATCACATAGGACTGAGAATTTCTTATTTTACTCACAATTTGAAGTCGAATAAAGAACATCAAGAAAATTTTTTAAAAATAAATAAATAAACCAAACATGTTTCTAGGGTTCATATATGAATACAAATTTGAATTTGAAAAATAATTGTAGATATGAATCAACGGTTATGACTTAAATCCAATATTCACAAGTTAACAAAATTTGGAATTGTGTTAAAACTGAAGCAGAATGAAACACAAACACCGTATTATTTTGATTTAAAGCACATGTACCAGTTAAGTAAACCATGAGGGTGAAAAGTGCATTTTATGATTTTATCGTGATAGACTAACAGAGAGAGAGAGAAAAAATAATATTTACATATGAAAAACTTAAATACACAGAGACATACATGCAAACACAGTGTATGTGTATAAAAGTGTATCCTTGGTCATTAATACCTCATTCATCTGCCAGTAATCATAAAACAGAGTCAACTTGCATCTAACTAGCTCAAAAGTCAAAGTTGTACTCTTTTCTGCATACTCCTTCAAGACAGCCTGAAGACAGGATAAAAATATGATCCATGTCACAACTGAATAGATTCATTTAGATGCCAAAACAACAGATAAAAGCAAAATTTCATAATAACAAAAGAGAAATACAAATACATGAATATAAATATGATTTATCTCACTTTAAAACTAAGCGATGGAACATCAAATAACAAGGAAGCTAACAGCTTCATGTCCAACATCAGATTAATAATATGTAACAAATATTCAAAGTTAAAGGTAATTTGGCAACTGTTCACCTTTGAACTACTACTAATGAAACTTGGACAAGTGCCCCTGAAATAACTTTGACAATGAGGTCCTTGAGGACAAACAGTATAAAATTCGTGGCAACATCAATATGAAGCTAAAATTGCATAAAGGCAAGTATCCACGTAGCTCACTACATGGCCTGCAAAAGCTTACAAAGAATACCAAACAAAACATCATGACAGTTTAATTTATGTGGTTTTAGATGCTTTATACCATAGCATCACAATATTGACCAAAGCCTGAAAAGAACACTCTCCCATACACTACAGCTGAAGAACTATTATTATTTCAAGGATAAAATGAACGCCTCGCTTTGTTAACTCTCATCATTAATATCACCAAGTGCCATAGACTTCATATGGGCAGATTTAGCTATTTTCAAGAAAAGCATTTTCCCCTAATAATTTAGACAAGTCTTGTGCTGTCACAGAATAAGATTACTCGTCGATCATATATAACTTCACTCGCATGAAATGATGGAAAACCTTAGAGCATGCTAAAGGAAGCAGCAGTATGGCTAAACACCTAGAGCTAGTCAACTTTTACAGCAGAAATTACCCATTTGAATCAGCACCAAAATATCTGCTTTCTCTAAGTGAATGCCAGAGCATGAACAAGGAACAATGCTAAAAAATCAAGACTACCACGACTGTGTTTTGAAATAGCATGCTTAATCATCATCATCTTCTTCTTCTTCTTTTCATAAAAACTATAGCCAAAAGCAATGAAGAGCTCTAACAATGGAGTTGAAAAGTTGAAACATTATGAGAGGGAATGGAGAAGTAGAAAATTACAGACAAAATAATTCACACTGGGACAGTCACATTGTAGGCATCAAATAAACCACTGGAACTGGAATGCAAAATGCAACTGAACTCACAGTCACAGAATATCATAGTGTTGGAGAAAACAGCCACCTTTATTGCCTCAGGCAACTCCTCCACACCACGACCCGCATAGCGTTCATCCAAAAGCAACAACCTCGTCGACCCCATCCATTTTTTCCTTCTAAACTCTTCACCAAGCAAATTCCTCAAATCCCCACTTCCTTCCTCATCATCCTCAACAACTTCCACCGCCGCAAAACCATTCTTCCGAATGCGCTTATCCCCTTCAAAAAACCCTTCCTCCGTTTTCTTCTTCTTCGTCATCTTCTTCTTCGGCCTGGAAATCTTCGCAAGGTTCCGAAATTTCACGAACCCGCGAGTATGAAACGTTTTTGCGAGCTTATCCCGGTACAAAACCGGGCTCAAAACGTCGCCGTCTCCCTCCGATTTCCCATAAATTCGACGATGCAGCGAGACGAGACCTCCTTCTTGGCCGTTATTGGGGTTCCCCAGAAGGGGCACGAGCTCGGGGTCGACCTCGTCGCCGGGAACGCGAGCAATGTTGCGAATGCGAGGCCAGTTCAAGAGGTGACCACGGAGTCTGCTTTCGAGGGTGGAACAGTCCGCGGAAGGGACGCGAAGCGCGGCTACATCGAAGACCCTTGTGAAGCTTTCTTCGTGGAGGACGCCGTCGGGGTCGTCTTCGCGTTGTGGCGGGTTTTTGGTGAGGGGGAATTGGGATGGGTTGGTTCCTTTGTGGAGTGAAGGTCCGTAGGAGTAGGTGCAGGTGGTGGGTGCTGTGGTGGAGAAAAGGGAGATAGAGAATGTGGGGAGGGAAGGTTTTTGAGGGAAGAGAAGAGATTTTGGGAAGAAAGATGAAAGGGGAAGATGATGGGGTTTTAGAAATAGGTTGGCCATCATGGTGCTGGTGCTGGAGTGTTACTCTGCAAAGAACAGAATCAGTATGATAAGGGTTATTTATGCCTCCATCTCCATGCTGTGGTTTAAGGAGGGCTTTTTTATTTTAGAAAATAATAATGATAAATTAATATTTTTAAAATTAACTATAACCATAAATCAATAATAAGAATTTGATTGAAATTTATGAAACTGATGTGTTCTTGCTATTCAAACCGTACCAGCGTGTAAGATTTATTTTTTATTTTTAATTAGATATAATTTTTATTATAATTATAAAAAAAATTACTGTATTTTTTATTTTTAAAATTTTATGAGTCATAAAATTTTTTAAACAAAAAAATGTAACATTTTTATAATTATAATAAAAACATATTTAATTAGAAATAAAAATAAAAAATAAATTAAATGCGTTTTAAAATTTTCTTTTACTTCATTTGAGCACTAATACATATATTCAAAAGAGTTAGGCTCGAGATTATAACTAATTTTTATTGTAAATATTTAATTAGTTGTAAACATTTAACCAATAAAAGGCTAATGCTATGTTTAGTTACTTTAGTATTATGCATTTAACTATAGAATTAGAGGAGTCTCTTTTCTCTAAAATGTATTGATACAAATTGAAAAATATTTGTTGGCTTATGTTATCGTAATTTTCAGTTTTTATAATACTTGAACTTGTATTTTTTAAGTGTAATTTTCATTTCAAGTTATCATAAAACCATTGTGTTGTTTGCAATATTTTGGATAATTTTTCAATCATAATTTTATTTAATTTGTCTTATTTTTATTATTATTGTATAATACTAAAATTAATATTGTACCAATGTTAAAAAGCATAATCATAATTATAATGAAAGAAAAAATTGTTGAAAAAAAAAATATTATAAAAAATTTTGTATCCCATATACACAAAGTGCATAATCGCTTTTCATATCGTATCTCATATATGCCAAACTGCATAAACACTTTTAAAGCCATTTTATTTCTAATCCTAATTAGAATCATAATAGGATTATCATTCAGATTATTAATTTCAATTCTTATTTTTATTCTTATTCCATGAAATTTCATTTTTTACGCCAAAAGTTACATAAGTCTTCGTAATATTCTTAGATATTTTCTTTGTGCTATAAGCTATATTTGTAGGTAAGGAAATAAGGAAGAAATTCTGGCATTATTTTTCAGAGAAAAATACTACTGGTTGGCAGTAATTCAAGCCTGGAAAGCTTAATTGTACGTGTGCTATGAATATTTGTAGTGAAGAAAAATCCCTATGGTGAGTTGAGGAAAAATACTCCTCTTAAATTCATAATTCTTACCATAACATATTATATATAGTTATGTACAATTGTCGTGATTCAGCAATAACTCAACCTAGCTACTTCCAAGTTTCAATTTCATCTCCGGAACATGGAAATCACACATGCAAAACATGTATATATACTCAACAATCTGTGTTACAGACTTACAGAAGCCTCAACATTTTTTTTAAAAAAAAAATCAAAATCAAAATTAAAGAAGTAGGGACTGAAATAAAAGCAATGCACAATTGGCAGTGATATTTCTCATTCATGCCTCTTAGCATGAACAAGGTCTTCCCCAGTCCCCTCAAAATGCCCATTGCCCTATGACTTCGGCATAGAAGCTAGAGACACACGGCTACGGCTCCTCTCAAGCAGCCCTTCCATAATGATTTTCTTCTTATACTGAACCGAATCAAACTCAGTCTCTTCACTGAGAGCCCCCTCGTTGCATGGCCTTCTCCGACCAGGAGGCATGAGATAGAACCAAATTGAAGTATAGAGTATAGCAAAAAATTTACCCCATAAAATCAAAACCAATAGACAAATCAAAAGCATACATATAGCTGTGTTTGAACCATAATATCCTTTCCTCCTATCTTCAACACCATATTGCTTCTGTTTCGTCACCCCAATTCCATTTGTTGCCAGCGACAATCTCGTTGGGTATATTTCAGAGGAAGAGCCCGAAGCCTGATCAGTACGGGATGAACAACTTGAACGTGCAGAAGATGAGGTGAATGCAGGTGAACATCCAAAATGAGAGGATACGTTTGAATTGGTTCGGTGGATATTTTTACGTTGTGGGTTTGAGATTTTACCACCTCCTTCTAAGTCGCTTATTGATCTGGACAAATTATCCTTATTTGTTTTCCTTCTGCTAATAATCTTTTTGACCTGTAAGAATGACCAAAAAAGGGTTAATTAGTTATCCACAAAACATCAACATGTCACCAAAACAGCAAATTGATACGATTCTAATTTTATATTAGAAAAATATATCGAGTCTATTGACCAAACAAATTGGATAACCCAAGAAGAAATCTACGTAAGACTAAGAATTGACGTTGTTGTTTAAAATTTAAATCAGTCAGTTTCACAAAAACTACTAGAGAAAGAAGAGTAAAAGGAATTGAAAGAAAACACATTGGAGGGAAAAAGAGTGACAAACTAATTGAGAAAGAACTACAGACAAAAAAACATGATCGGTGAAATTGAAATAGTCGTTCCCAAGTCATTCATTGGATTATAATACATGCAGTTACGATGTTGTCATGTTTCCTCTTGGAATAATATTTATTTATATGATCATGATTAAGGTTAAGATTAGGACAAATAGAATAATTAAGAACAAATGGAAGATTTTAAAAAAAAGAAAGAAAAAACTAACCAATGATGTCTCATTTAAAGCCGCCCTCAGGGCCTGCCGAAGAGAACTATAACTGCCTTTCTTTCTCCGGCGACTTGCACTCTCTTCTCCACCGCCCTCCGCCGCCGTGAAAGCCGACGACAATATGGCCGGCAACACGACACCTTCCTCCTCCGCAACCGCAAAATATGTGAGGACCGGATCGGTTGTTTTGACTTTTCTCCTTCTTGGTTTGAAGGAATCGTCGACGATGCCGACGGGTTTGAAACACATGAACAACCACTTTTTGCCTCTGTTCTTCGGCACGGTGTTCCTGGGTTCCATGATCAGAAGACAAGGCTTGGACTTCGAAGAGATATCCGTGCCTGTTGTTGGTGGGGGTGGCAGTTGGGATTTGAGGACGGGGGAGGAAGAATCAGGGAGTGTTAGGAGGGACAGAAAAATGGTGGCATGACACGATGCATTTGAGAAAATATCCGAGAAAACGAAGGAAAATATCCGAGAAAAATATTGTGTTGCGTGCAATGGGGAAGGGTTTCTCTGATATGCAGAGAGAGAGAGAGGTGGCGTTTGAGATTTCGTGAGACCGGTTATGTCGCTGTTCGTATACTCAGTGCAAAGGAGAGACAACGGATCGGAAAAGTGTCTCAAAGCGAAAAATGGATGATAAATCCCGTGAATATTGGACTAGTCAATCCTCGTAAACCAATGAACCATGCTTATGTATTTTCTCTTTTTCTCTCTCTAATGTAAAAATCTTTAATTTCTGATGTGTGATCCCTGAAAACATTGACTTTTATGCTTGGATTTTTCTTACAAAATGACTTAAATTGATCTGTCTCTATGGAGTGTTGATCGAACATGTAATAAATAGTTTAGACGAAGAGAAAATTAAACATTATGGAATTGAGTTTTTTTTTTGTTATTCACTTTCTTTTTTTATTCACGTACATTATGGAATTGAGTTGGAAAGGATTTGAGCATTTGAGAATGAGTTGATTTAGTCAAATCAAGTAATAAGGGTAAGGATGTTTGAATTGAAAGTTGACGATAGATTTTCTATTTTTATTTTACAGAGGGTTTACCAATTATTACAATTCTAACTAACATTTATGTTAACTTGTCACTAGAAAAAGGAAAACGTTTCGAGTCAACTGTGCAAATGTTACAAAAAAATGAGGCTGTTGACAACCTCACAAGTTCATAACTCAACTGAAAAATAAAAATCTTGGGATACAATGTTCTTTGCTGTCGATAAATATAATTAGGTTATTTTTCAAGTATTTTTCTTTTTTCCCCCTAATTCTCACATCTGCATCACAATAATTATTTTAAATATTTATAAGACACTTCTTGGCAGGAACTACCGCAAGACATTTCTCTCTCACATAAGTATATATATATATATAAAAGATACGGTGTAGCCTTCTTTAGGAGTTACTAGTTGTTATTTTTATACCAAAAATTATTTACAAATCATATTTTATTAAAAAGTGAAGGTAAAAATCTACAATTACAAAAACTACATTCATACACTATAAAGTTAAATAAATTTGAAACAAGTAATGATGATGCGAACTTGGGTCCTAATAAGCTACTCAACTTAAAGCTGAATACATAATTGATAAACCTTAATTTATACAATTGAATGTGTTACTTTTTAAGTTATATGCAATCAAAAATGTAATTTAGATTGTGTACACATTTTAGGATGATATAATTAATTGATTGTGAGGATTCTAGTGGTAGTAACAACGTTGGGATAGCAATGATAGTCAGGAAAGAAACTAGAGAAAGAATTTTGGGAGGGGGGGTAAGCTAAAAAATTTCAAGGGGCTAAAATTATATTTCATAAAAAATATGAATAAATTTTTAAGGATGAGTATTAGAATTTTAAAAAGCTTGTGGGGCAAAGCAATAATTAGGTCTGCCTTTTGACGATGGTGATAAAGATGGTGGCAATGGTAGTAGTAAAAGTAATCGTGGGGCAAGAGTGTTAGTAGTAAAAGTGAAAAATGTTTCACCCAAATAGGTTAGGTCCAGTGAAAACAAGTTAGGCTGGAAGTGTGAAGAACTCGTTAAAGGGATTCTCCTGATAATAGATCTATGATTTGAACCCAGCTTGTGAAAAGTATTATTTGAAGAAGGGTCATACCTAAATTGCTCCTGATTCTGGAGTGATAACTCATTTAGCCACCATAATGTTACTAAAAAAAAGTGACAAATGTTTCTATCCAAAAAAAAGTGACAAATGCAAGTGTTTTTATTTTTAAATATAATTTTAATATTTTAATATAAAAAATATACGATAAAATGATAATTGTAGTTATATACTTTAAGATGAAATGAAATTGAGATTTCATCCAATTTTGAAGAGAATTATTATCCTTTTGTTTTTGTTTGATACAGAATGTGCATTTCTTTAAAAACGGCTATTATTTTTTCGAGGCTGATACTAATTATGGGAATGGCCCATTTTCATGTCCATTAGCTCCCATTCTATTTCTCTCTAACTTTGTTTTATGCAACTATACGTGATATATATACGTACTCTATAAGCAACAAATATAAATAGTGAAATTTAATATTACAGTGATGAAAGAATGAATGAAAACAAATTTTCATCGTAAACGAGATCAATATTATATAAAAAATAATTTCTTAATAAAACAAGGAGAGAAATCAACTTACACCGATATAAAACATAATCCACTTACACCACTCAATAATTTTGTATTGAGTATACTTTTTATCGATCTAACTGTTAAATTATAATCATTCATCATGTTAATTATTTGTGTCAAATTCTGAAAAAATTAAACATCAATAAGAATATAATTAAATAGTTTATATTTTCATATATTTTAATAGTTTATATTATGTTAATTTTGATGTATATCAATAAGTCACAAAAAAATCTCGGATTAATGTTAAATTTTATAAGAATGATTTATATGATATAAACTCTTAATCTAATAGTGAATTTTATAAGAAAATTATCCAATAAAAAGATATTGAGTGGTATAAGAGTGATAAAATTTTATACCCATGTATGTTGATCCCTCTCTATAAAACAAATATATAATTTTACTCATTTACTTAACTTTGTTTAGAAAAGTTGTGATACTCTGGTATTAAAGAATGTAAAATTATTTATTTGATATAAAAAAGTATCCAAAACTAAACACGGGTTGGTTCAACCAATAAGTTTTTGTATTCCTTAATGTTGTGTTTGAATGGATAAATTTAAAAATTCTGAAGAATTTAAAATGTAAGGAAATTTAATTGAAGCAATTAAATTTCCTTTGTTTGTAAAATTATTTGTTTGGATAAATTTGACAAAGATGTCTATTATCTAAGAGATCACATCTCTACCAGGCATTATCTCAAACAGAACATGTGCATATCCAAATCTCCAAAACTTTGAATACATATGGATCAATAATGAACATACCGATTCAAATTGAAGCCCAACATAATGATTAATCAGGTATAGTTGTTTTTCTTGATGGGTCAACTTCAAACGATCACAAAATATAAATCAAGAGATAAGTGAAGTTGTCATGCTTGAATACAAGGTGGGTGGGTTCTTAGAGCATGAAGAGGAAGAGAGAGAGGGCATTCAACAGATAGATTGTATTGAAGCTATTAGAATGAGCTTGAATCAATGATGTAGGTTTTGCCTAATTTGCGTATTTGAATATGAAGTTGCAGAGCTTGGGAAATAATCGATAGTGAGACCAAACCCACATTGAGTTATGAAGTTTGAGAATCAAACGAGAAATGTAAATAATTGAAGGGAATGTGAGCAAATCGAATAGCAAAAGAAAATGAACATAAGAGAAAAAGGTGATTATCGATTTGATAAGAGGAGAAGGGATTTTAGAAATTTCACTTCAGTAAGTGTAATTTCAAATTTTTTATTTTGAAGTTGAAAATACTTGATTAAAATCATAAAGAATTTTTTATTTTTTTATCAAATATCCAAACAAGACATTTTATAAGAAAATATTTTAAATACCCTTAAAAATTACATTCCTTGTTTCAAATGACTTATCCAAATATAACAGTCAACGAGTTTGAATCTCTCTTAAAAAGTAATGTTGTTTTAGTGGTCATCATTCTACAGGAAATATTTTAACATCAAGGGATTACGAATGAATAACATATATGAGAAAAGTCTATGAGATTGGAAAGTATCCAAATAATTTCATTGGCCAAACACAACTTAAGAGATTGGCCAAACCACGTGACCCACAATGACTAGTTCAAATTATTATTAACTTATAAGGTTTATATACTACCATCCATTCGTAACATATTCACTGTAAAGCTTATATTTAATATTATTAAAAAATTAATTTAATATCACTAATAAATAAACATCTAACGTAGACAAAATTAAATGCTTATTCAATACAAAAATAATCATCAAATTATAATAATTTCCCCCAAACATTACAAAATAGCAGGCCTGCATAGTGAATTGAACTGAAGTCCTTGGGAATGGGAGTCATGTACCCAGTTAGTTTGTGACTGTGAATTGAGACTTGAGACGAACAAGACCCAAAAAAGGAGCTTTACACTTTACAGAAAGAAAGAGCTCTCTTTTAGTCGCAGCTGTTTCCGGCACAAAGAAATACTTAACTTGGCATTGGCTTAGGGCAAACACTGATTCTCTTCTAAAACTCCTTCTTCTCTCTCTCTCTCTCTCTCTCTCAAACCAAAATGGACCCTATGGATTTGCTCCGATCAAATCTTTCCCGGGTTCGGATCCCGGAGCCCACCAATCGCATCTATAAGCAAGAATGCTGCTTGTCTTTCGACACCCCCGTAATTTTCCTGCACCAAATGATGAATTTTAGTTTAAACCAACCTTTTTTTTATTTATTTGTTTTTTGTTTTTTAGTACTCAAACGCTTCAAGTAGTGGCAATTTTAATTCTTGATAATTTTGCTGTTTGCTTATTAACAATGTGTTTTTATAAGTATTTTTTGGTTAATTATTGCTTGGTTGCTGAGAAAGCTTGAGAATTAATAAAAATATGCAACTATTATGTTATGCCTTTTGCTAATGTCATTTCAGGATGAGTTGCAATTAATTGTTTCTTTATTTTTTTATTTTTTGTGTATTAAAAATATTAATTCGTTTTTATCTTCTTTATGCGTGAGCTAATATTGTAGTCTGTGAAGATATACAGAGGAGCTTATTTAGTTTTTAATGCATTATCAATTTATTAATTTTTGTCTAGAGCTTCACAATACATTAAATTGATGCATATACTGGTGGTGGTTTTCTGATGAATTTCAGAGGTCAGAAGGTGGACTGTTCATCGACATGTTCACTTTTCTTGCTTTTGGGAAGGATTGTGTGGGTTGGAATTTTGACAAGACTGGTAATCCCGTTTATATGCATATAAAGCAGACTAAGAAGTTAGTTCCAGAAGACAGGCCTTCAAAGAAACCCACTCTCTTGGCTATAGGTTTGTGAATTGGGTCATGTTATGATCATATTCATATGTCTCACATGATTAAACCTTTTTTTTTAAATTATGTACTTTGTAAATATTCTGGGTTCTGGTTCTGTCTTGCTTCAGTTGTTGCTTAATTTCTGAGTGTGTTTGTTACTTATATTTCTTTTTGGTCACACTGAGAAATAGCTCTCCTATTCTAGGTATTGGATCGTAGAGTCATCAGTTTGGCTGTTTTCTGAAGGCTAAATCATTGATCTTTCCAATTATTTTAACATTTGGCTATTCTTTTCTGGATAACATATTTTTATCCATCTTATTAATTTGTAGGTGTTGATGGGGGATTTGATAACAATGAACCTGAATATGAAGAAAATCATAATATAGTTATATTACCTGACTATGTATCTCTTCCATTCCCTTCGGTGGAATTGCCAGAGAAGGTACTTGTTACCATCTGTTTATGGTTCTTTCTTTATTTATTCCCCCCTCCTTCCCCCCAATTTTTTTATTCATAGAGATGCTGTATGCTAAAGAGGAGTTTAATTTAATTATCTTATTTCTTAAAAATACTTCAGGTAAGGTTGGCTGCCGATGCTATCTTACTAGCTGAGGGTGCTGAACGGAAGGAGCAAATTGCAGCTTGGACTGCTGAAAAGAAACTAGTTAGTGCATATGCAATGAATTTACCGCAGCTTGACAATGGTGTTGTTATTCCTCCATCTGGGTGGAAATGTTCGGAGTGTGAAAAGACAGACAATCTTTGGCTAAATCTGACTGATGGATTGATCTTTTGTGGGAGGAGAAATTGGGATGGAAGTGGTGGAAACAATCATGCTATTGAACATTATAAAAAGACATGCTACCCTCTTGCCGTAAAGCTCGGGACTATCACTGCTGATCTGGAAGCAGCAGGTGATGCTCCCTTGCAGTATAATGTGTTTTGACATTCTTATGTTCCTGTTAGTTTGTTTACTTGTGTAGCATGATTCAATCTGTAATCATGAAGATTACTATTATGCCCGTGTGATTATTTCTGGATGATGAGTATGTTTGTTTGTTTTTATAACGGTCCGGCCAATTGATTATGCAGTTTATGCTAAACTGTTTTTGCCCACTGTGGCAATGAGCTTCAAATACTAATAAACAATACTTCAAATTTCAATTTGAATATCATAATGCTAATAACAGAGCATTTCCTTATGAAATAGAGGATGCAATTAAAAAATATTAGGGAGCATAAACCTAGGCAGAGTCTCTTACACTCTTTTTTATTTGGGGAGAGGGAGAGGGAGAGGGGATAAAGTTAGTTAGTTTTCCTAAAAGAAAATGGAATCATTTTGAAGTAATTTTAGGCTTGGAAAACACTATACATTCTGTATGTAATTTTTAAACATTTAAAGAACTTTGTTTTGTTTTCTTGTGTTTGCTTGTCCTTGTGTTTTTATGTATCACGATTTTCTTAAAGATAGAAGTGTTTACTATGAAAGCTAGATGCCAGCATGCCAGTTTTGCAATGATATCATGTTGAAGGAGCAAATTTCCAAATTATTATGATTGTTTCAATCAAGCTTTAAAGTTCATTATTTATATCCATTTGTGACACTGATAATTTTTAGCCTGAATAAATAATTGAAACTATATAGTTTAAAATATGTACTATGAAGTAGATGCTGTATATTTTTCTTTTATGCAGTGTGTGCTAATTATGGGTAATGTATTGTGGCAGCTCAGATGTTTTCTCCTATCCAGAGGATGACAGTGTCTTGGACCCACTATTAGCACAGCATCTGGCATTTTTTGGCATTGACTTCTCATCACTTCAAAAGGTTAATTCTTTATCTTGAAATGATATTTTTCAGTCGGTACTTGATTACCCCCAGCGTCTCGAACCTGACTTGTTGACTTTATGTCTGTTAGCACTATATCATTTATCAAATTGTCTGCCTTTATGAGATAGGATAATATTTCTTGATACAGTCCTCACACATTACTTTTGAAATTGAAATACATATTTTTTGAATAGTAACAATAGTTCAGAGATTGATGGTGCATTGAAAGGACATATATTACTCTTTTCCTTCTATAGATGAATGCTTTATGTGGTCGCCATGATGTCTTGTGGAATAAATTCCTGCATTGGACCCCTTGTACTTGTACAGGATTACATGCTTTATTTCCTTTTTGTGACTCGCTTCTATTGATAATGGTGAGTTGGAAAAGGTTCTTGTCTCATAGATTTAGGGCTTGCTACTTGGAATATGGAAAGCATTTGTTTGGTTGAAGGATACCTATGAAATTTAGGTGTCTGCAGTTCACTTTACTGTGATTATATACTATATCACATCCAAACAACAAAATTTCAAAAGTAACATGTCTCCTTCTGAGTTTGAGACTTCAGACTTAAGCTGATGACTGGTGATCATTTGTTGCTTAGATGATCATCTTTAAAATGGAAATGTAACATCGTTCAATATATTCCAATTACTAGGCCGATTTCTTCCCCTTCTAAGCAATGGGTTAATGTGATAGTTATTGATGAATGTTTAAGCATTTAACTTTTGGCTTGTTACTCTGTAACTGACATGGTGTAAAAGTATGCTTACTGTAAATTAGATATCATGTGTCATATAATTCATTTAAATTACCACTTTCTTATGTTCAGACTGAAATGACGACTGCTGAAAGAGAACTGGACCAAAATACCAATTTTGATTGGAATAGAATCCAAGAAAGTGGACAGGAAGTGGAACCAATTTTTGGACCTGGATATACAGGATTGCTCAATCTTGGAAACAGGTAGTCAGTCCCTGTTGATTTTTGCTTGGTATAATGTACTAGTTTGATGTTTTCTTGTTTCCTTATTTTTCTTTCTTTCAGCTGTTACTTGGCAGCAACTATGCAAGTTGTGTTTTCAACAAGATCCTTCTCTTCACGGTCAGTTCATGTCTCTAATTTTCTTGTGAACTGTTTGGGCCCTGTTTGCAGTTACTTCAGTGTCTTTTATGATTGCATTCTTAGGTACTATATGAACCAAAGTCTGAAGAGGGCATTTGAGGTTGCTCTTGCTGATCCAACTGTGGACCTGAATATGCAGTTGTAAGTAACTAGCTTGTTTTAATTTATTAGACTCCTGCTGCTATCTCTTTTCTGGTGGTCATGTTTGTTGTTAATATGTATATTTTTTTAATAGCATCTATGCCACTGTGTGCATGGATCTTTTATTATAATCTACTATTCTACTTTTGGCGTGGCAAAGATGGATGTGGTTACTAATTTGTGTAAATAATTCATATTTATAACAGTAGTTCTAGTAGTGCATTCTGTTTCCTCCATAGAAGAAAATGTTTATAAATGAAGAGGAGGTGCTTCAAAACAGAATTTTTTTTCCAGATAAAAACTTCAAAAGAGAAATATAATAATGTTTATGGTTCCCATTTGACGTCAGGACAAAATTGGCACATGGTTTACTATCTGGTAAATATTCTATTCCGGCATTTGAGGTATGTACCCATAGCTCAGCACATTTCTTTTGAAAATTTGTTTAAGAGTCTTCATTAATTTATATGCTTCTTCTTTCATCCAGAATGATGAAAACACAAACGTTGCTACCTCAACTACGACTGCTGTAAGCTTTCTAGCTCTTTGGTGACTAAAATTCTTAGTCAACTTATACGGTTATTCCTACATGAATGTTTAAGATTTTAAATTGATCAAGTTTCTCTGTGAGAAACATGTCAATTTATTTTTGTGGGATTATACACTGTACTAGTTTTGGAAATGAAATTATTTTTTTACATGAGCTTTGATCAGAATGGGTTGAACAAGTTCCTATGGGTTTTGGTTGAAGTCAGTCTCACTTGGAAAAAGTAAAACATTCATGTTATTGAATGTTCTCTCATATATCCTCTGTTTCATCTTATTGTTTCTTATTTTGATGAGTTTTCTCTGCCCATTTTCTCTGTTTGCCCGTCCACCGTCTTCAAACATTAGAAACAGGAAGGGATACCCCCGCGTATGTTCAAAGCTCTAATTGCTGCCAGCCATCCTGAATTTTCATCTATGCGGCAACAGGTATGTTTAGCAAGTTTTTATTTTCTGAACATGAATTAATGGTGTGAGAAGTGTTTCATATTATTTCATTTGATGTGTCCATAGTTATTTATGAATTCACTTAGAAAGGTAACTTTAAGCTTAAGCATATATGAAAATGTATTTATGTTTACTTGAACTTTAGTATGTAGTCACCTCACTGCATAAGGCAGTAGAAGATGCAGCGAAAATATCAATTGGGGCTCAGAATCATGTCAGCTGTTGATTTCTGTTTGGTAGTCATTGGAAAGTAAATCCATATGAGCCACTTGATTGACTATATTGAAGATAGAGGGGATGTACATGCAGTATTTGTACATGCATGGTATAACCACTATATTTAGTATCTGCAAGAAATATTATTAATGTTGTGTTTTAAATTTTTTATGTGTTTATTGTTGTTCAATAGATGTTAGAAATGGATTTATTGTTCCAATGCAAAATACACAAGGCTATGGGGTTAAAATTAAAAATGTAATATAGCTCCCAATTCTATCCAATTTCCTTAAACATAAGATAGTCCTTCATCTCTTTACTGTTTTTTCTGGTGGATCCTTCATCTCTTTCCTTGAAAGCGCCTCTTGAAGATAGAGTGCACCTCTGGTTTTATTTGTGTCTTTCCTTTATGGTGGAATCCTTTCTTATCTTTACCCTCCCATTCTCCCAACATTTGGTGCACAGTAATTTCTTAGTAATCTGTGATAGGAAATTTTATCATCAAATCACAATATTCATCTAATGAATTAGGCTATTCAAAGTTCCTGACTTGTTGTAGTGACTGATTCGGTGCTTTTTCTGCATCTGCCTGGTGCTGGCCATAAGATTAAAATTTTATACTAAGACTTCTGATTCAATGCTTCATTTTTAATGTAGCTAGTTATTTTGACAGATCATCGTGTTTTAAGTCATTTATAACAATTTTCTTATCATGTGTCAACTATCAAGTGAGAGGAGTGTTTATTCTGGGAGGTGATAGGGGCAAATCTAGACTATTAAATATTGTACAAATGGTCAAGATTTTTTTATTTTTATTTTTTATGGTTCTCAAATGGTCAAGATTTAAAGACTGGGTCATGTGACCTTTTAAGTGTTCATTTAATTTTGACTATTCTTGCAAGATCTAATGGTTAGGATTTGCTTTTCATGCCTCTCATAATAGCACTCCTCTCTAAGTATATGAATTTGAAAATTTGACTTAGTACTTGTCATAATAAAATCTTGTTTTTAAAATCAATTTTGCTGCAATTTGATTTTCGTATGTGTTCCTTTCAATTTTCTTGTAAGGTGGATCAATATTTGTATTTTGAAACTTTGATTTAGTCATAAAACTCTTAATTTTCACCATTGGAGGTCTATGTTGCAGGTGTGTGAGCATTTTCTTATATATATTAAATCAATAGTTATATTACTTGTTGATAAAGTGGATTTATAGTCTAGAAATAAAGTTAAGAGTTGTAAGGCGGATGAATATTTGTATTTTTAAACTTTGGTTTATAGTCATGAAACTCTTAATTTTCACCATTGGAGGTCTATGTTAAAGGTGTGTGAGCATTTTCTTATATATATATATATATATATATATATATATATTAAGTCAGTATTTATATTACTTGTTGATAAAGTGGATTTATAGTCTAGCAAGAAAGCTAAGAGTTCATAAACAATATTATCTTAGTTTGGTTTACTTACGATTGTGTTTATAAAATTTAGGCCTTAGGCCTTCTTATATTTATTTTTGGTTTCTAATAAGCCCTAAACCTAAAGTAGATAACATAAGCTGTTTTAATTCAATAAAAGTTCGTCCGATCCATACTTATATTATAGTATATCGTTCTATTTAGAGACGTTACTTTGCTATATTCTAACAGTTTGATTCCAACTTAATGTTAGGATGCTTTAGAATTTTTCCTTCATTCTATCGATCAAGTAGAACGAGCTAATGTGGGGAAAACTGACCTGGATCCTGCAAGGAGTTTCAAGTTTGGTATTGAAGATCGAATCTTGTGTTCATCTGGAAAAGTTGCTTATAATAGAAGGCATGACTATATTCTTTCTCTTAATATCCCGTTGCATGAAGCAACTAACAAAGGTGGGTTTTTAAGTTACCAACCTTGACTTAACTGAGAAATCTTCGGGTCTTGTAACTAATACTTGTATTTTTTGAGAAATTTCAGAAGAATTAGAATCGTTTCACAAACTGAAAGCAGATAAACTTGCTGAAGGAAAGGAAGTGTATGTTTAGATGTTTAGAATCTTACTATTTCCTTCATTTCCTTATCTACGCTCTGCTAAGCATATGTATTCTGATAGGTCTGGCGATGAGATTGTACGTCCAAGGGTTCCTTTAGAAGCTTGCCTGGCAAACTTCTCAGCTCCTGAGGAGATACATGATTTTTATAGCACTGCCTTGAAAGCAAAGACAACAGCAGTGAAGTAAGCATTCTGAATTTTCTAAATTATGTTAAATTACAATTCAATGCATTTTGGTTCGTATTGGATAGAAATTACACAGGATTTTTCATGGATCTCCTTTGGTTTCATGAGAAATTTAGTCTATTAATGTCATTTGTCTTTGGTGGGTAGATGACAATCGCACATGGTTAGAAGGTGTTCCTTTGCTAAGTTAATGTAATGACGATGTTCTTATTATTAGAGCATTGAAAGTCATCTTGATGCTGAAACATCATTTAATATGTAGGACGGCTGGTCTGACAACATTCCCTGATTACCTGGTGTTGCACATGCGGAAATTTGTTATGGAGTCAGGATGGGTACCCAAAAAGCTTGGTACATTTTTGTATCGATATGTCTATTTACTCTACAAATTACTATTATTTTAAGATTTTTCCTATCTATATATATTACTGAGCGCTTCTCTTCTTTCAGATGTGTATATAGATGTTCCCGATATCATAGATATTAATCATATGCGCAGCAAAGGTCATCACCCTGGGGAAGAGCTGTTACCGGATGGGGGTATGTGAGTTTTTTGTTCAGGAGATAATAGAGATTCAAATAGAGGAAAACAGATAATTTGTTTCAAAGAAATCAAAAAGAAGGCAATTTGTGTCAAATCTAACGTACTTGGTTTATAGCGTGCACACACACACACACATATAACATTTTTTTTATACGTCTAACGTCCCCCGTTATCTCATAAGTGGAATTTGTATGATGTCAAGAGATCAAATTTATAAACTTAGTGGTTTACATTGATAATATCATTTTCCATTATTTATAATTCCACATATACTTTTAATCAGAAAAATAAGCTTGTTAGTATTCTGTTTTCAACTCAACTTGTTCATTTCTTATATTAATGAATATATAGTATACAACAAAGAGCACTGTTGGTCTGTCATTAATCACTATGTCTCTCAAGCAGCTATTTTATATTAAATGAATACATGCGATGAATCATGAAATTGAGGGTATTTTAGTTAACTTACAAATTTCGCTTCTCATCAGTTTTGCAACTCCTATTGTCACATGTGGACATTTGCCTCTTTCAGCTAAGTAACCTAATTACTATTTTAGCTGTAGTAAAGCTGAAATTTTGCAAATCTCTTGGCATTTGTTATCTGTGTTGCACAGTACCTGTTGAGGAGGATTCAGACGAACCTTGGGCCAATGAAGAAATTGTCTCGCAGCTGGTTTCCATGGGCTTTAACCATATCCATTGTCAGAAAGCTGCTATAAATACCTCAAATGTTGGAGTAGAAGAGGCAATGAATTGGTTACTATCTCACATGGATGATCCAGGTATCTATTATTGGTTTTCATTATCATGTGAAACAAATCTTTTTAGCCTGGTACCTCTTAATACAGGATTTAATGCTGGATATATTTTGTTTTTACTTAGATATTGACAATCCTATTTCCAAAGGGTATGGCTCTGATAGTGTTGACCAATCAAAAATTGATACCCTAATTTCATTTGGATTTCAAGAAGATATTGCCCGAAAGGCACTGAAGGCATCGGTAATTTTTCTCTTTTTTGTATTTTCCCCTCTTTCCCTTATGACTTGGATTAGGTTGGGTAAATTGGCCAGTAATGTTTTTGACTGTCTAAATGGAAATAATTGTTCTGTAGAGTGGTGACATCGAGAAAGCAACAGATTGGATATTTAGCAATCCCGATGCATCCGTTTCCAGTATGGATGCTACCCCATCAAACACTACGTCTGTTCCAAATGATGCTGGCTTACCTGATGGAGGAGGAAGTAAGTTGCTTTTACTTCTTATGTACTTTGCTGTTGACTATTATTGATCGTTAATCAGCCAAAAAAATAATATTACTGATACTTGTCTCGCTTAATGTCTTAATTTTGGGGTTAGGTGGAAGGTTGTGATGAGAAAGTGTTTGCATCTTTTATTATTTTGAAAATTTGGTTTTAATGATTTTTCTCTTGCTTTTTGGCTTTACACAGGATATCGACTTATTGGAATTGTTAGCCACATTGGAACCTCTACGCAGTGTGGTCACTATGTTGCTCACATTTTAAAAGATGGTAGATGGGTTATTTTTAACGATAACAAGGTTGGGGCTTCCATTAATCCTCCCAAGGACATGGGCTATCTTTATTTCTTCGAGAGGCTTGATGGTTGAATAAGATACTCTGTTAAGTATTGAACATGGTGAATTTCAACTGTAAAGAGGCACAGTGCTTTTTAGAATGGCACAACCAGCTACCTAGTTGTGCTGATGGGATCCATATCTGCTTCCCTGGTCTTGGTGGCATGGTAAACAGTCCTCATTGGCTGCACCATTATTTTCTGGGTTCGCCAGTAGTGCAGCATTCTGGAACCGGAACATACAGACCTTTCTTTGATATTTTAGAAATTTCCAAGTCCAGTGTTACATTTCTTCCCAATGGCTAGGAATTTAAATAACAACTCAGAGCACCAAATGACGAGTTTCAGTGAGAGAGAGAGAGATGTGCATGATGTTTTTGACTGGTTATCTTAACGAATAGACTACATTTCCTGAAGATAAACTTAATTGTTGTTTGATAGTCTCTTATTTATAAAAATAGGGTGGTATATATTAAGAGTTTTGTAGTTTAAAAATTCTGGAAGTCATAATGAATCTTATTTAATTGTCAATAATGTGAATGAAGATAGATTTTGGGTTTCAAAATTTGTTGATGTTTTTATTGTACACTAATTGAAAAAAGAGTATTGGAACGTAATTTACAATATTTATATTTACAATATTTATATAATAACAATTATTCATATAGTTATAGAAAGTTATATATACAAATAATTTTTTTATAAACGGTGCAAAAGTTATATATATATATATATATATATATATATATAAATTCAAAGAAATTGGTAATTTATTTAATGAATGTTATAAATAATATATCGGGATAATGTATTTTTTAACAATACAACGTAATATTCCCCAAAATGAAAGGTAGATTAAATGATAAGTTAGGTATTACTATTATTGTCTTATTTATATAATTTTAAATGTCCAAGCTTATATCACATTACTAAAAGCGTTTAACTTGTAATTTGTTATTATAGTTTATTTTTTAAATAACTTAAATATATGATTGGGTAGAGAGACCAAAATAGAAGGAAATATGTCTGTGAATCACCAAAATTAGAAAAAAAAATTTGAGGGATTAAAATGAAAATAAATACATTTATGAGGTCTAAAATAAAAGAATACAACTCTTAAAGAATAAAATAAAAATAAGTACATTTATGACTGTGAAAGAACAAGATGAAAAAAATAAGAGATTAAATTAAAAGTAAATAAATATGCGTGGGACCAAAACAACATTTTATTTCCAAAAAAAATTATGTTGGTATGAATTGCGCTACAGTCAATGCCGAAGATCTCGCTCCGCCGTAATTTTCTTGCATGTGATATGGCCTTCTCCCCCGATTCAATTTCAAAAGCCCTTAATTCCCCCTCCACCGATAGCTCATTCATTCCTGTAATGAACCGAGCTTCATCATGCCTAATTTGAACAGTATACAAAAAATAATGAAACAAAACAAAGAATAATCTTGGCCGGGACAATCATCCTCGGTTCGAAAATCTACTATGGAGAATTAACACTCAGTCACTCACTGAAACAGAACTCTTGGAACTAAATTTATAGTACTAATGCCAAATCAACAACGACAATTCAATGAGCATAAGGAACTACGAGAATATGTTGAACAGTATATGGTCCACAGCCAATTTCTGAACCGCAACCAAATGAAAAGGATTTTTAGAACTACATGATGTATGTGACAGCAGTTTGTGTAGAATAATGTTTGACTTCTATCTTCCTTCAGTTGTCTGTAGAATTTGTAGTACTAGAACTACAGGAGGTCGCACTTGCAGCCGCAAATTCCGGACGAATCAGCAGCATCCCTGCCATTGCCAACTTCCCTTGTAGGAGTTCCCAGTCTCACAGACGTTTCCTGACTTACCAAAGGGGGTGGTATGTTCAGATCCACACTATCATCTATCGGCCACCGCAGCTCAAAGTTCATTAGCTTCTTTGGTGTGGCATCTGCTGCAGGAATAATCTCCGAAGTGGATGCCTTCACCTTCTCCTCCGCTTCGGCCGCCACCACCGCCTTACCCCGTCTTTGTTGGTTTGTCTCGGTCTCGGGGGCTATAACTTCTTCAGATTGCCGTTCGCGTGTTGCCGCGAGTGCACTTGAAGAGGAAGCAAATCCCGATTCAGCACGTTCAATCTCAATGTTCTTCCTTTGGCACAGGTCAATCAGCGCGTACATGCAGGGGGTCTTCTCCTCCTGGAGCCACGATAGATAAAAAAAAATGCTTTGGCATCATTTCTAAATCAAATCAATCATGAATAACAACGGTGCATATCAATCGGTCATTATTATTTCATATACCGGTTTGGCAATTGTGGAAAATCTCGAGGGATACGCAATGTGGGTAGCTGCCAGAAAACTGGACAATGCGATGTCAGAAGGCTTGTATCGAGTGAAGGAGTTCTCTGCAGAATGAGAGACAATTCCCAATGATTAAAGTTAGCATTTAGCTTCAGAAGAAAATTAATCTCACACCCAAATGATGTGGAGATACTGGCCAACACCAAAATAATTTAACATTTAGCTTCTTTCTCATAATCCTAAAGAGAACAGAGACACGTTTTGTTTAACTGAAGCGATTTCTATCAAGCAGCAAAATAGGTAACCCCTAAATAGTGAATTCTCCCCTCCCCTTAACTTTCTCTTGTATTTTTTAAAGCTAGGTCCACATAACCTGATGTGGATGACACATCTTGGTTACCCCCGCCACATCTAGGTTGCGGCAACACTCCATAATTGCGGACTCCCACAATGGCCGCATCAGCCATAATGTAAACACAACGCAAGTGTAATTTAAAACCTTTTACTACCAATAAAAAAAACAAACCCCTAAACAGCGAATTATCTAAACATCGCTGTTGTTTTTCAGGGAACCAATAAATTTGCAAAACCAAATCATAAGGGAGAAAACAGAGAATTAATAAATGAAACAAATTGTTTGTTATGTGAGTTTACCTCCTTGAGACTGGACTATGATCTCATTGATACAGCGACGTTTGAAACCTCCAATTCGTTTGAAGAGGGGATAATAGTTTTCCAGAAAGCAAAAGGCAGTTATAGATCGCATTCGCCAGTCTAGTCCATTGAGAATGTGAAGCTCCATTTTCATTATCTTCTCATGTCCGACATCCAGAAATTTGTCCTTCTGTGCAACCAAGTGAAAATGTAGTTTAAAATTCCCACTAGGAACTTGATTGAACGCCAGAGCAAAATGTCATGCAGAGAAGTTTACCCGAAACTGATCGACAGAGAAGGACTTTGTCCTCATCTTGGCAGCAATGGTGAGGCAACAGATAGCAAGCAAACGAACTTTGTCATTATCATCCCCTTCCACATCCTTAAGAAAAAACACAGATTTAAAAACAAAGAATCTCAAAATCTCTTTAAGCGAAACGAAAGAGATATGTTACCGGCAGTGGTTTCCTTGAAAAGACGCGATCAAAATAGTTCATGGCAAGATAGGGAACAAATGCATCAAGATCTCCACCCTGCGAATACTGTATGTAGCAAAATGTGCAGAAGAAATCAACACACACACATTTGGTAAACAAAATCGATAGATATTCATCAATGATTAAGAAATACGATGCACATCGATCTCTACTCATGAAGATCATTGCACTGATTAGATGGAGGCAGAGAGTAAAATCTTCAGGTAGAGACAATCGAAAAAGAAAATCCAAAGAGTTCTCATGCATAAAGACTACGTCCTTGCTTTTCAAGAAATGCAAAATTTCCAGGAACTTGATTAATCCTAAAACATGCGAACACTCATTTTCCCTGCTGTTTTCCTAGTAGCCAAACAGAGGCATCTGAAAATGAAACTTGAAGCCAAAAGAAAGTTTCAAGCACAACCTAGCAAACAGAGCAAAAAAGAAACTACAACAGAGGCGTCGAAGATTTTCTTGTCAATTTTCTCAGGAAACAAACAGGTTCTTGCATGAATTAATATGAGTTTCCAATCCTGAAAGAAATTAACAAAAAGGCAATGCACGTGTTAGTAGAACTCGGTGTCCATTCCGATTTCACTTACCTTGGCGACTGTAGTAACGGCAAGCTTGCGGATTTGCATGGCGCGGGGTTCATCGAAGAAGTTCTCAGCGGCCATGAAGCTTGATTCGATGTTTGAGTACTTGCCTATAGCTTCAAGCTCCCTGTGAGTAGGGATGGGAAACTCAGGATCGTAATCGAAATCCATTCTCAGAAGATCCTTTTTGGTGGAGCGAGCTAGAAATTAAGTGAAATTGTTGTTTGTTTCCCAAGAAAGTGAGAAGAAAACAACAAGAATGAAAGTGAGTGAGACAAAAAAAAAGTAGAATCTCTATCTTCTCGATCTTTATACTAACGCAAGTGATGAGCTCAAGGGTTTTTGTTTCTCTCTCTAGACGGTTATATGTTATAACGGAAGAGGTGGAAGGTGAAGCCCGCGAGTTTTTGAACTTGCCATTGCACGTGCCGTCTTCCGTGAGTGAGGGGCTATATTCTCCTGTTGACTCTCCCTATGGTAATACTATGCGCCTGGGACTGGGAGGAAGGAATGCTACGACGTCGCTTTGCTTCCATCAAATTCTGGAAATGTTTTATCAACTTTTAACTATTGACAAATATAATAATTCAGTTTTAATTTATGTGTCTTGAAGGTAGCATAGATCTTTCATTTCATTCTTGGGATGCTTGGTTTTTGGCTCAACATCATGATTTCAAGTTCTTTAGTTGCATGAAGCGTGCATAAATATTTTATTGGAAGTATATATACTAGGTTTTTTTTAGTGTTTTTAATTCAATTTCTTCTATTTCATTGGAAATTTATAGCAAGTGTTTGCAACATTGTGGCGTAAAATTGTATTTCTGTAATTAATACTGTTGTAGATTTGTTTAACTTCGGATCAATCTAGCGTTGTTTTAGAATCATGAAATATGTCAATTAATAGGGAAGTGGCTATTCTAATTTGTAAAAGCTGTTGGAAACATAAGATCTATTTGTCATTTGTAAATGATTCTATTTCTATTTATGAAAAGAGGATATATAAACTCAGAAAAGGAAATTTGTGAATATTTACCATTTATGATCAGCCTCTAATAAAAGAGTATTATTTAATAAATATTTAATATCTCTCAATAAATATTTCAAATTATTTTATGTGATTTTTAAAATATTAAATGATTTTATTTTTCATTTAATACTTTTTATTTTAATTCATTAACTAGTGTAATAAGGCATTCGTTAATAATTGCCTTTTAATAAAAATACAAAATACGAGAGAGTGAAAAAAGACATAGGTAATTTTGTTAGAAATTTTTGGGAATTATTTTGTTTTTTAAAAAAATTATTTTCTTCCAACAATTGGTTAAATAAGGGCAATATATTTTTATGACAATGTTAAAAGCAAGTATTCAATATTTTTTCAAACGAGGTATTCTTGCTTAGGTCTAAACTCACCACTTTACTTTTACATATACTCATAAAAATTCAAACTAAAATCGTCCATAATGTGTTGAGTTGTTATTGTGAGTCCTCTTTTAATATGTTGTTAAAAATTTTATGAGTGTGTGCAAAAGTTTTGAATTTAGAAAAGAATACCTCTTCTCCAACTGCATTTTAGAAAAACGAATTGTTAAGACTCAAAGAAAAAAGAAGAAGCAAGAATAGTGTTTTCTTCATCCCAAGTTCTGTGGCTGAAGCCCACAAGAACCCATTTGGTTAGAAAGGAAAAGGATAGGAGGATCACATGCGAAGCCACGTACCAGCATACCAGCTGATGACCATGTCCCTGACATGGCCAAGAGACAGCTTATGAATTTGCTTCTGCAAGGCGCTGTTTCTCCCAGTTCCCACTGCTAGTTCTCACTCTTTGCTCGCCCTGGATGAGTTCAATTTTTGTTTTACTAGCAGTCCCATTGGCCATCACCAAGTTCATCCAAGTCTCAAAGATAGCATTCTTGTCTGTAATCTCAGACCTCGACCATTACGTACTGTGGTTCTTGAATTTTGGAATCTGCATCAGATTGGCAATTTTTGAACAGGTAACGAGTAAATGAGGTGCTAGTGATGGTTCCATAGCGCAAAGGATGCCATTGGAAATTATATCATTGCCTCAGAATGGCTAAAATCCCATGGCCTAGGTGACATGAGGTTTGAAGGTACTTCATTTTGATAAATTGTAATCGATGTTCACTATTTTCAGATGTGCTTCTAATCTACGAAACGAAAAGAAAAAAAATGACATTCACTACAGGTGCCCAAGTGATATAAAGCGGCTTATATATATACTAGGATAACACATAATGACACCAGAGTGTTTGAAGGTCATATATTATATAACAAAAGTGTAATTTAGTTATAGCTGTCATCTCCAATACTGCATAGAACTACATATACTTTGACAAAAGCTTTCAACAGCAAACTGAGGTGCTGGAAATAACATTGAACTTGCAATTCAAATGTAGGGAGATCCAACCTACCTAGTTGTGGAGAATGATAGAACGCTGGCAACATGAAGCATCAATTTAAGTGTGGGCTAATAGTTAAGAATAAGGAATTAGATTTCAACTTTCTTGCCGTTTGTATATAAAACTTAAAAAATTACAACATTTGTGTATTTTAAAACCATGTCCATTGCTGATTTTAAGATAATTTAAGACTCAATGCAATTTATTTTCACAAAGTATTGTTACAATGTAATTCATGCCAATTTAAATTAAATCACTCCTTAAATAAAAAAAATAAAAGTAATTCCAAATTAAGGTAAAATTTTAACATGGGTGTAAAAACTTAAAAACTTAAGAGTAATTTTTACTAGAAGTGAGCTAAGGAGAGAAAAATATAAAGACTTATGACTAATTACTTTTGAAGTGTAATTGTAAGGATGTTTTTGAAAAACTATTGGGTCTGATTTCTTAAAATTAATTTTTCCCTGCCATTTGTTGGGGATCTTTAACAAAAACCATCGGATCCTACTTTTAATTTTGGTCACTACAAAAGCTACTCGAGTCACCTCAATTATAATTGATCTGCAGTAGGGTCAATTCTAAAAGAATGCATGTGCCTAAATGCATCATATCCTATATAGTATATACACACAGTTTTAGGTTTTACCATGGGCTTCTTAGTAGCGAAAAATTCTTACACATTCTTAGAGTATTATTTTAGGTCAATAAATAAGTGATACGTAACATTTACATGAGAAGAGTACATATGTGTATAGTAAAATAAATATCATGTGTCATTTGTTTATTGGCTTAGAGTAATATTCTGAATGTATAAAAATTTCTCCTAAATAGCAAGTGTATCTAAGATGCATTCCAAACTATGTGGTATTTTCTATTTTAAAAATGTTAACCAAACAAATACAATTAACGTGATAATTAATTTAAAAAGAATGTTAATATAATATTCATATTTTTTAAGTCTTTGAGAAATATTTATAGGTCATTAGATTTCACAATAAATATTTAAAAATTTATTAAAGTAATACTATTTGAATAAATTTATATTTACACATTTTTCACATACTCTCATATAAGTCATTGAATAGCACTCTAATTTAATTTTTTAAAAGTCTAAATTATGTACATACTACAACATATAATTTATACAAATATCTTTTCTGAATCCATAATAGAATATAACATAGGCAATAACTCCCGTGATAAAGAATCGAAAACCTAAAGGAAACATGTCGTAAATCAAAGCAAGTTACACAAGGAAAGGAATTAGCACGTGAAACAGTAGCCGAGCCAGGTGTCAGCTCCCATGAGCTCCAAGCACTGTGATGCGAGGCAGGTTCGGCGGTGACATTGCTGGAATACCAGAAGCAAGAGTCAAAGCTTTGAACGACAAGTAGATAGATGCGTAGACGGAACTTGGGTGCCTGTCTTCATAAACCACACCCTCTTTATGTTTTCCGTGTCATTGTTCCGTTCAACTCAATCTCCCTCCTTTATGGTTTTCAATTTCCCTACTTCGCATTTGTTCACTTTCCAAGTGGTCCCTTCCAAATGTGGAATGAGGACTAAAAAGCAAGGTAAAAAAAATAAAAATAAAAAACATTCCTAAGAGTTCTTTGTTGAACAATTAAAAGGACATACACTAATTTGTTTTCGGGGAAGAGTGGGAATATCTATACTTGGATTTTTTTCAGTTAAAAATTTAACTAAATCTAAGTGCTTACGAGAATTTTAGAACATCAAAGCAAGGTAGCACCTTTAAACAGAATTGTTTTTTTTTTTTTTTTGGGTATATCACAGAGTTGTTTTACACATATAACATTCTACTCAAATTCTCACTCCACTACGACAATTTGTGTGTCAAAATGGCACAAAAATTGTTTTCTAAAACATGACGAATAGGGCATGTCTTTTTTTTGGGCACAAAAATTTTTAAAATTGTTTCTCGCTAGGGCATGTCTGTCTAATTAGCTATGTATGTTTTTTTTTTGGTTAAAATGCAAATTATTCCTTTTAATTTTGACTTTTTGGTAAGTAATTTCTTTCAATTTTAATAATCAATTTACTTAAATTTCAATATATGATAAATAACGCATCGTGATTTCTAGTTTGAAAATCAACCACTCAAACTTTCAATTATGTGGCAAGTAATCCATGTAATTTTAATTTAGGCAATTAATTATAGGGATTATTTGAAACCACTTGAACTATCTTGCAAAGAATTGAAGTTAAAGCTCTTTTGAGCAAATTGAATTCTAAGCAAAATTATACATATCTGGTAGCGCCCATTCTTCTCTTATAAATTTTATTCTATATTCATTTTTAATCAACTTTTAATACGAGACCTTCAAGACTTAGTACCCAATTAAAGTAACTTATGGAAATTAAACAATTAAACTCTCAAAATTATATAGGGAAATGATATTTCTTTAGATAAATGAAATGAACAATGTTTTAATTTCCATAATGGAGAAACAAGAATCTTACAAGACGAATGTCAATTAAGCTAGTAAATAGTACTCATATGGATGTCAAAACAAAGTCTGGAAACAGTCTCAACTCAAATAAACAAATCTTGAAGTATTGACATATCTGCATATTACAGCACAACTTGCACTCGAGTTCAATCACAAAAGTCCATAGTCATTCAAGCCATTTGCCATGTTATACATCAACCTGTTGCTGCCGTAAGTGTCCCTTTCATCTTCAATGGTTCCATTGGCAAATGTCGTGGAAGATGATGCATTCAAAGTACTCGGGCTAGAAGACGAAGGTGTGGACGATAACAGGGAGCTTAAATTGAAATTTGGCATCCCATCGTTATTATATAAAATCTGATTTTCCAATAGATTGTTGACGATGAAGTTGAACTTGGGCGAAGAGAAACTTTGCGTAGCTGATGATTCGGGCTGTTGTTGATCCGAGATGTGACCTCCATTATACTGCCACAAATTTGGTATAGTATTTTGGTGGCTAAAATGGGTGCCAATTGGAGAGATTTGATGATCTAATTCTGTTTTCATGAGTTGGGATTCGATATGCAATGGATTAGATGTAGCACAAGGTTGGTGGTTTTCTTGAATTGAGACTTGGGGTTGGTTTGTTTGGAAGGCTTGGATAGAGTTAAGCTGCAACGGTTGGGAACATTGGGATTGATTTTGCAATAGAGGGCTACTACCAAGTTGGTTTTGCTGGAAATTGTGATCTATAACATCTGGGTTTCTGCTTTGACATGATAACAGAGTTGTGAGCAAACTTAGTAGCTGGCTTGGATTTACCACACTGCCCATCCCAAAAAGACCAGGGTAGTTAAATTGGGGTGAATTATAGAAAGATGAGGTCAGAATGGAGGTGAGTTGTAGAACATCAAGGCGTGGTGTGTGAGTCACTGGATCAATTCCCATCTTCAATAGCCTCTTCTTAATGTGGGTATTCCAATAATTCTTGATCTCATTATCTGTTCTTCCTGGCAAGTTAGCAGCAATTGTAGACCACCTAAGCAGGACAGAAAATTTTCATTTAGATAGCAATAATTTGTATGCTACAAAATGACAAAAAATCTAGTTTGTTATTGTATATATCATTGACTTTGCATAGGCGCCTAGCTAGATTCTAATTAATTATAAAATGAATTTTAATGCTTATCACAATTGGAAGTCCATGAATTAGTTGGCGATTCTATATCACATTTGCAAATTCAAAAAGCTTCTCTTTTTAATGTACTTTTATGACCTACATAAAGTGAGGAATAAGCAAAAGAACGAGGAGGGGGTGAATTGAGATCATGTATCATATTGGCTTTATCACTTACTTGTTTCCCAAAACACAGTGTAACTGAATGATGGTTTCTTCTTCTTCCAATGAGAATCTCCCCCTCTTTATGTCAGGCCTCAAGTAGTTAGCCCAGCGAAGCCGGCAACTCTTTCCACATCTTTTTAGTCCTATTTATGATTAAAATTAAACCAATACAAAAAGTCATGTTAATCACTACTTAATCACTAATTCACTATTATGTATAAGAACTTTAAACATAGAAGAATGTGCGAGTGTGAGTCACATAAAGAGAAAAACTCATTAATGAACATAAACCTAAATCAAGTTTTTTGATGATTTAAGTGGCTTTCCCATGAATACAGGATGGTTATAAGGGCCAAAATAAGAAATAAAATCTTCTATTCTAATTGTTTTTTAACCAAACTCTATCTCTCAATAAAACGTTGATAACTAAAAAAAATATAAAAGAGAAGTTATTGAAAATGAGAGAGAATTATTTTTATACTAAGTTATCAACATTTAATTGGAGGATAAGAAACAAAAAATTTGAATCACAAAAATAGCTAGCACAAAGGACACCTGCATTCTTGGGAAGGGTTCTCCATTTTCCGTGTCCACGTTTCTGAATGTAATCGATGAGTTTCTGATCTTCCTCCGGAGTCCATGGACCTTTCTTCAATCCATTCTTTTCACCAGAAGAAGACTTGGTCATGATGAATATGTTCACAAAATATTCTCAGTATATGTCTGATGGAATGCTTAATTTGTGTCTCACAAAATTAGAAAGAGAGAAAAACAGAGAGAAATAAAGGAAAGGATTGCTAGCTGTTGGGTATGTTGTGAGAATGCGTATATAAATAGTAGAGAGCCAATATGTAAGGCAATCAAAGAAACATGATCAAGTCAATGGGATTCGGTACCGCCCCTTAGCTTGTTGATTACTTAGGAGAGACGTGTATTGTTGTAAAGAAAATTTATAAAGCCACCATACAGTCACTCTGTCAATCTACTCTTCTCTCTCACACACACTCCTGGCTCTCTCTCACTGTACAAATGTAAATGGCTATTGAATATAATACTTATATTAGTGTAGTCTTAGTTATATACAATCTGAGTTTTTCAATACAATTTTTTGAATGTTGCTTTAAATTTAACAAAAGTTTTAATTACTCTGTTGTTTTTTTTTTTTACTTTTAAACTAGTCCATATAGTTTAAAATGTTTTTAATTAGATTCTTATAATTAAAAAATATTTTTAATTAGGTTTGCATCACAATCAATTATTAGATATTCCTTAATTTATTGCCAAGTTGAAAACTAGTGTATCGATACGACGACTTATTTTGCTTCCATAAACTAGGACATGACGAAATTAACTAATTTTTCTCTCTCGAAAAAAAATGTATCATGTGATATTTTCCCCCAAAACACAATCAAGTGATAATGTTCTAGGAGAAACATTACTTCATTTTACCACTATCTAATCCATCCAGCTAAAATGACTTGCTACATTGGTTAATCATTTATCACCATAGCACCAAAAGACATATATACCTGATTGATAATTCTAAACACTCAATTTACATTTTTTAAATTATAAAAATTAATTAATTAAAATTTTATAAATTTATAAGAAAAAAACAACAGAATAATTAAACCATAATAAAATAATGTATGCAGTTTTAAATTCGTTTTCTCTTTTCTTTCTTTCTAAATTTTCTGTCATAAAACACGTAAGCATAATGCATGCAAAGAAGGTTGGAGAAAAAAACAATGCATGCAAAGACTTCCAGCTTAGAAAGAATTAAAAAACTAGAAGGCATATATATTCAACTTAATTTAATAAAAATTGTGGAGGGTAAACTAGTAATTTAGACTACTTTTATCTTTGCCTAACAAAATGGCTAATTTGGACCCCTGATTTAAAATATTTGCCGCATGTCGTCTCAAATGCATCACACGGTAAGCCACATCGGCATATAATAATTTTCCTCCATGATCATAGGATAAGGTTGCCGGCGATTGCGTATGACCAGCAGAATATCGCCACGTAAGTCCACAACTGACACTACCATAGACCGTGCTACAGTGAAAACCTCTGGGCACCGATACTACGCGTGTTCATGCCAAGGCGATTCAAGCTGGGATGGAAGACTTTAACTGTGTAACGTCGGAATTCAAAGGCAAAGGCCATCCACAATGCAAAACATGTTCAGAACTATCTGTTTTCAAACGCATAAAAACTGTAAATTGCCTTGCAATTAATGTTTGACTGTTAACTTTTTGTTTTGTGCATGTGACTTAAATAGTGTGCGTCTTTTAAGTTAAATTTTAAGTGTCCATGCATCATAAGTCATTTATATAAAGTTATACAATTCAAAAGCTACTAATAACATATATTTCATTCACTTCAGATTTTTGACAATTTTGTTAGAGCAATTTCAACTAAGATTCTCACTAGTTCACTGACAACTAGTAAAATAGGGTTGCAAACTCTACTTTTCAATGTCAATTTTTTTTTTTTTATAAAAAAAGTGCCTTGATAATGGCACCTCTAACTTCAAGTTTAAATTTAAGCTAAATTTTTAAGAATTTTATTGCTCAAATTAAAACCATAATCAATAATATTATAAGAATTTCCTTATCAAGGATGATGATATAAACTGAACACGGATGACAGCTCGTGGGGTAACCCAGCTGGGAGCCTTCTCCTAGCGAGCTTCGCTTCAGCCTTGTAGAATAAATGTATTTTAATGGTCTGTTGGAATGTCATCTGGTTCAATTTCCTTCGAGGGGATGACAATAAAGTTTGAGGATATATAAAATTGATACAAAATAAAATTTAACGTTGGAATTTAAAATAGAGTGAAAGATTTAAGGGGCGAAATGCATAATGTTACCATGAAGTTATTGTGCTGCAAAGCTTTCCATTCAGGTTATCAATTATAGCCTTCCAACCCTTCAGATGTGGATTAAGTGATCAATCGAAACTTTGACCGAACTTACCCTGTCACGTGCTGATTAATGGCAAATATTGAAAATGAAATGAAATGGTAGCTTTCATATCAAATTACACAAACAATCGTGAATTGAATTTCGACGATAAATACCATTCCAAAGTCTAAGTGACAGGATAAGAAAGACAAAACCTGATTCTTTCCCGTCGCTGAATTTTGACCATCGTAGAGGTTGCTACCAGCTTGCTAAACTGATAGTAAATTATAATCTGTTTCGTTTTGTATATATTCTTCTTGTGGAAACTTGTTCTGCCCCATTGAATTCCAGAGAATAAGAAAATGAGTGGCTAACCAATATGGTGTGGCATAAGTGGTAGATGCTTGGGCCCTTAAGCATGTGGTTAAAGGTTTAATTCTTGACCCATATGTATGAAAAAATATCTATTAAAAGAAGTCAACTCTTTAAATGTATTTTAGTATTTTGAGGAATTAGTCCCCATAATTACGCATAGGAATACCTGATAAACAAAACAAAAAAAATGAATGGCTAGGCTTGAAACTTGAGAGAGTGCATGACTGAATATTGACTTTAATGCAGCACACATTAATACTGCTGTTATAGAAACTATCACAGGAAAGGTGCTAAAAATGGACTCTGTTGATAAGTTGTGTGCATACCTTTTAATATATCTGCCTTTGTTTAATTTGTGGCACCTATAATCAAATTTCCAGATATTTTGATCTAAAAACTGACAATTATAATGTAGACTACAAGTAATATTTCAACTAATCATACTGTATGTTTCAAATTTAATAGATAAGATTCATACATATTTATCTATTATCAATATTCAAATTTAAAACTTAGTGTTTTCTCATTGTTGGATATATATATGATTTAATTTTAATTCATTGTCCATGTAAAAAAAAATTTACACTGTCATCTAATCATATGTTGACACATAATTAACAGAATTAGATTTTCTAAGTAGTTATTGTGATAGTCAAAACATTTTTAATGATTTGGCAATACATGATTAGATGATAGTGTAAAAACTCATATATATGTATATATTGTGGATTAAAATATATATCAATTTACTAATCTAATGATAAAAAATATGACACAACGATTTGAATCGAGTTGATATTATTTTGTTGATTGAATCTTGCTTGTATATCTCTTTTCATATATTATCGGCAGTACAACAGATCGCGCACGGAACAAAAAAAAAAAGAATCAGTGTTACATGAAAGAACGATTTGATCGAGTTGATAATATTTCGTTGATTGAATCTTGGTTATATATCTCAAATGAGATTAATAATATCTTTCTCATGCATGCACAATGGATCTCAAATTCAAGTAAAATGTTTTATATATTAAACATATTTCGTGTGATATATAATTCTTTGGGGTTTGAAGCATTATAATTTATAATCCACCGGTCACCAAATTCTTGTTTTTATCCCATAAATTTCATGATATGATGGTATTTCTACTTAATTTTATTCAATTATCAATATCACAAAGCATTTAGATTGTATTCGTTAAATTAAATTGCTCTTGAATTTAGAGGTCCTCGGCCCGTTTATTACAGATTAAAAAGAAATTAATTTTGATCTTCAATAATTTAGAAATTATTTTTTAGAGATTTTTAAGAAAAGCAGAAGTTATTTTGTATTTGTTTATAATCATAAAAATCATTTTTTAAATGAGAGTAACTTCTCTCTCTTCTATTGCAAGATATTTTTTCAAAAGCTAATGAGAATAGTTTTTCATTTTAACAATAAAAATAATTTTTTTAAATAAATAATTTTTTTAATAAGTTTAAACAAACACAATCAACATCATTAAAAATAATTTTTTATTTAAAAAAATAATTTTTTCATTAAATAATCTATATCAAACAAGCTCTTAATCTTTTGAGCTCACGATCGTTTATATATTCAATTGTTATCAGTTACCTAACTTATGCATATATATTTTGAAAATTATAATGCCAGCTTCTTTACGTTAGATTTTACGCGATGATAGAAACTTTACCCAATTTTTTCTTTAATTTACAGAGCATATATGTACCAAAATTGCTCTCTCTCTCTCTCTCTATATATATATATATTGTCTGTATTTATTTCATAAATCACAACCTCTTAGATAGAAAAATATTATTAAGAATTTAAGTATGATTATGATATAGTTAAAGAGTCAATCTCATATTAAAAAAGAATAAAATAAGTGAGAAAAATATAAATAAAATGACACAAACCTAATACTTTAAGGTTATTACTCTCATATCCTGAACAAATATTTCATTTCCATGTGATATCCTAGTCCGGAGAGTGTCCATTTCGTTGAATTAATAGCGTACTGTGTTGCTGTCTGCTATGGTTGAACGATTTACACTTTTTCTTATTGTTTGCTATGGTTGAAAAGCCATCCGCAGAGAGTCCATTTCGTTGAATCTTTGAAATCTACAACGCAATAGTGCAACATCATTATACTCCGAGAAATTCTTGTGTAAGCTAAATTAATAAACAAGTGTCACAATAATATTTTAAATATAAAACAATTATTTGACATAGAAATTTATGTAATTATTTAATATAAATTAATTACGTCTCAGTTGTCTATTAACACAGTTTAGACAACTTCTCTCACTCTTATTAACTAATTTCTACCACAACAATCTCATTAGTCATCGGTTGATTGCTGCGGTTTCACATTTTTTTTTCTAATTAATGAAAGAGACACAATTTACATGCCACATAAGCAACATTTTGTAATTTCTTTACACTTAAGGAAAAAAATTATATTGAATAATTCACCCGATATAATTTAAATCTTTTTGAGATTTATCAAATATGTGGATTTTGAAAATAATAAATTACCATTGTTTTAAAAATTAGATTAGACGGGCTGATCGGACGATAACTACATGAGTCTATAGTTTAATTTCACCAAAAGAATTTACTAGGACATTGAACCACCAAAATCGATCAAGTCGGATTAAACAGACAAACTGTTTGAACTGGAGCCAGTTCTTGAAAAATGGTCGGTTTTTTAATTTTTTGAATTTTTTATTCTTTTTTCAGATTTTTTAATTAATTTTTTAGAATTTTTTTTCACATTTATCTCTTAGAAGTCATAACTTTTGACTCATTCGACCGATTTGAACGCATTTTATATTGATTTCACGTAACTTTTTGATATCTACGTGATAGAAAATGGCCGAATGCAATTTAGCCAACCAAATTTCCAAAAAAACAAACTATTATTTTCATAGTTATAAGTATTTTTAAAAGGAACAATAATAATTTTATAAAAAAATAAGGATTAAACCTCATTTTTCCCCTTAAAATCTCTATTACTCTTAAAATAAGGCTATTTTAGTTTAATACAATAATAAATATTATCATATGTAGTCAATTTTTATAATTCATGTTATTAAATTTACTTAATATGTGTATAAATAATTATATATATAATTATAATTATTACGTCATTTGATAAGATCACTGGTTCGACGGGTAAAAGAATCAAAGACCCAAAGATTTCTCCAAGTCGATCTCTAATCAAATTATTAAAACATTGTAAATTATAGTAACAGTAATATTATTTAGTCTCAACATCATAGCTTTTTTTTCATATCGTATATGTAGACCTACCATAGATTTATATGCATGTGTCTCCATTTTCACATATCAAGTTGTAGCATCTTTCAATTTTGAATCACAAGTATTCATATATTTTAAGAGTATGAAACTAATTTCATTTAAACTCAAGAGTACGATAATTATGTGCCTTTACAATAATGACGATTCTATGAATTAAATATTTTACCTGGAACCTGATATTGAAGGTATTGATCACTCTAACCAACAGCTTATAGGTATATATGTGACTCTACTAGATTTTGTACATGTGTGTCTAATGTTTTGTCCATGTCTTAGTCTAATGTTACGTGACTTTACCAGATTTGCTTGAATCCCAGCTATCGTTCATTAGTTAATTGTTATTTTAGGTTTCTTTGTCAAGGTTTTAAATTTTTAATATATACTTAGGCTTTATTTAGTAAGTTTAATCTGCTAACTTATTTTAACTAGTTGATTGCGAATTTAAAAAAATAGAATTGTTTAGTAATCAGAGCTTATAACGATTTTTTATTAGCTTATAGTGTTTTTCAAACGTTATTTGAAGTAGCGGTTAAGCTTATAACTTATAACGTATTATTTTTTTCTTATTTTTACCCTCATTATTTTAATTAAATTCCTCCCCTATCATCTATTAAAAAAATAAAAAATATATATTAATTCCTACACTCTCACTTCTTACGTCTAACGATTCTTATAGTTCGTGGGCAGCCCCTTGTTCCTCCGCCGTTTGTCAACCACTACCTTTGTTTTCACAAACCTCTCAATTTTTTCTTTCACATGTTTTTTTTTTCTCATCTATCAATTCTTGTTTTGGGTCTGTGATTGTTATGCTTTTTTCTTCCTAATGAATTTATATGAGATTTTAATTCAAAGAATCTAAATGCAAAAGTTTATGAAACCATTAATTTAGTCTTTTATATATGCTTTCTTCTTCAAATGCCATGTAACCTTTAAAATGTATAAAAAATAAAAAATGCAACTTTAATAATATATTGATAGGAATATGACAAATTATGCAGATAAAAATGATATAACATTAATACAATCTTTCTTCCAAAAGTCAAATACTCATTATACATTTTGGTTTTTTGTCGTATACTCATGTAACTTGTATTTCTACAACTCCGTTTAAATTTGATAAGTTTATGTAGTTTAAGTAAATATTTAAATTTGGTATAGAGAAAGTCTCTACGTGGTTTGTATTTTATACTATATAAGCATTAGAAAAGTCAAACTAAGTAAAAGGAACATTGTTATATGTTTACTGTTATATATCTTTTATTATTATATTGCATTACAAAAATTATGTTATGTATATTGTTAAGTATATTTTTTGTACATATATATATATATATTTCAAAAATTATATATATTTATGTAGTTACATATATTTTTATAAAGCATAAAAAATTAAATGAAAAGAAAATTTAAAATAATATTTTTAACCAAGAAAAACATTTTAATGATAATAAATAAATAAGTAAATAAATAAATTAGATTATTAAAATATAAATTTCAAAATTTTAACTTCTACATATCTTAATAATTAGTTTAATTAACATAAATTTATTTTATAAATAATTAATAAATATTTTGTCATATTTAATATTGATGGAAAAATTTTAAACATTAATTAAAAATTTCATTTTATGTCATTTTACATTTATTAATTAGTTCAATTTTTAATTTTACTAAACACTTTAAATTCAATTTGTTAGTTTATTTGTTATAAGTTCATATGTTATTAGCTCATAAGCTATAAGTTAGCTTATTTGCTATCCGTTATAAGCTATAAGTTAGCTTATTCGCTATCCGTTATAAGCTATAAGTTAGCTTATCCACTATCCGCTATAAGTTAGCTTATCTACTATCTGCTACTTTTTACTAAACAGAGCCTTAGAGGGAGTTACTATGATACCTTGATGAATTTGCTATTCAGGATGAGTTATCAATCATTTATTAAATATTAGTTTTATAATAAATTTTTAAAAATTTATTAAATATAATAACAACTAATGAATACTTGACAACTCATCATAAGTATCAGTTGTTGAGAGTCCCACATTGGATAGTGATATGGCCTGAACAGTGTTTATAAATGGGGGGCAACCCTCACTCCTTGAGCTAGCTTTTGGGGTTGAGTTAGGCCCAAACCCAAATTCTAAGATGGTATCAGAGCCTATCGAGATCCGTTGGGCCACCCGCAGATGTCCAGTCCTGCAAACTTCACGCTCCAGATGTCAAGTCCTGGGCGTGAGGGGGGTGTGTTGAGAGTCCCACATTGGATAGTGATATGGCACGATGTTTATAAATGTCACTCCTTGAGCTAGCTTTTGGGGTTGAGTTAGGCCAAATTCTAAGATGGTATAACATGCCATATCACTATCCAATGTACTCTCAACACACCCTTGACATCTGAAGTTTCAGCATGGGGATCTCGATAGGTCTTAGAAACAACTCAACCCCAACCAGATGGTATAAGCACGTATTTGACAGATTCTATCATCCATGATTGGCTTGCACCATTTTTCTATTTGCGTAAATAATCTATGGTGCAGTGGAGCTAGACAGAAATTACTGAATATACGAAGAAGAATTATGCGTATCGATACGTAGCCAATAGCCAAAGTTATAGTTGAAGCTGCATGGATACACATAATATGATGATAATATATTTAACAGAGGTTTGTCCGTTATCCTTTTTTTCTTTTTTCTTTTATGAAAATACTAATACTCTTTTATAATTAGTAATTAATATTTAGTTACGTATTTTATTTAATTAAAATATAAATAAATATTTATATTTTAATTAAGAAAAATATATAATTAAATATAATCACTAATTATAAAAGAGTATTGATATTTTCATAAAAGAACAAAGAAAAAAAGGATAACGGACAAACCTCCTAATAAATCTAGTAAAAGTGGTGCTTTCATTGATGAGTTACGCAAATAGAAAAATGGTGCAAGCCAATCATGGATGATAGAATCTGTCAAATACGTGCTTATACCATAATTGGTATAAGGTTATAATCTTATGTTCTAAGTATGAGGATTATTTGGGTATTCATATTTTTTTTAAGGTACTGATCTTAGAATTTGGGTTTGGGCCTAACTCAACCCCAAAAGCTAGCTCAAGGAGTGAGGGTTGCCCCACATTTATAAACACTGTTCAGGCCATATCACTATCCAATGTGGGACTCTCAACACACCCCCCTCACGCCCAGGACTGGACATCTGGAGCGTGAAGTTTGCAGGACTGGACATTTGCGGGTGGCCCAACGGATCTCGATAGGCTCTGATACCATCTTAGAATTTGGGTTTGGGCCTAACTCAACCCCAAAAGCTAGCTCAATGAGTGAGGGTTGCCCCCCATTTATAAACACTGTTCAGGCCATATCACTATCCAATGTGGGACTCTCAACACATAGCATCTTAGAATTTGGGTTTGGGCCTAACTCAAACCCAAAAGCTAGCTCAAGGAGTGAGGGTTGCCCCCCATTTATAAACACTGTTCAGGCCATATCACTATCCAATGTGGGACTCTCAACATAATCTTGTAGTCAATTAAACGAAGAAAGGACACCTGGTGAATAGAATTCCAGAACTTTCAGAAGCTAGCTACGTAACCAGTAACCACCTACTCTTTGAGCTACTAGCTTCTGCTTCAAGCTTGAGATGAATCTCAAAATGAAGTTGAAACCTTGAACATGCGGATTGCAGAAGTATAGAATCTGGAATGAAGCAAGCAACTGATCCTTTTCAAGTGAGATCAGAATACAAAGTGTTCGTTAACCAGAAAATCAAACACGTAAGCAGCTGTTATATGCAAAGTTAGAGTGCGTTTAGGTGAAGGGTTTGATCCACGTACACATAGACACGTACGCTTGGAATTCAGGAAGTGGCCTCTTCTTAATTCATATAAGAAAATATTCAGCACAAGCAATGGAAATTGACGTATATTGTATTGTATAATAAACTCTCTCTATATATACGGTCACAAAGTCCTTACACCTTCAATTATTATTCCAAATAATTTTTCCTTTTCAATTTACAATCAACAATTTTGTTGTTAATCAACGGTGCATATATACAAACAGCTAGCCAAACGTTTAATTGTGAAATGTTGGTGGCCATCGAAGATCTTCAGGCCATACATCAATTTGAGAGCCATGAATAAAGCGTAGTTTAATTATGTGTTATTAAAAGAAAATGGAAATGAAAATGAAAATAATGAAGATTATAATAAAAATGCAGTCACTTTGTTTTATTTATTCATCACTGAGATATCTTTGGTAGGTCTCAGAAACCTTTCACTTCATAAAAAACCAATCAATATCAGATTTCGCATGGTGTGTCCTCAGTCAAGTTATACGCCATAACAATTTTTATTTATATTATATATACAAGAAATAAATAAAATGATAATGATCCTGTCCTGGATAATATATATTCAATTATTCATTTTTAAACTGGAGCCAAGTTCAATGCCGTATAATTTCCCATTTGTCACCACCTACCTACCTTATGTCATCAACAGAAAAAGCCAAACAAAATTTTGTGTCTCCATCTCTAGCTAGTACCACAACGTAATGTGGTCTCATCTTTACCCGAATATACATGCCTTATTTTAATCTTAATAGTAGCCACATATTTTGCCAATTTAAGTAAATTTTCATTTATTCAACACAAAATAATATTTGTTAAAAAAAAAACCTTGGCCTAACCTGAAGCCATGTTCTCATTCTATGCGATTCAATTAGTCAGTTGCCTTCATCCATAAGTTGACCAAAATCCCGCAAGAGTCTTCGGTATACACTGGCATAATTTTGATGAATATTCCACTTCATGTGGTGTCTATAACAGTATAACGCAGCCAGTGATATTTAAGAAGCTTTGTTTTGAATAAGAGGTCTGAAAATGTAGGCCACATGTAGCTCGTTTCATTTTAATTAAATGTTATCTAATTGTAGTGTTTGTATTTATACACTCTAGTTCATATATATATATAGTTTCATAAACAAAAAAATTATCTGCACCGGTTTGAAAAACAAGTTGCGGAAAATTGTGAAACTTCTCCCGACCCATTTGTCTTCACTTTATTAAGGAAATAATTTAAAATAAACTATCCTTTTAACTCTAATTCTAGCCACTGCTTAGTTAGAATTGTTGAGAAACATGGTCAGGGGAGAGAAAATGGAGATAAGAGTGAGAGTGAAATTTAATGAATAATAATTATGATAAAGTTGTTTATAATTGTGACTTATATAATTTTAAAAGATGTAACTAATTATAACTAATTAATTAATAACTAACTAATCTACCAACTAAACATGTATAGTAAAAAGAATATTGGAATATATTGGAGTTGCATACCTTTGCCCATTTATTCAAATGCAATATCCAACATGTCCTCACCTCCTTCAAGATTACTAGACCTTGCAATAGTTTTGTCTGTCTGTTTCGAGCAATTGCGGGAGCTTGATGAAGTTTAGGACACCCTCTTATAATACCTCTGCCTTCAATTATATAAAGATTTGCTTTGATCAACAATGCTTGCACTCTACCCGTTTTGTATCAAACAATTCGTCAACACGTCCCACATGCCCTCGGCCCTTTTCCTTCCCACCTTTTTCATTTTCGTCGTTTCTACATACGGCCTCCCATGATTAATTTTTCTGCATTTTTATTTTTTAGTGAAAAGTTAAGGAAAAAAGAAGGCTACCATATTCTAAGGCCAATACCTATTATAAGTATTTCGATCTTTACCTACATAACTAATCCCGTTGGCTAATTTTCCTACATTTTTTTTGTATACTAAGGGCTAGTTTAGATAAGTTTATAAAAAAATAATTTTTTTATAGATTTTTTTTTAATAGAGTTTTTTTTTAAGAAAAAAATATTTTATATTTGGATATAATGTTTGTGAAATACTTTTAAGTAATAGAAGGACTTGTAAGTTTGTTTTGATAAGAAAGAACAAAAGAGCTTTTTTATAACAAAATTACTAAAAATGTAAAATATCTAGAATAATGGAAGTAAGGTTTACAAGAGAAAAAAAATAAAGGACAAGATATGTAATTTTTAATAAAGGCAAATGATATTTTTGTCAATAAATTATTTTAAAAATCATTTCTCATTCTCATTTTTTTAGAAACTGAAGATCACTAACTTCTAAAAAAAATGGTAATTAAGTTTTTATTTTTAACTTCTACCTTTTTTTAAAGATTCGTCTAAACATACATAAAAACTTATACAAGTACTTTTTTAAAAAAAATATATATTTTACTTAAAAAAAAAAAAACCTATCAAAACGCACTCTTAAGTATATGAAATTAGTGTTCTCTTTGAAGAAATAAAAATGGTACTACTCTCACTCAATTACTCACTTTTTTATTTTTTGCGGTAAAAAACTCATAGACATTGCTTAGTTGTCTACACTCTGGTTGGCTAATTAACTACGTTTTTCTATGTTAAATCTAGTTAACTTATGAGAATTTATTTTTTTACAACCTCAAGCAAATTCAAACTTGATACAATAAAATAAGAAACAAATTTGATCCAACATATGTTGATCATTTTTTATTAACGTTATGTGTTATCAATTTTTAATTGATTGATTGATTGATTTATTTATTTATTTATTCATTTTGATGAGATGTTTATGTTTTTTTAATATTTATGGGTTTTACTCTTTCTCTTTTTCAGAATTTTGAAAAAGACTTAAGGAAATATAATAAAAATCAATAAATCAACTAATGCAATTAATAATACAGTTAGAAATATATATTATTTAGCGATAATAGCCACCATTTTCTGTTTAATCTTCTCATTTTCCTCTCATTCTATTTTATCTCCAGCTCTTTAGTTTTATCCATATACATAGTATGCTCACGGCTATGCAATAAAAAAGATAAAAATGTGGCAAGTCACCTCCTGTTGCGGCGATTAAAGATATAAAATGGACCTTTCCTCCTGAAGTGATGATTGGGTTAAGATCAATTCAGATGGTACCTACAAAGCTAAGCCTGATCCAGCCAGTTGTGGTGGGCTTTTGGAAAATGCTCAAGGAAAATATGGATCAGAGGAAATTAGAAGGAGAATTCTCATGGGTTTGGAGATAGCCTGCAAGCTTGGTTTCAAAGTTGGGACTTCCATGCTCCCTGTGATCTCTGTGTCGTTTCTTTTCTCTTGGGCTTAAGCCCCGTTTATATATATATATATACATATATATATATAGTCAAAAGTGAATACACTACTAACTTCGAATGCAAAGATTTTAACAATTAATTTACCTAATTTATGAAAACAAAATTTGTTTTAAATGTGATTTTAAAGTTATATTCCTTTTTTTTTCTTTTGTCACCTGTCATTACTAGAATGATATTACTCACATTTTCTTTTTATTTTTTGTGTTAATTTTATTATATTTTTTTAAGTGTATGAGGTGCATTGTAGAATTTAGTAAATTAAGAAATTTTTTTAAAAATAAATTTTAATCTATTATTTTATTAATTTTCATAATTTTTACATAAAAAATTCTTTATTTTTATATAAAAATATTGTTAATTTCTTAATCTGTATACTATTTTCATAATTTTAAAGAAATTTTATACGACAGAGACAATTAAACTTTTTAACTGATCACATAGTATGAGGAAATGAAAGTGTATGTAATTGACTACTTGAGCAAGTGATTATGGACATCAAGCGACTCCGTCCAAGTATCTTCAAGACAGGGCCTCAAGGGTTATGAGCCAATTATTTGGTTTTCCTATTATGCCTTGGTTCCAAGACAAGTATTGTCACGACCGGGAAAAATCGCGACGGGAAGCGAGCGCAAAAATAGTTGTTTTAAAAAAACAACATAATAATGGAGTCGCCACCAATCTTTTATTGGGTAGGGAAAATGACTGGCAAAACCCTTTTAAAATGGATTTAAAATAAAACAAAAGAAAAAGGTCTAGGAAAAACCAGGTTGGGTTCGGGAGTCGATTATGCACAGGGAAGGGTGAAAACTTAATCCCACTGCACCCCTGATACATCCGTTATAAAACGGTCACCTTAAGCTAGTTGTGCGAATTTTAATACCCTAAATGATGTCTATTTTATCCCCAATTAAAGCAAGATAAAAAGAAAGAAAGAATAACCAAAATATTTACAAATCGAAACAAAAGTTTATAAATCAAAAATTAAACTAGATTATAATGATTAATTAAAATAAAGTATTTACAAATTTGGCTAAAGATTATAAATAAATAATTAAAATAAAATATTTACAAATTTGGCTTGACTTGCGAGCCTACGTATCCCCTGGTGCAATGGGGAATTCAAAGCCACGTAGTTCTCTTGAAAATATTTATGTGTTGGTCAATTTTAATTACGAAAAATATTGCTTCGAAGTGGTTGATTAAAAGGACCGAAAATGATTTAATTTTAAAAGAAAATGATTTGATTGGAAAAAAGGAAACTTATTAACGCACCCTAAATGGGATGGAAGGTGGTATTGAACCCACTGATCCACTCACAAACATCTACCAGTGGGTACGTGACCCTGAAGATGTCTAACGTAAATTGTGGCGTTAGACCACCCAACAAAATTATTAATTCGTTATTAAATGGGGTGAAAGGTGATACTAAACTCACATTCACTCCAAAAGGATTGCCTAGGAGGTACTTGACCCTGAAGGCAAATAACGTGATTTGTGGCATTGGACCACTTAGGAAAACTAAAATAAATACAATAAAAATAAAATAAAGTCAAGACAAATCAAATACATTAAATTAAATTAGTTTGTCTTACATAAGGTGAAAGGCGATACTAGGCTCGCTGATTCACCCCAAATAAAAATGCCTAGTAAGTACTTGACCTCTGAAGGCAGCTAACGCAATTTGTGGCGTTGGACCACTTATTTAATTATTATTCTATTCATTTCTCTTCTTACGTGATGCAAGTAAAAATAAGTAATATCAAAGAAACTAAATTAGAAATAATAAAATATAATAATAATAATAATAATAATAACAAATAAAAAAAAACAAAAAAGAATAGTCAAGAGACCAACAAAGGAAAAAAAGCAACAGGGAACAATAAGGCACTAAATAAAAAAGGACGCTAAAGGGATCCAACGTTTTTTTCATTCTTCTTTTTTCATTTATTTCTCACATTTTTCCTTTTTTATTATTCTCCCCTTTTTTTTTTACTTCACTTTTCTCGTTCCCCTTTTTTTTCTTGTCTATCCTTTAGATTCCATTTTCTTATTTCATCTCCTATCCACTTTTTATTCACTATTATTAAATGCCCGTGTGGCACAAATATTTTCAACCAGGAATGAGAATTACATGCCAAAACCGTTCCTGACCATAATAAAGTGAGGAAGAATAAATGCACCCTTTCATTTGGCTAAAAAAAAAAAGACCCATTTCAGCCACCTCCTCATCCATTCATTCTATTCATTACACCAAATATCAACTCAAATGCCACAGATTTCGACAAGACAAATAACAAAACTGAAACTAACAATCACAGTCAAAGGATGACAGTGTTCTAAGACTCAACTAAAGCTGCAGAACATAGACCCACTAATAACTGACATTCTAAGATTTTGTTAAAACACAGCAAGTAGTTATCAGATAAAAGATCAAAATGCGTTTTTCAGAACTGCACGTTTTCAAATTCAAAGAAACCTATTTGCAGACAAGAATCAAATGAAATGACCAAACTTTTGTTTAAGTGTAAACAAAACAAACCAAATAATTCCAGCAATGAGAGCTAGGCTAAAACTTCCACACATAACACCATACATTCCTCAAAACCCAATATAAGAGATAACAAACAACCAAAAAGTTCAGAGCTCAAACCAGTTTCAAAAACACAAAACACGTCAACTAGACAATGATTGAACCATGGGGTTTTCAAAATCTCAAGTAAACAGGTTCTGCAGTGATTATTGAACAATAGTCAATCCTAAGAATGAAACTAATAAATTGCGTAATCTTCAAACCCGACACGAGACTACTGTGACAACCAATCAAGCAACAAAATGAGGGAAATTCTTATTTAAAAACAGCCACCCTCAAACAGAGCCAAGTTCAAAGCTCCTTTTAATCATGACGAAACAGAACTTCAAGCCACCCCTACAGTAATGACACATTCAGCTATCAAGCAATGACAACAGGCTTTAGCTATCACGTAACAACAATAACAGTAAGAGAAACTGTCCACGCTGCAGAAACTATGTATTTTCTTCCAAAGCAAGTGTTAGCATCTCATAACAGCTTAAAATGGTAGAAAAGCAGAAAGTATTCTGAAATGCACCAAGTACCACAAAGAGATTAGACTCAAATTTCAAGGTAGCAGTTATCAGTAAGGATTTGAGATGGGATGTGCATAAACACATGATATGGCTAGACTACTTTCTCAAGTCAAAGCTAACAGATGGTAGACCAGATCAATAACATATTAACTTCCCAGGATTTCCAATCAAACCATACCAGAATCATTAAACTAGACAATCAAGAATCTAAGTTACTAAAACCAATCAAATCAGAATCATGGAACAAGTCCAACCAGAGCACAGTTTAGAATCATTATCGATAAATCAAAAATCAGCAAACAACCTAAACCAAAAGCTATTAAACGAACTAAACCAAAATCATGTGTCTTAAAAAAACATGTAAAACTCTGATACACATTCGATCCTGATAAAGTACGCTTGGATACAGTGAAAGAGTTACCAAGAAGGCAAAACTGAGCAGTAGCAGAAATGCCCTATGCAAGGGGTGTCACCTTCTCCGAAGATCCAACGAAAACAAAAGCTCTGTCTCTCCCTCCTTTCCCGAATTCTTTCTTCCTCTCCAAAGCCAGTGCAGGTATCTCCAAAAAAGAAAAGAACCACCCCCCTTTTAACAGACTCCCAAAACCCATATTTATGGTGCGGCTTAGCGAGTGGGGCACGGGGGGAAGTGATCCTAGTGCTCTTGTATCTGCAGGTCTGGGGAACGGCATGGTAGCAGGTGCAGCAGGTGATGGGCTCGGCATGGAGAAGACTGAGTTATGGGGAAGAGGAAGGTGCAGCCATGGGTTTCGTGGAGCAGGGGGATGTGCAGTGCAGAGGCATGGTGTGTGCGCTGCTGTGGCAGGCCTCGGGAGGGAGGAAGGAAAAAGAAAGGGAAGAAAGGAAAGGGAAAGAAAAGGGGGGGAAGGGGAAATGAGGGGTTGGGCCGGTCTTGGGCCCCTTTTTTTTCTTTTTGTTTCATATTTCATCCTTTTTCTTTTTTTTTTCTTTTTCTTTTTTTTCCTTTTTTGATTCTTATAATTAAATAAATTAAATTGATTTTTTCTCTTTTCATTTTCATTTTTTTTTCATCATTCATTTTTTTTTTTAACAAAAGGAAAAAAAAAAAGGATAAGCTGAGATTTTTTTGTTAATTGAAAATTCTTTTTTCAAACTTTCTTATTCATCTTTTCTCTTTTTTTTTAATCTCCCAATTTGTTGGATTTTTTGTAATTAACTAAATTAATTTGATAATTTTTTTTTATTTTTCTTTACTAGATTAGCTAAAAGGAAAATTTTTTATTTTTTATTTTTTTGATTTCTTTTTATTGATTTTTTTTTCTACAAAATACCTGGACAAATTTGGGTGTTCACAAGTATACCAAAACAATTGGTACAGGTGAACCCAAGCTGATTTACCAAAACAATTTGCCTTCTTTTTTTCCTCTTAGTTTTAGGTAGCAGCCATCGAATCCGTGGGAAGCTGCCTGATAGTGAATAGCTAATGGTAGTTAATTAGCTATTCACTATCACTGCCAAGCTGGGTGGGGTTATGTATCTTCTTTCCAGTTTCTTCCACTGCTGGCTGGGTTGTGCCTGCAACCAACCACGGCAACAGCTGAAGCATGTGAAGGAGATATGCTTACATATTCTCATTATTCTTTGCCTAATATACATTTAAAAATTCAGATTTTCTTTTGAAGTTAAACATGCAAATGTCTACGCAGAAGGATCAACTTGCGTTTTGAGATGAATTTTTGTTTTACGTGCTCTATTGTATATTGTGAGATTAATTTCTTATTTTTTAGACAAAGAGACATCCTAATTTAGACCAAAATACACGCAGAAAGAAAATCTATAATCTATCTAATATTGTGGAATTAACATATACGAGTGAAACGTTGCTACAAGAATTTTGGGCATGTCATCAACTTTTAGCCCATAAGAACTACAAGTTTAAAATAGCATATATATTTATATACTCTTCCATTTTATTTAAAAAACTTAAAAAGAGTTTTTTTTTTGTTAAAAAAAATTTACCCCAAAATCTAATTACCTCAAGAACCTCTAAGAAATAGAATAAACTCGGATGCTAAGTGCAGGCTCAAATTTTTCCCACAAAAAATTATTAAAAAAATGATTATTCTCTCTGCAGCCTGCAATATATGTAATGAGCTGGGAGAAATTTGGAAAACTATTTTAAAATGAAGGTTAAATCAGTTTGTATATTTGTATATTTTAAAATTTTTTAAACCGATGTTTATAGTTTAAAAAATTATAAATGAGTCTATATAGTTTTAAAATTATTTTTAATCGGGTTCTTATAAAACTCAAAAGATAGACTAGTCCAGAACTCCATTAATTTCTTAAAATTATAAAGATTTATTTATAATTTTTAAATTATAAAAATTTATTTAAAAATTCTCAAAAATATAAAAACCTAAATATTAATTTAACCTTTAAATAATTGCATAAGGGCATTTTTTTATTCAATAAAAAGAAAAAAAAAACTTGAGAGTTAATACTCTAGACCGGATCGAACCAGTTTGTAGAATTGGTCGGACTGGTCGGACTGCTCCAATTATGATTCACTGGATTCATAGTTTGATTAAATTAAGTTGGTCAAAATTGAACATAATTGATCGATTAGTTTTATGTGAATTGGCCTTTGTTTTTTTTAATCTCTTAATCACTTGACTATTAAACTCAAAGTAATATGAGACTTGCGAGTTAAAACCTTAAAACTTTATTATATATTTTATTATTAGTAATGTGTCTATAAGTTATATATATTTATTTAATATATAATTATAACATCATTTAGTTCGATTGAATAGTAAAATTAATTGAACTTGAATCAAAAACTTTTTTAATTCAATATTCAGTTTGATTTTATTTTATTTTACTGAGATTCATTTAAGAGATTAACCCCTCTAATCAAATATTTTTGTATAAGGATCCTCCGACCTGATGTTTAATCAATACGTAACTAATTCCTTAGGAAGAAGCACCCAATTTGACCGACTGATGCCCATTTATTAATTCATTAATAAATATTGTTAAATAAATAGCTGGCATGAATCTTATAGCACGGGACCATGATTCTCTTCCAAACAATTGGTGCGAATATTGCGACCGCCCCTGGTTTTACTTTCCTTTCGTCCGCTTTCAGTCCAAACTGCCTGTGGTTTTTTACTCTTACTTTCAAATCACCTCAACTCCCCTCATGTATAAGAATCAAGAACCCCATATATACCCACCAATCTCTCAATCAAACCAAATCCACTCATCCTTGCTTCATACCTCTCTCTCTCTCATCAATATTCAGATTTAGCAAACGCAACATGAGTGCAGCAACCAGAGCTTGGGTTGTGGCATCGAGCATCGGAGCAGTGGAGGCCTTGAAAGACCAACTGGGGGTGTGCAGATGGAACTATGTTCTGAGATCACTGCAACAACATGCCAAGAGCAATATCAGATCCTACTCTCAGGCCAAGAAATTGTCTTCTGCCTCTTCTGCTGCAGTTTCCAACAAGGTGAAGAGAACCAAGGAGGAGTCCATGAGGAAAGTTATGGACTTGAGCTGCTGGGGTCCCAATACTACAAGGTTTTAGTTACCTAAGTAGTTAGACAGGGACGATGGACAGTAGATAGTCTGCTTTTGTAATCCCATTCCCATCTGCAAGTTACTACTTAGTACTTACTATAGTCCTGTGACTCCTGTTATCTCATCTCATCCATCCAATTTTGTCAATGCCATAGTAAATATGACCCAATACGAAAAAATGGGGGTGAATTTTTCATAATTTATTTGTTGGTTGCAATTTTATCAGCTAAAATGTCCATTAGTGTACACCTTAAAGATATATATGGATCCGTGCATGTGTATAGAGAGCAAATCCAGTTGTTGCTAGGAAGATGATTCATTTCCTGATTAGTATGTTATCAATCTGATAGATATAGATCAATGTACAAATAATGAAAGGAAAACAAAGAAATCACTGTGGGTGGACTCTGTCAGATTTCCAAATTTCCATCGAGCTGAATGTATTATGTATACAAAGAAATGGTGTGCCAGTGTGGCGGTTTGGTTTAGCCATGTTGGTTGTGACTTGATGATCTAAACGGTTTTATGTCTCTGATTAGTCCATGGATTATATCTCTCTAATATTCGGTGTTAAGAAAAATCGATTAAAAGAATAGACTCAAATTTCAACACATAAAATACCAAGATGTACGCGGAAGGGGAATCTATATGACCCTTGGTCACTTCAAGACTCGGTCTATATCCTTTAATAACCAATAACTCACCTTACAAAAAAAGTACATTTTTTGTTTGTTTTTTAAATTGTTAATTACTGTAATTTAAACTCACATGATCAACATTTTTAAAATGTAATTAAGGTTTATTTTACGAGTAAAGTACCAAGAGAAACATCATTGATGAACAAATTAATGATTTAAATTTATATAAAGTACATGTATCCTAATACCAATTTATAGAGGAGCCAAATCCAATCCTGGACAATCTATCACAATTTATCTCCTTTTATTAGTGTTTTTTCATATAATTAATAAGATAGATCACATTAACCGAAAAATAGATAGAACTAAACTATTATATTTTTATTACTCATTTTAAAAATAACTTAATACATTTTTTTAATTTGGGCATTTAAATAAATTATAAGTACGGCTATCAAAATTAGCCCTACTCGAAAAAATTGTTGCTTGAAAAATTTGTTAGGCCCCCATCTAGGTCGGGCTAAATATTTTTATTTGTAAAAATTAGACCAAACCGTTTGGTTCGAAAAAATCATTGAAAATGTTTTTAATATTATAGATTCGATAGAAGTTGGATTGACTGAACTGGCCAAAAAAATTGTTAACCCTAAACAAATTGATTCGTTTTACAACTCTAATTATGATTTAAATTACACTAATCTAAATTCTAGGAGATAAACACGACATGAAGTAAAGCCGACGGAAATCCTCCGATAAAGTGTTAAGGACGTAAGAGTCGGGGGATTGATAGATGCAGATGAAAGGTTGTTATAAGAATTTGAGTATGCCATTAGCTCTTTAAATTAGTCTATCTATAAAGAAGTGAATAAACTAAATTAGTCTATCTACTCTTTCATTTTTATTTAAAATAAAGTATTTTTTTTTCTAAATTTACCCCAAAGAAATAATCGCTTGGAACAACCTACTTAAAAATAGAATAACCTCGGTTGATAATAGCAGGCTCCCAAAAAGAAAAGTTTATTCTTTCTTCAGCCTGCAATATGTAATATAGCTGTCGAAAAAGAAAAAAAAAGTTGCATGAGAGCATTTTTTTAAAAAAACATGAGAACAATGTTGTTAAAATTAGACTGAATCAGACTATTCAATTGTTAATTGGACATTAAACAATTATGGTTTGATTTTATAATTGAATTTACGATTAGACTATTTTAAATTAATAAAAATCAATCAAAACAAGTTAAAATTCAATTGAATTATTTAATTTATTCAATTGAACCTCTTAATTTATTCAGTTAAACTAATTGATTATTAACTTTTAAAAAAAAAAATTAATATTTCATAAATATTTTTATATATTTTATATTTGTTACATATGAGTTATTTTTATGACATTCCATTAAAACAGTTCACCTTAAACAAAAAATATTATCAATTCATGGTTAAATTTTAACAAACCTGAGAGTAGACACTAGATACAATGTAAGTTGCTTTTATGAGAATTTCTTCTTGTTTTCGTATAAGCTTCCACGAGACTTTAGTTGTCGTTTTTATTTTATTTTTTCTAATTTTAGAAAATTATTTAATATGGAACTTCCTTTGGAAGAATCGGCCAATTTGTGCGAATGATACCTTATTTCACTTTGGTATCGGGAAATACCAGGATTCTCTTCCAAACAATTGGTGCAAAGGGTGGAACCGCCCCTGGTTTTGCTTTGCTTTTCTCCTCTTTCAGCCCAACCTGCCTGTGGTTTCTTAGTTCTTACTACCACTTTCAAATCACTCAACTCTTAAACTACCCACACGCGCGCACACACACACACAGATATAAGAATCAAGAAACCCACACCCACCCATCACACCATCAAACCAAGCCCACTTATCCTTACTTTATACCCCTCTCTCTCACATCAATATTCAGATTCAGCAAAGCCAACATGAGTGCAGCAACCAGAGCTTGGATTGTGGCATCGAGCATTGGAGCAGTGGAGGCCTTGAAAGACCAACTGGGAGTGTGCAGGTGGAACTATACTCTGAGGTCACTGCAACGGCATGCCAAGAGCAATATCAGATCCTACACTCAGGCCATGAAATTGTCTTCTGCCTCTTCTGCTGCAGTTTCCAACACGGTGAAGAGAACCAAGGAGGAGTCCATGAGGAAAGTCATGGACTTGAGCTGCTGGGGTCCCAATACTTCAAGGTTTTAATCACTTAAGTTGTTAGACAGAGACGGTGGACAGTGACTGCCTACGTAATCCCATTAATCATTATGCTGCAAGCCTGCAAGTTACTACTTAGTTGTTCTGTCATCTAATCTCAGTATGACAGTATGTATCCCATTCATCCAATTTTGTCAATGAAATAGTAAATATGACCCAATACGAAAAACTGGTGGTCTATTTTTTGTAATTTATTTGTTTGTTGCAATTTTATCAATTAAAATGTCCTTTAGTTTACATATTATTAAGTCTGTACATGTATGATCCGTGCACGTTTGTAGAGAGCAAAAATCCAGTTGTTGCTTCTTTCTAAGGAGATGATTCATTTCCGGATTAGTGTGTCATCAATCAAATAGAACATCAACGTACAAATAGTGAAAGAAGAAGGGGATTCACCTCTTACTTATCTTTTTGTAATGATAGGTCAAATATTTATTAATTATTATTTATATTTAATATTCTTTTTAATATTTATTATAAAATTAATCATTAATAAATAATTTACAATTCTCTTAAAATACCATAGTCATGAGTATCATTTAACTCCAAGAAGAAGAAAGAAATCACAATGGGTGGACTCTGTAGGATTTCCAAATTTTTCATCCTGATGAATTTATACCAAGAAAGGGCGTTACAGAGTGGGGTTTGGGTTTGCCATGTCGGTTGTGGCTTGATCTAAAAAATGGCTTATGTCTCTGATTAGTCCGTGGATTAATTCTCTCTAACATTCAGTGTTATGAGTAAATCAGGTGCTATCAGAAGAGAAATCAATTAATCCCAAATCGTCAAATAGGCTCTGAGCCGCTTAAGGAACCTCTAGAGTCTAAAAACAGCCACTTTATCTGCACTCTGCTTTTCTACAGTCACACTAGACAGGAGTCTTTTCATAAAAAAAGAAAGAACGAAATCCTCAAAATACTATATTAACAAAAAATTTCAGTAATATTGGTCAACTTCCTATTGGCCTGTAATTCTTTTGGTTGAGATATTGTAAGATATTGCACTGCAAAAACCTAATTCTAGGATAACAAAAATTAAGAAAAACAAATCGAATCAATCAATCCAAGGTGATCTCATTTGCTATCTTTTTTTTTTTTTCAAATGAGGATGTTTAAGATTTCATCCTGTTAACAATTTACGATACATGATTACTCTGTGTGAATGGTGTGAGCAATCCGAAGTTAGAAAAAGTTTGTTATATGATCATGGGCTTTTTTCCTCCAAGGTAAAGACTTATCATTGAAGAAAAAAAAATGAGTGAGTATCACAACACTAACAGAGCATTAACTATGATGCCAAACTACACAAAGGACCACATGGAATGCATGGTAAAATGATAAACTTCTACATTAACATTGGCCATTAGTTTGTATAAACTCATTCCACTCCTCACTGCCCAGAACACTACCATAAAAGGACAGCTGTCTCAATTACTGAGGACCAGAAATTAGCCTGTACAATCAATTAATCATAGATTGTCTTCATCGTTCAATATTTACATCACAATCAACAATTAATTAGATTTCAATTAATCAACCCCGTCAGAACCCCTAAGATCAAGAAGTGACTTTGACAATCAATCTAATAGTCAATCCTAGATTATGATCACAATCAAAAAGAATCATATAGTGTCTGAACTGGGGGAGCAGTTTCAGGGAGCCTCATAAGTTTTGGACATTTAGAGATCCTTAACTTTTGTAGGGACTATAGCATTAGTCCTCTACATATGTTCCTAAGTTCTGGTAGGTATTTTAATGATAATGATACTAACTTTGAGCGAGTGAATATAATAACATCTCTATTAGCCATACCGGATTGGTTACCACCAGAGCTTTCATCATCTATGCCATCTACATCTTCTGTGGCTGCTACTGAAATTATTTCCTTCATTGACTTGCAATGATGAACAGTGATCTCCTTAAGTTTTGGAGATGGGCAAGCAATCCAGGTGTCAGCAGCTTCTTGATATTGGGACAATGATAGATGCAAAAATATTTAAGACAATTAAAAGCTCCTCGTGGTGAAAAGGTTTGAGCCACAACTTCATTTTCTTTAAGGCTCTAGGAGAATTTAATGCCTTGAAGTGAAAGGTATCAAAAAGCTCATGTCTTATTAAAAAAGGCCTTAACATTAGAAAAAAAAATAGTAAAATATTTGATAATTTTGCATTGACTTTCCATAAAAATTAACAACTTGAGCATAACATTTATAGTAAAAATAAAATATTATAATGTTCAATTTATAAAATCCTAAGTTGTTTGCTGTTAAGAGTCTCAAAGACCAACAACTAATTATTCTTTTAATGTCCAAACTATTTTATCCCCTTTAACATCATAATTAGCAAGTTAAATGACTAAAGTTTTAAAATTTTTTTTACTATTATCAATAAGACGCTAAAGGTACTCTTAAAACGCCAAGAAGCATTGACCTCTTCTCGTACCTCGCCTGAAGCATTAACCTCTTCTCGTACCTCGCCTCAAGGCCTTAGGCGTGCCTTTTGTTGCCTTTGACAACACTCTGCAGGATCAGATGACATTACTTTATAGGAGGTGCACATAAGTTTGATATGATTTATATATATGCAGTTGACCCCTATGTCTACAAATCAAATGTTAATCATTTTATGGTTGTGAGATTTTTGGGTTTTGGTATTAACTATTAAGTGCTACTGTGAGCAAAAGTGGCGGGTACTGTCATCTAACGTCTCTTTGTTGCTATTTTTTTAGTTTTATTGCATTGGTGTTCCTCCATTTGTTTTATTTATTATCTTTACTCCATGCTTAATGCTTATTGTTCCACGCTTAATACTTATTGTAACTTGCAGCCACCACTGCATGTAATAAATTCACTGGAATATTTACTGGAAAAAGAAAAATAAATAATCTTGCTTTGAATGTCATGGAGAATCCAACGTCAGAGATGACATGGAAAAAAAGGGCCACATGGAGAAACCATTTGCCACATAGGAAGTAATCTCCCGGAGTTACAAAGGGGAGTAACAACATTAACTTTCTTGCTAATGATTGTAATTTTGGAAACCAATTTAAAAAAAAAATGTAAATATTAAATTAAAAATAAATAAAAATTATAAAACTAAAATTATATTGTAACCAATTTGTATTTCTGATTAAGAGAAATAGCTTAAAAGATTTTGGGTGTTCGGGGCTTCGCATTGCATTTGGGATTTAATTTCCTTTTATTTATCAGTGCTTTCCTTTCCTCTTTTTACTTTGGTTGTGCTTGTGCAGTGCCGCAAAATGGCAAAAGGTCTAGTATGGGCTACAGCAGAGGATTTGGCTTGTAATAGAGGACGAGTTCTCTCTCTTTATCGTCAAATACTGCGAAGCCTCAATTCCCCGCAGTTGCCACTTAATTTTGCTGCAATACTAGCCAAGAAGGCAGAGGTACGTGCAATTTTCTTGCTGGGTTCAGAGGAACGGTCCTTGCACAACATTGAAGACCTCATTGATGCTGCTGAGTACTCTCTGTCCCTTCTAAGAACAGGCGAAATTCCTAAGTACATCCAATGAGTAAGTTAATTCCCTCATTAGTGTATTGTATGAAACCCTATCTCCTTGCTTCTTAATTAGCAAGGAATCAGCATTAGGTTGAGTGATGGGCCTTTATTTTCTATTAAGTTTTTTTCAACCTGTGAGGTTAGGTTGACAATGTTGAATGTAGGGAATTTATTCTCTAGGACAACTATTAACGTTGTTTAGTTGTTTTGAATTACTGTTGCGTTGGGTTACTGTTTTGTGGAAATTCAAAATGACCACTACCAAATCACTTCATCTTGTATTGAACCCATACATGAACTTTGATTCCCATAAGACTTGTGGCATAATTTCTTTGTCACATCATAACTGAAGCAAACAATTCTATTGCCTGTTTCCAAGGATATAAAATATATCATTTTCTCTTGAGATTTGACATTTCAGATTGAGGCCTTTCTTCTTTCAGAATTGGTCTCACCACGCCATCCAATGCTTTATTTCCGTAATTCCAATCTGCAAAATTGGCTTTCTGGCCTGATTAACGCAATTATTTAAGCAACTTATCAAACAGCAAGTGGTTGTTGTTAACCGAATGCTTGTGTAACTTACTGTCATCATGTTTTTATTTGGATGTATATATGAGAAAGACATATTATCAGAATGATTGAGCTTCTTAAGTTTAAGTGTTTTACGACTTCGATAAAAATCTTTCTAGATAACAACTAATCTCTGTATTGGTAATATGTTCCTTGTTTTTATTTTCTTCTGGGTTAAGGATTTTCTATAAAGAAAGGAATCAGCAATGAGCCAATGTCAGCCTGATCCCAATAATACCATAACATGGCTTAAAATTCAAGAGTGGTGCTTGAGTTTGAGCTCGAATTATTTTGCTTATTGCAGTTTTTATCGAATCTAACAAAACCAAATGGCTTAAACTTTTCTTGGGGGTGTTAGAAAATCCCAAGGGCTGTGTTAGGTTCAGTAAAGACCGGAGAGTATGCGAACCAAATTTTTTTGTGGGTTCCTTTTCAATTGGCAAATCTGGTTCTTAAAAATGCTGAGCACCCTTAATAGTAGGCTTGTAACGGTGAACCTACAGAGGCAACTCATGGAATGCAAATACAAAACTAGTTGAAAAAGACATATCACTGATACTGACAGTTTGTAAGCCTGATGTGATTTGATCTTTCGAAACTTATCCATACCATTTGGGATAATTTTGTGAAATTTCTTCCTTTTATTAACAAAGTTGATACTTTACTGACAGCCTGATCTCCAACATAGGTGAGCATAGGGGGTGCCATGGGCTGATATAAGGCTGTCTTAATGTCCAATCTTTTTGTGGCTTGTGAGGGATTTGGATTTATAATCGTTTAACTGACTTGTTGACTTTCTACTTAAATAATTTTGACACTTCCTAAGACAGTCATAATTATCTGATGAGTGAGGATGCGGCTGTGTAGGTTGGATCATCTTTTCACTCGCTAAGGGTTTTTCATGTTCCTGACTTAATGAGTTGATTCTTAAAAATTTGTACAATGAATTGTGAGTGTTTAATAGAGGGCTGTTTTTATAAGCATACATTAACGGCTCCTTAATCTGTTAAAATTATGCAAAATGGATATCCATCACAATCAGAGAGGATTGTAATTATGTTTTTACCAATTAAAGCATACTTTGTGCTTGAGATTGTTCAGAGTACCTGTGACACTTTGATTTCTAGAGTGAGGAATCAAAGCTGTAATATGAGATTTGCTGCCATGGCTTGGTGCAAAAGGAAGATTTCAACTTGGAATACTTGTGTGCTCTAACTTGTAGAAAAATAGGGAAGTTGTAATCTTAGTTTGTATAGTGGAAATACTAAAGGGTACCTACGTACTGCTTTTAATTGTTGTAATACATGATCATTCAATTAGTGTTGGTTTGAGTTTTTGTAATATATATATCCTGTGTTACTTTATTTTTATTGGTCAATTAATGTGTGTTTCTGGTTTCAGTTGGGGCTTACTATTCGAGGTTGATTTGTGGCTTGCTCTCAGCTTATTTACATCTGCTTTGGCTGTTCCAAAGTAATTTTTATTCGTTTACTAAATTATGTATGAATAACTCGTGATATTAACTACACATAAATAGAGTGTATGTTATATAATAATATATAGATATATAGAGATGATAATCGTCTTTTCTCTATCAAATTTAATACTTTAAAGAATAAATATCATAAGTTTATTTAACCACTTTTGACATTACTTTCACCCTGTCCTTTTTATTTCGCTTGGTTTATATATATATATATATATATATATATATATATATAGGGGAAGGATCAACTTACACCGGTGTAAGACTTGATCACTTTTACACCACTCAATAACTTTTTATTAAATAACTTTTTTACAAAATCTACCGTTAGATTGAAAGTTTCTATCATGTAAATTATTTGTGTCAAATTTTGAAAAAATTGAATATCAATAAGAATATAATTAAATTTTTTCAAAATTTGACACAAATGATCTGATAGAAACTTTCAATCTAACGGTGAATTTTGTAAGAAAATTATTCAATAAAAAGTTATTGAATGGTGTAAGAGTGATCAAGTCTTACACCGAATGATCTGATAGAAACTTTCAATTTAACGGTGAATTTTGTAAGAAAATTATTCAATAAAAAGTTATTGAATGGTGTAAGAGTGATCAAGTCTTACACCGGTGTAAGTTGATCCATTCTCTAGTCCTAAACTCAACCTTTGTATTGAACGTAGCAACTTTTGACATAAACTCAAACCTTTATGTTGAAGGCTCCAGTTAATAAATGAAATGCTTTGAATAATTATTAGCTTGGTGGTCATGACTTATATGAGAGAGAGAAAGAAATACTTTGCTTCGAATAATTAGCTTGGTGGTCATATCCATAAGAGAAGAGAGAGAAAGAGAACATCCAAACTCCAAACAAGTCTTCGTTGCCTTGCCTGCATATAGCTGCAACTTGCAACTGATACAGGGGAAGGGACACATATCTGCCTAGCTACTTAAACCAAACAAAATATTCATTCCTCTGTATATTTACTTACATACAATCCAATAAAAGAGAAAGAGAAAGAAAAAGAAAAACCGAAATCAAATGGGTCACCAGTCTCCAGAAAAATCCCAAAGATTAAGATCTAAGACCAATTGGGTCCCCAGCAAATCAAGTGAACGAGATTCTCAGCCTTCTCCGTCTTCCTCTCGTCACCAATGTTGTTCCTTTTGGACTGCGGTGCAAGCCCAGCAGCAACACGCCACATACCACTGCTGCCCATACTGCCAGGCCCACCAGGTTCTTCTCCTGAAGCATTTCGTTGCTCCATCAATAACGTATTAAATGCGGTCTCGAATTTGCACACCCTCCTCCTGTTACCATTCATATTTCTCCCTCTTTTGGTAGTTTACACTCCAAAGTTTACAAGATAGTGAAGAAAAGAAGTGAAATTGGCTAAGGGGCTGGGTTCCAAAATTGATTACTTTCGCGGAGAACAGCGGTGCTGGTCAGCCTGGTTTATAAAATACAGTGGGCAGGAATAGGATTTTTAAACTTTGTTCTGGAATTTTCTGGGAAAAGTGACTCTTTTAGGAAACCAGGGTTCAGCTCCCAGATTTTGTGACACTGGTTTTGTAATTCCACTATATTTTCCGCTTGCTTAGGCCACGGTTTATTTTTGATAAATTATATATATATATATATATATATATGTATAAACCAGATATCTCTTCTCTTAGAGGATAAAAGACTAATTTTACAAAATATAGTTAGAAATATGAAGTGAAGACTTATCTCAATTATGATTTTTTTCATACACATTATTTTAAGAATTAAATTCATGACAAAATGTTTAATGTAAACAAATCTTATTTACTTGGACCAACGGTTGGTTTTGATAAATTATATATGAGACACTTTAATTAACTTGTAATCACGTATACTTTCACCATATTCTACTTTTAATTAAAACAATTAAACCTTTAAATTTATAATATAATATATATCATGCAAAGTATACTCTCTATTAGTTAACATAATTATATATATAATACACATATAATATTTTAGAATAAACTTCAAATTAGATAAATACAATTATTAAAAAAGATGATGAGATTTTTTTGAATTTCTTTTAGTTTGTGTATTTTAAACATTAAATACATGTTATTTTATAATTCGAGTAATTATTTAATAATAATAATAATAACTTTATTTATACAATTTTATAAATTTAGAATATTGATTATTTTAACTAAAAATATAAAAATAAAATAAAATCATTCATTATCCTAAATTAAAAACTTCTAGCGTGATTTATCTATTTATTTTAAAATGCATACCGAGTGATAGACATCATTTTGCTTGAATCACCGTAGCTTTTGGAATGAGTTTTAACATTTATTCAACTTTTTCATCACTTATAGTTGATATGTCTTTGAATCTCAAGTTATGATGGACAACTATAAAAGTTCTATATTTAACATTTAACACCTCTTAGTTTCACTAGTGTTCCAATATCCCGCACAAATTAGCTTATTTTAGTATCTATAGGCTATTTTTAACAAAAATCTAAACATAGTAAGTTCCAATCTCTTATACATCATCCCTTTTATCACAATGAACTATAGGTCCTTTACATATTCTTTTATTTTTCTCCTACTAGCTTTTCCCACGAAGGATGTGAGAGGCTAATCCCCATTCAAATGTATGATGGTGTGACTCTCATTATAAAGTGTTTCTAACGAGATTTGAACTCTTATACTATAAGTAAAAGTCACACATAAAATTTAAATTGTTAACGGAGCCACATCTTAAGGTAATAAGGAATATAATCACGATACTGAAACATGCTTTTTAAAATCTGCCTTTATCTACATATACAACAGAGGTAGATACTTAATTTAGATACTTAATTTAACCCTTTAACCATAACCTCTTTTATTGCATATATTATGGAGTATACTAATTAAGGGCATGCTTGATACGGTGCTATTTTCAGACTGATATTTGCTACATTTGGAATGAAGGCAGATTTAGGTATTATTTATGAGTATGACATATAAAATCCTTTTTTTTTGGGCAATATATGACATTAAAACTAAGATTTGGGCCTTCATAGTATCCCGGCCCATTTATATCTCTAAATATTTTTAATTGTCGTACTAGTTACTTCAGAGATGTGTCTTAAAAGCTTGAAGTTCTTGACATCGAGCAGAATCTTTATTTTTTGTTAACGAAAGTTTAGGAAAAAAAGGAAGTTGTCTCGTTGGAAGGTCAGGATCAATATGAACCGAACATAAGATCTTGTTGGAAAATACCATATTTTCTTCTTCCCGTGGTTTGATAAATACTTATAAAGAAGAAAATAATCACAAATAAATCACACACAAATTTAACATAGTTTGGCCTAATATGCATATATCTATATATAAGAAGAGATCAAATTTACAATACAACTCTTCACCACTACAATTTTTGCACAGACAAAGTTGCAAACCCTCTACCAGTGCAACTTTTGAAAACAAAGTTGCAAACCCTCTACCACATTTTCATAATTTTTTCTCAATCATTCTCATAACCAAAATCATTCCTCAATACAAGTATTTATAACACATAATAATTTGTTAACAAGTAATCACTCTCATTCCTCATTAAGGACTTTCATATTATTAATTTCCTATTAAAGAACAAATATATCTCACATATCTTGATATTAATTACAATTCAAAATAAGAAACTATCAATAAAATAGGAAACTAATCATAATAATAAAAATAAGAATTTGGGTCAAATCCAACAATCTCCACCTCAATCCAAATTCCATCTTCAACGAATATTCTTCAAAATCATCAAATCTTCATCTTCTCCACCTTCAAAACAAAATCTGCAAAATCTATCACACAATCTCCATCATCATCACATATCTCAACAAATTGCAACCTGCATCTTTCAAATCTTCAAAATCATGATCACATTGCCAAACAAATCCTCCAATCAAATCACCGTACTTGTATTACCGTCATAAATGAAACATGTCACCTAACCTCCATTATCAGAAAGACTTTCGACACACTTGTACCATCATTCACAACCACACACTTCACCTAACCTCCACAGTTAAGACTTTCAACACAAGGGCCTAAAGGGATTGTATGATTATTCAGCTCCTCGAACTATCAACTCTTATATCACTTGTTGAGGAATGTCACATCCCCTTCTTCATATGTTTTGATAAATATTTGTTAGGAAGAAAACAATCGCAAACAAATTACACACAAATTTAACGTAATTCAACCTATCATGCCTACATTCATGGATGAGAAGAGATTAAATCTACTATGAACAACATTACAATACAATTCTCTACTATTACAACTTTAGCACAGACAAAGTTGCAAACCCTCTTCTACTACAACTTTTATGGACAAAAGCTGCAAACATTTTGCTAATACAACTTTAGTGAACAAAGTTACAAACCCTCTGAAGGTGTAATTTTTGTAGACAAAATTGCAAACATTCTGCCAATACAGCTTTTGAGGACAAAACTATAAACCTATTACCACATTCTCATAATTTATTCTCACTCATTTTCATGAACCAAATCATTTCCCAATACAAGTATTTATAACCCACAATATTTTGCTAGCAAGCAATCACTTTCATTCCCTTTATTAAGGACTTTCATATTATTAATTTCCTATTAAAAAACAAATATCTCTCATATCTTGATATTAATTATAATTTAAAATAAAAACCTAATCATAATAATCAAAATAAGAATTTGAGTCAAACCCAACAAATCTTTAAGTCAAGCCAGTTTAATCCTATTAGTTGAGTTAATCACTATTAAATATATTGAGCATACTTTTTTTTAACATGGTGAGATTGATTGAGTTATAGTCCATTATTCATAACTTAATTGAAACTTAGGAAAACTGTTTTCATGTTGCCTGGACGCATACATATATAGCAGGCATTATAATTTACACTAGAAGCAGCCGCCAAGTGTTCCAAATTATATGTCAAAACATTTGAGCTCTGTTTGGTTAAGATTCTCCTCAACACAAACGGGTGTTAGGGAGAAGGATGAATGACTTTCTTTTTGACAAATGTTCTTTGAAAGTGATGAAACGCACAGTTGTATTTTAAAAAATGTAAAACGAGCATGCTGTTGATCACATTCAGCTTCAAGGTTAGAAGATCTGGAGGCCACACCAAACAGTTTGATTTTATGGATATGTTCTAAGGAAAGCAAAAATATTGAACAAATCAGTTCATGCTCATCAACAATTCAAAGAGACAGAAAAAGCCAGGATTCTCGAACGCCTATGCAACTTACCAAGGGACTCTCAAACATGTCCAATTTTTTTCAATTGAATGTGTTTGATTTCCTTCTTTGTATTGATTCCGTTACTGTGAGGTCTCATTATTTATTTGTCACGTAAGTTTTTCTTTTCTCACCCTCATGAATCCTACATAGATAAATACATGTCACGTTTTTTACTTTACAAGATGGAACTCAAATAAAAATGGCGTATAGAAGCTGTTAAGTTTTAGTTTTAAGTTATTGTCAAGCTATTTCAGATTACACACTTATTATATAAATACTTATTTTAACATCTCATTCAGAGTATGTTTCAGTAGAAGTTCAAAACATTTTGTGATTATTGATTACATTAAGCATGGAGCACGTATGTCGAACGAAGCCGAAACACGAAATTTGCACCAGAAACTAATGACCATGATTAGACCTTGTAAAAATATGCTTGATTTGTCAGGCCAACTTACTTGGGCTGAAAAATGTGATAGGTTGGGCTTTATAATTATTGGCCCAACAAAATTAAAGCCAGCATGGTCTAGTCTAAAAATATGATTGGTCCGAGTTGAAATTGAGTTTATTTTTTTTAGTGTTTAAAATGAATTAACTTGTATAACACTGTAACCTAAACCATCGGCTTCGTACCCATCCAATTAAAATTGGGCCATCCCGTTTGAAACTTCCAAATCCATCCAATCATGATTGAGGGAAAGCAATTGAGAGGAACTCCCCTTGATATTATTTTGTGGGGAAAAAAAAGAGATTGAAACTATTATGATGAAAGTGGAGTAATAATCGGTAATCACAGGTGTTCACTGGAGAAAAAGACCGTGAAAGTCCATTTTATTAAAATATCTTTCTTGAATGATAATAGTAAGAATAGGGGAATTTCCTTCTTTATGAGAAAAAGCAAAGGAATGTCATAATTCCCATAATTAATTCCTAACTAACAACAAACCCACACCAACAAACCTAGCCCACATTTGTTAATGCCCCTTTGCCCCTACATCAAACCACACCTAACTTAATCTCTCATCATCAATGCCTTACTCTCCAATTCCAACCCCAACCCATGTCTCTCATTACTTTTAATTAGCCTCGCGGGAAATTGAATGCCATTAGGTATAAATATAATATCACCATCACATAAAAAATAATATCTAAATGTAAAATTGATTAAAAAATAAATATACTATTATACATAAATATATGAGGTAGAGCGTGTGCATTAAATAAAACGCTACCTGAAGGACACGTTGCGAGTGCAGGTACGTGGGCATAAAGTCGTTGACAGTGGAAAAGAACTCTCCCCTCGATGAATGGTGCGACCTTCTTCTCATTCTCCACCTTCAACCTCAATCCAAAAAAATTCAGTTGAAAAAGATAAATTCTCTGAAACGGTGAGTTTTGGAATTGTCGATTCAATTTGAATTCCTCGCAGGAACCCTAATTCGATCACTTCAGAGAGAAAAAAAAAAAGAGCAAAGGTTTCACTTACCGGCGAGCTTTGTCGGCTCCGGCGCGACCATGGCCATCGCCGGCCACCACCAGAAGTCGAAATCCGATGTGAAGCTCTTCAGGCTTTGTCCCTTCTGGAATTCGGGGAACGCTTCGTCTTTGTCTTCTTCCGCTCACAACCTTCATCAGAGTAACCGACACTCGGAAGGGAACGCTGCTCAAAAGTCTTCTTCGTCTTCCAAAACGGTGTCGTCTGTCGCGAGGTCGCTGCTCCCTCCCCGGCGTAAACTTCGTCTTGATCCTTCCAGTTACCTCTACTTTCCAAGTAAGTGATTCTGATTTCAGCTGCATTTCTCTGTTTGGCTTTGTTCACCGTGATTTCTCTTGTTGTCAATTTGTTGCGTTTTGAGTAAAATGAAGTACTTTGAATTGAAATTCAGTTCCTTTTACGTTACCTTATTAGAGGCTTTAGCTTCAAGAAAAAATCTTGATTTTTTTTCTTCTTTTTATCAACTCAGTCACGTGTGTGTAAAATGATAACGTAAGCGAGGTTTTTTTAAAATAATAATAATTTGATGGCCACACGCACATGGTTTATCATTCCACACTCGTTCTGTTTTTTTATGCCCTGTTTCCTAATAATGCTGAAGTTGGGTTTTGTTTATTTTGAAGATGAACCTGGTAAGCAGGTCAGGAGTGCTGTTCGGTTAAAAAACACTAGCAAATCTCGTGTTGCTTTCAAGGTATTGGTTCTGTGGACTCGTGTGTCTCTTTTTTTGTTCCTCAACGTTCTCTTATGCTATTTCAGTTGTCACGGTTTACGAAGCACGGACGCCGACACAGCAGGATATGGGGGAATTTAAAATTTGAAGGACCTGTCTCTCCCATAACCCAGTTTTTGTGTACTTGTGTTCTTTGTCATATATATATATATATATATATATATATATATATATATATATATATATATTTTGTAAGAGTACGACTTGTCCCTCACCCTTTTAGCTTAAACTTTGTCTTGGTCACAATTTGCTTCTAATGATTGCAAGCAGTTAGTTTGTCAACTGAGCCGTTCCTAAAGTAGAAACACGTTAGGAGTTCTAGTCTTACCAAGTTAACGGTTCTGTTTTAATTATACAGATGTTCCAGTGTGTAATGAAATATTTACCCGTTGTTGTTGCCCTTCTTGTGTTTGTTTCCTTTTGCATATGCTTGCTCTATGTAACTGGCTTCTCTAATCACTTTTTTTTTTTTTTGTTGTCTCAGTTTCAAACTACGGCACCAAAGAGTTGTTATATGCGGCCTCCTGGTGGTATTCTTGCTCCTGGAGAAAGCCTGATTGCGACTGGTAATGTTTTTTTAATATTTGTTTTTAACTTTATTTATCATCTTGTTAGAGCTTTTTACATTCTACTGATGTTCCTTTCCCAATTTGGTGCTCAGTGTTCAAGTTTGTGGAGCTCCCTGAAAACAATGAAAAGCTAATGGACCAGAAGAACAAGGTCAAGTTCAAAATCATGAGTCTCAAAGTGAAAGAAGGAGTGGACTATGTACCTGAGCTGGTAAGTCTTGTGCCTTCTGATAATATATCAAATCCCCAGGGGTAAAAGAGAGAGAGTATTATGCTTTCTGATGTTTGCTAATTTGTGCACCCTATGCTATAAAAAGAGAGTTAAGCAATTGCTGATAAAACCAGTAAATCTATATCATTGAATCAAACCTGAATTGTCTAGTGGCAAAAGGAGAAGCAAATTTTGTGGTTTTACTTGTTTTAGTATTATACTTGGAGATCTGTCAAATGCTGTCACCCCTTTCAAAGGTTACGTTCCATAATGCAATAGAGCTGCAACACTTATATTGGGCGTTGAATTGAATAGCTAAGGTTCAAGAATCATGACTATAATAATGGCTACAAATTCGTTAAACTTTAATGTGGAAAAGATTATTGGATCTAAAGTTAACTAGGAAAGAGAAAGATCAACTTGAATATTCTAGCATATCTTAATTCCTCCCATAGTGGTCCGTTATAATTAGTCTACAAACAAGACAACGCATTAATATAAATACATTATAGAATGAGTTTCAATCTCTGGAGGGTAGATGCTATGGCATTGACAACAAGAGACAAGTTGGCAAGGTTTAAACCCTTGATCATCAAACTCACACTGCCTAGAGGTTACAAACATTTAATTTTACCCAGAACATGAAAGTTTTAGAAAAACCATGGTGGTTAGAAAGCCCTAGCTTATTTTTTCAATTTTGAGGTTAATAATAATTTACAGTGTAGAAGAATTTTCCAATTCCTGTACTCAGTTTTTTCATGAATGATAATTTAGTTACCTTGTTGGGGCGGGGGAATCTAAGAACAAAAAGTAGAGACGGAACTCGGAAGAAAAATGAAGAGAGCACAGGATGAGAAACAGTATGTGAGACTGTACATGAAATCCAGAGATGATATCTTTTATTTATATCTATTATACATATGGGTATGATATGATTTTTGCTGTAATTCCTATATTTATCAGTAGTTGTAATATGTGATGCTTGAAACTCCTTCAGCATAGTAGCTCATGGCCCATTGTAAGGGTTGATATAATTGTCGGTTATAACTTATACATGCTCCTTCTTCATGTTTCATGCCCGAAGCATGTCTCTGTATTTAATTTTCCTTCTAATTTCTTTTACTTATCTAGTTTAATCATGATGTCTTCATGTGAAGTTGTGAACAAACAAGCCAGTAACCTTCAACTACTGGTGTTGTAATTGACACATATACTTCTTTTGCCAACACTTGGGGTAACAAATGTTCTATAAGATTCTTTCATATGTAGGACATACTGGTCTGCTATAGCCCCTACAATGGTCAATATATGCCAAGAAAACAGAACTTCAAATTGTGTATAGGATATATTCTTTTTTGATAAATAAGTATGTATAGGATACTTTCATGGTAGTATCAGCTTTTGCTGTATTGATTATAGCTGTTTCATTCATTCATGCTTTTGGCTGTAGCAAGTGGTTTTGTTGTTTCATGGTAACCAGTTAATGTTAAAAAAACATTTGCTCTTTGCCCTTATGTCATGCAGTTTGATGAACAAAAGGATCTAGTGACAGTGGAACGAATCTTGCGGGTTGTATTTATACATCCAGAGCGGTCGAGTCCTGTAAGTCAGTCAAACTACTCTGAAATTGTCTTAGTACAGGATTGATGTGCAATAATGGTAATCTGGTGTATTTAGGCTTTGGAAAAACTGAAAAGACAGTTGGCTGATGCTGATGCTGCACTTGAAGCTCGGAAGAAGCCTCCTGCAGAGGCAGGTCCTCGAGTTGTTGCTGAAGGACTTGTAATTGATGAATGGGTATGTAAAATGTTGACTCTAGATTTGTTCCTTTCAATGTTTTCAATTTAGTCTATTTTTCAATCTTTATATTTAATATTGTCTCCTAATGTTTATAGAAAGAAAGAAGGGAGAAGTACCTGGCCCGGCAACAAGTTGAAGCAGTAGATTCAGTGTAAAACATAATTTGTTCTTCCTGCTAGTGCTTTTCTTCGGGGTAAGATGCCATTGTTATGATACCATTGTCATCAACCTTGGATGTGCTCCAAGAGAACTGTTGGGGGGAATTCGGTCGGCAGCCTATTGATAGTTTGAGATAATGCACTCTTATGGAAAGATTCGTCGTATGATTGGTATGGTTGTCCAAATTCTTGTTCTCTGGTGGAGCAGTCCCTCTTGTACATAGTAGATTTTGCTTGTTTGGATAATAAATGCAAGTCGTCACTACCATCTTCTTGTGAAATAATCTTGTTTAAATAATATATGATTCATGATAGTATCATATGTTTTTGTGCACCTTTGTTATGATCTACGTAGATCGAATTGTGTAGTAATTAGTAAACGTGTTCATTTCAGTAATTTCTGGATCAAATGAGAGATTCTCTCACCTCCTCCCCCCTCCACCCACCACATGCATGTTAGGGTGCCTTTCAAGAGCTGGATGAAATTCAGCAGTCTGAATTGTCAAGGTTTAGATCCCCACATACATTTTTACAGCCATTCTTGAAGACACTAAAGTCGTGCATTACCATTTACCTAATAGAAATTCCATCAAGACCTTCGAAGCTTAAGCTAGTTTTTATAGGGAGCAACTTTAACATCCTGCCTTAGTAGGTTTCAATTACTAGAAAAACAGAATACTGGCAGTATAATAGATCAATTAAATAAATATGTGCCTTTGGCAGCAAACACGTGCAGGCGATGACATGATACAATGAAATATAGCGACAACAATTAGGTAAGAGACAACACACACTGTCTCCTACAAGTCGAAACGAATTCAATATAGAGCTAAGTTCCATATCCAATAAAATAGTGCACGCCACAATTTTAATTTCTCTCTCCATATCCTAATTATAGAATCAATAGTAAGGAAGGACAAAATACGAAGAAAAAATTGCAAAAGAAAAAGAAACCAATATTATCCTAAAACAGAACACATCCTGTACATATATAGCCTAACAATGGAGCCGGAATAGTAAGAGCAACAAATAAAACTAATTAATCAATATCATATATCATCCGGCAGCTGAAAGCTCTGTGAACCAAAAATTTGATGGGAGCTGCTTTGAACAAAGACCGCAATGCCACACTTACTGCTGTTGAATTCTTTCCACAAGGAAAAATTAACAGTTCCTGATACTGTCTTCTTGGCAGAGTGGTCTTTCACGGTGCAGAGCTTTTCGAGTTTTCTAACAACATAGTCGTTGGATAGAACACGCCCTTTGTTCTCACCTCTAGGGCAGTCAGTAACCAATCCAGTTTCATATAACGCTACCATGACATTGGCACCATGACAGTCAACCTTGGTCCTCAATGCTCCTGTTAGGGAGACTTCCAAAGAATCTGGTGTAGGCCTCTTGAAAGTTGCCTGCTAGCAAATAATTTTGCTTGACTGTTAGACATTAGTCTCAAAGATTCTTCTTGCATACCCATTAAAGCTTCATTGACATGACTTTCTTTTTCGTGATTGATTAGCATGCATCTCTCTCAATGGTACATAGAAACAAGCAAATGTATGGACTATGGAACTTCAATTTCTTGTTAATAATTGACTTTATGTAGTGTGTGAAATAATTAGGGTAAATTATGATGACTTCTTGTTTCGATTTAATAAAATTACATTAATCTTCCCTTTAAATATTACAATAATTTCTCTTATTTTAAATTTTTATGAGACAAATATCGTTTTTATATTTTTGTTTTTTTTTAAAACGTACACTTCATATATACGTGTGTGTTTGTGTGTGTATAATTTTATATATGTGAAAAATATATATAAAAATCATTATAATTTTTTAATTTAAATTTAATTTTATCAATCATAAGAGATTTAAGTGAAATCTACCCAACTAATTAGCAATGAGGTTGGTTTCAATGGATGTCTTTGATCTAACTCCTTTTGATGATGAAAAGAACAAAATAACTTCCTCAACCCATTAAACTTCTTGGCATTAGGTGAGCAAGTGGCATCCCAATTGGTATTGGGTGAGATGATGACATTGTGATTGAAAATTTCATAAGTTAACATCTGTTTTGGATCTACCAGAAGTTGTTGCAGGTTTATCTGAGGCTAAAGTCGTATACATGGTGTAATGACACTTTTGGCACCTAAATTCACGAGCTTAGTCAAAACAACAACAATAAAGAAGAAAAATAGATGAGCAGCCAAAAAGAAAGCACTTCCAACTCTTAAAAGATGCTAGAGAATTTAGATTTTCTTTCTTCTTTTTTTTCTTTTAAGATTGACTCATTATTTCTTGAACAAGTATGCACCACTCTTGCGTAAATAGTGTCTGTATTATTTTCTCCACAAATATAATACTATCGCACTCATTAAAAAAAAGGGGAAAGATGAAAATCCAGAATGATTCCACTAATCTCTCTATGTGATTCTTACCAAAACTGGCTTTCTGGTAGTATAGTAGTAGAATAGTATTTTACTTTCTGCTTTAACATAGGAATCATCAAAACAAAAAGTAGATAATGGGGTAAAGAGTACACAGCCTAGTAAAACACTTGCCTCTCATAGAGCATGAAACATTAATTTCCCCCCTTCTTTTAACTTTTAATAAAAAATAATTCCATTATAAGAAACTTGCTTCAGTTGTTTTCATATCTTTCTGCTAATTTAAAAACGCTTAAGCAAACTCCATAAGATAACTCTAAACTAGCATTATGCATTATATAAGTGAGCAATAGCCGTTTCTAACTATCTAATCATTTTAAGCAGAGAGATTTCACACCCTATATCTCATATTCATATCATAAATAAGACATTGCCAAATATGCATTTTGATATGTTCACATTTGTTAATTACAATTTGAAGCTAGGATGTTCGCTTAAATCGTTATGTACCTTAGCTACTCAAGCCTTCTCAACATTAATTCTATGGAACTTATGGGACATGATGAGTGAAAAATGTTTAGCTTAAAGATTACTTTTGCTTAAAAATAATCCAGCAAACCTATATTAGCCTTCAGGCCCTTGTTTAACCCTTGTTCAAATCTAACAAAATAAGGCAATTCCGCTAATGAATGCGAATAAACCATAAAAGAGGACCAACAAAACAAAAACAAAAACAAAAAGAACCATAGAAAAGGGGGAAAAAAAAAAAGAACTATAGAAGTAATACATGTATTAAAGAACAAGGACAATGGTGCTAACCTGGAACGAGGGAGCAGAGAGTCTAGGTGCATTGGTGATGGCAGTGATGAGGGCATTCTCGTCATTTCCAAGGCATTGGGCCTTGCCTTGGACCACAACCTGGGGGGTGAACATGGTGTCAAGCCCAAGAGCCTCAACGTAGGCCTTCTGCCGAACGGTCCATTGGCTCGAACCAAATGGGTCCTTCCAGCCCATGTAGTCCCAGTAGTCGACGTGGAAGGACAGCACCACCACCGGCACCTCCAGCTGAAAGTCACCCCTCCCCAGCCTCGACAGCACCAGGTCCGCCGCCGGCGACGTCGCGCAGCCCTGCGACGAGAACATCTCCACCAGCACGGGTCCGGTGCCCTTTTTCTCCTCCGCCGTCAAGTCCGCCGTGGCGTTCCTCTCGTGACCGCCGCTGCCCTTGCCGAAGCAGGACCAGAGACGGGGCGCCATCGGTTAACCAATGAGTGGTGGCGGTGAGGACTCAAAAGATGTGCACGTCTCTGTATATGTGGCGTTGGGAGTTGTAATGATGAGACAGAGAGGGAGAGAGATGTGAACAAGAGAATGACAATGGAAAAAACAATAAGGAGAGAGAGAGAAAGAGAGAATGTGTTGATATAATATAGATATATCTTAATAAGGAAAGGGAATGGAGATGGAGGGTGGAGAGAAAAAGATGGCGAAGAAGATGGTGAGAAGGGTTTGAGGTTTTGAATATTAAATGTTTAATTTGTTTTGTTGTTTCATGGGGAAGAGAAGACAGGTTGGTTTGTGAGTATAAGGTTTGTGTGTGATACATTTAGGTGGCACTTTTCAAGCTTTGCTATATATAATGTTAATATTACAGCAACAGATCACCAGCGTAACGAATCCAACATCATTTTGAGTGGAGGAGAGTTTGCAGGTCTTGCAAGGAATCTTGTGTTTAAGTAAGATGAAAGCAACACGTGACATTAATTGTCTTCTTTTTCTATCCCCAAAAATATTGTCCTTCTAGCGACGTTTTCGGAGATCCGAAGTTTTTCCTTTTGCCGATTTTTCTATTCATAATATAAAAATTACATTATTTTAATCTCTGTTTTAAGAGATTCATTGTGTGTTGGATTATACGTAGGAGACAATTCCTATACAATAACAATGAAATTTAGTGTACGAAATCAACATGATAATTCAACGGATATATATATGGTTAAAAATTGTTCTTTATAAAAAATTATTAGATGGTGAGTGTATTAATTTTTACACTAATTTCAACAAAATTTATAATTCAAATACATTCTTAAATTGAAAAAAAAAATTGGTGTCTTTTGATAGGATGTATTTTAATTTAATGTTATATTTATTTGATTTTAAAATTATTATTTAAACAATCACTCTTTATAATAGGGTAATTACATAAAAAAAAAAGTACGACTGTTCGTTATAAAATTTGGATTAAAATTAAAAATAAATAAATAAAAATATTTTTTTATAAAAATAATTTAAAAAACAATATATCACAGCACTAAAATAAATTAAATACCAATATTACTGTCAAACAATAATTTTCTCTTCTAAATTTTAATCCTTTGTTTCTTGATTTGGAATAACTGTTGTAAACTAGGGCGCAATATCAGAAGTAACAGTAAGCCCAATGCTCTCTTATTCAAAATACAAAGGAAAAACAAGGAATGAATAGATATAACCCAAAAAACTGGAAAAAGCAAACAGGAATTAATATTCCTGTGACTTTGTAGATGAATATGCCGAATAAGCCAAGGTTCACTCTTGCCTAGGCTACCGCTGGCCCACGAACTACTTTATGGTGATTCAAAGTTCAAACCTCCTAATTTTGTCTGTTTGTGTTCACCTATGAAGAACCTGTTCTAAACTCACGTCAAAATTCATTATTGAGAAGTACCCCAATATCCACCACGTCATGAATAATCCATGCAAGCAACCTTGTGTGGTCCTAATCATTACAAATGTAATTAAAGATTGTCTTCACAATATGCCAATGGCAAACATGGTAAGCTATTATTAATTGTTCTGTTGTTTCACTTTTACTCAAAAAAATTCTAGCAAATAAAGCATAATTATAAGCTAATCATTGGATAAAGTACTCGAGCACATCTATTATTTCAAAGTCTAATATGAAGTCATTGCTCAAAATGAAATCTCTGAAATATTATATCCATTTCTATCGTTAATTGCCATCTGATTAGATTTAAGAAAAAGGTTTCAAACCGAAATAGGACTTGGAGCTTGGATTCTTCTAGTTACTTGCTGTCTATTTTTCCTCCACTCTGGCGAGCAATTGGATTACTAAGCTATCGCTTACGTCTATTTAGAGCAGTCATGGTGCAATAACTTCATCTAAGCACTGAACAAGCTACTGTGACAAATAAGGAAAATACAATGTCTTGCCAGGCTAACTTCTCCAACGTATCTGGCATTAGAATGAGCTTTCTGCCACTGCCAAAATGTCCCAAATCAAATTGACCATAATCAGAACTTGACAAATTACTAGAGCATCAGCACACCATGCGACATGACTCAAGGCCAAATCAAACCGACAAAACCATAAAGTACTGAACACGTGTACAACATTATCTAGGATCAGCAAATGTTCGTAACTTATCCTTAATTACCTCTAGCAAATACTGTTCACTTAATTGCTTGTCCATGTTCTATCCATATGCAATTAGAAAGGCCCACTGGGTCCATGATTGTCACATGGTAAAATGGGCTAATTCTATAGCATCTTTTGGTGGCCCCAAAGAAGGGAATCCATACGTGGCTGATCCACTAGCACCACCCTTTTTAATCTGACTCTATTTAATCTCCACCACCACCACCTTACCTTTAATTCACATTCTACAACCCATTAGAAGCAGATCATTTTGCTCTATTGCTGTGCTTCCTTTTCAGCAACATTAGCCTCCTCGTTTGTTTTCCAATATTGTTTGTTGTGGTAAAATTTCCTTTAGTTCACCATGCTAGAAGGCAAGGCAGTGATTGGTGAGACTGACATGCTTCAAACTATGCAGCAGGATGCCCTGGATTTAGCATCGAAAGCACTCGATTACTTCGATGTCACTGAGGCCATAGAGATAGCCCGATTTATAAAGAAGGTAAAAGCTAAAAAAGATCCAATGTTGAGACTCAATTGATTGTGATATTAATGACAGGGGTGGAGTTCCTTAGCTGAATCTTCTTTGGTCTTTCTTTGTGTGTTGTTGTTGCAGGAATTTGATAGGACGCATGGACCCGGTTGGCAATGCATTGTAGGGACTGATTTTGGTTCGTTTGTGACTCACTGCTCTGGCTGCTTTATCTATTTCTGCATAGGCAGCTTGGCCATTTTGCTCTTCAGGGGCTCGGCTGCTCCAGAGGAAGAGGAAATTCAGTTCTCAGCACTAGAGGCAGCTAAAGCATAACGTTCATAACCCTCTAATTTCTTCTATTCTATATATTTTCTTCTTCTTATTCTGTGTAATAGTCAGTGTAGAATATTTTTGTTGGGGGGAGGGAGCACAAATAAAAGAATGCCAGAGGTGTCAAAACCATCTTAACATCTTTGTCTTCATATTTCAATTAACCCATCCTTTACCTTGCTCTTGGGGATAAATATATTATTATATTTAGCAGCCGAAGCCACAATTGAAAGTAGAGTACTTCCCATGGAATGTTTTCACTGGTATTATTAGTCATGAGTTGATGGACGAACAATTGCTTGGTGCGCGGATAAAAATAGAAAGAAATAATGAAGCTAAAAGTTTATAATCATGCGATGGACCTTACAATTTAATCATACTCTTCGTGAGGCGAACTCCTGTGCATGCTGTTTTGTTAATCCTCCTCAGTTTCTCTAGCTCGCTCCAATGGCAGAAATGTGTTATGCTTGTGGACCAAATAATGGTTTTTTGGTTTTTTTTTTTTTTTTTGGTTAAGGAGGTCAAATAATGGTTTTACTGACGATAATGATGAATTTTTCCCCAACTTATATAATTTAAAGAAAGTTTCTATATAAAGATAGAGAAAAAGTATGTGTGTGTAAAAAAAAGTCTCTACTAATTTACATTTTGAGTATTATGTTTGAATAGAAGTATCGGACATCGGGTGAAACTTGAGAGTAATGTACAACTTAAAGTATGAGCTCTTGAAATTTGTTGGGAATCGGGGAACTAATAAATCTCCACATTAGTATGATATTGTCCACTTTGGGCTTAAAACCCTCATGGATTTGCTTTTGGACATCACCCAAAAGGCCTCATACTAATGGAGACATTTTCTATGCTTATAAACCCATGATCCTCCCCTTGTTTAGGCAATGTGGGACTTGTTTGCACCTCAACAATCCTCCCCTCAAACAAAGGACCATGGTTCAACTTCCTCCAAATAAAGCTTCTTCGAGTATTCAAATTATACTTATCTGCCGTTTCTCCAACGTAACCCGCCGCCAACCAACCTCGTTAGGAAGACTTTCGACACAAGATCATTTCCATCTTGCACCGTCACAATCTGAACACGCCGCCGATCACCTTAACGCTGTGAGGACTTTCGACACAAGGAATCTTCGACTCGAGATCAATCAACTATTGTTCCAATACCCGCCCTAGCCGAAACCATCGGCTCTGATACCACTTGTTGGGAATCGGGGAACTAATAAATCTCCACATTAGTATGATATTGTCCACTTTGGGCTTAAAACCCTCATGGATTTGCTTTTGGACATCACCCAAAAGGCCTCATACTAATGGAGACATTTTCTATGCTTATAAACCCATGATCCTCCCCTTGTTTAGGCAATGTGGGACTTGTTTGCACCTCAACAAAATTGAGGAGGGTAGAAAAATGTGAGAGAAGAGGATGACATGGATTGTTGAGTCCACTCCGACGGAGTTCATAAAATCAGACAAATAGTGTAGAATTCATACTTAGGGCCACAAGGGGGTCAATGGTTGTAGCCGATCGTGTTGACTTGTTATAGCCAATTATCTTTCTAGAATAACTAGTTATTGTTCCCCCTCTCAGGGGGAATGGGAGCAACCACCTTTTACAAAAATAAAAACAATGGTGATTTTAAAGTAGACAAACCAGGTTGGTTCGGATTCGATTTCAAACTCAAAACAGTTTTTAAAGAAACTTGGTGTCACTCTTGAGCTAAGGATATTGTACTTTTTCTTTATATATTTTGTCACATGTAAATAGCATTATGATTTTAAATTAATTATTTTATTTCTTTCTTAATTAATCTTTTAGATAATTTCCAAACAAGAAAAAATTAATATTACTTCATGTTATTTAAATTCAAGTATAAATTATTCTGTTCTATTTCACTCAAAACATCGTTTTTTTTTTTGTTGAAAGTTGAAATAAATCAATGTATTTCTTTCTTCTTCTTTTTTCTTTTCTGTTTTGTGCCTACTAGATGTAGGCCTTAGGCGTTTCCATCTTCATGGGTTGGATAAAATTGGAAGGCACATACACCTATATCTTAAGGCCCACAAAACAAAGAACTCTGACCCAACAACGCCCAAAAGTGGAGGCAGAGACATTTCGCTCTTTCCAGCAATTCTTACTTACATGGGCCTTACGGTAGGTTGTTGTACGTGCAACGAATCAGGTGTTTTTTTTTTTTTTGGTAAATCGAATCAGATTGTTCTTAAGAATTAATATAATAATTTATATTTAATTATACTTCTATATATCACACTTTGTATGACTATTGTGCATTATATAAGAATTTTCTCAACTATTCATCCAACTAGAAAGCATCACTACAACTCATCATTCAAATTAACCTAAGTAGGGATACACGAAACTTACATGGGACACTAAAATTTAAAATATCTTATCAAAATTTTATATAATTTAATTTAGAGACAGTTTTCTTTTTGTAGTGTTCATACTTCATAAACTGAGCATCAATTTTCTATATGCTTATTTGATAATAATATATTGTAAGAGATCATCTTATTTTGCAATAATGAAAGAAGGATGATCACATATTGTGAATAACTCATAAAGTAAAATATGTTATTGATAAAGAAAAACATTTAAGTTGAATGATTTCTTAAAAAGAATATTAAAAAAAAAAGAAGCTACTTGTAGATATTTGGTATGCAAGTCCCACCTTTTCCCGATCCCTTTTAAACCAAATACTTCTTGTTGTCTTCCTTTTCTTCTCAATCTCCCTGAAATAAATATATATAAAAAAAAAACTATATTTAGTTTCTTTTAATTTCTCTGTTTCGCTCCTATTATTGTGTTTTTGAGTTCAATGCGTATTAAACCGTGAAACATATAGGAAGACATTTATTTTCTGCAAGGATAATTTCTTTTTGACTTAATAATCCTCCTTGACTTATATTAATTTAATAGTTCTCATTTTTTAAATGTGAATAACAGTCCTCACCAGATGAGAATGAGAACGTGCGTTCTCAGAAAGTTTAAGTCATTGTGAAAAATACAATTGCCTCTGCAAATCTTATGACGTTTCGAATTTGGACGTATTTATGATTCTCATAAAAATAAGAAGAAAATAAAAACACAAATAAAAAAAGATGAGTTTAATTTTGGTCTAACACTCAATCATATATTGTCAACTCATTAAAAGAGTTTAATTATTATAACAACTATCTCAAAAATCTAGCACTTTTAATAATGTGTTAGTATATGATTAGATGACAGTATAAAAAAATTTACCCTAACAGTAGATTAAAATTTAATCCAAAATAGAGGTCAAGCAAAAGTTTCAACTTCCAATTCCCTTCCAACCCAGTGAGACAATGTTGTTCAACGTTCTATACTTGCGGAGTATATAATTCGGGGAAGACACGGTACCATTCGGATCTGCAAGACAATCTATGCTACTAGATTTTCTCATACTTTTCTTTTTCTTTTCTTTACACATTTCTGAAAAAGGTCGAGCGAGAGCGCAAAAGAACCATGTGCTTTTCAAACATATGATATTTGGACAAGAAGGAACCGTCCCAGTATAATACGTTTAGTACGTACGTAATTTAAGCCTGAAAGGAGGCGTAGCCGAAGTCGACACGCATTTTCAAATTTTTAAAAACTTGCAATTAGTGTCTTGGTCTGATGGTCACTAAGTGGGTATTTCATTGCTATTTATCCTTTTGGGTATAATATTTAAGGAGAGTTATTAAATGTTTATTAACTATTAATTTTTTAAAAAATATTTGACAATATAATTAGTAATGAATAAATATTTAAAATTTCACCCAATATTGATACCCAAAAAAAAATTACATTGAATGGCAAAGCGTGACTTCAGTAGAACAATGGATCTGTCCCAACTCATGTTGTGAAACAAACTCCAATGAAGAGGAGTAACACATAAAGTCAAGATGTAGCTCTTAAAAGCAGGTTAAAGAGAAACCTGTGAGCTTAAGCTTAATGGAATGTGCTTGTTATGCGGTAAATAATAATTAAAAAAACTTAAACTTAAGGGAGAGATTGTTGTGAATTTTAAGCATGAGTAAAAAAGTGTTGAAAAGCAATGAAAGAATTATATAAGTAAAATGACCCATATATAATTTTTAAGAATTTTGGTCAAGATTTGGTGTCATGTTCACAAGTATGTTGCTCACATGAAAGGTTCCGTGTTTTTGTCTTCCTGGCTAAGGCCTCCTAACCATACACCTTCTTGTTCTATATATATATATATATTTCCCATTATCACACCTGCCATTAACCAACTCCTCTCTAGAATCAGCATTTTCCCTCATATTTTCTTGCTGGAAGGACCAGAGAAAAGGATGCCACACATGCCTGCCATGGATTTTAGTCCCATAAATTCGACTCCAGTGAGGTCAGTAAGTGATTGATCACACCTCCATATCGAGAAAACTAGAACTTCTTTGCATAAGGCTGTTCACTCTATCATATTCTGCTTTTGTATGTTTCAGCCAAACTTTCTCCTCTGTTTTATCTTTTGAATGATTTTAGTGATTTCATATCCCATCGTCTATGTCTAACATTTTTCTTCGATGATATTAACCAAACCTGCCTCAGGGAGAAAGAGGTGAATCAGTTCAGAGAATCACAGGAGATCTTTGACAAATTCTTCAAGTGGTTGTTTGGTGTCATCGCCTTTAAGACTACAGCTATTGGAGAAGCTTTATTCATAACACACCCCAAAGTTATGATGGCTATCGTTTTGATGATTGTGCTCTACTTCTTAGTATGGCTGCTTGGAACAATGCTTCAACAGCGTATTGGGAGCTTCGTAATGATCTTAGTCTGCATCATACTAGTGATTGGAAGCGTTTCTTCAGTTTTAGCATTAACCATCATATCTTCACTCATTGCTTGGTTCACTTCCCTGTTATGGGCTGGCATTTTTGCAGTGACTGCTTATTACTATTATCAAGAGCTCTATAAATTGATTGTCTGCGCAGTTTCAGATTCAATCAAGAAATTGATTGAAAGTTACAAGGGACAGTGTACACGGTTGCCGGTCTAGACCAAGCGGTATCATCTTCACAATTTAGGCTACCTCCAACACTCTGTTTCTGGAATTTGCTCAGTAATAACGTTGTTGGAGTGAATTTTGTTGTTGTATTTCTGGAATTTGCCCAGTAATAACGTTGTTGGAGTGAATTTTGTCGTTGTATTTTAGGGGGTGTATCAAATATGATGTTCCTGTAACTTGTTTGTAAGTCAAAAACATGATGAACAACATTACTTGTTTGTGTTACATTATGTTTGTATCAATTACCTGATCTTGAAGAAAATAAATATTCACACTTGGTGAAGGACAAATAAATCCTGCTAGATTCATTAGTGGGTTTAACAGCAAAAGAGAAAGGAGTTCTGATTTTTTTTTTTTTCGCGGTGAACAGAAATGAATTTTGCAAATTATTCATACAGAAGAAGCTAACCAATTTTTATAAAAGGAAGATAACAGCAGATATTGACAAAGTAATTTGCAATACTAAGCCCTTTCTACGGAATAGTATAGAATCAACCAATGAATGTGGACAAGAGGTAAAAGATCTCCAATTCAGGTAGAGTGAAAAGAGACAGAACTTATAACAGGCAACCAAAAATAAGGGCATTATAAGGTAAAAATCAACTTCAGCAAGAAGTTAATACAGAGCCACAATTTTTTAAAAAAAATGCAAGTTCAAAGTTGTTAATTTTACTTCTGGTAGTGTGTCAAACACATTATAGATACATTTCCAACATATTAAAGAGAGATTTGAGTGAGAGCGAAGGTGTTCGTCAAGATCAAAGGACAGAACATTTTAGTCCCAATATCCCCAATTTCAAATTTAGGTGAAGCATTAAGTTATAGAAATGTGCAAAACGCTGCAAAGAATGAAAATCCTCATAGAGGATTGGCCCTAAAGAAGCATGACATTGCTTTTAAATGCAAAACGAATTAATTAGTAGCTAACAACTTTCACAAGCTCCCCGCAGATTTATTAATACTACTATATATCTTTCCTCTAAAAGAACTCGACACGCTCAAGAACTAGTGCTTACTGCTTAACAATGTTATCAATTCAACTAGATTAAGACAAGAAAAGTGCAAAAATTAATTATTTAATTTTAAAAATGGTGTAGAAATGAAATTAAAATTAAGTAAATTTGTAAAGACAAAATCTAATTAAATCAAATATCTAATAAGTAATAGTGGGATTAAACAGAGGTTTACATCATTTCTTACACGAGGACGATATTCATGCAACGTATCATACGTCCGGTTTTAAACTCCAAGTGGCCCCTCATTTGCAAATGCAAAGAAAAAGATTCCCCCTTACCATACTTCTAGTCTTCAACTTGAGGAGTTAGTGGATGCGACTTTGACACACACCCCGCCAACACAGGATTGTCCTGACATACATGCTGCTTTGTAAGTTCGGAACTCCACTTTTCATCATAAATATAATGCTACTATTTTTTGTAGAGATTATAATACTACTAACCATGTTATAATTGTATACAAATATGCTGATAGACTCATCTCAGTTTTAACGGTTCTATTTAAAATTTGTGTGTTGTTAAAGTAAAATAGAATTATGTGTCCATGGTGATGACAATTTAAAATTATAAAAATTGTTTAGGAAGCGTTATTTCAAGTATGATACCTTTATGTAAAATATTTACTCTTTCGGCCAATAAAATAAATAAAAGAGAAAAACTTTATTTTAGTTTTTCAATAATTTTTTCATTCTTAATTTAATTTCTCATCAATTAATTTTTACAATTTAATCTCTCCATCAAAATCAGCATCAAGCTCCTATGCCCTAATACCCTAAATACCTTTAACAGAGTTTTTGAATGGGATCCTCAATCATCTTGGATCACTATCACCGTGAAACAATGACGGATGTATGTATATGAGAGTGGGGGAAGCGGCCCCCACAAGTTTTTAAGAATTTATTATAATAAGACATATAGTTTGTATTATTATCCCATTAATTTTGTTGATTTGTTCCATTGTCCTTGAATTATTAAAATAATTATAATTCATATATACATTTTCAGCAGTAATATATTTATAAATACTTATAAATTAAAATTTTTTTAGAGTAGAAATTTTACCCCAAAGACTCAAACTTTCGGTCTGTCATTGCCGTCAAAGGTTACGATTGATCATATCATGGGTTAGGTTAGGTTTCCTAAGCTTTTTTTTTTTTTTTTGTGAATGTCAGGTTTCGTAAGCTTAATATGGTACTGATGCGAGACTTCTTATTTATAATGGTATTAATTTAAACACTTAATACTTTAATTTATTTATAAATTATTTTAATATTTTATTTAATGATTTGTAAATCCTATAAATTATAATGAAATTTACAAATTATGTTATTTGTAATAAAAAAAATCAATTTTATAACTAAAAGTATTCCAAAACAGAACGATAATTTTCACTGTCTTATCATCGCCTAAGCTTTGTATTGGAATATCTCCTTTCTGATTTTGTAGGTGTCTCTTGCTCTAGACGGTATTGGCCAAGTTGGGTTTTTTGCCCCGTTTAATACGCCAGTGATTCCAGGATGCTTGGTTGGTTAGTCTCTTCCACACAGTTTACTAGTGAACCAAATGATATTGCGATTAAATTCTTATTTGCCTCATTTGCTCTATTTACAAAATTTATGGAGCTTATGCCGAAATGTGAGGCTTTTGTACAGAGTTTTTGTGTCTATCTCCCTCTTCACATAATATAAACAACCAGAAAACCAAACACACCAATTATGGTAACTTGGCATATATAAACTCATGCATTTTTTTTTTTCCCTTTCATGTTGATTAAACAAAATCTACGTCCGTATATATTGTTTTCAAAAGTCAAAATCATCCTGATTAGGCTTTGGTGAGGTTAACAAAGCCGTATAGAGACGAAGCCTGTCCTCTTCCATGGAAGAGCACCTTGACACAGGCCTCCGAGGCCTTATAAAGGACAACGTCGTCAAAGTCAAGCGGTGCTTATACCTTCTCCAAGCCAACTGAATGGCCACAGCAGCCCAAGTTCTCCATCCAGGTGAGTAATACCTCGCGCTTCTCTTAACCTTTTCCTTCACAAATGTGTATCTAAAATGTTGTGTCACATACTTCACGTCCTCAGCTTCAAGCCCAAAAGCCTCTGTGGTTTCAAGTGTCACGAGAGTGGATGAAGATGGTGGAAGGCGTTCTATAAACGGCCTTCTTAGACACCATGAAAGGAGCTCGTCCCCACTGAAGTTTCCAGGGCCTAACATGCAGCAACTTTTCACCCCGTCTCGCAGGACTTGGTTGCTCTGAAGGTGACCCCTTACCACAAATAGCATTCTTTGAACTGGGTCTCCCTCTCTGGCTATCTGCATCACAATTAGCCAACATCTCATTTGGGTCTGCTTGAAGGCAAGCTTACGAGCTTAAAATCAATTAAACTTGCAGAAGCTTTCGTTGTTTGAAGTTAACAATTTGCACCATCCTTGTATGAAATATGCTATATGCTATTAGAAATATTGCAATTTAGAGGAATTTAGAGCTTACTGTTTCTCCCTTTGTGTATACGAGGGACTTCACACGGTCACAAATGTTCTCGAGGACCAGATCATCCATGTGCTGAAATAGTGGCACCTGAACAAAAAATTAAGGTATTAGCATTCAAGCCCCCTTTCCCCCAATTTGGGTTGGGTCAAGTGCAATCTAAATCTTTACGGCCCAGTAAGGAGGTGGTCTTTCTTTTGTTGTTATTGTTCTCAAATGGTAGAGGAAACCTTTTTTTCCTTCCTGTTATTAAACCTTTTAATTGTTTTTTTTTTTGTCTAATTAGTCAATGAAATGCTGATAATTTTGTTGTGGTACATAGAGTACAAACACTAGAAATAGAATTGTATGTGTTAGACATATACCTAACATTATCAGACAAAAAATGACATTTCAAATCTTAATTAGACGTTTGAGATTTTAACGAGTTACAATGTTTATACTTAATAATATATCGGTGACGTGATCGGTTGTGGGCAAGTATGTGTTAAGCTTTAAATATGATAAATTATTGTGTATTTGTTAAATACCAACTCTCTTAATAACTTAAAATATTAGATAAAAGTATGAATGATTTTATATTTCTAACACGTCCTCCACACAAAAAAATTTTGGGCTTGAAGCATACAAATTTATTTTACTTTGTGATGAAATTTAATTTTATTTAGAAGAATAAAGACAACAATAATTCAACTCCTGATTACTTGATTATAAAAATTCTAATAATATGTCAAGAATTAGCTTTTTCAAATAATTTAAACTCTTAGATAAAAGCTTAAGATCAGTTTTAACATACTCTACACTATCATTGCTACCTCTAAACCAAAATCAGAATCAGAAACAAAAAGATCTAATCAAATTAATTGGCCACCTTTGAACCTTACCTGTCTCACCAAATCCAAACAGAGATGGTACTTGATGTCCCTTCTTAGTCCCTCAGGGAGATTTTTTATCATCTCGCATTCGTCAACCCCACGCATAGCAGCCCAGCGCTGCCGCTCGTAGTTACGCACACGCTGCCGGAACCCTTGTGGCAAGCGCCTTTTCCTCATCCACCATTCAATGTTCCTCATCTTCAATTGCATCGCTTGCTTCTTTGATGTGGTAGCATGCAAAAACACCTACCAGTAGCCAAAAATGAAAGTAATAAACTATTTACGTACGTCACCAAATGCAACCAACCTAAAAAAATTGGAAAAGATACAAGTAATAAATTAACAGTTGAAATATTTTTATTAGCTGACGAAATTAAGCGTGTTTCCGTACCTTGATGTTTCCAATCAACATAGTGACTAGAAGAAGGCCACTAGTCAGCACAATTATGTTAAAAACCACTTCTAGCCATTCTGTTGTGCTCCCTAGGTTCCCAAAAGTGCTGTCACATCAACAGAGAGTAAGATAGAATAGCTATGAAGCAACGATCATTCTGAGCAAATATTTCTTGACGCTGAAATGCATGCACCGTGCACAAAATTATTCTTCTCAGTTTCTTTAGGCATTGACTGAGGTGATACTTTTATTTTGTTGAGAATTAGCATAATATAATTAATAATTGTAACTCCAAGATGATAATTGTAACTCCAAGATGAATATGTTTTGGAGAATTTCAAAAGCAAAAAAGAATATATATTTTACCGCATGAAGAAATATTAATATCAGAGATAAAAATGTCATAAAGCAGTGGGAAAACCGTCCTTGAAGCGAAGGTACGGATTGGAAAATCGCAATTAGGGTCTTAATTAGACTGTTGTAAGAAAATCTCCCACTAAATTAGGCTGAATGTCCATTATAATTAGCAAATTTAGCATATTCTAGGCACGGAGGAATATGCAGATAAATGGATAAGGGCCTGGTTTTTTTTTTTTTACCAACCTTTTAGAGCTACACTATACAAGAAATGACCCAAGAAACAGCGATATAAATATAAAGGCAACCAAATAAAGACTTCGTCAAAAGAAGAGGGGACCTAAAGCATATGTTAAATCATGAAGGAGTGGACCAGGGGATGACAACATGAAGGTACCTGAGAGTCATTAGGCCCCAGAAGATAGGGAAAAGTATCTTTTCCAATCGGCTATCATTCGAGACAAGTTGAACAGTCCATTTATAAGCTCCATAGTCGTAGTTGTCAGGGCTAACTAAGCATGTAGACCTTGCTTCCCTGTTCTCTGCCCACGCCAACCTTGTCCTGTCTCTCACCATGCTAGTGGTTCCATAGTATATAGGTTCTCTACAAGACAGCGTTCTCAGGCCACAACCAGTTGTTTTCCCACACTGCTCTTTGAGGCACTTGGCTGCCCTTTGGATCCCTAGCAAGTACCAACATGCCCCAGCTGCCTGTTTGAGCATACACAAAATGCAGAGTTAACTATCAGTTCACCTCACCGAGAAAGAAAAGAAGCTACCATGCAAAGTCTGTTTCCAGGGAAGAAACAGCGACTGACCAAAAGAGATCATATGACGTTGGTTCCGTTTATTTTATTTAATTATTTTTTGGCTGTGGTTCTGTTTATATTTGGAATTGAAGATAATGGCTATCTACCCTGTTGACCTAAGGGGACCCGAATCCAAAGCCTCATTACGTTTTGAAAATCTTTAACCTAAGCGGAATGAGGTAAATTATAATAATCTTTAACCGAAGCCTGTTAGCCCAGTGCATACTATGAATTTATTTCCTAATAAATAATTATCAACTTTTCTAGCACGTCATTTCAAGAAACACAGTTATATATAGATTAACTTTGAATCGCAATTAAAAAATCTCAATCACTTGCACTCCTTCACGTCATCTAATTTCTTCTCTAGGAAATTTCTTATGTAAGTAGAACACTGATTTGTGTTGTAAATATAAAATCATTCAGCTTAAGTTTTTGGCATAATTGTTCCATGACACTTTGTTGCTGATAATCAACAAACTTCATTATATTAAATAATTCTTGAAACAAAAGGGTGAGATTTTTTTTGGGCCAATATTTTGAAATATAAATTGAAAACTACATATCTATAGTTTTTGTTTTCATGATTCATCTCATGATTAATTAGGAAATCAAAAAGGGAGGAAATTGTGTTTTTTTCCCACCATCACACTCATCATGTGTTGTGGCTGGTGAGTAAATATTGATTTGTACTGTCTCGATCATCTGTAAATACTTTTTGTCTCAGTGGTGTTTTGGAACTTCAGTTCCACCGCCCCCACTTAACAAAGAAACTAAAAAAAAACTGGCAATCCTTTAAGGCTTTAACTTACATCACCTCCATATCATCCCACCCTCTTTTCGGAAATTATTCATGTGCACCTGCAGATAAGTTTGTGAATATTAACTTTAACTAGGGCCACTTAATTAGAAGAGTTATTCAACAAAATTTATTTTAAAAAAATCACCGTTAATTTTAGAAGGAACTTTTAGCTAGCTTTTATAAAGTAAGATCATTGTCGTCCGCGTAGCTATAGAGATCTGCATGGCATGAAAAGAAAGGAGTGACTTACATGGGAAGCGACAAAGTACGCGATCATGTTGAGGGCGATACCCCACCAAACGGTTTCAAAAATGTAGCCAGAGAGGTTTTGCATGCGACGCAAGAGGCAAACAGAGAGATAAATTTTGGGAAGGTATTGGAAGAGGAACATTATCAAGAACACTGTCATCACCAACGTAATTGATCCTTTCTCCAGCAGAGAGGGGATTGCCACCCATAGTACAATCTGCAAAATAGAAATAAAGAAAAAAATTTAATTTTAATTTTACTCTTTATTAGTTTTTTACTGAAATCTGCTACGGCTATAAGTATCATATTTAAGGCAAAACACGGACTCTATGATATCAACATGTTCCATATTTAAACGCAAAATTTGGTCCCATTTCTCTTTACACGCTATAAAAGCTTTGCTGTCTGCTAACACACCTTTCCTCTTTATAAAGAATACAATTTAAGACATATATTTTAAGTTTAATTACCCCATCCATACGGGCCATACCTTAAAATCATAAGCACTCTTTGATTTTCTTTTTTAACTACCGGCCTGTCTGTTTTGCTGGTTTAAGATTAGCCTTTTTACCCCAGTCCGGTGTTCCCCCCCCCCCCCCCTCCCTTTTTTCCTCTGTATAATATTGTTATTGTATAAAAAAGTCTGAGATTAAAACTTCAAAAATGAACAAAAGATAGAGAAACATATATATGTAGAATCTGTGTATATATATCAATAATTAGCTGTAACATTCAGGACCACGAATGAATTGCTCTAAAAGAGAGACATGCAATTTTGTACCTAGTATTTTAGGAGACCACACTATATGCTATAATAAACTCTAATGGCACGAAGAATTTAATTGGTTAAATGTAAATTTGAGATTCACATCCTGTATCCCCTCTCTATGTCCTTAATATTGTTCCCCTAATAAAATACTAGCAACTAACAAGAAAAATATTGCAAACAAAACAAAAAGTGACTCAAATCTTATTATTACTATCTTTGTCTTCAATCATCTTCTCAATAAAATATTATCAAATAAAAAATTACGCGTCTTTCTTGGGATTGAATTTTTTCATAGGTGGCAATATATATTTATATATATATATATATATATATATATTTGCAATATTTTATTGAATGGACATGATTAAGAACTCGTACGAGAGAGACAAAAAAACTTGAATCCTTAGAGAGAGGTATCAGTCAAGTAAGAGAGGTCTAATTTTTTTATTTAGTTGAGAGTATTTTACTAGGTAGACATAAGTGTTTTATGAAAATTATATTAATATATATTTACTAAAAAAAGGTATTTTTAATATATATTAATTGGATTATGTAGACATAAGTGGTTGAGATGAATGAAAATTTGGATGGAATTCATAAATGATAATGTGGACGCTCAATATATCGAAATAAAATAAACATATATTAATGAATGATTGTGTGCCATTATAAAGAACGAAATTTTAAATATTGATTAAAAAATAAGTAGAATAAGTCATTCCAACTCACAAGATAGGCAGGAAAGGGAACTCAAGAAGTACATCTTTTTATTATTTTCATTTAATATTTTGTAGGTGTTCTTAGTCTTTATTTAGAAATTGTTCCCTCAATGTCACTGAGAGAGGCCAACAAGTTTTTCTTAGAAGATGCTTATACGGAATTTATCTTTCAACTGTCTTCATAATATATATAATATACCTAAAACACCTTTGCCAAATCCTAAACATATAAAAGCCATATGAGAAAACATCATCACATGAGTTGAGGAAGTGTAATGCCGGCAACCATCAAAGCCTGCATGCATAAAAAACAAGCATGCCATGCACTTGTCGTACGTCTCCTCCTTCCCAAGCTAGCTAACTTTGAACTTACTCCTCTCAAATTCATTTATATATATATATATATATATATATATATATATATAAACATATACTGAAAGTGCTATGCATAACGTGAGAAATTCCAGAGGAAAATTGAGAAGTGGATTTAAACAAATTGAACAAAGAAAGAAAGAAAAAAAAGAAGTAAATATATATTTCTGATCTAACCTGGGGTAGAGGAAGGATGACAAAGAGGTCAAAGAAGAAGCCCCTCTTGGCCCTAAGATAGTGAAGAGCAAAGGAGCCATGGGTAATAGTGTGTCTGAGCCCAGCCATACCAAAGGAGCGTTTGGCCATCTTGAGCTGCAACCACATGTTCCATAGGTGCAACGCGTCCGTCATGCAGCGGAGCACCGTCACGGTGATGGCGAACCACCCGTCGACGAAGAGGCACATACACGTGTCGCTTATGGAGATTGCGTAGAAGAAGAGCGGGTCCACGAACAACCCGGTGGCGCACACCAGCAGGAACACCCTGTTCCATTCTTGAACCCATTTCGCTCTCGGGTCCAGCGACCAACCCTCTCTCCGGGAACCACAGCTGGCGACGGGCCAGCACCACCCGACAACAACCTTGTTGTCTTCTCCTTTTTCGTCGTCGCCGTCCAGGTCGCTGTCATTAACGTCGTCGTCGGTGGTGTAGTAGCGCATGCTTAAAGCACAGTTATCTTGGTCAGTGCCGGAGATGGCCATGGAGGAGAGAGAAGGAGCTTGGGATTTTGATTTGTGAGCACAGATTTTTAGAGGTGTGGGGATTTGAAGCATACGATCATCTGATAAAAGACACAAATAATTGGAGAGGTAGGAAGGTGTAAGAGAGAGAGAGAGATAGAGGAGTATGAGAGGAAATTGACAAATATTTTGGAATATACCACATTGCCCTCAACCACCTCTAGGCTCCAGTTATTGTCCCCTCTAGAAGTGTAGTTTTAGTTTCACTTCGAAAAAGAAGATTTTTTTTTTCTTCAATAAAAGAAATTATGTTCTTTTGTTGGTCTATTTTTTGGGTTGTATTATTAAGAACCAATCTGCTTTTGCCATGCCATCAAATAACATGATATGTAACATTTTGTTGGAATTCGACAACCAATATCTGGATATGTAACAAATAATTCATGCGATTTATTTCAATTGTTACTCATTAAAATATTTGAGAAATTAAAATTACTTGATAACACATGGGATGTTAAAAATGAGATTTTACTTTTTCTTAGTTTTTAATTGCACGTATGTAAATCCTTGTGTCAGAATTATGAAGTGAATACGGAAAAAATTAGACTAACAAGATTTGGAGAATAAAATCAAAATTTTAAAAAGATTAAAATTATTTTTTAAAAAAAAAAACCTTGACTGGTTGTGGTCAGCTTAACTGATTTCTTACCTCCTCCCTATCAGAGGGTCGTAAATATATTAGTAAAAGTTTCATCTATATTTTTATTTCTCATTCTCCCAATAATTCTTTCTTAAAACAAAAAAACTCACAACTTAACAATGAAAACTAAACCTTTAATTTACCAAAATTAAAAGAAAATTAAAATTTTAAAAATTTTCGAAAGCCAAGCCACCAAGCATTCGTGTGATCTTGGGCGAAGGGATCAGCATGTTAATTTCAAATCGTATATGCCTGCGATAGCCAAGAAAAAGCAAATAAAGAATAAGAACGAATGATGTTACCAAAAAAAAAAGAGAGAATAAGAACGAATCAAAACACTCCCGTCTTGTCTTGTCACCCATCCACCTCTATTTTTCCACATCAATGTAAAAAGCACATTTTTGAATGTGCTACGAACAAAAGGTTATACACGTCGACATGTTTTGAATCCGAAAGCCACATTTTTAAGAGAATAATATTAAAAGTTATGTGCTTCTCACACGCATCATATATGAAATTAAGAAATATTATACTTGTTATATTACGTCAATTATATCGCATTATTTTCAACACCATTTCGTAGAGTTTATTTGTTGACAAAAAAAATTGAAATAGGATATTTAAAACCTTTTTTGGGTGTAATTTATGTGCGTTATTTATTTTTTAATTACTTAGGCACATGTTGCACGCTATATTATTTTTTGATAAGTAAAATGTTTAAGAGGAAGTGAAATTATCCTATTTTTAAAATTAAGGCATATTACAAATTTTAGTAAAAACTTCCAGTAAAACTTACAAATTACTTAATAGTTAAAAGAGACTATTTGTAGCTAGAATATAACTTAAACTTTATAAACAAAGTGTTTTCATCCTTAACAACTGAAATAACCACATTTAACTATTGTTATATTATTCATATCATGACATACCCACTTTAAAACTATAGTTTTACTCAATATCAAATAAAACAATAACTCTTGATTTTCTTTTCTTCTCTTTATGTTTATTAATGAGTTAGATATTGTTAATAACTGGAAGAAAGGAAAATCAAACAAACAATTTAAAAATAAGCGTAAACAACTTAAAATATAGAGAATAAATAGATACAAAAGAATGTAATATATTGACCAATATTAAAGGTCTATACAATATAAGACACTCAAAGAAATATTTATAACTCAAGAGTGAGGTAATCAAAACTAAATTAAATATTAATTATATATAAGTTTTCCTATAATTATATCCAAATCAAATTATGATTAGATAATAGTTCCTGTAATAACTTCTAGGCATCCATATTTTGATATTATTATAACACAAATGTCCCTTATTTGTAAGAATGTATAATATTCTTTTCATTTTTTATTTAAAATAATTAAACATATTACTTTTACATAAATTTTACTCCATTTTATTGTTAACAAACAAAATGGATACAAATGACGTTCTTTTAAAACGAGTGTATTCAAGGTATATAATTGTTTCCAAAATCCGTAAAATCTTTTATTCCTTTTCAACACCACTCCCGCATTCTCTAAGACCAATTATTAATTAATGTTCTAAGAACTTTTTTGTGTGAAAATTAGATAGAAAATTTATTCTAACTCTTGAAAATTAATAATCAAAGTCAAAACTATGAAATATAAATAAATGAGCATCAACTCAAATACGAATCCTATGAGATAAAAATGGAAAAATAAATAAATTAAAACAAAGAAACCTTTTAAACCTAAAAAATTCTAACACAAATCTTCTAGATCATAAGTATTATATATGTGTGTAAAGGCAGGAACATTAGATGTACTACAAATCTTTTATTAAACAATATTTGTTTTTGAGAGTGAAAAAATTTCAAGTATAAGCCAACTACGTCTTGTTATTTTTGTGGCTGATCATCTCTAAGGACTTAAAATTAGTTGGAGTAGTATTGATTCCTCCATGAGAAATTGTGGGCTTCACACTTTTCGGGAGTCAACTCACTATTTAACACAATTATTTTTCAGCATAATTAATTTTAAGAACAGTTACCTTAAAGAAAAAGCTTCAAAATTGAATTTAAATCTGCATTAACTTTCCCGTGGAATAATTCAAATTAGATCACTCCAAATTGATTGTTAATTATCCCCTAATGAGTTCATGCATTAGATTTTAATACAGCCAATATAAGTAGTAGCAATTTCTTATGTTGAACATTCTCCACATATTAATCATGACTTATATTTGAATGGAAGGTACATCCATTGATATATATATATATATATATATATATATATATATATATATATATATTGTAATCACATCATAAGTTTTGATTAAAGTTGGTTAGTTTACCTCACTTTGAATTAATTATGGGTCATCTCCTCACCTAAATTTTTATTTGTCAAAAAAAAAAAAACAATTTCCTATCTTACCCACCTAGGGAGAAGATGTGGTTGCCAATCTCTGTGTCATGGTGGAATCCTAACAAAAGATATTGAGACGATAACTGGTTGGTGCTTTTATTTATCGGAGTTTTAATACTAATGAAGTTGAAGTATGTAACTTACCCTGAAGAAGGTTTTTACCTAACTTTCAAGCTTTTTCCATCAAGTTAATTTTAGATTTCATATGAATAAGCTTATAAAAAATAATTATTTTATAAACTTATTTTTAGTAGAGTTTTTTTTTAAAAAATTTATTTTACATTTGAATACAATGTTTGTGAAATACTTTTAAGTAATAGAAGAACTTGTAATTAAGTTTGTTTGGATAACAAAAATAAAATGACATTTTTTATAACAAAATTACTAAAAATGTAAGATATTCAAAATAAATAAGACAATGTTTGCAATAAGAAAAAAAAAGGAGAACATAAGATGTAATTTTTTTAATAATGGTAAAGGATATTTTTGTTAATAAATTAAGTTAAAAACCACTTATTCTTATTTCTCTAAAAACTGAAAATTATTAGCTTCTAAAAAATGTACTCATTAAACATTTTTTAACTTTTAATTTTTTTAAAATTTTTATTTAAACATACTTAAAAACTTATAAAATTATTTTTTATATTAAAAAAATTACTTTATTTTAAGAAAAGTACTTTAATGTATCACAAATTTTGGAAATAGAGGAAAAAAGTCATTGAACTGGGACTTGTGTAGTCAAGAAATTTCCCGATCAGTCACAAAAAATCTGTAGAAAAGATTTGGTTCGATGGTGCATCTTTATTAATTGTTCCTCCTTTTCAAATCCTCTTACAATAATGCTAGGCTAGTAAACTAGTAAATTATAGAAAGGGACATCTTACCAAAAAAAAAAAAAGTATAGAGACGATCATGAATCACCCATACAGGGGACCCTCCTAGCTTAACGTGTCTGTTTGGCTCCGTCATTATGGAGTACTACCTTTTGATAATATATTATATGCTTCCACATAGGCATTGACTCAGTCTACAAGACTACAAGCTTAATTAACATTAATATATATTATTATTCTACTGATAGTCCTAGATCTAGAGAAGTGGATGCTGAATCTCTTTGGATTATCAATGCTATAATAAAAGATAGGTTAAATCATGTTGGATCTAATTATTTCTTTATTTATTATATGTATATTATTATTTTTTATTATAAAACAAGTCTAAGACCTAGTTTGAAGTGGGGAGGAAAGAATGTACTCATGTTTTTAAAGAATGGAAGAGCTATTATTATAATATTATTATTACTATTATTATTATTATTATCTCTCTTTAAATTAGGTTAGCCCTGTATTAAAAAATTAGAAAAGATCCACCCATTTTAAATAATAGATAGAACAGCGCCTCTGCTATTCTGCAAAAGCAAAAGATCCAAATTATTCAACCAGCATACCTCTTGCTTGATATGGCACTCACGTAAGTAGACAACAATATTTTTTTTTGCAACAAAAGGACAATATATTTTAGTATGTGAATGATAGTTCAAATAGGCGAGGGTCTGTTTTGGAACTTCTGCTAACTTAAAAGTGCAACGATGATGATAGTTTCGTTTCTGAATGAAAGGGCGACTAGTTAGGATCAGTATGTCACATGTAAAAAAAAACAAAGAAGTGTTCATTTTTTGGCTGATATATATATATATAGTTCCTTGTTTATCACAAGGAAAAGAAAATATAACATATATCAGTTAACCCATGCTTGTGGCCTTTCACTATTGGTAAGCACATTATCCACATGCTTTTTTGAGTTGGATGATGGCAATTCTTTCGGAATATTTTTGAGGATGTTACTTTTACATGTTAAAGTGGTGGTAAAAATTTAGAAAAGGGGCATCTTAACTTAGAAACCAAACAATGCCCACAGGAAAGAAAGAGAAAAGAAGGTAATTAATGGCAGTGGCGCGCGGGTACGCATGACAAGGACTGGCATAGGGTCCCATTCGCGAATAAGTTTGAGCAACTGAGGTTCGAAGTAGCTTCATCCCTTTTATTTGTTAGTTCATTAAATTTATCTATCGCTACCCTATTAATCATATTGCAACTAATATTTGGGATTTGCCTGGTCATATTGAAGGTGACAACACCCTGAAGTAGTACTATTATTACTCAGCACTATTACTTGTGGCAGCAATTTAATTTGTTATATAAATAAAAATATCCAAAAAAGAGAAAAAAAGAAAATTGAAGCAGCACCATGTGTGTGGTCATATTTTCTAGTATACCCAAAGCAAATTATTGGTATCATAGGAATCCTATTAATTCCTATGTGGTGAGTGAAGAAGTGCAGATAATTAATGTGGGCTTAATTGAAAGTTGCTTAACTATATTGTAGATTTTGGTAAGGCCGTGTTTGATAGAGACGCGAGATGGCCAACAAAATAAAAGATAGAGTAGAGACTCGAGAAAATATATTAATATTCCGCTACGATCCTACTTTATTATAATTTAAGTATTTATTCTTTTATATATGTGTGTGTGAGTAACAAATATATTATATATATTTCACTTGTCATTTTGAGAGACATTCATGACAGAACACTTCAGCTGCATTGGTCTTGGATTGGATAAGGATTGAAGCAAAGACTGTTCTTTACAAATGAAACCAAACTACATTAATTTCAACGTTCTTTGGATTCAATCTGTCTATAAAAGCACAGAACAAAAAATGGCGGAAAAAAAGAATTGAGGAGTTTTCATATATAATTAATATTTCATCTAACTGCAGAAAGGGCCCTCAAAAACAATTTCTCGACCACTGATGCTTCAAACTATCCATCCCTTAACAATTTCTCAACTTAAATCCCTCTTTGGCTTATATAGCTGATCGATTTCACAGTAGTCAATTGCATTAATGATATACATATATATATATATATCATTAGTTATAGTTCCCATCTTAAAAGTGGGTAGTTAGCATTTCAAATCTTCTGATGCTATTTGAACTGTGAAGAAAGAGATCCCAAATTAGTTCGCTTTTGACATTGTATGTTTAATAACTTTTTTTTTTTTGGGTGGGATTGTATGTTTTGTCCCATGCAGATTTTACATTGGAGTTATCATGAGATTCTCTTTAATAATTAATTGGTGTTGAGGGCTTCAAATTTGGCAATTAAGCCCAAGAGAGGTTTTCCCATTTGCGGTAGGTCACGGATTGCATGTAACCGAAGAAGAATAATGCCACTTCTAAAAGTACAGGAACGCATGGCTGACGTTTTGGTCCCTGAGTCAAGCATGTATACATCTCATCATTGTCTCAGAAAGGCCATAGGATCCATACTTATAACCTGAATGGGCTCATATACATCTCATCATATATTGTCTCAGAAAGGCCATAGGATCCATACTTATAACCTGAAAGGGCTCATGTGCATGGGACAAACAGGTAGTTATAGTTGGTTCATATATTGCTTTTATTCTTTGATCATTCATATGATATTATATACCCTTTGATTGAGAAGTTATATAATGCACAATAATATAATTATTAATACATGCTGGGGGTTACTTTGTGGTCCCTCTCATCAGTTAGTTATTAATAACTTATTTTCCTTGAAGATTGAAAACCTCAAAAGATAAAAGTGATTTATTCATCCCGGCAATGATCAGGGAGAGAGAAGGAATACACGGAGACTCTTCAACAATTTTAAGGGCTGCATTTAGAATAATTAAATTTATTTTCTTAAATGCTGACTGAGTGTTCCAATTTGAGTAATGCAGATAAAAAATATAGATTCTTAACCACCATGTCAGACAAGATACTCATTATCACTTATATTGATTTATCAATTACTCCTTGTATTCTCATATAATTTTATGTAACCACATGTATCAAATATTATACATATCACATATGGATAAAATTCTACCTAAAAAATAGAGTGAGTAATTTTTATTGGATTTAATTTTGATCCATTGTTAATATAAATTTCTTTACACTATCATTTAATCATATTTTAATAAATTATTAAAAGAGTTTCACAATTAAATAAATATTTAAGAAGTTAAACTCTTTATGATGATAATATAAAACTTTACTTTATGGATGAAATTTAAACTCATTTTCATATTTCCTCCAACCCCCTTTAATGATTGGAGTTGAATATAAGAAGGCATATTCTTAACTCCATATGTAATATAGAATACTCTATAATTAATTATTTTCCATGGTAATAAAGAAATACCCAATAACTTATTTTGTCGGGAAATTTTCTTATACGTACATGTATCCCATAAAAAAAAACACAAGAAAAGGTAGATATTCCCCTAAATTAGAGGAATGGTGATTAACTTTAATTAACCACGTTAATTTTTGGAGTTTGAACTCAGAAGTATATATATATATATATATATATATATATATATATATATATATATTCTACTTATATTCAAATTCCAATATCTCACGGCAACTTATTTCATTAATCATTTTAAAATCAAATAAATAAATTTAGAGCATGTTTGGATTTTTTTTGATAATATTCTTTTAATTAAAATTTATTTTATCTAAAATTTATTTTATTTATTTAAAGTGTATAAAATTAATTATAAGTTAGTACTATTTTTTCCTAATTAAAAATATATTTTTTAAAAAAACTGTTATTTTAAGTTTTTAATTATTTGATTTTAGATTATTTTAAAAATTTAAAAAAAAATACATATTTATTCTCAACCAAATAAATTTTTCAATTATTTCATATATTTTTTAGTAATTTAATATATAAAAATAATTTTTTTATATAATTTAAATAAAAATTTTTATCATAAAATTAATTATAAATTAACATATTTAAATATAAATTAATTTTATTATAATTAATTTTTTTAATAACTAATTTTTAACATTTTTTTTTTCACAACTAATTCAATACAATTTCTGTCCCGTCACGTCCAAATCTCGTTAGCTGCACTGCTTTTCCTGGGGCTAGAAAGCATGTCTTTTTCTTCTTCTTTTTTAATGAAAGGTTCTAAGAACACAATTTGGACCGGTGATCCACTAAAGAGAAACTCTGAGTTATTGGATTCTTGGATCACTGGTTAATCAATGAGTTAGTCGTCAAATCACATATGATAAAAAAATATATAAATACATGAATATTCAACTTATCGCATATATTCTTTTAAACTCCCTTTCATTTCTTAATTATTTCTTACTGAAAAAAATATTTATTTGTGTATTTAATTAGTATTAACCTAGACCAACTTAAAAGATGATTCTTTCCATTATTAATTATTGGACCAAGTTGAATGTTTATAAAAAAAAATTTAACTGGACCAAATCGAATGCTGTAGCCTTTGGGTGTACCTAGCTACCAGAATCATTTATTAATTCTCTTACCACCATTTCGTTTGCTTTATTTCTGTACTATAAACCTTCTTTTTATCTTTTATCTAATCATTTTTTAAAATGACTTAGAGCATGTTGATTTTGATTTTTTTAGAATAATTATTTTTTTAATTAAAAGTTATTTTATTTAAAATTTATCTTATTTGTTTTAAATGTGTAAAATTAATTATAAGTTAAAATTATTTTTTTATAACTAAAAATAACTTTTTAAAAAACTGTTATTTTTAAGTTTTTAGTGCATGTTTAGATTAGTTGTGAAAAAAAATTTATTTGAAAAATTAATTATGTGTATAATCGATTTTCAAGAAAATCGATTATTAAAAAAAACTTATGTTTGGATATGTTAATTCATAATCGATTTTATGATAAGGAGTTTTGTTTGGATTGTATAAAAAAATTCTCTTTTATGTATTAAATTACCAAAAGATGTATGAAATAATTAAAAAAGTTATTTAATTGAGGACAAATAGGTATTTATCTCTTAAAACTTTTGAAATAATCTGAAATCAAATAATTAAAAACTTAAAATAACAGCTTTTTTTAAAAATTTATTTTTAGTTATAGAGAAATAATCTTAACTTATAATCAATTTTACACATTTTAAAAAAACAAGATAGATTTTAGATAAAACAGCTTTTTATTATAAAAAAAAAAACTGTTTTGGGAAAGAATTAATCTTTTCAAAACATACTCTTAGTTATTTGATTTCAGATTATTTCAAAAGCTTTAAGAGAGAAATACTTATTTGCCCTCAACCAAATAACTTTTTCAATCATTTTATATATCTTTTGGTAATTTAATACATAAAAACGATTTTTTTATACAATCTAAATAAAACTCTTTATCATAGAATATATTATGAATGAACATATCTAAACATAAATTAATTTTCTCATAATCGATTTTCTTAAAAATTGATTATACACATAATCGATTTTTATCATAATCGTTTTCTACAGCTAAAGAGCCTCACCAGTATGGCAAATTGTCACGAGCGAGTTGTTTTAGATAATCAATATCTTAAGACTATGATGTGTTTTTACACTTTTTAGTTATCGTGACTGTAACTAAGAGAAGGAGAAATTTAGGGAGTGGGAAGATGAAAACCTGAAACAAAAACCTTGAAAAGGTGGAAGAGTATCAGTTCACGTGGATGAAGAGGAATCCAGCAATGCATGCATCACGTGTCCCATACAGCATCCATGCAATATGCATGCAAATAACAGAATCTCCTAAGCTCTTATAGATCCATCTCTTTAGGCATTAGTTACGATATGCATGTACTGTGTGACTCAGTGAGTTACTTGTATAAAAAGGGCTCATGCCCCTATCAATAAAGTCAAGTCATTCAAGCTATACATGACTCAATATCTTCTTGTTATCTCAGTTTTATTATGGTATCAGAGCTCTGAGTAATTCAGAACTCTGCTTCTTACTGCCGTGGCAAGAAATTCGCACACCTCAACGTCAATTTCACGTCTAACACCTGAAGCAGAAACAGATCCGTCCCAAAATCCTTCAAGCCCTTACTATGCCCATCCAAACGAGAACCCCACATCTACCAGTTGCCAACTTGCGGGGGGTTATCAGTTCACATAGATGAAGAGGAATCTAGCAATGCATGCATCATGTGTCCCATACAGCACCCATGCAATATGCATGCAAATAACAGAATCTCCTAAGCTCTTCTAGATCCATCTTTTTAAGCATTAGTTACGGCATGCATGTACTGTGTAACTCAGTGAGTTACTTGTATAAAAAAGGCTCATGCCCTTATCAATAAAGTCAAGTCATTCGAGCTATACATGACTCAATATCTTCCTGTTATCTCAGTTTTATGAAAGAGATTTGGTGGATTTAACTCATAATAACTTAGAAATAACAAATCAAAAGGAAGAGGATGACTTACTGAAAGGGGAAGATGGTGACCATTGCTTGCGACCATAAACACGCATGGAGAGTATTTGGAGGAGCTTAGGCTGCACAAGGATTTTGAAATATTTTTATTGCTAGGTCATTTCGCCAAAATAAATTGACTCTATCAAAATTGGCTAGTTGAACTGCATTTAGGATTGTTTAAGTTTAGAGTGAGACAGAAGTGATCTAATTAATATGCTGCTTAGATGGACTAGTGAACCATTTATCAGTTCACCAGCCTAGCCAACTGATTTGAACTGAGTTTAATAAGTATGATCACGCAACAATAAACCTCTAAGGCCATGAAGGGGATCATCCCAAACCTCAACTCCAAACTCTTGGCCTAAGCTCAAAATTTTGGCAATGTCAATTCTAGGCAGAAAGCATGTTTAGTCATTAATTTTAAGGAAATATAATTTGAATACATGGTATTTTAATAGAGTTTAATAAATTTTGATTTAATGTTAATATAAATATTTTTATATTATATTCTAATCACTGTTACATTATTAAAAGATATTGACTTTTCGAGTAATTCTTATTATAGTCAAACTCATTTAATAATGTGGTAATATATGAATGATAATAAAAAAATTATATTGAAGATAAATTTAAATTTAAATTTTTTAATGTAAAGTTTGTCAAGAAGTATAAGACTTTAATTTTGATTTACAATTAATATAATTTTTTTACACTATTATTATTTAATTATGTGTTAAACTATTATTAAAAAGTTTGACTTATCAAAATTAAATGATTTTATTGATGTAACAAAACATAATTAAATAAAAATATATATCAGTCAATCAAAATTACGCTCAAAATATAAAGGATCTAAATTCTAATACTGTTAGAAAACAACAAGAAATAGAGTGGGAAGCTTTGAATATAAAAAAAAGGAGAACAAGAATTATGAGAGATGATATATAAGCTTTTGGTCCTTACTCAAGTATTCCCACACCATTTAAGTGTGAGAAATATAAGTTGATGTCATTGTGGAGCTCAAATATATGAAATTGGGCAATATCGGAGGTGAAGCTAGGAGGTCCTCCAAATCCAGTCACATTTTGCATGCGAAAGGCTACGCTATCAAAAGCAATGCTGCTAGTGCTACGTCCCCTCGGTAATCTGTTCAAGGATTTCATGAAGTTACTATTCTTCCTAATGACTTTATTGGGCTTCTCTGTGCTGATACTGTCGTAGGCTAGTAGCTTCCATACGTACCCTGCGTTATTTCTTTGTTATCTTCTCTTTTCTTTGGGCTCTGGGCTTTCATCATCGCATTCCAAAACCTCACTGGGCCAACTTTGGGGGCCCGGTAATTGCCTAAGTTAGACAACTTCACCACTATGGAATTTGGGCCTTCTGAGAATAAATCATGAATCCGTGTATTGGAGGATAAAGTTTGACACAAAAATAGACACAGTGAAAGATGAAGACACAGGGATAGAGAGACTTTTCTTTTTAGAAAATGAATTGATACTCTAGTATTCGATTATTTTTTTAATTTTATATAAATAAAAATTCCTAATTTCCTATGGTGAATTATTAGAGACGTGTAATATTGGATGAAATAAAAATGTACAGTTAGTTTGATAGTTTTATAAAAACTTAAATATTTGATAGTTAAGGATACAATAACTTAAGCATGTTTGACAAACATGCTCTAAAAGCTTATTTTTTAAAAATATTTTTAGTTAATAAAAAAATAATATTAATTTATAATTAATTTTATACACTTTAAATAAAAAAGATAAATATGATATAAAATAAATTTTAATTAAAAAATTATTTTAGGAAAGAATTAAAGTGTGTTTGGTTTTAATTAATTATTTGGAATAATTATTTTTTTAATTAGAAACTGTTTTATCTAAAATAAATCTTGTTTATTTAAAGTGTATAAAATTAATTATAATTTAAGTTTATTTTTTCATTAACTAAAAATAGTTTTTTTAGAAAAGCTTTTGAACATGTTTGAGAAAGATTAATTCTTTCCCCAAACAATTTTTTTATCAATTAAAAGTTATTTTATCTAAAGTTTATCTTATTTGTTTAAAGTCTGTAAAATTGATTACATGTTAAGATTATTTTTTCATTAATTAAAAATATATTTTGTAGAAATTTTTTATATTTTAACCTTTTGATTAAATGATTTAATATTATTTTGAAAATTTTGATAAATAAATACTCTTTTGCTCTTAACTAAATAACTTTTACAATCATTTCATATATTTTTAGGTAATTTAATACATAAAAGTTATTCTTTTTATATAATATAAACAAAAATTTTGATTTTAAAATCGATTGTGAACTAATATATCAAAACATAAATTAATTTTTTGATAATTAATTTTTTTTAAAAATTGATTATACACATAATTAATTTTTAACATAATTTTTTTTACAGCTAATCTAAACATACTCTAAGTTTGTAATTTTTTTTTCAAAATTTAAATAAGCTGAAACTTTTAAATAAATTTATAATTATTATTTTTAACAATTAAATAATATACCTAATAGTATGTTTTTTTTTTAATTTCCAACAAGCATGTTTCATTAAATAATTATAAATTATAGTATCTACTTATCTCAATTTACAAAAATAAATAAAAACAAAATTCCAAAGTCATGATGAACTTTTACATATTTACATTCTTTTTCTTATTTTTTTTTTCTGAACTGATATTAAAAATAATTAAAAAAAATAACACTAATTCATGCCTGACGCACACCGCACATGAAATTGCAAATCTCATTATTATTATTAGTATTATTTGTATTTTAAATCTCACTATGGACTAAGGTCACTTTTACAAGCATTCAAATGTATAAAATTACAATTACAATTACAATTACAATTACAATTAGAATTATCTGCAAAAATAAAGCAACAAAGTATTTTATTTCTTTTTCTTTTTTTATTCCTCCCAAATTTTCACAAAATTAATTAAAACAAAAGTATTGGTGAAGAAAGTCGGTCCCAGTCCCAGTCCCCGCCCTTTTTGAAAAGCCGGCCCCAGAGCGACGACGTCGTACACTCTCTGCAATTTCTCTCTTCACCAGACCTTCCTTCTTCTCCTTCACCACCATCATCTTCTTTCTTCACCATTTGAAGTGAGGAGGAGGTACCCTTGGCCATGGAGGACGCAGCCTCTACCAACAGCACACTTCGCATACTCGTAGCTACGGACTGCCACCTTGGCTACATGGAGAAGGACGAAATACGACGCCACGACTCATTCCAAGCATTCGAAGAGGTTTGCTCAATAGCCGAGCATAAGCAGGTAACAGTTTCGTCTTTTGGGAACTATTTGATATATAATAATAATAATAATAATAGGAGTGAGTGAGTGTGAGTTTGTGTTTTCTGTGCTCGGTGCCAGGTTGATTTTCTGCTACTCGGTGGTGATCTTTTCCACGAAAATAAGCCATCGAGGTCAACATTGGTTAAGGCTATTGAGATTCTCCGTCGCCATTGCCTCAATGATCGACCCGTGCCCTTTCAAGTTGTCAGCGACCAGACCGTTAATTTCCAGAATGCGTGAGTGCTTAATCTTCATTTTGATTTTTGACTACTATATTCACTCATTATTTTGGGATTTTCCATGTTGAATATGTGAGATCATTCTTTGCTTGCGAAGGAATTTACATCATGTCATAAACTGAAAAGTACTATTGTTGCTCATCAGATTTGGTCATGTAAATTATGAAGATCCTCACTTCAATGTTGGTTTGCCTGTCTTTAGCATTCATGGAAATCATGACGATCCGGCAGGCGTGGTATCAGTAACGCTGTATTGTTATGTTATGCATAATTTTGGACTTATGTTTGTTTCCTATGTTTGCCATGTTTCCTGGTGTTTTGCTTTTAAGTTCATCTGTTGCTTATTTATCCGGAACACTAAAAGCCTGGCAGGCTGCCAATCAATTTTGATATTAGTAGACTCTTTGTAATACGACCGTCATTTGTTCAAGATTTGTGTAAGTACAGTGGGCTTGACTTGGTGGATTCTGTCTGTGCTGCATTTATTCCTGGTGAATCGAGAAGAAAAGGGAGGCAAAGAAATAATATTTGAAGGATTCCTCTGTGATTGTTGGAAATGATCCTTTTGGGACTTGGCACCCGCTCCTTCAAACATACCACATGCTTTATGGTGAAATTTGGTCTTTGAAATGCGTTTTACTTGCAGCAGTTATCCGATTACTTAATCATCATTCAGAATCTTAGCTGGTTAAAACAAACTTCAAATAAGAACTAGGAGTTGGAAGAAGGACATGCATTATTTACCAAGGACTTGGATAGAGCATGAAATGGGTGAAAGACAGGATTTTTATTTTTATTTTTTGACGGGTGGGGAAGAGAGCATGAAAGGGGTAATGTTTTCCCATGTGGACTTGGAGAGTAGAGTCAAGTGCTTTCTTGCTGGTTATAGCCCTGTGCGGGCAATAAATACTAATATCTGGATAAGCTTTCATTTTAAATTTCAAAATGCCATCAGATGAAGATCTGTTACTAGTGGATACTTGATTTGGTATTTCCTTTTCAAATTTTAATTATGACTTGTTGTTCCCCTTGTACTTTGCATTGTGGCAAGTTAAATTCAGAACAGCGTAGAGAAATATTTTTGGTTAGTTGTTTAGACATACAAATAATTTTTAACAGTATGTCTAATTTATAATAGTAGAAAGACCTTATTTACATTTTTCTAAAGAAGCAATTCATATGTAATGCTGAAGCCGTGATCGTCTTTTTTTTTTTTTATCTTTTGCTTGTTGGGTGTTCTACTGACATGTGGTGAAAAAATATCATATACTTTCTAAGGAAACTGATATGTTTTTCCTCTAATTTAGCTAAATATATATATTTGACCAGATTTATATTTTGTCAACTTAATTATAGGGTATAGTGTGTTTACAGCTAAGAATTATGTATTCCTTACTGAATGATTGTGACAGGACAACCTTTCTGCAGTTGATATTCTCTCAGCATGTAATCTAGTCAACTATTTTGGGAAAACAGTTCTCGGGGGTTCTGGTGTTGGTCAGATCACTCTCCACCCTATTCTTATCAAGAAGGTTTGTTGTTGAATACTGTTAATACCAGGATAAGGTGGCTTTAGTAAAACCCTCATTTTTTTCATTAAAAAAGAGAAAGAGAAAAGCAGGATAGTTATAAGTTTCATTCTGTCCTGAGCTGTATTTTTTATGAATTGCAGGGTTCAACAGCTGTAGCTCTGTATGGTCTGGGGAACATTAGAGATGAAAGGCTTAATAGGATGTTTCAAGTGTGCTAACGATAAAATTTGCTTTCAATCAGTTCATCTATTGATTGTAGTGTGCTCACATATGGATGTGGTATATTATTTTATTTCTTTTTCAGACACCACATGCTGTACAGTGGATGCGACCTGAATCTCAGGAAGGGTGTCAAGTGTCTGATTGGTTCAACATTCTGGTACTTCATCAGAACAGGTTATTTCTTCCTTTGTGTCTATCTTTTTTAAGAGATTGCTTTTAATATCACATATCAATGAAAATGCATTGATTAACCTGAAATCTACATCTGACTTTGAAATTCTTGGTCAATGGTCATTTATATGGTCTACACACACTGTCTAAGTTTTAAATTTTAATCTACTTGATGATTGATCTTGTTTTCAATTATGGTATGCAGAGTGAAAACAAATCCAAAAAATGCAATAAATGAGCACTTCCTGCCACGCTTCCTAGACTTCATTGTGTGGGGGCATGAGCATGAATGTTTGATTGACCCACAGGTGTACTGATTAAAAATCTCTTAAAGTGGGCCCAGATAGACATATGTTGTGTACTGCAAACTTAATGTGGACTTTAATTTTCTTCAGGAAGTTCCAGGGATGGGATTTCACATTTCGCAACCAGGGTCTTCTGTTGCAACATCACTTATTGATGGAGAATCAAAGCCAAAGCACGTACTTCTTCTGGAAATTAAGGTTGTCTATATAATGAGAATCTAAATGCCTCTTTCATAAAAGCAGCTATTGTCTTTTTATACCTTTTCGTCAAGTGCTTGAATTAATGGTTCTTGACAGGGAAATCAGTATCGACCAACTAAGATACCTTTGATATCCGTGAGGCCTTTTGAGTATACAGAGGTGAGGTGATATAATATACTGATATTATTTTGTTTTCCTTTGTAGTTAAGTACAAAATTTACATTTCTCACTGCTATTTGAAGCACATATTGAATTGATTAAGTGCTTGACATTTGAAACTATCTTATGGTTCTTCATTAATCATTTAAATCTTCATAGCGCAGATAACACTAAAAGATGAGCCCGATATTGATTCCAATGATCAAAATTCAATTCTTGAACACCTGGACAAAGTGGTATGTGGATTTCATAATATTGGATGATAATTTTGGTTTTCTTTGCCATATTTTCCTGTACCCTTATGGTTGCTTAAAAACTTTTTTGGGAGAGGCCCACTTAGGTTCCTTTTGAGTTTTGATAAAAGTTTTCTCTTTGGTTCCTCATTATAATAAAATATGGTTATTCGGTTGTGATAAAATTTGGCTACTCTGCCATATAATCTGTTTAGTAACCATAGTGGAATTTTTTTTTGTTAAAGGAACTTAACTAGAAATTTCCCAAATTCTTTTTTGTGTGGTGGACCAGTGGTCATATGTGTAGCAACTGTATTATGACAATAGAAGATTATTCAGGTTGGGAAGCTGCTCGAAAAATCTATTAAGAAGGGTGTCAATAGAACAGAACTCAAGCTTCCACTAATACGTATCAAGGTAATTTCTATATAATGTACCATGAATTTTGAATGTCACCTCTAGTTTTGAGGGTGCTTCCTCCTACTTTGCTTTTCATCTAGCAGGATGATTGATCTGCAATTCATTGCTTATATAATCTTACTGGTTTTGATCTTACACTTTTCTTCTAGAAAATATAGTAATTTTCATGATATTAAACCCAGTCAACTCCATTCTTGTTGCATGGAGTCAGATTCACAAGTCCTTCAAAAGACATAGAGTTTATTATGAATTTTGATTTGAACTTCTGTTCAGTCTATTGGCTATAATGGACATCCAATTGCATATGTTTCTTGGCATAACTTTAACTTATACAACATAATTTGCAGGTAGATTATTCTGGATTTATGACTATAAATCCTCAAAGATTTGGGCAGAAATATGTGGGGAAGGTACTTCCCATCTTTCACTCTTTCTGAATTAGTGTGCTAATGCCGATTTTGCTTGAGGATTGTTTTCTACTGTTGATTGGACATCCTTATATTAGGTTGCAAACCCTCAAGACATTCTTATATTCTCAAAGGCTGCAAGAAGGACCAAGGGTGAAGGTAATTTGAATTGCTTTTGTTTACCTTTCTTCACTGGTTCATGTGAAATCAACAGTATATCCCTGTATCAATTTAATAATCACCAAGGTCTGTGTTGTGGTTGATTTGGTAATCCACCTCAGAAAAACATTTGCTTTGTGGAAACCTTGATGTTATTTTACAGTATCTTTGATATGACTATGTTTGATATTGCATAATGCATAAATATGCTTTTTTGACCTCTGTATATGGTAAGGCTAGTTTGGTCTAAACATTTTGTTCATGTTATATGGACTTGTGTGCATTTCTATGTATTGATATCTTTCCATCTTCCCTACCATCTTGATAGTCTCTACTCCAAAGATTTTTTTTTGGGGGGTGTCCAGTTACCATAGAATTGGTTATGACATTTCATGTCATAAACCTTAACATAGTAAACCTGTTAAGAGAATTCATACTTTTTCAAATTCAAGATCCAGTGTAGTTTTTTCCCCTTTTGTTTTATAGAAAATGTAAAAACACCTGTAATCCAGCAGTGTTTGCCTCAGCAGTATTCGTGCTTTTCTTTGAACCTTAATATACTGTTTCAAACTCCTGGTGTTGTGAGTCTGTGCTGCTTCATCAAGATGCTAGGTAAAGATTTTGTAGTCTCCTCCAAGATTCTAATATCATTTTTCAACCGCAATATATTACCCATGTGATGTGTTCATGGAAAAGTCGACTTAAATCGTCCATTTTAAGTAAACAATGCCGTGCAAAACCTAGGTCAAGAAAATTAGTCTTCTGCGTCTGCCATCCCAACATAATTTTTATAATAAAAAGTGCTGGTCATCCGGTTCTTCTTGTTTTCCTTTGTATTTTAGTTTTAGTATTTGCCAGTTACAATATCCAAGGCAGACATCTTTTATTAGTTCTCTTACTGAATCTTGAGGTTGCTTTATTTATTTTTTTTAAATTTGTTTCTTTTTGGTTGATGAAGTCAGATTGCTTTATTGTTGTTAGATATATAAACCATTCCTTGGCTTTCATCTTACAGCTTAAGCTTTTGGGTTTAGTTGGTCCTTGACAATTACATTGTCTGAAGGTTGAACTCATTGAATATGTAAAGCTTAAATTGAACTTGGATGATCATAATAACCTATGGCCATTTAAATAAAGCACATTGAGTGTCTCTTTTACTTCAAGTTTGTGGGATTTTAGTCCCCGAGCTGCATCAACCTTTATGATTAATCTCACTTTCGGTATTGTTTTTAATACATAGATTTTTTGTGCTGTATTATAATCCTATTGCTTCAACCAAGGGGCTTGTTTGGTTTTCATATCATTGTGATGTATGACTTGGCATAAGATATTAGGTTGTAATGTATACTTCTTTTTCAGGTTTATCCAGTTATTTCTTTTTTCTTTTTGGAAAAATTCAGTTTAACCCTGCTCCCACCCACTAGTTTAAGCTCAAATTCCTTTGACACTGTTACTTTAACATGTATCACTTTGCCTCCTTGTCATCTGTTTTGAGCATCGGTTGGCCCCGCCTCTACTTATGTAATAGAAAATTTCACATGCTTATTATTATCCCAAATCAAAACTCACAAAATTCAAATCCTTTAATTTGTTCTAGCTTTGATTCTAATAGAACAAAGGCAATGGAGAGGACCAAAGACCATCTACTTAAGATATTTATAATTGTCAGATGCTATAATACCTATGTACCTTCAAAAATTAGTTTGATTTACCTTAGTTACCCCTCCTTTCTATTATTTTGTATGATTATAAATTTAGAACCAACATTAGGGACAGATTGAAGGAGTTGGTAGTTTTGATTGGACATATTAAGAATCATGTGCAAGGCATTTGCAATCACTATTGAAAGTAACAAAAAACATCACAAGTCGGTCAAGTGGCATTTATTGATTCATTTTTTTAGTCAAGTGACACAATTTGAAGACAATGTCATTTTCCCACTAAAAAAATGTGCGAATAAGGTTGGTTGCCCCTGCTCTTTTCTTTTGTAGGTAAAATTGATGATTCGGAACGACTTCGTCCAGAAGAATTAAATCAACAGAACATAGAGGCTTTGGTTGCTGAAAATAATCTGGTATTTTAATCATTGAGTACTTTAATCCCTTTTGGTCTTTCCATATATGGCTTTTATAGATACTTCCTATTTCAACAATGGACAGCCATAACTATGTGACTGTGTACTGTATATTATATTATTTTCACAATCTAACTTTCGTGAATGTTGCTAGAAACATTCGATGAAAGCAGATAATTTTGTATCCTTTGATAAAAGATGTAATTCTATTAGAAGCAAAGAAGGCGTACAAAGAAAGAAATGGATAAGATATCCTCCTTCAACAAAGGATACAATGAAGAAATAAAATATATTCATTAAAAGCAAAAGAGTACTCCAATCTCTCTGCTTATTTGTTGAGAAGACTCCCATGTAATTTGCAACTTCATGAAAGTTCTGATTACCACAGCTTAAGCTTGATTTGCTATTTGTATAGAGTTTTACTGGACAACTTTATTAGTATCTAGATTGACTTGAGCTTTCATTGAAGATAATGAATATAAATATAAAAAACTATATGAGTTCAATTTAATTTTATCTTTCAATGTATCTAAGTCTTAATGGTTTTGCAGAAAATGGAGATACTTCCAGTCAATGATTTGGATATTGCATTACACAATTTTGTGAACAAGGATGATAAAATGGCATTTTACTCTTGTGTACAATACAATATTGATGAAACACGAGTGAGTATTCTATATTGCATTTATCAGCTGCATGCCTTTATCTATGGTACTGTTATGTTGGACATCTAGTCCGTATTGCATTCCTCAGTCTTTTCGGTAAGATTGAGTACATTATCTCTTAATATTTTTGTGTGTTCATGCTTATGACATATGTATTTTTCTATTCCCTTCCTCCTCATTTATGACTTACTTTTGTGCTTGCGCAGAACAAAATTTCAAAGGATTCAGATGCCCTGAAGTTTGAAGAGGAAGATTTAATTCTTAAAGTTGGAGAGTGCTTGGAGGTTAGAAGGTTCATCTTTGTTTTTCCGTTAATTTAAGAATCAATTAATCTCCAGTAAGTTTAGGTTTAAAATTCCTTTGCCTCGTGGGAAAAGCCTTGTATTACTGGGCTTTCATGAATTAGCAGTTGCAGATAATCTAGGCACAACAATTTCCTGTGTCCTCCAGACCTTCATCAATCACAATTAGTTTGCAATATTTTCTATCATTGGGGCCCTGCATGAATTTTTGCTACATGTTGCTATGTGATCACAATGGTTTTGATGGATGGAACATACATGGAAGTGTCATGAATGACTCTCTGTTGGTTCTCTCTTTTCTTCTAGAAACGTGTCAAGGAAAGATCCATACGCTCTAAGGAACTCACACAGTTAACTGCTGGTGCTCAACCGTTGGAGGTAAATGCAACATATGATGCCACTTGCTATTGCAATAGTGATGGAACAGCAGTGTTTTGGGCAACCAATATTATTCATGATCTTCATTCTTAGCTTCTCTCTAATTCCATATAGGATTTCCAAGGCAGAAGTGCTACCGGAACTGGAAGTCAAGTTTCCTTTAGTGATGATGAAGATGCCATGCAAATATCTGGCAAAAAGCCAAGCACTAGAGGTCGGAAAGGGTCCTCTGTGGCATCTCAAACTCCAACAAGAGGAAGTGGCAGGGGCAGGAGCAGAGGAAGAGGCAGAGGTTCCAGCACCTTGAAGCAGACAACTCTTGATGGAGCTTTAGGGTTTCGCCATTCTCAAAGGTTGCTTTTGCTGATAAATAAATAATTTTTGCAGCTTTTTGGATTCTATTTTTTTCTTATTTAACTTACAACACTTGCTAATTGAATAACCCCCCCCCCCCCTTTTTTTTTTAACTTTTTGGTGGGCAATGGACATCCTGGGGCCATTATGGCAGAAATTTTTTGTTGCTGAGTTTGGTGTCTTTCATAGGAAAACAATAGAAAAATAGGTACAGGATCAGATGTAGCAGAGAGATTAGCTCCACTCCGTTTTCCCATCTCAGGTTATTTATTTTCTTAATACGAGCTGTGATTCTGATTTTTGACTTCTTAGTTGCTTCACGTGTCCCAGTTGCTGCATGTATGTTGGCCAGTGTGGACAAGGCATTTTAGAACACAAGCATGAAAATAATCAAAAGAAGGATCAGGTTTCCCCGTTGATGGGTTTATATAAATTCACATTGATATTCCACTGATGGAGCCTTGAGCCCTGGATAGATATTCAACATGATTGGAGGGCTTCATTGACTTGATTTTTTCCTGTGTTTTTCTATAAATTTATGTTTTAGGAGGTTCTTGACAGTCATTTGCTTGTATAGTATCTTAGGTAGTCATGCTAATGCAGGTCTACATCAGTTGCTGCAGCAACTGCCATCCAAAGCGGTGCTGATGATGGGGATAATTTGGGTTCTGCTTCAAGTGAAGATGCCAAAAGGAATGCAGTTGAAGAGATTGATGACAGTTCGGTATGGACCAACACCACTTCCTAGTTTATCGCATTCCTTATTTTGCAGTACTGTTCCTCCTTTAAATATGAAGTGTTTATAAGTCTCTTTGATTCAGTGCTTGCCAGTCCGATACTTGCAACCTGACAATTATATGCATGCTTTGGATTGTAATTTGTCACTGAAACATATTTGACATGCTCAATGATAAGTTGAATTTTACTGCATCTTATATTGCATAGGAAAATGAATCGAAGCTACCAGGACAGAAAAGGGCTGCTTCAAAGGGAAGAGGTAGAGGATCTGCACAGCCCTCTAAACGCGGAAGGAAATCAGATAACTCTTCAATCCATAGAATGCTCATGAACAATGATGACGATGACGATGACGATGACAATGACAATGTCAGAAAGAGATTAAATAAGTCTCAACCTCGGGTTTGTGTCCTCTTTCAGTTCTTCACCTGTTTCTGATAGGATATATATTAGTATATTATGATTCCCATTCAAAATATTTGTTTGAACAGATGGTTATCCCATGTGGTGTTCTTATGATCTTATCCTGTTAGTCAGTCATTACTCTTTATGCTAGCTACCCATAGTACTTCTAGCAAGTGGAAGTGGAACAGAAGGATTTGAATTATACTTGAGTGGAAAATACCAAATAATATGTCACCAATATCTTGATATGATTATGGAAGGTGGCCATAATCAAGAGAACACATAAATTAACTTGTGTTCAAGTTCATCCCTCTTTCTGCCTTAGTCTATCTGTGTTGTATTCTCGAGATGTTAGCCTCTTGTCGGGAGTATAGTTTTAGTGGAAGAGGAGCTGCAGCTGTCACTTGGATAATGACTTGATTCTGTTTCAATGCGGTTTGTTTAATTGGACAGGAATAGGTTAAATATTTAAGGTTATGATGGATATAAGGAGTTAGAGGTCTTTGTTGATGACCTTGCTCCATTGGTCGTTGCGTTCATCACTTTTCTACTGTGGTGTAGACTTAATATGATTTTGTTAATCTACCATTATGATTCTTCTTATTTTTAGCTATATATGTTATGATTGAATTGTATAAATTCATCTTATAATACACTGTTCATGGATAAGATGATTTTCCCCCCTATTAATTAAATTTCTGTACTTTGGATCTAAATCTAGCATGATTCTTTGGAATTTCTGCAACCTGTATTAGCAAGCAAAAAAGTTGCTGGGGATACTACTGATATCAAATTAATTTATTCACTACCTATATATAAATTTAATTAGATGTTAAGATTACTTGAAGGGAATTAATTGGTGACTTAGTGGTCTGCTATCATTTTAGTTTACACGTCATGCCTTACCTTAATGTTACAGGGAAAATGTTCATCCCTGATTTTCCTAGTTCTAGCAAAAGTAAAAGGGTTTAATTTTAATTCACTGTCTTTCTTTACACTGTCATTCAATCATGTATTGACACATCATTAAAAGAGTTAAAACTTTCTAAGTAGTTGTTGTGATAGTCAAACTCTTTTAATGATGTAATAATACATAATTGGATAATAGTGTAAAAAAGTTTTACACTAATAGTGGATCAAAATTAAACTCAAAGTAAAATGCAACTGGGTTTGATATTAGAAATATATTTTTCTAAAATGTACTTTCTGATTCATAACACTTTTGGAGTTATGCGATTTCTTTAATTAAGACTTTTTTCTTGTTTGTAGGTGACGAAAAACTATGGAGCTCTAAGAAGGTGAACACCCGGTTATATGTGATTTCCTCAGGTCTTGATGGCAAGATAAATACTGTCATAGTATAAATCATTAGCTGCACTACCTCATACAAAAAAAATAAAATAAAATTGGATGAGTCCACTAGTTTAGTAACGTCTTGCCCTGGACTCGGCAAGGTGCAGTAAGTAATGGTAGACACGAGCCCCGGTACATGAAGACTAAAAAGAACTCAGGGAGTGGGACCCACACCCCCCCCCCTTTTTTTTTTTTCTTTATCTCAGCTGGGATTTTTCAATCCGGGGGTATATGCTCATTTGTGCCAACCAGTTTGTGCTATGTTGAGTACATACTTTTTTTTATAATTATTATTATGGCCTTGAAGCCATTCAATTTGGAGAAAACTATGCTTAACTTTTTCCGTGTTTAAACAGGCAAACCATTGATTGATGATAAAGTTATATTACGGATGTGAAATAGGAGCAAGTGAATTGCAGCATAGGATCATGTCTACTAATTTACTAAAGATAAGCGGGACCTGTCGTTATGTGTTTTTACTTCCCATCTTTTACTTTATTACACAAACTCGTCTAAATATAAATAATGAAGATCTAACTAATGTTATGGCCCAAAAAAAATCTAATTAGTGCGTTATGGAAAAGCTATAAAAAAGAATATTGCAAAGAAAATTAGGGTATGAATTTCGGTTTGCAAAAGCAACCAAGATTTTTATCACCAAAATCCCAGGAGTGGGGCATCTTTTTGTTTTACTTTCACCTGTACCATCTGGTGCTAATATAAGGAACGATTCTAGGCTTACTCACGCTATATACAAAAGTTAGCACACACCTCTGCTCCCTTATCGTAGGTAAATCCTTCTGGCTGGATTAGTTCGGTTATTTGCTTCACATTGATCCTTATCTTTTCCCTGCACCAACAAATTTGCATTAGATTAGGCAGAATTGCAATATAGCAAGAATTTTTTTTTTAAAAAAAGAACTTTACAACCAAGTCTAAAACCATAATGCGATTCTATATATTACAATTGCAAGATCATAGGAAAGTTGTAATTCCAAAGTTAAATCAACTGTAATAATTAATAAAATTCCATATCACAGGAAAAATAAATGAACGAATAAATAAATAGATAAAATAAAATGGTTAGAAAGGTGGACATGAAAGCAAAATTATTCAAAAAGTTGTAAAGGTGAATCATCAAGAGGAAACATCAACAGGATACTAGCATATAATATTATCTAACAAACAAAAGGAAAATGTATACATCCAAATGAGAAACTGACACAAATTAGGCATCTAAATAAGAACTATTCAAAATCAGACCCTGAAGAAACAAGGGAGGGGAGACTTATATTTTGAAGAAAGGGGGTTAGGGCTAGCGAGCGGTTGGGGCCTGCGACCGAAGTACAGAACTCTAATCCCAATTGAATATGCCCAACCAGGGAGATTTAATACATCCTAATCAAGGTTGTCAAAAACGAGAGTCCACCTAAAAGCGTTGGAGACTCTGGTAAAAGCGAAACGTAAAAGCGTAGATGTTACATATTATATAAAATATGTATATATAAATACTACATAAACAAATTTCATAACTTGAAGGCTTGAAATTGAATGGTTGAAGAACACTTGAACCAGTGCATCACCGAATAAGCATGTCCTCACTCCTCAGCCATCGAAGACCGAACCAAGCTTTCAGCCAACGAACCAAGCTTCCAGCCACCGAATCAAGCTTCTAGTCATCAGCTCACCACAAGTCCTCAGCCACCGAACCAACATCAACAATTCAACAATACCCAAAAGTCAAGTCAACCTCGAGTCTTCACCGTGAGTTATCAAGCTCTGCAACCACGGGTCTTCTAGCCACCGAACTAAGAAGATTTAGCTGAATTATTGAATTGGTTGATGAAGGAGCAGCATTGTAGTAGGATGAATGGTGCCCGTGCCCTAAACAAATGACAAAAATCGGATTGCCCAAACGGCCAAACCCAAAGTATAAACCCGACCCAACCGGTTTCATGTCCATGACTCCATTAGGCCCATAGCCAAACAGCCCAATAATATCCAGCTCAATGGCAATTACCCTTAAAATGTGAAAACGTGAAAACTTGGTATAGAAAAGCGATTTTAACGCTTTTACAAATCCAAAAAGCGTTTTCACACGATTTTACCAAATTTCGATTTTAGGTAACATCCAACAAGTTTTCATGACTTAAAAGCGTAAAAGCGTACGCCTTAGAACGCGCTTTTAACAACCTTGATCCTAATTATGACACCCACTTAACCATAAAAATCATTAACTCCACGTAAATCACTTTATATCATAAAGATTAAAGATAAAAGGCAGAGAAGAGCACCCAAAAAAAAGGCAGAGAAGAATAATGCAATCCAATCAACTACTACACTAAACTGATTATTTAATACAGGTCAATTAATTGATGGTCAAGCTGTCCAAGCTATGAACTGTTTGTTTTATGAACTGTATATGCAATATGACATAAAACTCTTCCTAGACATACCCAAACTAGGATATTTAGTACCTCTGTGTGGTAAGTCAGCATAAGATGCCAGGCTAGCATTACAAGGCAAAGGCTTCTACAGATCTTAAATATTCAAATAACATGACAGCCAATTTCAATTGGAAGGATCAGGATAATTTACTTTACGTGGTTACCTTTCAAGAGGGATAAAATATTTTATATATTTTTATGTACTTTCAATAGAGTTCATAATTCATCTAATATTAGAAGTCTGACAGAAATATGAAAAAATTAGATTCTTTCAATAAAAAAACAAAAGAATAGTGAACCAAATCAACTGAATAAAATACCATTAATTTCAAAGCAGCTGATCCTGCTCTGTCACCCTTCTGCAGAAGGTTCCGTTCTGTGGTTCTCTTATTGGTGAACATGCCCCCAGCAAGAACACCTCTTTCAGTGCATTTCTGATGCACTGCCACATTCCTTGGAGCATTCTCTTTTCCCTTGCCTGTGAAACCAGTAACCTTCCTAGTTCCTGGTTTCTCCTTAGCAACAGTAGATGAGTTTTCTTTGACCTTGCCTGGCAACAAAGCCCTTGAACGTATAGTCTGATATTGGACCTGCAAATATGTAATCCTAGCATTCTTGATAACTCATAATTTCAAAACAGTAATATGAAAATTTAAAATTTAAGGATAGCTAGGAAAAATAAAATATTGACAATTTGCAAGAGAACTGTCAATTAGAAAAAAGGGAAGAGGCCAAAAAAATAAATCAAGCTATAGGAGGAATCCTGATTAAGCTGATGCAGCAATGCAATTGATAATCATTTGGTGAAAACATTTCTCAATATTCAATTTAATCTATATTGTACATAGGAGAGGTCAGAATTGCTCCATTTAAGAGTCAGCTAGAATGGCTAAAGATAAGGATTGTTATATAACATAACTAAATAGACAGGTGACTTAAGGATAGTGCAGCTTCTCACCACTGATTTTGCAGTTCTATGGTATGCTGGCTTTGCAAAATTGATGTTACTCCCCTTTCTGTTACTAGATGTTGCTCCCTCAACTGGAATGGTAGATGTCTGGGATATGCTAGCAGTTTTGCATCTGTTCTTATCTGCAAGATTCATTGTGACCACATCTTTCCCGTCTGTGATTTTCTCTCTTTGCTTCTTTGATGTAAACTTAACTTCATAACCAGGGTTTGAACACGACCCAACACTAGACTTACCAGAAGATGATTTACGAACCCCTGGTTGCATACTATCATCACCATTTTCCAGTCTTGATGCTTTTTTGGTAACACAACTTTTCCTAAGACCAATACTCCTAATTAGCGAAAGTCCTCTTTTCTGGACACATGGTTGACTAGACACTTCCGTATATTTCTTCTGTTGCTGAGTATTCTCAGATGTAATTGTGCTTCTTGAATTGCTTTCACTAGTCTTGTTATCCACAGAACTTGAACTAGTCATTGGATTGTTGCAAGTGGCCATAAGCTTCCTACCATTATATAAGGCACTCCCTCTTGCATTGCGTTCAAAAGCTAATCCCAATTTTGCACTTGACAATCCTTTTGGCCTGCTAACGTTTGATTTGGGTTTCACTTCCTGACCTAACCTGGAACCTGCTTGGAAGCATCTCCTCCTTAAACCCTGCTGCTTGTCAAACAAATTATTCAGATTAATACCTGCCCACTTCTTGCTTTTGTAGTGCTTTCCTCTCGACCTTGAGACCGAAGAAGGAAGCTCTGGTGAAGCTGGTCCTTGTGAATCAACTTCTGATGTCAATATCTCCCCATCAGGATTAGAAAATTTAGATTTTAACTGGCGAGCAGACCACTGGTGGAACCTGAAAATGATTTAAAACCGATATTGTACTCAAACGCCATTTACAAAAAATCCCAAGCCTAATATGGCAAACCTGAAAAAAAAATAAAAATCCAAAAGGATCCTTACGGGTGGCTTATGTAGAACCAGTCATCACTTCTGCAATATAACAAAAAAAGAGTTGGTAACAAATGAATGTAATTCAATAAACTTAAAAAGGAAACACAAAATCCTATTTAAATAATCAATATCATTGGACAACTCACATGTCTTCACCAGCAGAGTTAGCTTCAAGAGTCAGATCAGCCCACATAGGTGCTTCAATATGTTCCTGTATGTCAAGCAACCAGGAATCACAACCTATGAGATGACCAATAACAGACAACTTTGAATACCAGAACAGAACTAACAGAGAACATGAGGACATGGCCCCTAATTGTAACAAAGTAGAGAGAGAGAGAGAGAGAGAGAGATGATCATACTGCATAAATCTCATTTAGACTCGAGAAAGAATGGAAGTTTAACAAAACATAAAAATGATTATGGAATATGGAGTTCTAAAATCAAAATCTTCTAGCGCCCCAAAACCAAAAAACAAAACTTCAACTTTAACTTATTTTCCTTTTCACACATTTCCTCAGCAACCAAACAGCAAGAAACGAACTTGGGAACAGGAAAGGTCATTCGTTCAGAATCATAATCAGGTAATGCAACACCCATTCTGAAAAAAATAAAAATAAAATCTCAACAAACTGCATAACCAAAACTCCATCGGTTGTTCCGAATTCCAAACACAAATTAGCCCTGAAAACTACCGAATCGGCATTGGGGGAAGGATTACCAGGAAAGCCCAGTGATCATTGGTGTTGTTGATCACAAACGATTTCTTCGAAGCTTCCATGATCGCAAGATCCTTCGAAAACCCTAGGAATCTTGTTCCGAATCTAGCGAACCTAGAGAGAATCGCTGCAATGCATTTCCTTCGCTTGGTTTGGGTCTTCTTCTTGCTTTTCTATGGAGTCACAGCGTGAGGGAAGAAGAAGATGCGAAACGACGCCGTTTGCGGTTTGTGAAGGACCCGTTAAGCACCGTTTGATTCGTTCTTTTTGGATTGGATGGTTGGGATTGATTGGATTGCGAGATTAAGGAAGGCAGCGCCGCTTCAGATTATTTGACCGTTACTTCACGGGAGCAAGCAATTCTAAAAGTTGTAAAAAAATGCCTATTTAACCTATCTAAGTCTCTAGTAAATAAAATATTCAATTGTTATGTGAGTTATTAATATATTAATTTAATGGTAAAAATGTACTTTTTGTAACTTAATTTTGATCTAAAATTTATTTTTGTCCTATCACTATATTTTATTTTATTTTATTTTTATCTTAAATTTTTTTAAAACTTATCAAATACATCCTTATTGCTAAGACTGTTTAAAAACTTAAAGAAATTTGCTCACATGGCATTTATGTGGATACAAGTACACAATTAATATTGTTCAAATGACTTTCTTTTTTGAATTAATGGTTGGAGACAAATTTAATGAGTTTTAAAAAGATTTGAAATAAAAAATAAAATAATATAATTGTGGGACAAATATAAAATTTATAGTACACTTAAGGGACGAAAAGTGAAATATTTCTTATGAAAAATTTTTATGCATAATTTTCTTTACAATATTTTGTACAGTGGCAGTTAAATAATTATTTGTGAATTTCATTAATTTTAAATTAAATTATATTTTTAGAAATTTTATTTTATTTTAATTTTTTTATTAAATATTAATATATTATTTATTTTTATGTGATTCAATCAATAACTTAACGGTTGAACTAGTGATCATTATAAGGAATATTTTACTTTTCGTCCCTTAATTTTACTGTAAATTTCATTTTCGTTTTGCAACTATATGATTTCATTTTGTCTCAAATCTTTTCAAAATTTATCAAATTTGTCACCAACTACTAATTCAAAAAAAAAAAATTTGTTGGACAATATCAAATGTGCACTTGTGTCCACATGGATGCCAATGAGCAAATTCTGTTAAAATTTATAACGGTGTTAGTAATTATAACAAATTTGGTGGGTTTTGAAAAAATTTATGACAAAAATAAAATAAAATATAATTGTATAACAAAAATGAAACTTAAAATAAAGTTAAGGGATAAAAATAATATTTTTGTCAACTTTAGTTTATCTTATTTTATAAAATTAAATGAGTCGATTTATGAATAACATTAGATATAATAAAATAAGTCTCATGAAGTTTATCTAAAAATAGGAGACCTCGAATTTATTTATTTTTTCTTTTCTTTTTTTTACGATGAGAAAGATTACAAAAATAATCATTGTATCAATTTTAAATTATTTTAAAAAGAGATTGTGTCAAAAATAAAATTCAAAGATGTTTGTTAATATCTAGAATAATTGAATTTAAGTAAAAAGAAAACATGATATAAGTATATTTTTTTCTCGATTTGTTAGGGTGGAAGAAATTTAGATAGAAAATAATTTTAAATTGTAATAATAACTCATAAATGTAAGTTGTTAAAATTGCTTGATAGTATTTTTTTTTCTTATTAATTAAATTATTCTATGACTAGACTTAAAATAAATTAAATATAAAGATATTATAAATTTAGTGTTTAAATTGTTCACCACTAAAAGCTGATCTCAAACATATCAAAATCAAAAGCACGAAACATCATCTAATTTGAAATGCTTTTCCTCTTTATTTTTCCAAGATGGTACATCCACACTATCAAATATCAATTCATCATAATTTCTCTAAAAAAAATTAAAATAGTTGTGTCAATATTTCAAGCTTTTTTCAAAACGTGAGATATTTCTGAAAACAAAAGTTTTAACATTAAGAACAATTTCATGGTGTTTATAAAATCTGAAATCATGCACACATACAATAAATAAATAAATAAATAATGTGATGCAAACTTTCAACATATGGAATAAGTCCGCAAGAAGTTTAGCTAAATACTACATAATAAATGTAATGTCACGTAAGGCGGGGATAGCTCAGTTGGGAGAGCGTCAGACTGAAGATCTGAAGGTCGCGTGTTCGATCCACGCTCACCGCATTCTAGATTTTTGCCCTTTACTGGGTTTTATTTGACTTTCAAGGCTTAAATGACTTCTCACTCAGAAAATGGCTGTTTTGGTGAGGGATAAAAAAGGATGCCTTTACTGCAAAATTAGATAACAAACATGATATTGACAAACAAAAGATAACTAATTTGATAATGATGATACTAGTGCATTTATTCTTGAATCTTTGATGCATTTTCAAAAGCATTAACGATTAGAATGATACTTGGGGGATAGAAGTGTCAGACCTAAGGTGAGTCTGCCATCCTAATTCCAAATAAAGGAAGAAGAAAAAAACGAATGGATACATTGTGTTGGTGGGCAAAGATAAAATGCGGATAGAATGATATGAGGTGGAGATACATAAAATCCTTTAAAGCCTTCTCATTAATTCCAAATATAGGGGAAAAAAGAATGGATACATTGTGTTGGTAGGAAAAGATAAAATGTGGATAGAAAGATGAGTTGGAGATACATAAAATCCTTTTAAGCCTTCTCATTGGTTGCTCAAAACCACACCATCCCTGCCACAAACTTGCCACTCCTGTGTTCCTGACCACCCATCCCTCTGATTCTCTTTCCCTACATATGATGTTACACTCAGCCTTCCTCTCTGCACATTTCTGTAAACCATTTTTATTATCTTCTATTTAAGTAAATTAGGTTTCAACTGAAGCACCTGAAAGCTTGGAAGTCATGTCAGCAACATTGATGGCAGCCACGGCAAGCTCTAGCACTGTTGTTAAACCAACCCCTTTCCTTGGCCAAAGCAGGGGAACCAATGCCAACCCTCTTAGAGATGTCGTATCCATGGGAACTGGGAAATACACCATGGTACTCTCCAAAAACTCTTTTTCACTTTCTGTCTCATAGCTTTTTAGTGTTGGTTGTTGTGTGGCTGATGTAGTGGGTTTGTGTTTGTGAACGAGCAGGGCAATGAGTTGTGGTATGGACCAGACAGAGTGAAATACTTGGGACCCTTTTCAGCTCAGACCCCTTCATACTTGACTGGAGAATTCCCAGGGGATTATGGATGGGACACTGCTGGGTTATCTGCTGACCCAGAAGCATTTGCCAAGAACAGGGCTCTTGAGGTCAATTTTTTATGCTTAAACTGCAAAAGAGTGGCTCTCTCTCTCTCTCTCTCTCTTTTTCCCCAAAGATTTCAATTATCAAAGGCCAAACTGAAAACTTTTCTGGTTTGCACAAATAATAATTCATCAAGCTTCTTTAGCATAAAAACAAAACTTTTCCTTTGACTACACATTGCAGTAGTTTCTAACTAATTTTACTTCTGGACAAGAATAGTAAAATAGTCTTTTCAAGAAACAAACAGTGCTAGGAAAGTCCCTGAAGACCTGAACTTCAATTGCTCATTTACAATAAGAAACTTCTTTCTATGTGGGCTTGTATCATTTGTTTTAGAATGAAATCAGAAGGACAAATAGGATTTACTTAATCTGTCATATTGGGACCAATAATAATACTAAATTGTTATGTGGAATCAGGTGATCCATGGGCGTTGGGCTATGCTTGGAGCATTAGGATGCATCACCCCTGAAGTGCTAGAGAAGTGGGTCAGAGTGGACTTCAAAGAACCAGTCTGGTTTAAAGCTGGAGCTCAGATATTCTCAGAAGGTGGCCTTGACTATTTGGGAAACCCCAACCTTGTTCATGCACAAAGCATCCTTGCAGTGCTAGGCTTCCAAGTAGTTCTCATGGGTCTTGTTGAAGGATTCCGCATCAATGGCCTTCCCGGGGTAGGAGAGGGTAACAACCTCTACCCTGGTGGTCAGTACTTCGACCCTCTTGGTCTTGCTGATGACCCTGTTAATTTTGCTGAGCTCAAGGTGAAGGAGATCAAGAATGGCCGGTTGGCCATGTTCTCTATGTTTGGTTTCTTTGTTCAAGCTATTGTCACCGGAAAAGGTCCCCTGGAGAACCTTTTGGACCACCTTGACAACCCTGTGGCTAACAATGCGTGGGTATATGCCACCAAGTTTGTGCCCGGTTCTTAAACATGACTTTCCTATCCTTGCTTGGTGTGAATGATGAGACATGGAGATTTCTGTGTAGATTTTTATGATTTTATCATAATAATTGTCGGATTAGTGTACTTCTTAAGGTTCATTTTAAACCTGGGAGGTCCCGCGTTAATCTGTTTTGTTTAAAACAACCAATGAGAAAGGCATAGCAATATTAAAGCAGGGAAGCAAAGTAATGTTCCACTATGCTTGACTGGCTACAAAAAAGAACCAAGAGAACTGCAGTCATAGACAAACCAAAAATGCTACAAAAAGATATGAAATTTTTTCCTTGCATTGAAGATATCAACACTTACTATTAATATCTTTGGGGCCGAGTTTTACATTACATCAGCAACAACAGAATGTACATGACCAAACTACACTACTCAATACAACTATGCAACCCTACAAGTCTACAACTATGCACAATTTCCACCATCTAACAAAATTGGTAGATATACAATTTCTTTCCCTTCACCAACTACCAACTACTACAATGGTAACACTCATCTAGTGTTCCCATAAGATATAGAACAAGCAGCTTCTGAAAAGGACAAACAGTTTATGACAACAATCATTTTGCCATTTTTGATGAATCTTCAGCTTTTCTACACGTCAGCAAAGAGAATGTTTGAAAACTGAATGCTATAGCGCTCTCGAACTTAATTTCCCCCACCATTTCCGCCGACTTTTTTCCATTTCTGAATGGCCTAATTTATGAAGTCTTGCTTTTGTCTCCCGTAATCTAACCTTGTATTCTTTCTTCCATCCCTCAAACCTATGTTTAAGTTTCCGAAGTTCATCAATGGAATTCATGTTAGCAGATTGCCCTGTTTTAACCTCAAGCAGAGTTTTGGCATCATCATCAAAGTTATGTCTCTGCTGCTCAAATTCCTTCATCAGATTGCTGACTGTAGTCAAAGTACCATTAGCCTCTCTCCCTGCTCCAATATCAGAAAGATTACTAGAAAACTTCAAAGGTGTGCTTGCACCAGGTGTTCGAGATCCCATGGAAGTAGCATCTTCAGAATCATAGCAGCAAGGTGACACAGCATCATGTCTTACAGGCTGACCAGTGGCATTCTCAGAAGCGAGGCTCTTTCTAGCAGCGGCAAGACTCATCTGCATTGAAATTGCAATTAGAATCTTCTGTAGAATCTTCAGTTAGATTTTAAACACTTATGCATTGGACTTATCTAGTAAATAAGGTTGCAACAAACTGATGGTAGGTCAGAAAATTAACACACAAATTACTTTCTCAGCATCAGCTTTTTCTTATCAGCAATGACAAATTCAAAGCAAAATCCATCTCAATATCAAACTAGTCCATTATAAATTTCCTGCTAATTCTACTTCAAGAAAACTGACACAAGTAACCCAAGTGCAGTTATTCTGTTATGGAGGGGTCAGGGGAAATAGCAGCCAGTCGTTCACGGAGGACCACAGCAAAATGAGCTAGTTAAAAGTTTTGTTTGATCAGATCAATCAACTTCATCCATTACAATAACATTCGTATCTAAAAAACTGAGGACATGTAAGAGCTGAAAACTTACTTGCAAAGATGCCATCTGTTTTTGCCACATATCCTCCATTGATTTCATCTTTGTCTCATATTCAATCCACCTTCTCTCAAATTGCTTTAGTTGTTCCCTCAATTCTTTATTTTCCTCTTCCTTTTGCTCTAGAGTTGCTTCAGCCTTGACAACCCGTCTTTGGAGTTCTGCAAAAGCTGAAGGCAGGTTCTGGACCCGCTCTTTGGACGTATCCTGCTAAACCAAAAAAATAAGACCTCATCATCTTGAGTGGTTGGGAATTTTTTACAAAATCATGAAGCTCAATTTTCTATGTCCTTGAGAGAAAACTCGTTCAAAAGGTAAATAAGGAAGACATGCATTTAATACTTCAGCAGAAGACAATACAATATGCTGAAGGAGGAGACAGATTTAAGTTTTGGACCACACCTTCATGCAAATAAGTACTTGGTAATGTTTCAGCTAGAAGGCTGGCATAATGGTTAGTATAAAATCCACAGAAATGAAATTAAAAGAACGCTTTTTGAAATCTAGCAGTTGACTACTAAAAGCTGGCAGAAACACAGTTTGTGATCTTGATCTTGCTTAAGGGACAAATTTGATTACTACCAATTAAATAATAAAATATATATCTATATATATAGTAAAATTGACTTGAGTTTAATAAATGTCATTAGTAATTCATTATGTAAACTAAAATTCAAGTCAATATTTTTATCTCATTATAATTTTAAGATAGGTACATTAAACACTAACTCTATCCAGATAAAACTTAAGTTCAATAAATGCCATTAGTGATCCTCTAAGTAGCTCAAATTCCCCTTCATAATTTTTAGATAGGTACATTGAACACTAACCCAATCCAGATTAAACTACTATTATCAGAACATAACTTCTCTTTTTAGAATAAATAGTTTATATGCTCTTCAAAAATATTTGGAATTACTAACGTGACTATTATGAGATTAACAGGATTTAAGGAAAATATAATTTGTGGAAAAAAAATTCATCTAAAACAAATTTCAGTACTCTAATTTTTTATATGTATCATGATCTAAATAACATAATCAAATCTAATATTACTTTTTATAAAATTTAAAGGACTAATACTACAAGAATAAAACAAGAAAAATCCTAAATGGCCCGACTTTTTTAATCCCGGATGGAGCCCGGGTGAAAAAAACATTAAAACTCTGGATATGTTTCATTTTACTTGATCAAGTGGGATTCGTTATTTTAAAACCTATTCGGGCTGAGTAGGTATAAAAATAGTCGGGCTCTCTAGCATCATTCATAAAACAATATGTCTTACAAATCCATGCATTGCACGAGGATGATAACTAGTTACTCGTGTGAAAGTGTGTTAGTAGCCTGATCTATAATTACAGCATAATGAACAAATAGGAGTGTTACTCCAATTTAATTTTTTAAATATGCAAAGTTTCAGAAATACAAATTTGATTATTTGCATGAAGGTGTGGTCCAAAACTTAAATCTGTCTCCCCTTTTTAATTGGAATATCTTCCATTTGATCCACTTTAATGTGCCACAAAATATGGATATCATCATTCTTGCGAATTTTAGATAACTTTCAATTGTCATACCAAACACAGGGTCTTAAATTCCCATATACCTTGTACTTAGGAATTCAAGATACCCAGAAATCTAAGGTTTCCACATACCAAACACCTCCCTAGTCACTTTTGACTCAGTAATAGTATTGAATGATGGGTTGTAAATAAACTGAAAATTACATGACTTTAGATTTAAAACTACAAATTGCCACAAATTTTAGTCAGATAGAAGAAATAAGAGGAGGAAAATACTACTCAAATGTATACAACAACTGAACAAAAGAACCAAATTGATGAGTTATCTAAGTTAAAACTTTGAGAAAATATTAATGGAGTTTAGTGCATTTTTCTAAATTGAAAATGTGCATGGTAAAGTACCTTTACTTCTGGCATCTTCACACGTGACTTTCGCCTAGGTTTTGCATTTTCAGGATATTTCTTAAACTTATTCATGCCACTAGCATGCCTTCGAACCAGCCACCCACGAATTACTACATGAAAAGGAGATGGATAATAAGCAAATCGTATGCAATGCCCCTCTCATGGGTAAACTTGACAATAAAGAGAACTGCACTAACCAGATTGCAGTAGTATGATTGCCTGGATCTCCTCAATTTTTTCAGAAGAAATTGTTATAGAAGACTTCGTCATAACACCATATTTCCTTCTCTCAATTTCTCCACGAACAACTGCAATTAACCAAATTAGCAATTAAGATACAAACTATAACCAAGATTATGAACAATCGCTTGTAATAAGAATTTGACCATTTGAGCAATTGGCTCAGGTGTATAAAGCTCTTAACTGAATATATATCAATAAGGTCCTCAAAGATTTAGATTATAAAAAGTAGAAGCCAAACAGCACAGAGGTTTCTTTTTGGATTAGTATCGATTATGTTTTTATGAAAAATATTTTGCTTAACAAATCTGCAAAAAAATGAAGAAAAATGTGCATAAAGCCTATAGAATCAGCAGAGTACATTTGATCCAAACAACTCTAATATTGATAGACTGGCATTACATGATTGTAATCTTGTCACTCCATTCTTAAGTTCATGGTAATAACTGCGAGCTTGATGACCATGAAAGCATTTTTGAACCACAAGTATACCCGACAAAACCTGTTTTCTCCTATCCTCCAGTGCACCAATCTACAAAACCAACCAGAGCAAAGGAATAATCAAGTCAGAGAAAATCACTACATGAATTAATATAAAATCTAGCTGAAACAAGACATTTAAAGTCACTGCATTTAGATTCAGCATATATAATTTAATATTCTGCCAAGCAAACAAATTCATGGCTCAGAAACAAAATACGCATTTAGTAAAACAAATAGTTGATAACATTCTATGGAACATCAACTGTCATGTCAAGTCAACCATGACCCAGCTCCCAATATCATGGCTCTATGCCTTTTAATTCAATAGGTAGTCTAGATGTATGTTCAAGTGCAATTTTGAGATGTGAAGCATGAAATATGTCTCTAATACCAAATTATGAGCAGGTAGTTAAATTTAACCTAGGCTAGATGCTTCCAGGGGAGGGGGGACAAAAAGAAAGTAGAAAGTAGACCCTCCATCCCTGCACAGATTCCTTAGACATACCTGGCCTGTTCGAAGATACAGTTTGGTGTAGCCAACTTGGTACATTTCAGGAGGGATATTAAATTGTTGCAAAACAGCAACTGAGATGCTCAATGGATCCTGAGATGTGTTGGCCTCAAAAAGCAGAAACCCATACCTAGATACATGCAGGAACATAAATGATAAATCAACCCATTATTCAAGATAATCTAAAAACTGTGGGACGTTTCTACATTACCTTCTGGCAAACTCTTGATGAGTCATTCGAGTAGGATATCCAGCCCTTGAAATCCTAACAACCTCCAAAACTCCACAACACTTGAGCTGTTGTAGGACAAGGTCTTCATCATATATGCCAGGAAGCTGCTTAGTATTTGGCTTTATGCACCGTATAAAGTGAGGTGTGGTGCTCTCCAACTGATGCATCAACTTGAACAATTGACCCTAAAAGAAAGCAAGAAACTTGTTTTATTTCCCTCAAATTATGGCATTTCACTTATTTCTCAGTATACTCCTAAAATCCCTGTACCCTGTAAATAAATCATGTAGTTTTCAGGATAGAGTTCATCGTCCACAATCATCTACCACACATCATCATGTCATAATCTTCTGTAACATGTCATAACATAAATCATTTCTTTCCAAATATTAAAGATATAGAACCAGCTCAAGTAATGCAACAAGAATACCTTGAACTTTGTGCCAACACTCTGTTTTTGTGAGTCCAGAGCACCTATGTGGAAGGAATTTGATTGTTTCTGAGACTGGTTAAGCATTTTGGAGAACAGCTGCAGCAGTTCACAACTACATGATGACAGTAGTTGAATTGAATCAGAAGGCAGCGGATCTCTGTTCTTTTCTAGAAAGCCGTTTGTATCATACAAAACCTGATTGAGGACCAGATGTTACTAGAATCACAAACATAAATACAAAATTGACTTCCATGGTACACATTCTACATATACCTAAAGGCTTAGAAAAACAAAATTAGAAAGCAGGAATTTATCATAGCTACTTCACAATAAAAACTCCAGCTAAAAAATTTTTCCCAGATAAAAATCGCACGTTTAACATCTGAATAATATTTGTGTCATAGTGTTTCTAGTGTATAAATTAAAGCACCCAACATTTAGTTATATTATTATATATCAGGTAACATAAGAAAAAAGTTATTAAATAAAGTAGGAGGTAGGAATCCAAGAACATTAGCTCAAGTGGCACCAAGTTCCTTTGGGGACTGCTTGATTATCGAATCCTAGCCAGGCCACTTTGCCTGCACTTTAGCCTACCATCCCCCTCCCCACAATAGGTCATAAACCTCCTTTGTAACCCAAAAAAAGGTAGGAGGTAGGAAGAGAGATAGAACTATCATGTTTAGAAACAACTAAATGATCATATTCAGAAACTTAGGCCTTTTCAAAACATATGCTGTCTAACATTATATTCCAGATCATACAGGACACAAATTACTATAACAGAAATATTAGTACTGTTATTTCAGCTGTCTTACCAATATCAGTATAAAGCAGGTTTATACAGATATTCTAGTACACTATGTGCAATATTTAGAAATGAATACAAAGCTAAAACAAGTAAATTGAAGGATTAATTCAATCTTAAAAACTACAACCAAGTAGATTTTGTAGCAACTAAATTGAAGGATCAATTCAACTTTAAAGACTACAACCAAGTAGATATTGAAGTAAATAAATTCCAAAGCTCCTTAAATACTGAGCAGCAACTAACCTCCCCGGCATAGTGACGAACACTGAAAGCCCTGCCTCTTTCCCCTTTAAAGGAAGGATTAGCGTTCAGGTGCTGCTTAAGTTTGTTGGCAAATGTTAGGTCAGTGGCCCTGGGGAAATTTGATTCCTCATCCAACAAAGAGAGTAGCCCCAGAGGCTTCTGCACATTTTGCAACAAAATACATAATGACTACATAAATCACAGAGAATAATGTGAACTACAGCCAACATTGGGACCTGAACACAAATTTTTTTTGTAAAAATATAATAATCTGCTTTTGTAAAAAAGCATACTGTCTGGAAATGAATGTAAATAAAATCATAACAATGGCTCAGTCTCAAGTGAAAGAGGAATAACTCGCAAATTTTTTTGGAAAGATTAAACCATATTAGTACCTTCTCAAAGAGATCCAAACACTCTTGATTGTCCTCAAAATCTACTTTAGTCCAATCAACGCCATCTAATTCGTAGTCCTGAAACAAAAAAATGTAAATTGCAGTGTTGCTGTTATCCATATCAAGCCTATTCAAGACATATGCTTGGCATGTGATATAAAACCTATTTCTCAACTAGCTACTTGAGAGAAGATTAAAAAATGCCAAAAGTAAGTTATAACTAAAATGGGTAATATAAGATTTGTAGTCACAACTCAGTATTCAAGATTTGAAAGCATATACGCTGATCAGAGTGTATTAAAAGGACTATGATGATATAGAGTCAAAATTGATTGATTTCAAGCACATTCAAGGAGATTCTTAGCTGAAGCCTCCCTTTGATGTTCATCTCATGGTTGCTTCAAGGGTTCTTCCAACACTGATATGAAAAGAGATCGGACAACTTTATTACGTGTTTAAGCCAGTTTGGCTGCTTGTTTTGTTTCTCTTTTTAGTTAGAAGGATTCCATATCCTCCAATAGCTGTACTTTCTCTCCTATCATTCTAACAAATTTTCTTATTTTTATCCAAAAAAAAAGCCTCACAAGTCACAATCCTTTTTGTGTGCACAAATGAAGCCTTTCCAATAAGAGGTTGGCCTATGCATATTTGTGAAATAGAGTTGTTCCAGAGGGGTCTCCTATGGATTTGCAAAGGAGTTGGAAAGCTTTTAGGGCTAATAGTTTTTCTGTTTATCTTCTTGCTTATTTTGTTGTATTTTGGATATTTTACTCTCTCTCACACACACGCTCGCGCGTGCAAATGAGGCCTTATTTGACAAGATACTAAATCGTTCACAATCAATTCATAGCACTAGAAAATCATTAATATTGAGAGAAAGCAATCAATATAGTCACAGTTTTATGGCTTTGAAATAAAGCCCTAATATCCTCTTTTTAGGTCATAGTCAAGTAGAAATTGCTTAGTTTAATTAGTCCATATGCTCTTCTAACATACACAACTTGCTCAAAATTCTTACCTATGCAACACCAAAAATAGTACCTCTTCTCGCTGGTTTCTTTTATCATAATAATACTAACAGTCTAATAGCACCTCTACGATAATAGTACCAAACAGCTTTGAGAACCCATCCTTCATTTAAAAAAATAACCATTTCATCATCGTGAATGTGTTTTTACTAAAGAGCCAACATGCTTGACCATGGCATTATACCCATTACAATGTTCAAAAGTTGGCCTCTTCTCAAAACAAAGGTTGAGGAGAAGATTACTGAAGGTGCAGCTCCTGATAAGCTTTGACAGTTTACACTGATAAGGTAAGTTAGGATTAAACTGTATTATGATTTTGTACTTAAAAGGTTGTTAATTCTGAGAAGTTTTTAGTTTGATTAGATAATTTTAATTAGTCATGTTTTATGTTGGCAAAAAAACTGGAAGTCTGATAGGGCCCAGGATAATGTAGAGGGTCAAAAAGAGGTGTTGGGTTACAATATGTCTCATGGGCCTAAAATCTGGAAAGTCTACACGAGAAAGAAGAGAGGGTGATTCTGCTTAATGCTTAGGTGGCAGAGAGAGAGAGAGGGGGAAGTAGGAAGTTAGTTACGTGAAAGTGGGTTGTGGTTATTAGTAGGGTGGTGGGGAATGAGGGAGGGATCTTTGGGGAATCATTTAGTTTGTTATGGATGGAGAGCAATAGCTCTCTGTAGGAGCCTAGCTCTGTGGCAGTAGGAAATCCTCTTTCCACTGTAATTCCTTTTAAATCAAATTATACATACACCAGTTCTTCCTCTTAATTCATTGACTGTTCTGTGTTTTGGTTGTGTTGGTTCTGGTTTGTATCAAATTGGTCCGACCTGCCGGATACGCTTAGAGAGGGAATTCCTTGAGTGAGGACCAGTGTTCTAAGGAGGAAAGAGGCGGATGCCCCCGAAGAAGATGGAGGCTAAGATCGCAGCTCTGGAAAGCGAGGTGACGAACATCAAAACGTTGCTAGCAACGATGCAGCTCAAGGCGGAAGAGAATCAGGAGAAGTTGATCACAATGCTGGCAAAAGGTTTGAGTCAGACACAACAGGACAGTGGTGAGAACACCCCTGAGTCTGCGAAAACCACCGAAGGGCCAGGAAATCCTTCTCACTCAGGGTTCAGAAGGTTGCAAGGAGAACCGCTGGAAGAATTCCGACAATCAATGAAGAAGGTGGAGTTGCCTATGTTCAGTGGCGACGACCCAGCGGTGTGGATTACTCGAGCAGAGATTTATTTTAAGATACAAGATACAAGCCCTGAGGTGCGGGTGAATTTGGCACAGTTGTGCATGGAGGGACCAACCATTCACTTCTTCAACTCCTTACTGGAGAACGAAGAGGAACTAACATGGGAACAACTCAAGGTTGAGTTACTCGAGCGCTATGGGAGAATCGGGGCAGGAGATGTTTATGAGCAACTAACGGCTCTTCGTCAAAGGGGGAGTGTCGATGAGTATATCTTAGAGTTCGAAAGGTTGACGGCTCAAGTGAAGAAGCTACCCGATGAACAATATTTTGGGTACTTCATCCATGGGTTGAAAGAGGATTTCCTACTGCCACAGAGCTAGGATCTTTGGGGAATCATTTAGTTTGTTATGGATGGAGAGCAATAGCTCTCTGTAGGAGCCTAGCTCTGTGGCAGTAGGAAATCCTCTTTCCACTGTAATTCCTTTTAAATCAAATAATACATACACCAGTTCTTCCTCTTAATTCATTGACTGTTCTGTGTTTGGTTGTGTTGGTTCTGGTTTGTATCAAAGTCTTAACTAAATCTTCTCTTTTCTGAAAGAAAAGAGAAGTATTAAAACTTTTTAAATGCACTGAGTCAGAAACTAAATTCCTGGAATTATATCACACTATCGCATTCAAATTAAAGATACTAGGCATCAAAATACCCAGCAATCTTAAAGCTTAAATGCACAGAAACAAAATTCCAGGAATTGTATCACACTATAGCATTCAAATTAAAGGTCATTGGCATCAAAATACCCAGCAATCTTAAAGCTTAACAAAGGTGCTGACCTCCTGCTCAAGTTTAAACAGATGCCTATTGAAATGTTGTTGAAGCCTCTCATTGGCATAATTTATACAAAATTGCTCAAAGCTGTTTTTCTGAAAAAGCAAAACAAGAAACCATTAAAACACATACAAACATCCTTTGAAGCATCAGTAAACACATTAATACAAAATTGCACACCTGGAATGACTCAAACCCATAAATATCAAGGATACTTATGGATCTCCCAGTATGTCGTTTACCCACTTCAAGTGACTTGTTAACTTGTTCTACAAGCCAGTCAAACAAGCTTGCATAGATAAGTTTTGCTAATGCATCTCTTGTATCAATCGCCTGAACATAGAACAAGAAAATAAAATTGAACATAGTACATTTAGGAGCCGTAGAAAATAGGTTAATCGAACTGTTTAATTAATAAACAGACCTGCCGCAATGTCAACCTTTTGGCAATAGTGTCCTTGCCAGCTTGGATTTTATGGGTAGATAAAGTCGCCATTAACTCCTGGGAACTGCAGCCCATCAGCAAGGCAGCACTGGTTACAGCTGCCAAAAAAATAGAGAAATAAGTCACTTTTAAATTGTAACTGAAATTTCATATATACCCTCATATGTTACTATGTTAGCCACAGTCAATATGAATCACTGCAAAGCCCTCCCCTACACAATACAAAACAAAATATATTTGGTTCTGTACAGTATATGGCATTGAAAAGAATCCAAGTGAGTCCCAGCTAGCTTTAAGTATTCAATGTCACTGAATTAGCATACACAAAACAGCAGAAGGTGCAAGTAGCCCATCAAAAGGCATTATACATAACATAAGATATGAATCTTACCTTCATCGTCCACCACCTCGATGTGATTTTCATTATCAGTAATTTGGAATGATATATTTCCTAGCCATAATATTGCAGTAAGCATCTTAAAGACAAGCTCTTGATCCTCTTTGCACATTCGAACAACATCCAGTGCTTTCTGAGGGAAAACAAAGATGCCAAAAGGGGAAAAAATGAAATGAGATCTTAGGAGGCCATAAACAAACTTAAAGAGGGTATTGTTCAACAAATGAACTGTCAAATAATATACCATCAGCTTATGAAACTTTTTAGCATCATCAACACCATCAATTGTCATGCAGTCACTCTGATTAAGATATTTATATTCGCTGGCCACTCTAAGATTTAGTCTCTCTGCACAGGAAAAGAGAATGATTCTGTATTGAGTGAAAATATTTACAAATTCAATTAAGCTGATCAAGAAATCACAATGCAAAGGTATCTTATAACTTCACATGCAGAAATTGGCGTCGATGAATTTGCATATAAAATTAAGTGTCCATTTAAAATTTGTATATAACATAAAAGGGCAGAGGAGATCTTCATTGATGATACTGGGAGGATCAAACTCAAAAGTCATATTTAAAATGGATGATCTCAAAGATGGTAGGTAATTCAGCAATTCAGTTGTCCCAAAACAGTAATATAGTGGTCAATAGATTGAATTATTACCAATTTTCAACAGTAAATTTGTTTTTGGTTGACAAAAAAATTTATGAGGCAAATAGGCTACTCCACCACCAAGGCAGGGCACACCGCAATTGTAGGATGTTGGATGCCTACCAATGAGGGATCACCATCAGGAATCTAACCAAAGACCTTTTGCATATATACAGCTTGATCGAGCCAATTGAGCCAACCCTTGCTAGCAACATTTGATTTCTTATAGCATAATTCTGTCATATCTAATGTCATAAAAGATTCAAAAAAGTTATGCATTGGTTGCCGACTACCTAACTCAACCCTCCTTGGCAGCCAACATAAAACTTTGCTGAATCTTTTATAACATAAGATATGACAGAATCATGCTATGTGATCACAAAGTGCCTATCAAACTCATAGGAAAATTCTACCTTTCAACTATGAGACAAGAGATGCTGTATGGTAGTTAATGTTGGGCAGCGCAGTGCCAACAAGAGCAAACAAAAAAAATTAATAAGTGGCAAGGATGAGAATGCTAAGGTGAAGGAGTGGGCATACAAGAAAAGAAAAGATTAGGAACGAATGTATTCGAGAGAAATTGTGATAGCAATTATTGAGGAGAAGATGACGGAAATTCACTTAAAGTGCTTCAGTTGTGTGAGAAGACCAAGAGAGACTCCAGTGAGAAAAGTGGATCAAATGGAAGATGGTCAAATTAAAAGGTGTAGAGGAAAACCTAAAAAAAACATTAGGTGAAACCATTAAAAGGACCTTGCTCTAAATAGTTTTACTAAAAATTTGGTTTTTGATAGAGCACAATGGTGTCAATTGATCCATTTAATTGACCCCCACCTGATAGAATAAGGCTTAAATGTTGTTGTAACTCGTCATATCTAAACAGAATAAATCTAATGGCAGGTCACATTTGTCATATGGCATGCCAATTGCCAACTGTTACAACGGTAACATAAGGGAGGTATATACCACAAGCTGTGAACTTTTTGAACATCAAAATACTTGTTATTTCAGAATGAACAAAAGAATGGGCCACTTAGGACTTAAAACACTATGATCATTGCCATTTCAACACATTGGACATCTCATCTGAGGAATATTCTGTGACATAAAAGTATATAAGTAAGAATGCAAACATGCTGATAGATTGCTTAGAAAATACACCTTTAAGACCAGGTGAAGATCCAGCACAAAGTTGATAAAATATGTGATACGACCTCTCACCACTGGCCAGTTGAACAACTCTTGACTGCTCACAGGAGACATGATTATTTCAGAAGTGAAGAAAGATAAATATTACAGTTCCACACTTTTGTTCAAATAGGGCATCACAAGTTACCTTTTCTAACAGGACTGTTGAAGTTAGTGTATGGGAATTGGCATATGACAAACACAAAGCCACAAGAATAACTCAAGTCAGTAATTGCAATAGAAATGAATATCACAAAAGAGCACATTTTCAGTAACATATTTAACTTGAACATGCTTACAGGTTTGAATTTTAGCTCCACAAATTTTCCCCGTTGTGCTGAAATGAATTTCAATCAACTTCCCCTGCACCAAAATAAAAATGCATATCAATTAAACTGGCCAGCCTTTAAATATCATCCACAAAGTGCTGCATAGGGCAACCTGGTGCTATAAAGCTCCCGCTATGCGCGGGGTCCAGAGCCTTCAGAAAATTAAAAGGCAGATTCAAATTGCAAAGTTTATGGACATATTTGATAGAAAACCTATCAAGCTATAGAAATCTTATAGAACAACAGCAGGAGTATGTTCCATTTTAATGAAAAGAAACAGAAACTCACAAATCTGCTAGAGTTGTCATTCCTAGATGTTTTTGCATTCCCAAAAGCTTCTAGTATAAAATTTGTCTGAAGAACTTCATTTTCTATCCCACAACTGCCACCACCAAGAGCAGCTAAGTATTGCATAGCAATTTTTGCTGTCTCTGTCTTCCCAGATCCACTCTCGCCACTGAAAACAAAATCTTAACAGTGATTATTAACAAGTACGCTAGTAATTATATCTTATTACTACTATAACAATTCAATGCTATTGAGTTCAGGAACATATATTAAGAGTCAGGTACAAAACAGAGCCCCTATTGCACTGAGGTTCTGACCTTATGATAATGGACTGATTTACGTCATCTGCAACATACAAAAAGTAAACAGAAAACCTTTATAAACATATCATACAAATACTGCATAAAGATTTCAAAGGAGGAGAGAGAAAGGGAGAGTTTCATTCACCTCTTATCATCTCATTATAAGCTGCATCTGCTATAGCATAAACATGGGGACTATCAATAAATTTCTGCCTATAAGCCGAGACATAATCATTTCCATAAATCTGGACATCTTTGAAGGGATTGAGTGCAATTAAAATTGGCCCTGCTTTACTCTGCATACAGAAAGCACAAGTAGCATATGAGAGTATATAGATGATCACCCAAGTCGAAGAACAAGCCAGAACAACCACACATACATAAATCATCTCTTGAGAATATCTAAACTTTAGATTGTGAAGAACTGATGGCTCATTTAAATAACTGAGCTGTATAAGATCATCCACACCCTCTAAAATATCAGGATTAGCTGGTAGGAGCTCTGATCTGGCCACTTTCATAACCTGCAGTAACAACGCAATGGCACAAATGACCCGTTACCTTGCATACTCAATAATGAATACTATCTTTCGAAGACACAAAAAGCTTAGAAACTTACATTTCCATTTGAGAGTGAAACAGATGCTTCCTCTCCTGAAGTTGACTGTATCTTTCCTAGTCCCCACTGCCCTCTTGGTTGCCTACACCAAACATGAAGTTTCTGTGGAAACAACCAAAAACAGAAAGGAAATTTAACAGAAATGCACATGCCATTAACAATGTCTCAATTTATGCCAATGGTTAATAGACAAAAGAACAAATATAATGCTCATATATAACTCTAAATAGATAAAAGCCACAAACAAACATTTTAGCTTCTAAAGAACATTTTAAAAGGAACTTTGATATCTTTCAATCAAATAGCCTTTAATAGGGAGGTTATGGGGAAACAACAAAAACAGAAAGAAAATTGGAATGGAAAAGTACACATGCCACAAACAAATTTACTATGCCTAAAATTAAGCTACTGAAGAACTAAAATGGTGCCGGTATCAAACATCAAACAAATAAAAGCGCTGAGTGAAAGTTTCAGCCAATTAATAACAAGGTATTTGATATTTTAAGATTTTAAATTAAAAATAACCAACCAGCTTTTTAATCTAATTAACATGCGTAGAGGTGATCTGTATTTGCAATACTTAGGTTGCAGTTACATCTCTAAGTGTTCATCACTGCATCCAACAAAAGAAAATATTAAATATTTCTGAAATGTATTTCCCAACACATAGTTGTACCCAACAATTATTCACCCACCACAGCAACTTCCAAATTTCCTTTGAGCTGATTGCTTTCATCCAAACACCAAAAACTCATTATTCTCAAATTAGAAAGTCTATACTACCAAAAGGAAACTGATTAATTGAAAACTAACTGAGAGAGTCAAACACTAAGAACCACTGTTAAAACTTCATTCACAAACCGATTTATTATTGCATCACCATATATCAAAACACCAACCAATAATTAACAACTACCACAACCATTTCCATATCCCCAGTTACCTTTTTGATGAAATAAGCAACGTTGTCATCCTCCAATTCCCCTGATGGAGCTACAGAAGCAGTAGATGTTGAAACCGGAACTTGTTGTGATGATTCTTGGCTCATTTTCTCTTCTGATGTGACGATGTAAGGCGATTCCACATCCTTCTTCATCTTCTTACTCCCAAAACTACCTTTTCTCTTATGCCCAATATCCTTGTCTTTCCTCTTGTTCTCTTCCTTCTCATCAATTCCATTCTCATCAAACTTCAAGTTATTGGTCAATGACCGTCTTGCCGACGGAAGCCGAGCTCTCGAGGTAGGACGAGCTGGCAATGCCGGCGGCAAGTCCTTTGGCTTCTCTTCTTCGTCTCTCCTGCGAAGCGAATCAAGCATCTCTTCAAGCGAGCTCCTCGCTAGCGACGATGGCGAAGCTGATAACATCATCTTGGTTCCCCCAAAAAGAAAAAAAAAATCACAGAAATTTCACAACTTCTTGTTCAAATTCTCATACCCAACTCGAAATTCACCACCCCTTTTTCGAATTCCGCATGTGCATTCCAAAAGCAACGAAATTGAAGAAACCCATTTGAGATTTAACGACGAAAATGCTAGTTCGCCGGTTTAACTTGGTAGAAGAAGGAAAAAATATTTGTTTATTTTAAAAGCGATAAGTTTGAAGGGGGAGAAGAAATCGTAAGCACCAATCAACACAATCTCCGAAAACGAACTCCAGAAGCGCGTTTGCCAAATCGAGGAGGCACGCGGGTTTCCATTACTTTGAAAGCGTAAGTTACGAGGTTGAAGAGTAAGAGAGGAGGTTGAGGTTGTTGCGAAAAACAAACCTCCTCAGACTCAGAGAGAGAGAGCGAGACAAAAAAGGAGAGAGATAATGATAACAATAACACGAACAATTTCGGAAATTGCTGTTGTAGTGTTCTGTTTATTCTGCTCTGTTCTTTGTAAAACCAAACGTTTTCGTTTTCGTTTTGGTACCTGTGTGTTCCTCAAAACACAGGCTTTAACTTTGGAAGAAAGTTTCTGTTGTCGTTGTTGGTGATGATGGCTTTTGCTTTTTTACCCAGAAATTCAAATTTTTCTGGTGAGTTGGCAAGGGAGCGACACTTCAATATTCGTAATTCGTTCCTTGAAAAAACCGTTTTGATCTGATAGGGCAAAGAATATTATTTTAATCTACAAATAAAAAAATGAAACACAAAATAAAACTTTAAAATTTTGAAATAAAATGAGTACAATAAAAAAACAATATGGATAAAAAAATAATTTTAATTAATTTTTAGTGTAAAGTTTATATTATTATTTAATTATATTTTAATTAATTATTAAAAAATTTAACTATTATAATAATTATATAAAATATTTAATTTTTTAATAATATACTAACACATTATTAAATAATAATATAAAATTTATTTTTTATTTACATTTAATTAAAATTAAATTACAATAATCTTAAGAATTCGAGTGAAATAACGTGGGAGAAAAGCTGACAGTTGTATAAAGGAAGGTTACTGAAATGGGCTTAATATTAAGATTAATTACGAAGCTAGCAGATTCTTCTTTTGTAACTAAACTACTAACAAGTGAGGGATTTTGGTCAAAAATATATTTTTGAGGGATTTTTTTATTTTTAAAAAAACTACTGAGGGATTTTGGTCAAAAGGATCTTTTTATTTCTTTATGAGAAAAATTCTTAAAATTCAAATGGCTCAAATTTAGTAGGCATTTGATATTAGTGTTGTAAATTTCAATGTAACATCTATCCAAATCAACAACTGTGAGACTCAAGCATTACAACGTTCGAGTTCCCAAGAGCAAACCCAATCTAGTATATCGAGCAAACCCAATCTAGTATATCATTAGTAATTGCGGTATAAAAGAAAGGCATTTTGTTAGCAAATTCTTTCAGGGTATTGATTAATGAATTAAAAATAAAAAAAAATAAAATATTTAATGTCTTCAAATTTTAAATACATTTAATATTTTTATTTAATAATTAAAAATATTTATTAAAATATATTAAATAATTCTTAAATAATGCTTAAAAACCTAGTTATCAATACTCTAAAAAAATTAGCAAGAACAAATCTTATTCTATGCCATAGTGTCATTTCTTTCATCTCCCACCTACAATGATTTCTGCTTTCACTTTGACGCCAAGCGAGGCAAACCCAAAATCAATGATATACACCTTGCCACAGGTCTACGACGGGAAATTGCATGGTTAATAAAGAAAAGCAAATAAGATTTTTTTAAAAAAAAACTTCTTAAAAAAAAGGTAATGGAGTTAACAAATAAAAAATTTAATTAAAGGGAACGTCTATTGTCATTTTTTTATGTCTATTATTATTCTTATTTAATTAACTTTTATTTAATCTCTAAAATATTATTTTTTTCTCATTCTTAATCAAAATAATTACTTATTGTCACTCTTAATTTTATCTAAATTTTTTGTTATTAATTTAATGATTAATTAATTTAAAAATATATTTTATCAATTATTTAATGATCACATGGTTTGATTTTTCTATGCCTATGTTTTACTCCTTTCCTCTCTTCCCATTATTTAGTTTTGAGTGAAATTAATGGTAGCTTAAATACAAGTTTCCTCAATCGCTAGGTTGTTAGTGAAGTCCAAAACCCATTGCTTCTTTCTCTTGGTGGAACCAAAAATTCCCTTCCTGTAATAGTTATATTTCTAGCAATGAATTAACTTTAGTTCAGCGGCGGATAGTGTTGGTCTGAAGCCTCATCATTACAATGCTTTAAATGGTAAGCAATATTTTGATACTGTTATTGGACTTGACAATGTCCTATAAATTTAGAGTTTATTTTTTATTTATTATAAGTGTAAAAAAAATTTATATTATCATTTAATTATATATTGCTAACTTATTAAAAGAGTTTGACTATTATAATAACTACTTCAAAAGTCTAACATTTTTAATGATGTACCAGTACATAATTAGATGATAATGTAAAAAAAACTTTACACTGATAGTAATAAATTAAAATTAAATCCATAAATTTATCACTATTATTTCACGTTCTGTTTTCTACCTGCAATACTGATGATATTTCCAACTTGCATTCTAAATATTGTTTACAAGTTCCCATCGTTATGAGCAGCTTCTTATTGTAGAAGATTACCTAAGGACTGAAGTTTATATATTTATAGTTTCCATCATTATGTCATTAACACTTCGTAAGCTTATTTATGCATAAGAAAAAAAAAGAGGATGATGAAAAATTGTTAACAACAAGAAGATAGATTGCAAAGGCAAAAGTAATGGAATAATTAAGAGTCTACAAACACTAAAATATTTTTTAAAATTAACTAATCACGATAAGGAGTTTAGATAAAATAAAAAAAAATAGTGTAAATATTGACAACAAATTTTATTAGGAATAAATAAGAGGGGTATTTTAGGGAATTAAATAAAATTAGTTAAATAAAAAATAGCAATAAACCCATAAGAGTGGCAATAGACACTCCTTTAATTGAAAAAATTTATTTGTACACCTCATTTATGAGAGTTGTTATGGTACCTTGATGAGTTTTGTACCTAGGGTGAGTTGTCAATTATTTATTGACTATTGCTTTCATAATAAATGCTTAAAAATTTATTAAATATAAATAACAATTAATGAATTCTTGATAACTCATCATGAGAACCGGTACCTTGAAAAAAAGATAAATACCGGAGTTATCTCCCTTATTTATATATCTCTTTCTACATCAATGTGTTATCAAATATTATTGAAAGCGTTATTAACTATTATGTAAAAGTTATTATCCAAACTCATTAACAGTTTTTGTTCAGAGGTGTCATTGTTTAGATGATTTTTGCATAATAATTTTAATAATATTTGATAATACAATGAAGTATAAAGGCAAATATATAAATGAGGTATAAAGTATTTGATAACTATTGCATAATTCATAATATTTTATTAATTAATTACCATAATATTTAAGAGTAAAGTATTATTTGAGGACTTAATTTTTGTATGATAAACTAATTATGGGACTGAATTTTTATTATTACTAATTAAGGACCTTAATTTATTTTTATCAATAAAACAAATTGAGAAGACAAAAATATTCAACTTGACATATGAAAGCAATGTATAACGTGAATAAAATATATTACATATATGACCTAATTTTTTTTCCAATTGATAAGTATTATTAAAATATTTGTTTATTAAATTTCAAGTCCTTGATTAGTTATCGTGATAAAGTTAAGGGCTTTAATTAATAAATTTTAAAGTTAAAATTATTAATTAGTTATTGCAATAAAATTGAAGTTATTGTACAACACTTCTCTCTTAGTAAATCTTACATAAATATAGTTCATTTATAATTTGAGATAACTAGATGGCCAAAAAGGTTCAACAATTTAAAATCATCATCAATTTTATAATCATATACTTATATTAATAGGATTTAATTTTAATCAATTATCAGTATAAAATTTTTTTATATTATCATTTAATTATGTATTGATAAATTATTTAAAGAATTTGACTATCATAATAATTATTTAAAATATTTAATTATTTAAATAATATGCTAATATATCATTAGATAATAATGTAAAATTATTTTACACTCATAATGAATTAAATTTAAACTCATATCAATATCACATCCCGAGTAAAAATTTAGTATTAAGGACAAGCATGTTTAGACAAACACTGCTAAATTTTATTCTCTTTCATCTTCAACCTTAAAATCACATTAATAGAAAATTGCTTTATAGCCAAAAACGAAGCAGCAACATTTTGACTTGGGGTATTGTGGTCCTGCAATAATTGAAAGGAAAATAATAGTCCCACTTGCATTGCATTATCCCAAAGGGTAAATTAGTTCATAGATTTATGTTTTAGGACGTATGAAGAACTTCAAATGGGATATAAAGGATAACCATGCGTTTGGCCTTGTAGAAAAGGACATGACCAATTGGAAATAGCTCTTGCCGACGAACACTTTTTAAATTCCATTGGGAGCCACAGGCACCCATGCTGACATTAAATTGTGAACTTCACTTGACACCTGGTATAGGATGTTGAAACGTGTACCAAACGGTCCAATCCCATTCATCTCTTTCATTGAAATCATTCGTCGTCTTTATTCCATTTATTGATTTATTTTAATTTGAAAGTTAAATTTCAGAAGTGATGGCCAGTGTTACATTAACATATGAACAAAATGCATTCAAACTTCTTAGGACTTGTTTGATTACAGCGTTGCGTTGGCGAAATACTCAGTGGGAAGGTGAAATTTTTTCCTTCTCACAAAAACGTTTTGTAAAGTGTAATTAAAAAAAATTCAAACCAAACATGCTATTAAATTTTGATTTATCTGTAAATAATTATTATAAATTATAAAATATTTTAATTTAATTCATAAATTATATTAATTATCATAATAATTTTTTATTTATTATCTGTTAAGTTACTAATAAAAAAATAACACGTAATGATTCTAGTCCTTTATTTATCTCAAATCATAACCTTTCATATTAGTTTTTATTCATAATTCTCATTTAATAATTATCTCTTTATATCTATTTAATATTTCTTCATAAATTAAATAATAATAATTTAAAAAAATTAAAAGAAAGGCCATAACATGCAACATGGTTAGATTAAGGATTTGTTAAATAATATTATATATTTTTAAATTTATAAAAATTAATTAATTAGGTAAAGAGAGAAAAAATAAAATAAACAATTAAAATTATAATAGATAGGTAATGTAGATTTTTTCACGTAAGCAAACAGTTAATAAGTGAAAATATAAAATTTTATTATAATTTCTCATTATTTTTTAATTTCATTTTATACTAATTTTATAAACTAATCTCCTAATAATTAAAATTTACTTGAATTTATTTATCTTAATCAAAATTTATATTAAATACACATCACATAATTAAAAAAAATACATCCATATCTCTCTTAAACTTGTGTCCATTTACAAATAATTATCATGAATTATAGATTATTATGTTTTTTTATTTATGAAAAATTATTAAATAAGTAAAAATAAAATAAAAATAAACTAACATGAAGGGTTACAATTTAGGATAAATGGAAAGTAAGAATCATGTCATGTCATTTTTTTATTAGTAACTTAATAGTGATTAAATGAAATGATCTATTTGTGATAATTGATATAGTTTAAGTATTTAAATTAAAAGATTTTAGAGTTTATGGTGTCTGATTGCAATGGTAAAATTTAAAGAATTTATATACATTTTCTCTTTATTAGCAACTTAACAAAATGTGAATGAAATGATACGATAATTAATATAGTTTATGAATTAAATTAAAATATTTTATAATTTATGGTGACTATTTGTAATTGTGTCAAAATTTAATGAATCTGAATGCAATTTTTCCTTAATATATTACATGGAGTTTTGAATATTTTTGTATTTACACATTTTGTATGGAGATTAATGTTGATTTTAGTCATAAAATACTTTCAATGATATAGTTACTTCTTGTAAAATTTGAACCCCTTAATCTTATTAACATTGACATTCCTAGCCATTAGTTCTTAATTATATGTTTCATAACGATAAATAAATTTTTTTTAATCTAATTGGTAATTACATCTAATTAGAAAATAAAATAAAACAAAATAAAATAAAATGAATGTATTACCCTTCCTTTTTTTTTTCTTTTTTTTCTTTTGGTAAAATGTATTGCCCTTCCTTTAATAATGGATGTGTATGCCTTCTCGTCCCTTCTAAGGCAAAAGTGATCAGACAATAACTAAATCCAAAAGGTACATGCAAACACGTATATATAACCTTTTGAGGAAATGCAAAATTGAGTTTGAAACAAATGATTCTGTTCGGACAACCACCTTAGTATTATTGTTTTGCTCATACCATCTCAGTATCCCTACTTTTACTACAAATTGAAAGGAGCAACCTGACAATTCGTGGGCCAAGTTAGAGTAGTTATATTTTTAAAAAAATAAATAAAATATTCACACATATTTTTTATATTTAGTTTTGATATTACAATAAGAATTTTTAAGGATCGTTCGATAGTCTTACTTTTGAGTCAGTTTAAATAAACTTTTTTACGTCAAATTTAATGAAATTTGATAAAAAAAAGTATAATTTTCTAAATTTTGTTAATACATTTAAATTCAAGATAATAAAATAAGAAGTTAACTCTTTTTTTAATTGAGTTTAATTTTAATCTATTATAAATGTGACCATGAATGAGAAATAAATTATTCTTTTATATATATATATATATATATATATATATATATATAATCAAACATTAATCCACATGGGGTAAGAGGAAAATTGCCCATTTTTGGTAGAAGGTTATGTGAGTAATTCAAAGCCCTACTAGTTGATAAGTGCTAACGGTAACGTGGACCGCACATTAGAAATTAGAGTGAGGGACAGAGGCAGAATATTTATTAAGTCAATAAAGCTATGGCTGGGCATCCCACCACCCCACTAATCAATTCAATTCAATTGCAACAAGTCAGAAGAAGACGATGCAGAGCAAACAATGGCTCTGCTCTTCTTTAATTTGTTTCACTTCATTTCGTGTGGGTCTGAACCAGCAACCATACCAAATACCATGGGTCTGTCTCCTGGATTTAATGCTTGTTCTTTTCCCGTTAACATTGCCTTGATTTTATGCCTTATTGCTAACCCATCGTGACCCCATTTGGCACTGTTTAGCTGCACACCAGGTGCCAAGGTATTATTGCATTGTTGAGGCTAATATTCCGGACAATGGTGGTTAGTTAGAGATTTGATTTATTTATTATGTTGTGTCTATTGAAAAGATGCACTTTTTAATCAAATCACTTTATCCAATCAAAATGGTTACTTTTTCCCATTAATTGTTGCCCATGGCCATTGGCGATAGGGTTAGTTCATGCCTTTTGTTATACTAATGAGGAATCCATGGTCAGGTTACAATACTTTTTGAGAACTACTAAACAAAGCAAAGCTATGCATAATGATAGGGTGTGGTTATCCATTTATAATTATGAGATGAATGCTGTGCAATCAATCAAAGAAGAATATGCGTTGATTAGTATGCTTTCCTTTAATTATTTGAATGCAAAATGATACGTCCTCTGTGTTGTAGTTAGGGTGGTATCTAGAGTGTGGTCAACATAATCCGTAAATGGTTATTACACTTTGAATTTAAAAGATAAACTATTGAATCTAATTCCGTTTCACATTGTTTACACAAAATATGGGGAGCATATATGCAATTCTGCAAGAAAAATGTTATAATCTATTAACAAGATTTGGCTCATCTAATCGAATTAGTAAATGATTTATAATTCCATCATAAATCCTTAATGAAATTGTTAATTTGCACTGGAGATGTACATTCCCCTCATCTAAACTTCTGTACACAAAAAAAAGCTATGTTCTTAAGTTATAAAAAAATACTTAAACAAGTAAAGTGGTCAAATTAAACTCACAAGCGCATTGTGCTACTAATTTATGAGTTGTAAAAAGTCAAATCCTGTCATCTATTGGAATATTTCACTTCTTTCAAAATGTTGTAGCAATGAACCAATCATCATAGTTTAAATAGTTCTAATTCAAAAGAAAACCCTAGCTAGTTTCATATAATTTTCCACCAAACAGGTTTGGCATTATGTAAACCACAATGCTATTTTTTTAATGCATTGTGGGCTATTTGCATGTTCATTTTTAATTGGCAGTGCTATAAATGTTTTGAGAAATAAAAATTTATATCTCATTTCTGTATTATTATTTTTTACTTTGTATAATATAATATTATTATTTTTATATAGATTCACATACAATCGGATGCACAGTAATTATATTTTATCATTTCTCTAAAAATTGTACCTTTAACATAATTTCTTTGAATATCAAACAACATGAGTAGAAAAAGGGTAGATTAAAAATATATGAAATCCTGATCAAGGTTGACTCTAACATACGTGATCATTGATTGTTATCATATCGATATGCAATATTAATAGTGGTCAATAATAATATATTACATGGTTGGTGCCATGCACGATTAACCAAAAGAATGCCAAACATAGTTCATGACTATGCACCCTTGGTTGTGAACCATCACTATACACCACAAAAGCCTGTCTGGAAAAGGACAATTAATCTACCAGTATTCTAGGAACTTCAATCACCAAATCTATGAAAACTAAGCTTATAGCCATAATTTTCCACCCATCCAAAAGGGAGACAATCATCACTTACGCACAAGTCCCTACTCATTCAATTGCATCCCTACTTACATACATATGTGGATGATTACTAGGCCATTTATACTTTCGTGCCCCTTAAGCCCATATTAATTAGCTGAAATATTATTGCACTCATCAATATGATGACCTAAAGTTTAAACCCTCTTGCAAAGGAAAAGAAAGAAAGAAACACGGAATATCTCACTGAAACAGAGAGAGCAGTCTGAGTTCCATATGCAGTCAAGTGTTTACATGCATGCCTCGCATCTTCTTTCTATTCTTTCAATTTTGCCTTTTTTTTTAAAATTTTATAAAATTAAAATTCTTGTCATGTGCTGAGATGCCTTCATCATTGCACATAATTCTGACAGATGAAATTTCTGATTTGTCTAGGAATGAGATAATTCGTTTCCTTTAACTTTTCTTTTCCTTGTCTTTTCTGTTTGTTTGGGATGTAATGTCAAGCAAAAGGTTGGCGTAGCAGTGAAGATGTGTAAGCGATGTGTAATTAAGGCTAAGTTGAAATTTGTTAATATAAATTTTTTAGTTTCAACATGAATGATCTAGTTTTGACTGAATTGAAAAGATAAATTACTTAAAATGTGTACAAACTAATCTGGATATGATAACTTGACCCTAATGAAGAAAATATCTAGGATGAACATAAGTACAGAGCTGCTAATTCAGTTAGGATCGGTTGGAATCAAGTTATTTCTTTATCCACATGCTGTTTGAGTGATTGCCAAGAATTTCTTTGTTAGGTTGGAATAAATTGTTACTTTTTGGTTTCTTTTACTTTTGTGTAATAAATTTTTTCTACAGGTTCTCAAACAAAATGGAAAATATAAAGGCAGATCAGAATAGCACAGTACATGGCTCATATTACTACTAAGGTGAAGGCCGAAGGATCCCGTTTCGGCTGTCCCTCAATAAAAGCCTGATTGATTATTGATTTGACAAACACGAATGAATTGAACTGTTGGGTACTAAGTGCCTACTGGACGCCCATTATGGCTCACAGAAGGCTTGGTGAGAGCTAACAAAGTAAGACATACGTGGAGCTTTATCTCTATCCCTCTGGATTAGAGACCACACGCAAATCTGACGGGCGAAGAAGCCAACCACTTGACTGGGATAGTTCCAGCCTATGAAGCACCAAAACTGCAAACAATATCGCGTGTCCCTAATGTTTGTGCCATTTGTTGTGTCCCTTGTCCGTGTGTTATGACTTCCTCCTTCGGCTTTCCATGCAATCAAATCTGCTATAAAAAACCACGACTAAGAAGTCAAGAATAGCATAGCTGCTATGCTCCGAACCCTATGGCTTTCTTCTCCCTTACAAGCATTGAATAAGATCCATGTTATCTCCTTCAAAAATTATGTTAGCTTGTGGGCCAAAGCTTCAGCTTACGAATTTGATTAGATGTGTGTTGATACAAACTACTAATACCTTTATTTCTATTAATATGTTAATGATCTAGTAAGTACTAGTGCAATATATTTAGTACAAGCACATAATAAGACTCTTAATATTTTTTTAATAAGAAGACTCTCAGTATTTTAACTGAAGCTAAGATTACTGGCGGTGAGATTCTACACCAGGGGATTCTCCCCGTGGCCGTGGTGAGAGATGGTAGTTGAAGAGGAAATAGGTCTCAACCGACGGCAAATTCTTGTATAGATTACATTTGTTTTGTGAATTCAACCGTTTGTATATATTGTGAATGAAATTTTAATAATTTTCATATGATAGAATAAATCTGAATTCTTAAAACCACATATAGACTGAATTTATACAAGAATTCATCAGCACAACACTGGACTCAAAAGAATTGTACCATCTTTTTGGGTTTGAGGCCCGTCATCGAAATAGGATCCAATTATTATAGACTAATACGATTTTGTCCTATGTTTTTGTTTTGGGTAGTTAATCGAACAATCATTGAATGGCCAAAAAAAATCGAACAATCATTCTATACTGCTCTTGTGGCCTATTTCATTTCATTGCTAACCAGATATTGAGTCGTGCCATACCAATACCACCAAGCTGGTTTGCCTACCAATTATTACTTCACTCAGGATGGATTCAACAAGGGACCGATTTATTTTGCGTCCAATCAAAGAGTGAAGGACTTTTGAAATTGTTATCTCCTTGGCAGTAAGGTGACAGACTTGCCCTCGAGGTAGTAATTATATAAGAAAATACTTCTATCATTTTATCATAAGACCAGATAGCAACACAAATTACACAATGCCATTCTCATTTTTTCTCTCAAGCATTGGTCTGTTGGTTTTTTATAATAAATGTTTTAATACTAATCAGAGTAACGATAAAAGAAAAAAAATGGTCACAGAGATAATTAACATTCGTAATATATGGTACCAGAGTTTTTTTTCCGAGTATCATGCTAAAACCTTAAACTTTTCAATATCTTTTCATAAAAAAAAAAAAAAAACCCTATAAATATCTTCCCTCTAGAAATCCACCTGTCTTAAAAAGGCCGGGCAGTTTTTAACTTGTTACGTGACAGATCGGGTTAACCCGTTTCGACGGTGCTTCACCTTCCTATCATAGTAGCTTTTTCTTCATTTCTTGAGAGAAAGGAAAGCTGAGAAGATCGAGTGTTTGAGAACAAGACCAACCACATCTTCACGCAAAATCCCAGAAAAACCCTCAGGAAATTCGAGTGGCAAAGCATGAGTCGAGGAAGCGGAGGTGGATACGATCGTCACATAACCATTTTCTCGCCTGAAGGGCGTCTCTTTCAAGTGGGTATGTATGTCTACTCTTCTTCTTCTTCTTCTATGCTCCAATTGATTATTTCTTCGTCACTTGGTGTGTCAATCTAATTTGGGTCTCAGAATTTTTTCACTTTTCATGGTCCTGTTGAACTAGTTCTATTCTATGTGGTTGTGCAATGCCATCATGATTTGGGGTTTTCCTTTTATTTCATCAACCTTAGTATTTTGAACATCAATAAATGTAATTGAAATGGCGTATTGCTACTTTGACATGTTAATCAGTCATATGATGTAGATCTTTTTAGTCTATTACACACTGGACTGGCCCCATTTGTCTTGATATTGAGAATAAATGTTGTGTAAATCTGGTTCTTATATAAACTGTTTTTCCCCTTGAGATATTGTTCTTATATAAACTTGAAAACACAAGTGGGCTAGTATTAGTCTTTCTCTTATTTAGATGGGTAAAACTACTGGTAGTGGACTAGCTCTCTAGGTGGGGATTTCATTCATTTTGAGTGGGTGGCAATTTCACGTTCCTTGTATTCTTTATAACCTAATAGGACTGCTTTCAGTATGATTTTTGTTTTGATTACATGTAATGTAAGTATGTAATTGAGTCTTGTCCCTTTGCTAAAGCATTATGAAGGCTGAAATAGGGTCTGTTACTTGAACGTAAATTAGGTGTATCGTTTATATTTTTCATTTTGCCCCAAAAGAATTACACAACTATCAGTATAAGCCTTGATCATAGTTTTTTGAAAATTGCTCGTGGTTGTTTGTGCAATGAGTTGACTTACTTGTTAGGCTGCAATATTCTAAGTTGTGGGTGTTCGAATGCACAAACAGAGTATGCTTTCAAGGCTGTTAAGGCTGCTGGGATCACCTCAATTGGTGTCCGAGGAAAGGATTCGGTTTGTGTTGTTACTCAGAAAAAGGTTCCGGTAAGTACAACTAGAAATTGGTTATCTTAAATATTTCTTTTGCTTGCTTTGAATATTTCTGCTGGCTGCTTAAATTGAGAAGCTCACTGCAGGACAAACTATTGGATCAGACAAGTGTTACACATCTCTTTCCCATCACAAAGTACCTTGGTTTATTGGCAACTGGCATGACAGGTTGATCTTTAGCCATGTCGCTTCAGCATTTCTTTGTTGCAGACATTTTGTAAAATTTATTTACATACTTTCCCATTTTAATTATAAAACTGTTATCTGTGAAAGTTAATTTGGGTATCATTTCTCAGACCATTTCTTTACTTTATTGCATGTCATAAAATATAAATTGCGAATTGAAAAATGTAATAGCAACCAAAACAACTTGTTAGTGGGGAGAAAATGAGGAGGCAATGATGGATTAATGGGAAAGCTTATCTTCTTGTTGATTGTGATTTATTGATGATTAGAGATCCTTTTTAAAGCTAACCTTTGTGGATACAATGCACCTCTTGATTTTTGGTTGTGGACATTGGCAACTAAATCGATGCAACATGACATAAAATACAATAAGGGTCCTTTTCATAATTTTTAATAAGAAAACGGTTCTATTAGACCTGAATGTTACTGACAAAGTTGCACCAGCGTAACTTGACATATGGTGACAGTAGAGACAGTGAAAAGATTGTTTTTCTGTAAAATGAAATTTGATACATGAGAAAGTATTTGGATTTCAGTCACAGAAAATACATGTTTTGTTTAAAGATATATTTTGAACAAAAACAAGTTTTTACATCCAAAGTTTACTTTTGCTTCATCCCATTGGAATACCTCTTTCCAGCTGATGCTAGGACATTGGTTCAACAAGCAAGGAATGAAGCAGCTGAGTTTCGCTTTAGTTATGGATATGAGATGCCTGTGGATGTATTGGCTAAATGGTAAGTTATTCATTTTTCTAGACACAATATTCTACCACTATAACTATTACTAGCCGCTCGTTACTCTGTTTCATATCTGCAATTCAAACTGCCATTATTTTGTAGTGAAAATTGTTATCTGTACCCCTTTATCTTATGTACTGGAACAATGCATAAACATCTTGTCCTCTTTCCTTCAATTTATAGTTGTTTCTCAATAGCCACAATAGTGTAGCATGTGCTAAAGCAATTGGGAGACAACTAGAAGATTCTATTCCTTGTTGCCTGCATCATATTCAAAATGTCATTTGCACCTTATGTACTAAAATAATGCAGAAACTTTGGTTACTTCCCCCTCCAGACACGTGCTGTTTACAAACCCTAAATTTGGGACCATTATACCAATGAATAAATATTGGCAATTTCTTGAAGCATCCAACTATTCTTACTCTCATGATGTGGTTCTGATTGGGATCCTGATAAAGGAAGGAAAACTTATTCCAATAGTAGACATGGGAATTTAATTTTGGGAATTTATAAGGTTTGAATTTATTGGGTGTGATAAATTGGGTTAATGATTGCTCACCTTCACTTTTCTAAACTACCTATATAAAGCCCTTATTGTAAAGCTGATAATCAGATTTTAATTGAGTGAAATTATTATTGATGGAGTGGCATTTTCCTTATTTCTTTATTTCTCTTCTCCCTTTTTCTGTTTCTGTATTTCTCTCCCTTTGGTTTTTGGTTCACGGTAGCTTTTTGTCATATATAATGACTAATAGTTATATCCAAAATTTCACCCATTCACTGGGAATTGCAGTGGTTATGAATAAACATTTGTCAAATACAAGGTATTTGGCAACCAAAGGATATGATACCATTTTTTCTTGGGCACTTGTAGGGCTTGAGATTTCTAGGCTGCTTTAGTTTACTTAAAGAACTTGCTTGAAAAGAACATTAGCAGCTTCTGTGGTAGTGCTTTATTTCATGACAAGGTAGCATTGTTGGTTGTAGTACAAGTTCTTTGTAAGCTTGTTACCTTTTGCTTTTGACATTGGATGTGGGTCCATCATATTATCTATGATTTGTTGATTAGGATTATTCATTTCTATAATCTCTGGACAGAGTATCAAACAGGTCTCTGTAATCTAATATGACTGCTAGCTCAAATATTATTAATTCTGGCAATGTTTGTTATATATTTCTGTTTTGTATTAGTATGGTAAGTTAATAACTTAATATGGGTTCTGGCGTGATTTGTTTTATGCGCAAGAGAACATAGTTATTGCAGTACTAGTTATGTCAATTTTTGTGATATATCTATTATGCTTGAGTAAGGTTGTAAGGACAAAAAAATCTTCCAGGCTTAAAACACATTGCCTACTACTGAGCACCAGCCATGTAATCATAAGTCACCGCTACTATATGACCTTTTTCATGTGTCATATGCTCTAAGGTAACAAGAAACCTGTTTAATAATTCATCCACTGAGACTGTACTTTTAACTTTTGTCAAAGGCTACGTCATATTAAAATAATGTTTTCACAATTAGACAGTACGTATCTGACTTTTGTAATCTTTTGCATGGACAGGATTGCAGACAAATCACAAGTCTATACTCAACATGCTTACATGAGACCGCTTGGAATAGGTATGTTTTTCTGGGCCTTTTCATTGCTGAACAATTTCACCGTTGTGTGAAAGATCATGTAATCAGTTATGTATGGTGACATTTTTATAATTCAATTGCTCATTATTGATGTTATCTCCTCTTTCCATGATTTTGAATCTTTCACATTTGGAAGTTGCTATTGTTTTGGCTATTGATGAAGAATATGGGCCTCGACTTTATAAATGTGACCCAGCTGGTCATTACTTTGGTCACAAGGTACATACATGATCATCTCTTACTTTTATTGATGTAGGATTTTTTTTTGAGTTTTATTTATTTACTGTAAGATGAGAAAGATGTAGCCGATCCCACCTAGTGGAATAAGGCTAGGTGGTTGTTGTTGTATCTACTATAAGAAGATGAGAAACATTCCAATAGTTTTGATTCTTAATTTATGCAATATAACGTTGATAGGAACCCAACTAGATCACCAAAGAAAACAGTATGTATAGTGTATATTCCCACTACTGTGATATCAGTACCAGTAAAACAGAATTACAGAGAAGTATGAACTGACATGAGAAAAGAGAAAAGAAAAAAGACAAGATAACCCAAGGCTTTCGAGAGGCCTTGGTCTCTCCCAGTCCTAACCCAATCCTTGCCTGCCTTCCCTCTTCCCCTTCTTTCTCTCTTATACTAACTGATTTCCCGCTCTTTCTCTGCCACATCAGCATTCTGTTATGCTCCCCCCATGAGCATAATTATTCTCCCCAACGTGCCCTCATTGTTTTCATGGACTAATCCACTGCATCCCTTCCTTACCCTCCTCACGTACACCATATTCCCAGGGGTCTATCAATACTTCCCCCTCAAAGAGTCACCTTGTCCTCAAGGTGAAGGATCAGGTAAGGGTCTTGTAACTGCTGCATTAAACTTCCACCAGGGTCCCATTGTTTGAAGCATAATGACCAAGTTATGCTCGAAGCATAAGAACTTCCACCGGGTTCCCATTGGTCTACTCCAATTCCCACAACAAGAAACCTTATGGGGATGTATAGAGGTTTGTACCAGTAAGACCAATGTTGTTTGCATAAGCAAGCCTTGCATTGGGTGAAAAAGGACTGTGAGTGCTGTGAAGGAAAATAAAGGTCCTTCCAACCAGGGGTTAGAGTGCTAAATTCTGCAACAAGAGCTTTGTTTCTCCTGTATAACTCTGAATTTGTGTACACCTCATCAAAATCAATCCCCAATCAATGCCATTTCATTTCCTAAAGTTGAGACTTCCAACACCCCTGTTGCTGGATTACAGCCATGAGTAATCTTACTGACACCATGAATTCCCTCAAGGTAACTGACGAAATGGGAAGAATGATGTCCGAGTGGCCCCTCATAATCCTCACAGACGCCCCCGTTCCTCATTTTTTTTCTTCGTGTGAGTAGTCTCTTCTGCTATTGCTTCCTCTGTAGCCCATTCTTTTTTGTCAATCAAATGGGTTGGGTCCATTAGGTCTGAATAAGACCCAATTTTAATTTCTGAATTGGAGTGTGGCCCAATTTCCAGCACTGGGTGAGGCCCACTGTTAGGTCTGAAATGAGACCCCAGCCTTCCATTCGCACAAGCCCATTTTGTCTCTTTACTGAACTGGGCTTGGCCCATTAAGTCTGAAACAGACTGTCCTCTGTGTAATGTCAATTTTGCCATCACCTCTTCCACCAACCCACTGGTGAGAGTTCTCCGCAGAGATTCCCCTTTGCTGCTTCTCCTTCCACGCCCCTTTGGTTGAGCTAACAGCAGCGAGAGTTCTCTGCTGAGATTCCCCTACGCCGCTTCTCCTTCGCCCCTTCTGTTGAGCTAACAGCAACTGTGGTTTAGCTACGAACGACCTACCCATCTTTTCCAGCATGTGATTCCTTCTCCGCTTTCGCCGTGCGAGTGCCCTTTTTTTCTGGAAAAATGGAGCCAAGCTCCTTACAGCAGAGAATAATTCTCTGGAAATTAACAACAGAAAACAAACAGATGCAAGCACTTCAAGAGGCTTGCTCTCTCCCTCCCAAATCCTAGCCAAATCCATGCTTGCCTTCCCTCTTCCCCTTCTTTCTCTCTTATACTAACTGATTTCCCGCTCTTTCTCTGCCACATCAGCATTCTGTTATGCTCCCTCCATGAGCATGATTATTCTCCCCAACGTGCCCTCATTGTTTTCATGGACTAATCCACTGCATCCCTTCCTTACCCTCCTCACGTACACCATATTCCCAGGGGTCTATCAGACATCTTATGCATTGAAAAGTTTAGTTAATAGAATATGAGATGACAGAGGGGGTGGGGATGCGTACAGTAAGATTGTCTGCTTTTACTTTGTGAAAGTTGTTTATATATTACTAAAGTTGGCAAATCAAATATTGTTAGAATATGTGTATGTTATGAGCTAATCAATTTTCATTATTATTGAGGAACTAGACAGCCACATAAATTCATCATGATTTTCCTACTGTCTGTTTAAATGCTGCGAAAACAAAGTTCTTGCTCTGAGTGCACCTGACCCACAATAGAAAAAGGGGGCAGCGAAGGGCAGTTGTCTTGTCATTAGGTAATAGTGGTGCAAAGGGAGTAGATCAATTAAGAGGTGAAACAATTTAATTTTTATCTTGTATTACAAGAGGAAAATTGCTAGATTTAGCGGACAAAGGTAGTTAGAATTTATTTTTTATCAGTTTTGAAATTATTTTAGATGCCTTGAAGTCATCACAAGTCATTATAGATGATATAATAATAATTATCATTATATAATGTACTTGTGTATGAAAGTATGTGATGTAGAGGAGAGACCACTCCTAAAAGCCAGGCTGTTAAGAGGGGAGAGCCTCTACTTTAAATGAGAGTTCCATGTCTCTCACCCAGCCAATGTGGGACTCACACTCCTGCATCAGTATGTAATAATCAGTTAAACTATATGATCCCTCCCCCACTCTCACCCTTTTTCCTGTTCCCCTTTTTGTTTCAATTTATCTTTCTTTATGAACCAGAAGCATTGAGAAATCTGTTGTTTACTTCTCTCTCTCTCTCTCTCTCTCTCTCTCTCTCTAGCTCTAAGCCATAAACATAGATGGTGATTCACCTAGTGATTTTGAACCTTTTAAACAATTAAGGAATGATGTTTTCATTATTCAGGCGACAAGTGCTGGATTGAAAGAGCAAGAGGCAATTAATTTCTTGGAAAAGAAGATGAAGAATGACCCTTCATTTACCTATGAGGAGACTGTGCAGGTAGCATTATTGCTTTCTTTTTCTTCCTCACGCTTGTTTTGCAAGCCAAATTCTGCATAAAAGATGTAGTGCTATAAAATTCTTGTTCGGCACAAGTATAGTGTAGTTTTCAAGTTCCATCTGTTTAGGTCAACAAATTACCTATCTGTTAGCTGGCTTTTGTTAATGTGAAAATGATAGGAATCAAGTTTATTAATAGGGAAAATATGTACAAGCAAAGGTAGACCTATGCTGATACAAAATAGAACAGAAAATAACACTCCTGTAGAACTTTGAGGGTCTGCTCCTTCCTGCCAAATGGCTCCAAAACCTCACGCAATTTCTGAATGCCCCCTCCATGCTCCTTCCCCTCCTTTTATCTTGTGCTCGGTAGTTGCTCTCGACATTTCTCTCTCTCCTAGTCGGCCCCTCACACCTTTCACCCCTTCTAAACAGCAATAATCTCCTGTATTCTTCCTTATTTATTTTCTTTTGTGCACCTTAGGAATAGGTAGCGTCCTAACAATACTCCCTCCCAAAAGATTCACCTTGTCCTCAGGGTGAAGGGGAAGTAACAGTCCGGGATTCCATTGCTTGAAGCATGATGATCTAGTTCTTAGGCCCAAGTCAAATTCAGCATATGGGTCCTTGCACCCAAGACCAACTTCTTGAAGACCCTCTTTATTGCCCAATGTACTCTGAACAAGCATTTCTGCAACCGCTGCTAAAAAACTGAAGTTGGCATCGTTCTGAAATGGTAGGTGTGCCGCAAATAGGTTACTGTGAAGTCCTCCCTCAAATTCTCTCTCATGATCTGGATCCACCAACAAGGGATATGCTTTATATTTGAGGAAATCCTCATCCATTGTATAAGCATAGTGCTCCCATAGATGGCTCCCACAAAGCCATTCTCCACCCACGGGCCATAAGGCCCACACAATATCAGCCCAGTTGTGGCCACTTCTGCCATGGAGTCCACACATTATCCCATGACTACAAGTATTGGTTACTTTTGCAGTGGGTTCCACCTTACTGCTGTACCCGCCTCCTGCTGCCAGCTCACTTTCCACCTTACTACTGTACCCACTTCCTGCAGCCAGCTCATTTTCCACCTTCTCCAAGTATTTTAATTTCACTATTGTTAAAGCATAACATGCAGCATCTAGAAAAGACACATGCGATGACACTAATACCCCCACTAAATGTGTATTTTCCAAAGCCAGATTTACACCTGATGCCCCTTGCAGAAATTAGAGAATAGAGTCAAATAAGAATCGACACACCTCAGCTTAGCTTGAAGATAAGCACCCATCAGCCCAATGTGCTGGAAAGTCGTTACACAAGCAACCTGCCTCTTAGGCTCTCATGTTCTGAAATTGACGACCACCCACCCTTTTGCTCTGTTCCCCAATCCTTCTCGCCTAGCAGCAGTGAGTCGCTGTCATCGGAGGCCCCTGTGAACGTGGGGTCACCGGAAAGCATGGGTGACAATTTTTGCCCCTCTTAGATCAAAGCCGTGTTGCTGGCTTCAGAAGTCTTAAGCAACCACTGCGTCTCAGCCACGAATGACCCATCAGCTGCCGTACAAGGGTCTGAATCAGGCGGCTCTGGCGGTGGTAGGCGATTGGTTGAACCACTTGAGACCCAGAGTTCTGTGGCCATAGCATGCCACTTTTGCCCCTGTTGTGGGTGGTGATTCTCCTGCATCTCCACCCTTTTTTCGTCACTCAGACGATGCCATGGTTGTGGCGGTGTCTGTCTCACCATGGCCCAACCCCGAGGATGGTTTTCCTCCACAATAGCGATCTCCTTCTGTTGTTCCCCTCCATCTTCAGTCTCGATCTCCTCCAATTTGTCAAGTGTTTTTTATTCCTCTCCTATCGCTGAAAATTCTCCAATGGTCTCTAATTCTCGAATGTCCTCGTTTCCCCCGCAAGCAGTTTCTGGCTCCAAAATCTCTGACACCAACTGTTCCGTTTCCTCATCATGGACAAAGATCGATAATTCTTGCTCCATTTCTCTATCAGATTCTGTCCGCATTCCCGGGTCTGGTTTCTCCGCTTGAATTTCATCCCTGCCTCTGATCTCTTGCATCTCATCTTCTGAAACTTGAAGACAAGCCCATAGATCTAGTTGGAATTTCTTGATCACAGCCCTTTCAAAAGTCTTCCATGTTGCATTCTGATTGTCTTGCTGCCAAGAAGACCACCATTTGAAAGCTTCTCCTCTCAATGCAAACATAGTCACCCACATTTTCTTCATATCTTCATGGATCCAGCTGTTGTCCTCAAAATACTGAACCAGCTGGATCAGCCACCAATAAGCCTCTCTCCCATCAAATTTTGGAATCATTTTTTAAAAAAGATAAAATAAAATATACTGATACCACAGCTCCAAGATCGGAGCTCTGATACCAATTGATAGGAATCAAGTTTATTAATAGGGCAAATATGGAGGCTAGCTCCTTACAAACAGAGGAAAACCTCTGTTATTACCAAACGGAACCAAAAGAACACTCCTGCAGAACTTTGAGGGTCTCCTCCTTCCTGCCAAATGGCCCCCAAACCTCACTCAATTTCTGAATGCCCCCTCCATGCTCCTTCCCCTCCTTTTATCTCGTGCTCCTCTCAATTCTGGTTTGATTCCAGAATATTCTTCCCTAACCATGAGCTGCCAGCTGTTAGGTAGTTGCTCTCAACATTTCTCTCTCTCCTAGTCAGCCCCTCACACCTTTCCCCCCTTCTAAACAGCAATAATCCCCTGTATTCTTCCTTATTTATTTTCTTTTGTGCACCTTAGGAATAGGTAGCGTCCTAACAGAAAATTACCATGTTAACTGAGAACTTATGTGTCCTTTTGAGGAAGATATGTTAACATCTTGGATTTCCTCCCCTTCTTTTTGAGGCTAAGCAATGAGTTGGTTGATCCCCTTTATTTTTCTTCTTTTCTGGCAACTCTTAAAAATTTTCTTGCTTGATAAATATTTGCTGCCCTGTAATAGTGTTAATCTTACTGAGATGTGGGAGTCATTGGTTATTGCTAGTTGTTATTTCTTGCTTTTGTATTTTTACTAGAATATATGTGTTCTATAATTATTAGTCTGCATAAAAGTTATTGGTCAAAATATTGAATGTTCATGAATGCCAAAGATTTACTGTTTTACAGAGAGGCAAAACGTCTGAAAATATGTGAGTGGAATTTGACGTAAATGATGTTAGTTTTGGATCCTTTGCCAACTGGAGGAATAAATGTTTGATATTTTTGTATTTCTGAGTGCTAATTGCTAATGGAGGAGGCAATGATATATCTGTCAAAAACGCATAATCATTGGGTTTTCTGGACATTACATATGACCCTTAGCTTCAATAATGTATGAGATTTGTTACCCTTCCCCTTTTATTTTGATGGGTGACAATTTCTTAACTGTTATCTAATAAAAATTAACCAGATTTTTTTTTTGTGAGATTTGAAAGAATGCTATATTGTAATTTAAGATGCTAGAAACTTCTTGAAATTTGAAAACAATTATTATTGAAAAAAAATTTAAGCAGTGATGGGTTCATGTTTTATGGTTCTAATTCTAAGATCACTCTGTTCTTTTTTTTGCAGACTGCCATTTCCGCCTTGCAATCAGTTCTTCAGGAGGATTTTAAGGCTACTGAGATTGAGGTAGAAAGTGTGTGTGTGTGTGTTGTTAAAGCACAAATACCTGTATATGACACCATGTTCTGGGTGGATCTCACTCAGTCACTGTTGTTGAGTTAGTCCCTTGGGAGCCAATTGATTTATTTCATCCTTAATTTGCAAGATTTTCTGGAAGTTCGTTATGCTTTCTCCTTAAATGATAGGCACGCGGCTGTGTTATGCTGCCTATTGTTTGTGTTTGCTACCCTCTTGTGACTTTCCAGCTTTTCTTTCCCTGTCAGGCCAGAACATTTTTCCTACTTTCACTATCACTTTTCCACTTAGATGATGAATAGATAATACATTTCTGTTCTTGTCATGCTCCTAGTGTTTATTGATTCTAGTGCTTCATTATGTGGATCATAAATAACTGAAACAGATGGTGGTAAATGGAGGATTGTGATGTTAGCTGTTGAAGTAGATTATTTCTTAATTTTGAAATTAGGCATCCTTGCATCAGTGTTGTCAATAGCAGCTGTAGCGAGGCTTGGCCGATCCAGAATGCTCATAGTGGAGCGCTTTAGTGTAGCGGCCTAGAGTGCCGCAATAGTGAACACCAATAGCGGTCACTATAATCGCCATTCACTTCTCTTTTTTTCCCTTTTTTTAACATTCCAAAATGCCCTAAACTCCCTTAACCATGTTTATTGGCTCTTTCAGACTGAATTGGAGCCCTGTGAGGCTATGACATTACCGACATCCTCGCCAGTCGCCACTGGCAGAGCAACTCTTAGAGTGGCTCTCTGTTCTTTGCCTCATCGTTGGCAGCAACTCATGGTGTGGTTCTTTGTTCTTTCTCTCGATGCTAGCAACAGCACATTTAAATGTCTTTGTGGTCCTCTGTATGTTTGTGCAAACTCATTATATGTTTATGTCGTTATGTTGCACGCGTCTATTGTATTTGGGTTCTAATTCTATATTCTATCTCTGTTGCATGCTTATTTTGGATAGCCTCCTGTTTTTCTTTATATTTCCTAAGCAGACTTATAGGAACTCCCTTGTCCTCTTAGCTATAGCGGCCTCTCCGCGATCCACTATATTGCTATAGTGTTTTTGGGGGTTTCCATTTTGCGCTGCATTCTGCAATTAATTACTTTGCTTGCATGTGACATGATTGACATTATGGAGTTCTCTTGATGCATGTAAATTTTCATTCTAGAGTTCATTAAAATTTTTATGATTATGGTGATCCAACAAATACTTTTTCTTCACTGATGTGATGGGAATAATTATATTTTGCCTTTTACCTTTCTCTAGGTTGGAGTTGTGCAGAAGGAAAACCCAGAATTTAGAGTTTTATCCACCGAGGAGATTGATGAGCACTTGACTGCCATAAGTGAACGTGACTGAGTTCTAAGCTGTGGTGAAATATGGAAAAGATTCTTGGATTTGATAATACAAGGATGATAGTTCATGTTTGTATGTTAAGAGTAAATGATGATGTGCCTATAGCAAAATTCCCGAGGTCGTTGATTTGATTTCCTTTATGATATTTGTGAGTATTAGTTACCCAAGTCTGACGCAACTAAAGACTAAAATGAGTGGGCCCAAATTGAAAATTTCATGTTATGTTTTTCTATTAGAAGTTAGAACCTGTCAATTGGTGTATGTAGGGGTGTTCATTGTTTCGGCTTGACTCGATCAATTCGATAAACTAATCCAAGCCAATTAAAAAAAATTGGTTCTGGATGGGTGTCTAATTAGATCCAATTCTATTAAAATTGATTATGATTGGTTTAGTTTACGAATTACGTATTCTATAACTCGATTGATTGACCCGAAGAGTAATAAAATTTTAAATATTATCTTCTTGTCATTTGATTTTTTATTTATTTAAAAACATAAGATATAATGATATATCTTTAATTTTTATTTTCAAGTTTCAATCATATTTTTTTTTATTTTGTTTTAGTTGTGTATTAGGATAGTAATGCTTTAATTATTAATGTCATATATTTATATTATAAATAAAGTTTATGATGATTTTGAAACGTTAAAATGTTTTTTTTCTAAACTTAGATTTTACTTTTATCTAAATATTTGTACCATATTATAAGGTTTATATGTTTAGAATTCATATGTAATTATCAAATCAAGTTTGAAGTATTTAGTAAAAGTAAATTTATTATTTTGTTATGAGAAAAAAAATTGATTGGACAACCTGATGACTCGAAGTAAACTAATCAAACTTTAATTAGATTGGTTTAGTTTGGATTGTTTGATTTATTTTTTTTTTGAAAAATCAAACCAAACCAACTCGATCAAAGTTGATCGGTTTGGACATTTGTTTTCTTAAAACTCGAATTAACTTAACTCATGAACACCGTGTATATTGGCAATGTCGGATGTATGTTATTGGTAGTTCAGTCTATTTTCTCGTCAATGTGAGATGTAACCCACAAGTCATTTGATTATATATATGTAAGAGGATCCAAAAAAATACATAAAGTAGGAGAATATGATATAAAATGACGATTTATTTTGTTTAAAAAAAATGACTCAATTAAATTGCCTCCCAAGCATTTGCTACAAGTGACTGATAATTAATTTCAGTATTGATATTTTTATAATGATAATAATAATAAACAGCTTTCATAAAAACTGTAACTAGTACATGTTTCTCACATAATATTAAATACACATCTTTAAATGAGACTTCTACATATCTTTAAACTTTTTGTCCTTTTTGTTTCTTTTTTTGATGTACAAGAAACGTTGATTACGGATATGAATGGCTTGACGAAATTTGGCATCATGAAGCAATTGTGGATCAATGGCCAATGTCAATGCATTCCATTTGGTAATATGTAAATTTGAAAAAGCAAGAACAACTTCCTCCATAGTGGGGCGATCTTCACGGTAACGCTCAGTACACTGCATTGCTAGTTCTGTAATCTTTATTCCATCCCTTAAATTGAAATCCTTCTCTCTTTCTAGCATATAGTCAACAAGGTCGCGATTTGGCTGGTATATATCCCTGGCCCATTCTTGCATAAAGACAGCCTTATAGTTTCCTACAATCTTCTCTGGATAAACACCTTTCTTGGTAATTAAGCACAAAAGTATTATTCCAAAAGCAAAAACATCAGCTTTCTCAGACCATCTAATCCATCCTGCATGGATTTTTTCAAACAAATTAATCATATATATTCAAAACAAAGAGAGAAATTAAAGCCATACGTTGAAAATGACTTACATATAGAATTCAAGCTAGCATGTTTAAGTTGACCCTCCCTTCCTCCCTCACCACCTCCCATCCCCCCACCCCACCAAAAAAACTTGAAAGATTTCGCTATATTTTCATTTAAATCATACTTGTAGAAAAGAAATCCTCTTAGCATTGAAGTATATAAGATATAACTTAGTGTAAATCTTGAAAATGACATGCAAGTCAAATGTGGTCCTTTCAAATGAAAATTTTCTAATTCTATTGCATGCATTCAAAAAATACAAAAATCTATCTGAAAAATAAACATTTAATGATATTATAATAATATTCACAGTTTAATTAACAAGAATGGGCATACATTGAGTTACAAAGTTACAAAGTCTGTGTTAATCTAATTTATTTTTCTCTTTTGAAATCAATTTTTGTAGATACCTGATTAGATGTGGCACCGACATTGAATTAAGATAATAGTGCATATAAACCTGATAATAAATGCCAAGACAATACAAGACATACAAGGTAGATATTTATAATTAAATAAGAAATACTACATAAAAAAACTAACACATAAAAACAAGTATTAATATATAAGTGAGGAAATTTTATGTCAAGCAATTAGAAAATAAAAAAAATCAATATGTTAAAGAATTAATTAGTGGAAAGTTATTGATTTAATAATGCACAAGATATAGTATGTTAACATACCACAATAAACGAAATATGGATCCACGTAACCAATGCACCCACATAAAAGATTACGTTCCTGACATTGTCTCCTATCAGGAAAAATTCCACCTGAGATCATGCCGAAGTCAAACAATATTGCATTGCCATCCTACGAGAAACAAAGCAAGTTGTAAAATTTGAATTGCACAAGAATCAGAGTGATTAAACATTCAAATATTATGATTTGTAAAGGGGCATACCGTGTCAATCATTATATGATATGTATTTAAATTGCGAATCAAGCACGGTGCTGAGCACTCATCTGCAGGAGCATGAAGAAACTGCAAAAGGTATGCAACTTGAATTGCAACCTTCATTCTCTGCAGCCAGCCAAAGTCATCTAAAGAAAGGGATACGATACATAAATGATCCATATATAGTAGATGGTAGAATAGTTATATAGATTACTTGCAAATCTGAAATTGTGAAGCACAAACAAGGGATAAGCACTATAATACAAACAAAGACAAAGTGAAACAACAAAGCTAAAATAAAATTTTTCTGTGATCAATGAAGAAATCAGTCAAATCACCAATTGCTTATCTGTACATGCTAATGAATTGATTATTAGGAATGACCAAAAAGTAAAAAGCACCTTCAACAATAAGATTATGTAAAGTATCGTGAGATGCAAGGTCATAGACAACGCCTAATGGTTCACCATCTTGATAGTATCCAAGCAATTTAACCAAGTTTGGGTGAGAAGCGTAAGGTATATGCTTGCTTAAAGTAACTTCTTCCTGCATACAACATGTAGATAATTTCTCATCAGACACAAAATATTTTCCAATGCAGGAAAAGATATATGGTCTAAGAAACTATATATACCTGTAGCCTGAGGTAATTCTGCCACAGACTAGACCTATAATATTGATTAGACTCATCCCATATTTTCACTGTGACTTTTCGATCTTCTGCTCCCTTTCTTATCTTTTGCATATTACCGTGAAACACACTACCAAACTGGAACTTAGTGATGAAGTTCTCTTCGCTAAATCCATCAGTAATGTCCAACAGGTCCTCGTAAGTAAATGTTCTTATCTTATTAACGGCCATCCCTGGAGAATCTTCACAAAAACTAAGTCAATAGATAAACAATTAATAGGCAATAATGGACAAATTTTTTAAAAGTCAAGCTAGAGAGAATTGATTAATAATAAGTGGTTAATCAAGTTATTCCCTAATCTATCTTGATTGAATTTTTCAAGAATTCTCCTTTTAGATATTTCATAATAGAGACAGAGTTGCCCAATCAGGTTCCAAAACACAAATTTCTACATGACAGACTAATATATAGCTCATGAATCAACAATATATATATATATATATATATATATATATATACATACATACATACATACATACATACACACACACATACATACACACACATAAGACCAAAAGCAATTGAAAACGTGCTTTAGCTTTTAAACAAGTGATACGTATTAACTTTGTTTACAGTTACAGAATTAAAAGAGCGAATAAGGAAACCCTCACCTCAAAAACACGAGATAGAACCAATGCGCTAAGACTAGGTTATGTATTCATGAGAAAAGATTTTGATTCTAGTTTGGATGCCTTCCTATTTAATCCTTACCATTCTTTCGCGTGGATTAAAAGTCGGTTAATATCTTACATAAAAAAATGGTTAATATGTCTCCTACATAAATTTTTTTCTATCCAAAATTTTACTCTTTTAATATAACTTTATTTTCAATGTATTCAAAATTTATTTTAAAAAATTCAAATCCAATTCAAGTTTCAATTATATTTGATTTGGTTTTATCTTAGTGATGCATATATTTAAATATCAATTACTTATTTCCCTATTAATAAGTCTAATCAAATCTAATCTAATCTAATATAGTCTATCTATCTAATCTAATACAAGTATATAAAACATAGTTAATGCAAGTAGGGTAAATGTTACGTGTAACTTATACATGAGTTTTCTACGCTCCAAATTTTTACTCCTTTTGATATGACCTTATTTTCTATATATTCAAAATTTGTTTTAAAAAGTTCAAATCCAATCCAATTCAAATCTAATTTAATATAATATAATCTAATACTATTATATAAAACATAATTCATATAAGTAGGATTAATGTTACATGTCACTCATACATGAATTTTTATCCCTCTAAACTTTTACTCATTTGCTATAGCCTTATTTTCTATGTATTTAAAATTTATTTAAAAAAATTCAAATCTAATTCAAATTTTAATTATATTATATTTTATTTTACTTAAGTAATAAGTTTAATTACTCTAACTTTTCAAATTTAATATTAATTTAAATACTAATTACTTATTTACCTATTAATAAGTCTAATCTAATCTAATATAATATATATTTATTTATCTATCTAATCTAAATTTAATCTAATATAATATAATAATATTATTGAAAACACAGTCCATGCAAGTAGGGTCAATGTCATGTGTCACTCATACATTAATTTTTTTTCCTCAAAATTTTTACTCTTTTTATATATCCTTATTTTCTATGTGTTTGAATTTGTTTAAAAAAGTTCAAATCTAATTTATCTAATACTATTATATAAAACACAGTCCATACAAGTATAGTCAATGCCATGTCTCACTTATACGTGAGTTTTTCCCTCCAAATTTTCACTTCTTTGATATAGCCTTATTTTCTATGTATTCAATTTTTTTTAAAAAAAAGTTCACATACAATTCAACTTTCAATTATATTTAATTTTATTTTATTTAAGTGATAAATTTAATTACTCTAACTTTTCAAATTTTATATTAATATAAATGCTAATTACTTATTTACCTATTAATAAATCTAATCTAATCTAATACTATTACATGAAACACAGTCTATGCTAGTAGGACTAATGTCACGTGTCACTCGTACACGAGTTTTTTTCTTCCTAATTTTTACTTTTTTTATAGAAAATTATTTTCTATGTATTCAAAATTTGTTTAAAAAAATTCAAATCCAATTTCAATTTCAATTATATTTTATTTTATTTTATTTAAGTGATAAATTTTAACTACTCTAACTTTTCGAATTTATATTAACCTAAATACTAATTACTTATTTACCTATTAATAAGTGTGATCAATGAAGATCATATATCATAGAATATTCAAAATGTTAAATTTTTAAAATTAAAATATTTATTATACTTATTTACCTATTATAATGAACAAATACTGTAATAAACGTTTAATTTAAAATATTTTTAACCTTAATCAAATACTTTAAGTTATCATTTTGAGTTTTTACATCTTGCAAGACACTAAGTATATTAAATACTTCATGATAAATTTAATTTTTATGACTTGTTTTATTTTTATTTTGAGATAATTTAAATTAAAAAGTGATTAAACTATTATTCTTGCATATATCTAATTAAAAAAATTCGTTTACTTTTTTTAAAAATTAAATAACAGATTATAATTAAAAAAAGTTTACATATCTAATTAAAAAACGTTTATATGGCCGATTGTTATTAGGAAAATTCTATTTATCCAAGAACTTATCCTTTGTTTGCTACACATCCCAGAATATACAGTTTGATTGATGCTGACCCAAAAGGCTGTTTTTTTTTTTGTTTGTGCAACTTATAATTAGTTTGTATTCCTTCACATGTTAAATAGGCTTTTCTCAATTTTAAGATTTATTTAAAATATTCTTTGATATGTCAAATGAGGCACTAGCTAGATTAATTCAAAATCATATTTTACTCTTATCATATACTATACCTTTACTCTACCTCTCTCAAAAGTCTCTTTAATCCTCACCTACTTTCAAATAATATTATGTAGATGTAGGAACACATGAATAGAATTAAGAGTAATAATATATAAACAACATTTTATATATACAAAAAATATAAATATATTTTTATTTATTAGATTTGTCTCTATATTTGCCCAATGTCACATAAATACAAAATTTATACAAATTTACATGCACACACACATATATAGAAGTAAAGATCATGAAATAAAATTTTGACATGTGTCTTTTTAAAAAAGAGAAAATGCGACAAGTGTCACATACAAAATTTAACAAATGTTACTTAAAATGAATGAGTAGTTGAATGTTCTCTTGGAAGCACACCAAAAAATAATAAAGCCTTTTAAGATGAGAATTATAATGCTCTTGGTAATTGAATGAAGAACATAATTATCTATAAATAACATAATTATCCTAAATTAACATGCTTATATATTATGTATCATTCTCCCCTTTGGAAGAATTCACTCCAGGAGAATTAAAAATCTTGTACTCACTTGGGATCATTATGGTAGAAAAGATTATCATCAATTCAGGTAATATTAGAGTATTCTTTGTAAACAGATAATTCATAAAATTGTCAAAAAATATGACAATTAAACATAATATCTTTAGCATCTTGAACACATAATTCTCACACTTAGAAAGCATACCTGATTGTGCTAAAGATGAAGAAGCCATGGTTGAGTCTTTGATCTATGGTTTCTCTCCCTTGATCTCTTTTTCCGTTACCCAAGACTTTTCTTATAGGCGCTAAATATGCATAAGTAACCCTAATGGACATGGATATGACCAATTTAAATATATCTTTATCTTTAATTTGAAATGTCCATCAAGTATCCAAATGAAAGGTGGAGATTTGTTTATCATTAAATAAGAGATATCAATTTATTATTCAATAAATTAATCATTATCATACCAATTATCTTAAAAGCATATGTGACCATTATCCATAATTGATAATATCTCTAAAATATTGGATCATTATCTTACATTCTCTCACTTGGTCTGTTAATCCAATAATATTAAACTTTAATAGCATAAACATTATAACGCTCATTAAATAACAAATATCTCCAGAATATTAATCATAATTACCATATTATGATAAATCACTAAGTGCATGTTATGACAGTTGTACATTATTTTGGTCATATATTTCCTTCTATATACCACAACACATGTAACCTGTCATAGTGGGTACATAATCAAAATATATATATTCCATGATGGTCCACAATAATATCTCATAAAGACTTTCCTATTAATTCAAAATACAAATTATGTGCACACATTATAAGAAATAAAAAATTCATTAATATATGTTAGAAACACATCATTAATTCCATATGTTTGGAACCCCTTAAATATTTTTCGTTTTAGGATAAGAATACTAATGTGAAATTACCACAATAAATTTAATTCTAACTACTCCCATTAATAACTACCAATGTATAAGTATGAGTATAGGAATGGTCTCCAATAAACATATATGGACATTCATGATCTTTAAAAGTTAAAAATACAAGAGAAATATAATTTTAAATAATAAATAAATATATTAAAATAAAATAAAAAAGATAATTTTGTTTTTCAATTGTACCTCAAAATAAATCTATCCATGTATCTTTCTATCTATCTATTTATTTCTATATATCTATATAAAAGTTAAGACAACACGAGAAATCTTTCTATTTATCTACCTATTTCTATATATCTATATAAAGTTAAGACCACAATAGAAACTCTTAGAAAAGTATCACTTAATGATCTCGTTTAAATATAAAGTTAAATCTTTTTAAGTGTCACTTAAATATGCAAAAAATAAGGTATTAAAGAGATATATTAATTGATAATAATAAAAAATTTATTTCATTATTAACTAAATTAATTGATTAGTAACAAAAATATTAAAAAGTATAAAATAAAATTACAATCACACATTAAACATCATAACTAACACATAATTTGAAAATGAATTTGCAATCATCCTCATTCTCAAAGTCTAAGAGTAATAATAATAAATAGTACTAAAACTAAGTCTTAAAACCAAACTAGTCATTAAACCGGTTGAAGAATTGATTCAAGGTTTAATTATCCAACTGTAGTTGAATTGAAATATAATCCAATAATATATATATATATATATATATATATATTAAGGTTCTGAAAATCGAACCGGTCAGGGAACTGATTCAAGATTCAATAGTTTAACCGTGGTCGAACCAGAGTATAATTAAATAATTTAAATATATTTATATATATATATATACTAATTAATCAAATTAAAAATCATAAAAAATTACACAAATGATAAAAAATAGTTTACAGCTTATTTTTTAAGAGTCCAAAGCATTCAGTAACAGTATTATAGCCTATTTTTGTTTAAAAAAAATGCCAATTTTAGTTCAAAAAGATATACAATTAATTATACATTCAGTTTCCAAGCTTCTATACAATCTAAGTTTAAGTATTTCATATAAAATTCTTTTTAGATTGACTTACATTCAATTTTTAGATCAAAATGTCATCATTTGAATTAGTAAAAATAAATATGAAAAAAGGTCCTATTGAACCTAAGTGGATCGGTCCGGGTCGACCAATTCGTTGGTTCTTGATCGGTTTTCAGGCTGGGTGGGTTTTTGGAGTGGACCGAATTGATGGGGTGATTGGTTCCCGGTCTAACCGGCCGGTCCGGTCTGATTTTCTTAACCATGATATATATATATATATATATATATATATATATAAATTTAATTTTGATTCACGGTTAGTGTAAAGTTTTTTTAACATCATTAATGAGTTATATTTTTTAAATAATTGTTGTGATATTCAAACTCCTTTAATGATATGGCAATATATGATTAGACGACAATGTAAAGTTACACTAATAGTTGATCAAAATTAAACTCTTTCTCTTTCTCTCTCTCTCTCTCTCTCTATATATATATATATATATACTAATTAAATAAATAAAAATTATCAAAATAATAAAACATGATAAAAACAATTGAATAACATATTCCAATTACTTATCGTCACGAGGCAAATTAAGCATATGAGAAAACAAGCCTAATATGCTTCATATGTTGCCAAAGAAGAGAGAGATGACTTCTACCAGTAAGATATGTTATCTTTCTTCATGCTTCTTGGCATACAGTTATTACCCTTCTTGTTTCTTTTGGCTAAGAGATTCTAAACTAGTGGCTAACTATAGACATCATCTCAATCCTGGAGTCCATGTTTTTTTAATCACGTTTTACCTATTTTGTGTTTTACTATTACGTAGGTTCTTGCCTTAGAAGGCTACACTCTGCTAGTTTTGTTTTGGGTCCTCTGTTTTGACCCCATTGTATCAGCAAAAACAAAGTAACCAGTGTTTCTTTTCTTGATGTATAATACACTGACTACCCTTTTTGTTTCTTTTTTATATTGTATCAGCAAAAACAAAAAAGAAAGAAAGTAAACAGTTTCTTTTCTTGATGTACAATACAATGACTACCCTTATGTTAATAGATTCTAAAATAGTAATCTTTTTATCTCCTACAGAATCGGTGTAACCAGTGGATGTTCCTTTTTTTTTTTTTTTTTTTTGATAGCTAAAGAAATATCATTAGAAAGGAGAGAAACATTACAAGGGAGGATAAGAAATCCTTCATGAAGAAGTACGCAGTACAAAGAAAAAGAAAGGTACTTGAGGATAAAACAGAAAAAGAAACTGCGACAGCCAACCCAAAACACTCCTAGAACTACCACAAACCTCCCGCAAGGAGGGAAAATAACTAAAACTGAAATAAGCACCAGACCAATCTCCCTTAGATAACACCTGAAATAAAACTTCAAAGAATCCAAAAGGGAAACTAATTCTTCTTCTTAATTCCTTTTCCTTTACGCCCTCCACAATTCCCTGTTGTTGCTAACCTTTGAAGTTGCTTTTCTAGCTTCTTTCTCTTTATACTATCTTGTGAAAAGGACACCTTTACTCCATTACCCAACGGATTAACCAATTTAATACCCATTTTATCCAGTAGTGATTGTGGATCTTGCAAATGACTTTCATTTCCTGGAGGCCTACTAGAAATAACCTCCTCATCCAAAGTCCTCTCACTTTGGCCTAAAAGAATCAGTTTAGCAACATGTGGAAGAGGAAGAATTCCCTTATCAGTATCATAAAAAGAAGAAAGTTCTCCTTGAAAGTTACCCCTTTCCTTATTTGAAATTTGGCAACCTAAACTAGAGGTTTCCATAATCTCAATACAATGTAGTTGGAAAAGTCCCTTCACTCCTTGCAAGTTACCAACTTACCATCCAGGTCAGTACTCTCTTCTTGACCTTTTCGATGAACCAATTTTGCCCTTAAATCTTCCAGAAGTAAACCTTCATTGTCTTCAAAATCAGATTCAAAAAAATCTTCTTCATTTAAAAGATCAACCTCCTCAGTGTCTGTAAAAGAAGGATCATCTTCTGCTAAGTCGCAATCTTGAAAAACCCGCTCACTAGAATCAGCTTTAGTAGATTGCACTTTTTCTAAACCTTCTTTAATCGTTGAAAACACCTTCACAACAGTAGGAAAGGCATCTGCTTGAATTTCTTTCTCAAAAGGACTCTGAACCTTATCATTCACATCAGTGGAGTTGGTTTTCAGCGGAACCTGAAAGTGATATTTAGGAGCTCCACCTGAGGAATCTGATTCCTTCAATAAACTATGTCCAAGAGTCTTGGAATCCTTTTTAGCAGCACCAACTTTTTTAACAACCCATCGTTTTCCTTTTCTAATTAATGTGTTTTCTTGTTCGCTTGTGGTTCCAAGTCCTGCGAAAGCTCTTTTCCTGATCTTTTCAGGCTCCATTCTCCCTGAAACATGCGGACTTGAAACAGGAACAACAATAGGCTATCGCTGAACACCAAATGTCCTATTAGGAATCTCCTCCTTTGAAACCCCCTCAAAATGAAACCTTCTACTTCTCGCAGGTTGTTTCCAATCTGAAGGTTGAAAGCTTTTATCAAAACTAGAGGACAAATTAATAGGAAAAATCTCAGGCCAAACTGGAATTTCTAATAAAAGTTCACCTGCACTAACATTTATTGAATGTGGTATCTTATGGATATCTGCTCTCACCAAGATCTTCGCCCAACAACAATCACTGAAAGTAAGGGTACCAACATCAATGTCCAACAACTCCCCCCAACAACCTGCAATAGAAGAGAAAAGGTCATGACTCCAAAAACAGAGTGGCAGACCCACCAAATTAACCCAAAAAACCATTTTTTTCATTGACAGCAAGTTTATTTATAGAACCAGCTGTTGGCATCCACCAATCCAAGAGAACAGGAGCGCCAAGAAACCACCACTCCTTTTCGTGTAAAGTTCTTCCAGCTTCTTGTTCTGACTCAAAAGAGAAGAGAAACATACAATTAAGCATACTAGCCACTTTCAAACCAGGAGATTGCCAAAGCAGATCGGATCTCTCCATTCCTTAATTTGACTAACCGATGGTTGCCCCTGAAAACTACCAACTAATCTACTGCCAACACGGTGGACGCTGTTTGTACCACTGTATTCACCTACAATGAACCTACCATTGTCATCGACAACTACTTCAGACTTCACTGAAGACCAAAGGTGGCTCCAGACAGCCATTTAAATTTCCTTTTAAAATAGCTTAAAATTGATGCTGTAACACCTCTCACCCAGTTCTCGTAATTGAACAAAAACTGTAACACCTCCACCCTCTGTGAATACTGGGTAGAGATCAGGACTCAAACCCCTTTCCCCACTACCAAACAGACCACATTCAAGCTCAAACTTCTCTCTTAACTTTTCCTATTCCTTGATCAAGAGCAAAATCCAGATCTGACAAAAAGCAGACTAACCTCTTCAGAATGAAAGTTCTGGAGCATGCAGATTGGAGTTCACTTCCTCTGAACATAAATTTCCTGGCCTCGAAAGCATTTTGAAGAACATGTGAACTGCTCCCTCGTAACATAAGGATGAAACTGTTTCAACATAGTTGTCATTTTCTTTCAAATCTTAAATCATTATCTCTGCCAATATAATTTTCTCCATTGGTAAGTAATGTTCATGTATCTAATAGATTCTAAACTAGTAATCTTTTTATCTCCTACTGAATCAGTGTAACCAGTGGATGTTAAACCATTTATCTCTTTAACATGATACTTGCAGGTTGCAGTTAAAAAGTTCTCTTTCAAAGAAATTGAGGATGCAACTGAAAATTTCGGAGAGAAAATAGGATAGGGAGGCTTCTCCAATATTTATGCTAGACAACTAGATGGAAAGAGGATAGCTATCAAGCTATTCAAATTTAATCAAGGTTCAGAAATAGCCATGAGGAACAAAATACATGAATTGAAACAGCAAATGAAGGTAATCTAGCCCAATATAAGATCCTTTTTGTGAGTTTGTAGTATTTATGGGAGTATGTAGCATTTATGGTTGGATTATAAATGAATTCTATTTTTTAAAAATATTAATGATTGTCTGCTCTATCAGAATGAAGTGGAGGCCCTCTCCACGTGATTCAGTAATAGAACTTTTAGGCTATGGAGAAGAAAGAGAACACATTTTTTTAATTTATGAAAGGCTTCACCAAACACTTACGAAGGCCTTGAAAGGTATGAAGTTAATATATATATATAGTACTGTTATATTGTTTTGCGCATTAATGTTTATGCAATTCAAATGATAGCATAGCCTGCATAGAAACTGGAAAATTGCTGAGTAGGAACTAGAAAAAAAACCTTATAATCCCCAAGGAGGAGGATAAAAAAACAAGAAAAACAGAACACAATGACAGCTCACTGATAGGACCATGGGCCGTGTATACTCCACAAGAAAGAAGAGAGAACTGCAGGTTTACAAAAGGAGGGGCAAAGAAGGAATTGGAGGGGATGTCACAGTAGGAAACATGACAAAAGAAGAATTAGTTACGCGGGAGAGGGAATGTAACAACCAGGCCAGCTGGCATGCCCTGAGTGGCAGAGGGGATTCTGTCATGATACGAGAGGGGAATATAGAAGAGGGAGGGGGAAAACATGTGAGGGCAGAGAATTGAGAAGCAAAAGGTGGGTGGGGGCAAGAGGAAGGGTGCTAGAGGGTTTGCACCTAGACTATCGTTTCATTTTCTTTTCTCGTGTTATGAGATTACAGAGAGATATCTGTGTGTGTTAGGAGGAGAATCCATATTCTCTTCTTCTTTTCTAGTTTTGTAGAGGGTTACCCCTGTTTGTAAGGAGCTAGGCTCCACTAATTTGTAGAGGTTTGTGCTAGTTTTCTTTGATGATATCCTAGTTTACAGCAAGGATATGCCTGCCCATGTTGATCATTTGAGGGTAGTCTTGCCAATTCTCAAAGATAACTCATTACTAGCAAATTATTAGAAATGTTGTTTTGGAAAATCCGAGCTGGAATAATTGGGTCATTTGATATCAGGTGAAGGGATGACAGCTGATCCTAGCAAGGTAGAAGTCATGAAACAGTGGCCCATTCCCAAAGATGTTAAAGGACTAAGGGGCTTTCTCGGTCTCACAGGCTATTACCGACGATTTGTGAGGAATTATGGTCAAATCGCCAAACCGCTGAGGCAATTACTGAAGGAGGAGGGGTTTAAATGGAGCAAAGAGGCGCAGCAAGCATTTGAGAATTTAAAGGCTGCACTGGTCAGCCTACCCACCCTTGCTATGCAAAATTTTGACACTGTTTTCGAAGAAGAAACTGATGCATCAGGAACCGGCAGAGGAGAAGTGCTAATGCAGAATGGGCGCCCGTTGGCTTTCATTAGCCAAGCACTGTTAGAAAAATCAAGGGTGAAATCTGTTCATGAGCGGGAACTAATGGCGATAGTGTTTGCTATTCAAAAGTGGCGCCATTATTTGATGGGACAACACTTTATTATCCGGACTGACCAGAAGAGCTTAAAGTTCCTTATGGAACAACGTTTAATGGCTGAGGGTCAACAAAAATGGGTGGCCAAGCTCCTGGGGTTTGACTTTGAAATCCAGTACAAACCTGGAGTGGAAAATCGTGCTGCGGATGCTCTTTCTAGGGTGCTGGATTACAAGGAAATTGCTGTTATCAGTAGTCCAAATTTGCAAAGCTTGGCAGAGGAGGTTTTGAAGGATAGCGGATTCTCCATGATCTAATTCAAGATCCAGCTTCTCACCCTGGTTTTTCTACTTCCAAGGGGTGCCTTTGGTTTAAAGAACAGTTGGTATTACCCCAGAAATCGAAGAGAATTCCCTTGTTACTGAGGGAATTCCATTCTACTCCGTGGGGAGGTCATACTGGTATGACCAGGATGTACAAACGGTTGGCTGCTGTCCTTTACTGGAAGGGCATGAAATGAGATGTCCAAGTGTTTGTAGCAGGCTGTGAGATTTGCCAACAGAATAAATACCAAGCTCTACAGCTAGGGGGATTGCTGCAGCCCCTCCCTATTCCCAATCAAGTATGGGAGGATATTTCCTTGGATTTCATTGAAGGGTTACCTAAAGACAAGGGAGCTAATTCTCTTTTGGTGGTAGTGGATCGCCTAACTAAATATGCACACTTTATTTCACTTGTTCGCCCTTTCTCAGCAAAGGAAGTGGCTGCTATTTTTGTTAGGGAGATTGTGAGACTGCACGGGTTTCCAAAATCTATTGTATCGGATAGAGACAAAAAAATTGTGAGTCAATTCTAGGGAGCATTGTTTAAACTTGCCAGGACCAACTTACGGTTTAGCTCAGCCTATCATCCTCAATCGGATAGTCAGACTGAAGTCACCACCAAGACCCTTGAGACTTATTTGAGGTGCTTTGCTAATGCACACCCACATCAATGGCCTAAATGGATCCCCTGGGCAGAATTTTGGTTTAACTCCTATAATGCATCTATTCGGATGACTCCTTTCAAGGCTCTTTATGGGAGAGAGGCCCCTAGCATTATCTGTTACAGTAACGACAGCACTATCATTGAGGCAGTAGATCAATTACTGCTCACCCAATACAGCATCTTAGATGAATTAAAGGACAACTTGTCTAAAGCTCAACAGCGGATGCAGCACCAGGCAAACACACATCGCCGCGAGGTTGGATTTCAACCAGGGGATTTGGTGTATTTGAAACTCCAGCCTTACAGGCACAAGTCTTTGGCCAAGAGGATCAATGACAAACTTAGTCCTCGCTTCTATGGTCCATTTGAGGTGCCCAATAAGATAGGAGCAGTGGCTTACAAGCTGGCCTTGCCTGCGTATTCACGTGTTCATCCAATTTTTCACGTGTCTCAACTTAAGAAAGCTATCCACGCCACTACTCCATGCCAACAACTGCCAGAATTTTTAACGGAAAGCTTGGAGTAGCAGGTCCAGCCAGCTGCTGTACTGGATACACAGAGGCTGCTGAATGGGTCCCTCGAGGTGTTAATTCAATGGGAACATCTTCCCACTCATGAGAACTCTTTCACTACGTTTAAAAGTGATTTTTTACAAAATATGTTTTGCGTCCAATTGGACTAAGAAGTTTTCTTCGTCTATTGCATTTTATTGTTTCAACCTTTGTTTTAACAGTTTGTTATTTAACGAAAAGTTTTCTAAAAAGGTTAAGAAACACAATTCAACCCCCCTTCTTATGTTTCACTTGTTTACTTCAATTGGTATAAGAACTCAGCCTCTTGGGTTGAGCATCTAATAGTGTAGAGGACAAGATCTAGTACTACCTCAAATAGAGAACGAAGGACAAGCGGTGAACAGGCCTCCTCTATTCAATGGAAATGAATATGATTACTAGAAGAAGAGGATGATTGCATTTTTTGATGCACAAAATATGGACATTTGGGACCTAGTCCAAAATGGCTATCAAATACCCAATAATACAGAAGGTCTAGAACTTCCTCGACCACAATGGACGGAAGGATAACGAACCAGACACCAGTTAAACTCAAAAGCCAAACACTACCTTTTGTGCGCCATTATCAGATCAGAACATGATAAAGTTCATAGCTGTGAAACAGCTAAAGAGATATGGGATACTCTGGCTTTAGCACATGAAGTTTCCTATTAGGTCACAAAATCAAAGATAAGCATGTTAGTTCACCAGTATGAACTCTTCAAAATAGGGGAACATGAAAATATTGATCAAATATTTGGACGGTTCCAAACAATAATCAATAGCTTGAGATCTCTGGGAAAGACATATGATAATCAAGATCATATCAGAAAAATTCTTAGAAGTCTCTCCAGACAGTGGATACCTAAGGTTACTGCCATACAAGCAGCAAAGAACTTAGCTTCTCTTACCATAAAGGAACTCCTAGGTTCCCTCAAAGTTTATGAACTTAAGCTCCAAGAAGAAGAAAGCTCAAGAAAAGGGAAATCAATTGCCCTTAAAGCTCACAAAGGAAGTGCGTCCAAAGCACTTAAAGCTGGAGAATCTTCTGTTAGCCAAGGGCAACCATCACACAAGAGGGGGGTGAATTGGGTGATCACAAATTTTATTTCAACTTTGTGCAATTGTGCATTTTGATGCACCCAATCAATACATGCAGCGGAATAAATATATTTCACAACAATTCATGCTTTCATATTACTAATAATTCATATAATGCATAATATCAATCACATATAAGTATATTGAACAAAGTAAATTATAGTGTGATTAATTTGAGACTAGTGAGAAATAAACCAAGATAGAAAATCACTTGGTTGAAACCTTGTAGTAGACTGCAAGTAGTGTGTAGTCAACTACAATAAACCCCTAAAAGTGGTTTTGCAAGATCAACAAATAAAACACTAATGTTGAGTTTCTAGTAGTCTTGTAGTAGACTACACTTTTCTTGTAGTAGACTACAATTTGCTTATGTGAGCAAATTGGGTTTTAAATGAATGCCTTACTCTTATGAAGATTTGTCAATCAATGTAGATACCTTGAGTATAACTTAGATATATAAATCAAGCAAACAAGATATATATCAAGTTCTAATGATCTAAGTAGAAATATCACAAGATATGCAGTAGATCAATAATTATAGCAATCATAAGAACTCAACAAATAAATAGTTAAATGTAAATTGCTAGAATGTAAAGAGAGTAAGGGATAAGAGAATGCAAACAATATTTTACTGGTTCAATCACTTCTTGTGATCTACATCCAGCCCCAAGATCATCCACTTGAGGTTTCCACTATTCTTCAAACTTGTAACTTAGGTGCTTGAGAAACCTTTACAAAGTTAAGCACTCTTCACACCTTTGGGATCCTCCACCCTTGTGCAAGAGCCTCACACTTTCAACTAGAGGGATCCTCTGCCCTCACTTAGTGTTTACAAGATAAGAATATGATAGAATGAATAAACTCTCTCAAAGAGTAGATAATACAACTTGAAGAACTAATGGATAGAGGGATTATGAAAAATGAAGAGCTCAAATGTTGATTTTGATAGAAAATGATCAAATCCTCATAATGATTTGCAAATGGGTGTTCATCAACTTGTTAATGCTTCAATCTTAGCATATATTAATAGCCCAAGTGATAAAATAGCCGTTGGTGGTGTTTAGGAATGATTAATTTCGAAATCTAGCCGTTTATAGCCGTTACAGGCATTTCTGGCACGTTGTAGTCGACTACATATACATTGTAGTCGACTACGATTCCTCTCTGGAATGTAGTTTTTGAATTTTAACACTTTGTAGTCGACTACACAACCTTGTAGTCGACTACAATCCATTCCTGGAATGTAGTTTTCGAGTTTTAACACTTTGTAGTCGACTACAGATACCTTGTAGTCGACTACCATTCATCTCTAGAAAATATATTTGATTTTTGACACTTTGTAGTCGACTACACAACCTTGTAGTTGACTACAATCCATTTCTGGTGGTCTTGTAGTTGACTACAAGTCTTGTGTAGTCGACTACAATTCCACTCGGGAAAGTAGTCGTTTTGAAATAATCATAACTTCTTCGTTTCTTAACCAATTTAAGCAAATGACCATGCGTTGGAAAGCTCTTTGAGTGTACTTTCATATGAAACAAGTTTCAAATCAAAACTCAAAGTATTTTAAAAGTTATGATAAAAATAGTGACCATAGGTCAGCTTTCAAAATTCAGATTTGGCTATTTTTCATAGTTTTGAAATACCACCAAGACTAACTTCTCAAAACTTGTTTGTTGGGCATTTTACCATGTTAAAAACATTTGTCAAGATTGAATAAAGATATTTGAGCTCTCTTCATGTAAAAACCTCTATCCTTACAAAGGAGAATTGCCTATAAGATAATATATACCCAAATGAGTCCTTAGGCTTCTTGATGCAATCCAAGCTTCCAAGAATTCTTCTCTTCAAATCTTCTAAATGCTTGGAACATCTCTTCATTCTCCATCTTCTTGAGTTGAGCAAGATTAAGGTCTTTCACATTCTTGTTCTATTGCTCACTCTTGATACTTGGACTATCCTACAAAGCATAACTCACTTAAAAATCATGGTTAGTCCAAATCCATAACTCAATATTTCAATATGCATGATTCATAAGTATATAACTATATATTCTTCATGCATATATGATTTACATAGACACATATCCAATATCAATTAATTACAACACATATAAAGTATTATTGGATATATTCTATAAATTATGCTACTCATACTCAATGCATGATCCTTATATAAAATAAACAAGATATATTACATAATCATGCTTGATCAATTATATTCCATTAAGCAAATGTAGGTAGCATATTCATTATCTACTTATCTATTTGTCATCATCAAAACATATTGTTTTAAATCATTGGGGCAAACATTTTTCCACATCTTCAGATGAAACTGAATCATCTGGAGAAGATGCCTCAGATAACGACGAATTATCTTTCATCTCCAGCAAAAAAAAAGCAATGTGGAAAAAGAAATGAGGCATGCGGAGAACAATGGAAATGGCATAAGAAGCTTGGTCATGCAAGCTTGAGGTTAATCTCAAAGCTAAATAAGCATAACTTCGTAAGAGGACTACCAAAACTTGTGTACAAATCAGATGTTCTATGCGAAGCATGTCAAAAGGGGAAATAAATCAAAAACTCTTTTGAGTCCAAAAATGTTGTTTCCACCTCTAAACCACTAGAACTGCTACATCTTGATCTATTTGGTCCAACGAGAACTGCCTCATTAAATAGGAAGAAATATGGACTTGTCATAGTAGATGACTATACTAGATGAACATGGGTTATGTTCCTAGCTCATAAGGATGAGTCTTTTATGTGCATAAACTAGTTGATGATTTGCGTGCTAAATTTGTTGGTTTTACTGATTTTGATGATTCTGTTTGTTGTGATGGTGATATATTGTGTAATGCATGTGTTGAGATTGCTGCCTTTTTGAGACATGATGAATCTTTTTCAACAGATAATGCAGCAATTCAATCTACAAAAGTAGTGCAGCCACCAAAATTGGAGTTCATTGTGGCTAAAAACTTCCTTCCTGATGAGGAGGGGAGGTTGCTGCAAATTTTTAAGGAGAATCAAAGAGCCATCATACTTGCAAACATTCCTAGCGTTAGCCTTTCCATATGCATGCGTAGGATTTTACTTGAAGATGGAGTTAAGCCAATAAACCAGCCCCTGAGGAGACTGAACCCTTTGATTCTGGATGTGGTGATCCATTACACTGGCTATGGTGTGGCTGCTGGAACGTTAATTCTTCTGCTATCCATAGGGAGTTTTCTTTCCACACTTTTATTTCATTTTTCTAGTTGTTGTTTTCTTTTTGTTTTTATGGTTTTGCTATTGTTTTTAATATTGTTTTTGTTTTTATTTGACTGTTACAATTTACTCTTTTCTGTTGTTGTTTCTGCTGTTTGTGTTGTCTGTTTCTATTTCTGCTTCTGTTTTGTTGTACTGCTGAAGTTTGTCTTTTATTATTTTTTTTTTCTGTTTCTGTTTTTTTTGTTTTGTCTGCTGTTTTTATTTTCTATTTTCTATATAAATCTGTTGAAAAAGAAAAAAAAAGCCACGTTTAAGGTCAATGGCCAGAAACTGAATCATTATTGGGGAGGACCCATCAATCGTGAAAAATCTTCAATCACGGTGGCTGAAGACGTTAAAAGTAGCGCTTTTTGGGCGGCATCCCAAGTTTTCTAACTCTGTCATCTTTCTAACTGACTTATTTGTTATCACAGGAATCGAGACAAAAAAAACGGTGCCAAGTGAGAAAATCTATCAAAGTTTGATTTTTCTGTCTTTATTTTGTTTGTTTTTCTTTGACAGATGATTTTTCACCGGTTAAATGGCGGATAACGGTACTCCGTGAAAATCTTTTTCGGTCCTTTCAGTTACCCACAAACACTGAAATTTGTATATAATTTTACTCAATTTTTTTTCTCTCTTTTTTCTTTCTTTTGAAATGGATAATCAGCTTTTTAACCTCCGCAAGCGATTCCCTTCTCTCCCTCAAAATGCTTTAACTAACATTTATTGTGCAAGGTTTGAGAGATTAAGGATGCTTATGCACAAAGGCATCCCTGCGGATATACGCTGGTTGATCGAAGCAAAGGTCCGACTCAAAGGTGAATTTTCTGACGCTCTTGTTTCATATATGCCAGGGCTAGGTAAAAGTTTATATGCCAAGAAAAGAAGAGCAAAAAGGTTACGGGTCTGCTATAAATGTGCAAGATGGACCTGTAACACAAAATGCAAATCAATTGGAATGACGTCTATAAACCAAGATGATAAAATTAACTTCATTAAAGATGGCATGAGTAAGGAGTCTTTAGATAACATTTTATTGACTCTTGAGACGCATCCTAGTGGAGATGTGCAAAGGGCACTTCTCGATTTATGGCCAATATTCCAAGATGAACATGAGCTTTATAGTCTCGGGAATCTGACTCAAAAAGACCCTGTTTGCAGACCCACACCTAGAAGTGATGCTACGAAAGTGAAACGCTTCCCAGGGGAAGGAAACTCATACTCAGATGAAAAAATATCACTCACTGAGTGGCTCACAGTGGTAGGCACAACGGCACTCAGTAGCATGCACAGGCAGTGCATGGTGGCAAGCGCAAAATGGAAGGCTGGCAACGGTGTCTTGTGCAAAATGGCAGAAGAAGTGTTAATGGAGGATAGGGATGGAAATTGGTTAGCTGCCCAACAAAGGCCTACGGCTTTAATATATAAGCCAAGTTGAGAGTTTTTTGAAGGGGTAATTAATCTTAAAGACTACTAATAAGGTATATTTAATCTTCAAGGACATAAAAAGTTTAAATTATTAAGAATGACCATTAGATTTCACTTAATGGACAAAAATACCATTGTAAATGAGATGAGAAGTTGTCGAACATTGTCTGTCTTCTTGCTTTGACTTCCTCTATTATATTAGGATTTTGCAGAGTTACAATTTCCCCTCAATTTCTCCATCGCAAGCGGCAACAAGAAACAAGCATGAGATCCTCAAGTAAACACCTTAGATCTATGTGCTTATCTCTTGCTTTGAATTTTCTTTTTCGTAGCTCCTCCAAACATAGTTATAAAAACCGGACCGGTAGTCGACTCGGTCAGGGTACTGGGTCACTGGTTCGACCAGTGGGTCACTGGTTCGACCAGTGGGTCACTGGTCGAACCACATAAAATTAAATAAATATTTAAATACATATATATATATATATAAATACACACTACATATGATGATATTTATCATTATAAATAACTAAAATATATTTATTTTGAAAAAAATATGACTACCATGGTGTAAATCTCGAAAAATTATATGAAATGGACATATAATTAGTCTAAATCGGACAAACGAGTCAAAAGTTATGATTTTTCAAAGTTTAAAAGTTTTTTTTTTAATTTAGTGACCCGGCCGGTTCCGGTTCAACCAACCGGGTCACCGGTTTTCATTCAAAACCAGCCGGGTCGGACCGATTCTGAGACATACCCGATCCAACTAGTCACCCGGACCGGTCACTTGATCGGTTTACCGGTCCACCGGCCGGTCCGGTCCGATTTTAATAACACTGCCTCCGAATGAGGTAACTTCATCGATAAACATTCTTTTAATCTTCAAGAAGATTTTGTATTGAAAAATATTATTGTCTTGACATGTATATGATCTAGAGAGGTTCAACTGAGTATGACTGCCATCAACGCTCATGAGCTTCTTCTCATTGAAGTAGTCAATGATAGTGTAGTTGCTGATGATTGTCTTGATGACGTCTTGGGACTTGCTAAAAAGGGAAGAGTTATCAACGGTCAGGATTATGATGGTTTGACGACTATTGATTTGGTCTGCCAGCTTGGTTTTAATGAAGTATTGGTTGAACAAGCTAAATTCTGTGAACACTTGACCTTTCAAGAAAAAGAAATAGCATTCACATATTGTTTTCTACACTTCTTGTAAATTTAGAATTTTATTTACTATTGTTAGCCACTCAATGAAAACACTTAACCACTCAATGAAAAGAAATAGCTGTTTGCATATTGCCTTCTAAACTTCTTGTAAATTTAGAACTTTATTTACTATTTGTAACCACTCCGTGGTAATACTTAATCATTCAATAAAAAGAAATAGTCATACGCTTATTGTCTTCAAAACTTCTTGTAAATTGAAAATTTTATTTACTATTGTTACTTGACCACTCAATAAAAATAAAGAGTCACTTGCGTATTGTCTTCCAAAAAGGTTTTTATTAAGGGTATTTTAATCCATTAAGTGAAATCTAATGGTCAATCTCACTAAATAAAATGTGAACGGTCATTTTTAATAATTTAAATTTTTTATGTTTCTTAAGATTAAATATATCCTTAAGATTAATTCTTTATTTTTTTAAAGCTTATTTAATTAAATAGGCCAAGCTTTAAGCTTTTAATTAGGCCCATTTAGCCTCACAGGCTAGTCTGTTTATACTTATATACTAGTTTTATTACTCGCTCGATGTACGAGTTTATTACATTATATGTGTATTGATTTTTTAACTATAATGTGTTATTTATTTTGATATTTTTTATAAGAATTTTTTAATTATATTTATTTAAAAAATAATTTAATCACTTTTTAATTTAATTTTTTAAGAAAAAATAAAATAAAAATAAAAATTAACCTTATCATTAAGCATTTAATATATCTAGTGTCTATCAAGATTTAAAAAAATAATTAACTATGAAAATATAAAACTTGAAGAATTTGATTAAGGTTAAAAATATTTCAGATTAAACATTTATTAAGTATTTATTTATTATAATAAGTAAATAAGTATAATAGATATTTAATTAATTTAAAAATATTAACAATTTGAATATATGTTATGATATATAATCTTCATTAATCACACTTATTAATTGACAAATAAATAATTGATATTTAAATTAATATAAAATTTAAAAGGTTAGAATAATTAAATTTATCACTTTAATAAAATAAAATTAAATATAATTAAAAATTAAATTGGATTTAAACTTTTTTAAATAAATTTTGAATGCATAAAAAAGAAGACTATCAAATGATAAAAATTTGAGAGAAAAAAACATATATATGTGGCACGTAACATTGACCTCTTATATCAATTGTATTTTATATAATAATATATAAATATAATTAACATTATATAATTTATTAATTGTACAAGATAATATTTTTTTTTAATAAAAACATTTCTAACCTAAATCTATCATTTCATTCACCTCATCTTTCTCTTTCTCTCTCCATTCTCAACGGCGCTAACCCAAGAAAGAGCAACTCCACCATTAGAACTCTCACTATAAGTAGAAACTCTACCATCCAAAGTAATTAAGAGCAAGTAGTTTCAAAATGAATATATTTTTTTGGCATTATGCATTTGCAGCATTTCTAGACAATAACCTTCTAGGTTAGACATTTTATTTTATTGGCTAATGTTTTGTCTCTAATGCCACATGGCAATCCCTAGTTTCAATTCAAAGAAAATTATTCTCGTATAATAATATAATAAGGGACTGTTTTTAATATCACATGGTAATCCCTGATTTCAATTTAAAGAAAATTACTCTCGTGTAAATTTTCTGTCTTCTCACCTCCATCTTATCTCTGCTCATTGTTTTCTTTCTTCTCACAATGTGTACTTTCTGTTTCCTTTTTTGTTGCTCCCATTTTTTTTTTGTGGTTTCCAAAGGTATCTCCCACATGCAATTACCGGAACTAATCCCTCGAAGTACAGAGACCCATTTAATGAGTTGACTTCTCCCAAAAGATGTTTTTCCATACACATCTTTGCCTTCCATTGTTGCTTCCATTTTTGCCTTGCTATGCAGTCGTCTCAATCTTTACCTTGCATAGTCTTTTCGTTAATTTTCCTTTGCCTCTTCACTATTTAGAGTAGATAGAGTTAAGCTCGTTTTTCCCTTTTTCTCTTTCTAGAACCTTCTGCTATCCTGCTTCTCATCCTTCTTCTCTGGCAAAAGTCATCAAATGATTCACCATTAGTGTGTTTAGAATGTTAAAAAATGAAATTTGATTTGATTTGCAAATTAAATTTTGGGTTTGGAATATTAAAGTATAAGAATTGATTTGATTTTGAAATCCTTTAAATTTAAGTTGTGTATTTAGAAATTCACTCAAATTTGGTTGGATTTAAATGAATTTTAAATTTAATTATTTAGATTGACTATTTTATCTCTATTAATTTTTGAATTTTACCTCACTAACCTAACAATATCATTCACAATGATAAATGTTAAAAAAAGTAAAATAATAAAAAATTTTAATTTTTTTTCATGAGTTCTAAACATAAGATTTTATTTATAAATCAATTCAAATTAAAATTTTTATTATGAGTTCTAAACATAAATTTTTTTAAATGAATTCAAATCATATCAATTCTATTTTTAATTGTTTTCAAATACAACCTATGAGAATTTTTATAGTAATTATTTGATTCCGTAATTCATTGTTTTTTTTATCTAACACCTCATTGATTGAGCTAAGATTTGTTTATTTCTACTACGATTTACGTTTTCTATTCAAATATAAATTTCATTAAACGAGAATCATTTATTTCTGTTGCTCTTTCATTTGATAATCAATAAGGCCAAGAGGATAAGAAGTAACATGTATGTAAAACTTTGCTTTTTCATACCCATTTCTTAGCGTTTTCTAGATGAATTTTTTAGTTTGCTGGAAATATCCATTCTAATACAGTTTATCCTAATATATGAAAATTTTCAAATATTACATGATTTTTTATAATTTAAATTTTACATTAACAATAAATTAAAATTAAATAAAAAAGCAAATACTGCACATTCAAAAAATTAAATAAAAATTTACTAATATCTTTTGAGTAACATTGAATATGAAGACAATTTAAAACATGATAATTTTATTATTTAGGAAATAATATTGTTTTTGAAAGATTTATTACTCATTTGTAGTAGTAAAAAATGTTATGCGTAAAATATATTAATATTTTTTATAATCACTTAATGCTGAAGATATTGTTTTCATATTAAAATGTTTTTATGTGGTTTGTTTTTAAGTAGTTTCAAGGCATATGCATTTGAAGCATTTCTAGCAAGTCAAAACTACGGATGAAATGGCGCCAAAGAACCAACAAAAGAATAAGACAAAATTGCAGATCCCAAAGAAGAGAGAGGCTTCTACCAGTAGTCAGGTATGCCATCTATCTTTCTTCATCCTCTCACTTTAGCCTAAAGGAATCAGTTTAGCAAGAAGAAAGTTCTTGAAAGTTACCCGCCAAGAAACCACCACTCCTTTTCGTGTAAAGTTCTTCCAGCTTCTTGTTCTGACTCAAGAAAGAGAAACATACAATTAGGCATACTAGCCACTTTCAAACCTGGAGATTGCCAAAGCCGATCGGATCTCTCCATTCCTTAATCTTTCTTCATCCTCTCACTTTGGCCTAAAGGAATCAGTTTAGCAAGAAGAAAGTTCTTGAAAGTTACCCGCCAAGAAACCACCACTCCTTTTCGTGTAAAGTTCTTCCAGCTTCTTGTTCTTACTCAAGAAAGAGAAACATACAATTAGGCATACTAGCCACTTTCAAACCTGGAGATTGCCAAAGCCGATCGGATCTCTCCATTCCTTAATTTGACTAACCGATGGTTGCCCCTGAAAACTACCAACTAATCCTGAAAACTACCAACTAATCTACTGCCAACACGGTGGATGCTGTTTGTACCACTGTATTCACCTACAATGAACCTACCATTGTCATCAACAACTACTTCAGACTTCACTGAAGACCAAAGATGACTCCAGACAGCCATTTAAATTTCCTTGAAAAATAGCTTAAAATTGATGCAGTAACGCCTCTCACCCAGTTCTCGTAATTGAACAAAAACTGACCTCCGCCCTCTGTGAATACTGGGTAGATCAGGACTCAAACCCCTTTCCCCACTACCAAACAGACCACATTCAAGCTCAAACTTCTCTCTTAACTTTTCCTATTCCTTGCTCAAGAGCAAAACCAGATCTGACAAAAGCAGACTAATAGGCCAGCAGATAATTATAGAGAGAAATATAGGAATTCTGTATTTCAATAAAACTCACAGGAAGAATTCCTCTGTATCAGCCAATAACAGGGAATGAATACAATGGAATGGAGAATATTCTCCTTGAAGGCAATGGATAAAAACAGAAAAAAAAACATAAATGATATCTCCCTAAGGAAATACCCCCTACTGAGATGAGAGGCCCTCAAGTCTCAGTCCCTCAAATTCCACTTCACACACATCCTGCTCTTCTCATTCTGTTATTCCCCTTTATGCATATTCTCTACTCCCCCCCCCCCACCAGCCACATGTCCAATTTGGTATTCCTTGCCCTCCCCTTCAGTTGCCAACTGCGTCCTCCTCCCTCTCCTTCTCTTCCAATTTTACCCCTCCTCTTATAAACATGCTTAAGAGGCCTATCAATACTCCCCCCCACCAGTTTCACCTTGTCCTCAAGGTAGTCTGGAAAAGTCTGATCAATAACAACAGAATCCTCCCAAGTCCTATCACAATCTGGCAACCCTGCCCACTTGATAAGAACCTGTTGCGTGCCATTAATCAACTTGAGCACCCCAATCACTTCTTCTGGCTGCACTTGCAGTTCCCACTCTTCAGTCAAGGAAGGAGGCAGCTGCTGATCAGTCTCGTTTTCACCTGTGGCTTTCTTTAACTGAGACACATGGAAGACCGGATGGATTCTTGAGTTAGCCGGCAAAGCCAGCTTATAAGCTGCCTTCCCCATCCTTTCCACAACCTCGAATGGACCATAGAACCTAGGACTCAACTTTTCATTAGGCCTACTTGCTAGGGACTTGAACCTGTAAGGTTGAGCTTTCAAGTACACCCTTTCCCCTACTTCATATTCCACCTCCCTCCTCTTTTTATCAGCCCACAACTTCATATTATTTTGAGCCTTACACAGGTGCCCTCTTGAGTTCTTCCAAGATGGAATCTCTTTCCCACAACAGCTGATCCACTTCTCGCACCACTGTCCCCTCCCTCGAATACTTGATAATAGAGGGTGCTTCCCTTCCATGCATAGCCTTAAAGGGGCTCATCCCAGTAGATGCATTGAGTTGAATTAAACCAAAATTCTGCCCACGCTGGCCATTTGGGCCAACTCTTTGGGATGCCCATTAACAAAGCACCTCAAGTAAGCTTCCATGGTCCTATTTGTCACCTCGCACTGCCCATCCGTTTGGGGGTGATATGCAGTGCTGAATTTCAACTTAGTCCCAGCCAATTTGAAAAATTCCTTCCAAAACACATTCATGAAGACCCTGTCCCGATCAGAGATTATGGAACTAGGGAACCCATGTAATTTCACCACCTCATTAATGAACACTTCTGCAACTACCTTAGCTGTATAAGGATGACAGAGTGGAAAGAAATGAGCCGCCTTAGACAGCCTGTCCACCACCACCAGAATCGTGTCCTTTCCCTTGGATTTAGGCAACCCCCCTATGAAATCCATAGTAAGGTCCTCCCAAATCTGCTCAGGTACCGGAATTGGTTGCAAAAGACCGGCAGGCTTTAAGGCTTGATATTTATTCCGCTGACAAATTGCACAGTTCTGCACGAACTCTTCTATATCTCTTCTCATATGCTTCCAAAAGAAAACATTAGCTATCCTCTTATAGGTTCGAAACACCCCGGAATGTCCACCCCAAACTGAAGCATGAAATTCCTCTAGAATAGCTGGAATCCGAACCGAATTCGATGGTATAACCAGTTTGCCTTTGTGCCAAAGACAGCACTTCGCAAACACAAATGAGGGGTGTGATTTGGGGTAGCTAATCAGCTCCTGAATAATTCTCTGCAGCTGCTGATCCTGTGACACTTCTTCAATAATGGAACTCCACTCCTCATTACTTACCATTGATATAGCTTGCATGGAAACCACTCTTGACAAGGCATCAGCCACCCTGTTCTCCTTCCCCTCCTTATATTGTATCTCAAAGTCATATCCCACCAGCTTAGCCATCCATTTTTGTTGCTCACCATCGAACATTCTCTGTTCCAGGATGTATTTCAAGCTCCTCTGATCAGTCCTTATGATAAAGTGGCTTCCCATCAAGTAATGTCTCCATTTTTGGACCGCAAACACTATTGCCATCAGCTCACATTCATACACAGATTTCAGTCTTGCTCGATCAGACAATGCTTGACTGATAAATGTTAAAGGCCTGCCCTGTTGCATTAGAACAGCCCCTATTCCGAACCCTGATGCATCAATCTCTATCTCAAAGGGTAGATGAAAATTAGGCATGTTCAGCAGTGGCAATTCCACCATCTTCTGCTTCAATTTCTGAAAGGCCTGCAGAGCCTCCTCTCCCCAGTGGAATCTATTCTTTTTCAGCAGCTGGGTCAAGGGTCTAGCAATTACTCCATACCCCTGCACAAATCTCCGAAAATACCCTGTCAACCCCAAAAAACCCCTTAAACTCTTAAGATCCTTGGGAATTGGCCATTCCTCCATCACTTTTACCTTATTAGGGTCTGCTGAAATTCCCTCTGCAGAAATTATGTGACCCAAGTATTCAAGTTGAGCCATTCCAAAACTGCACTTCTTCAAGTTAACCTTCAACACATGCGTCCTCAACACTTCTAGGGCTATGCTCAAGTGATCAATGTGAGCTTGTTGGGAAGCACTGTACACCAATATATCATCAAAGAATACTAACACAAACTTCCTCAAATATGGTTTAAAAATCTCATTCATGAGAGCTTGGAACATGGAGGGGGCATTAGTTAATCCGAAGGGCATCACAAGGTACTCATAGTGTCCTTCGTGAGTTCTAAAGGCCGTTTTGTGGATGTCACTCTCCTTCATCCTAATTTGATGGTAGCCCGATTTTAAATTTAATTTAGAAAAAACAGTAGCCCCCCATAACTCATCTAATAGCTCATCAATCACGGGAATCGGGAATTTGTTGGGAGTGGTATGTTATTCAAAGCTCTATAGTCAGTACAAAACCTCCAACTGCCACCTTTCTTTTTAACTAAATTAAGGGGCTAGCATAAGGACTTACACTTGGCCGCATTAGGCCAGCAGCTAGCATATCTCTTACAAATGCTTCAATGACTTCCTTCTGCTGATGAAAATACCGGTACGGCCTAATATTCACAATCGGTGACCCTTCCTTGATGATGATTGCATGGTTACACCTCCTTTGAGGAGGCAACTTCGTAGCTTCCTTGAATAAATATGAATACTCCTTTAACACGTCCTCCAATCCCTCCACTTCCCCCTTTACTTCATGGGAATTCATAGTCAACATTCCTAACTCCACATAATACGCCTCACCTACCTTCTTTAATTCCCTAAACATGGCTTTCAGCGCTGTGTTATTACCCGTTCTGGATCCCATTGGCCCGTCCCACGTGCTTCTCAACGGGGGCCTGTTCATAGGAGGCCCAATCTTCTTAAGTGGCCCATCCCTGTTGCGACCCAACACCCGATTCTTCTCTTCCACCTTCATCGTATTTCCCAAGTCCCTTACTCCCTGTAAACGGACCTCTGCCCTCACTTCCTCCTTTAAGCCATTCATAAAAGCCCCTTTCAACATCTCTTCATCTGCGTGCCTCAATGGTGATGAAATAAGTTCAAATTGCTCAATGTATTCCGCAACTGACTGGGTTTGCTTCAAACTCATCAAGACCTCATACGGATTCTCAGAAGTTGTGTCTTGAAAGCATGCCAACAATGCTCTCCTCATGATGATCCACGAGATTCTCTTCATCCTCGCCTCCCACCACTGGAACCAGGTGAGCGCCTTCCCTTCAAAACAGATTGAAGCTGAAAGCACCTTCCCCTCTTCTGGAATCTGATTGATCTCAAAATAACGCTCCGCTCTGTAAATCCATCCATAAGGATCATCCCCCGAAAAGTACGGTACCTCCAACCTCCTCATTCTTTCCTCCCTCCGATCCAACCTTCGTTCCCGATCCTGAAGGCTTCCATTCCCTTTGTTCTCCCTTCGTGATTGAGAATGCGCAATCAGAGCTCTCAACTCCGTCATCGCTTCCTCTAACAATTGCCGGTTCTCTTGTCTCATCTCCTCCATTCTTTTCCCCAAATTCTCAACTCTGTTCTCCATTCTCGTAGATACCATAAGCTTCCAAGGATCTGAAGCTTTGATACCAATTTAATAGGCTAGCAGAAAATTATAGAGAGAAATATAGGAATTTTGTATCTCAATAAAACTCAGAGGAAGAATTCCTCTGTATCAGCCAATAACAGGGAATGAATACAATGGAATGGAGAATAATCTCCTTTAAGGCAATGGATAAAAATAGAAAAAAAAAAACGTAAATGATATCTCCCTAAGGAAATACCCCCTACTGAGATGAAAGGCCATCAAGTCTCAGTCCCTCAAATTCCACTTCACACACATCCTGCTCTTCTCATTCTGTTATTCCCCTTTATGCATATTCTCTACTCCCCCCCCCCCCGCGGGCACCAGCCACATGTCCAATTTGTTATTCCTTTCCCTCCCCTTCAATTGCCAACTACGTCCCTCCACCCTCTCCTTCTCTTCCACTTTTACCCTTCCTCTTATAAACATGCTTAAGAGGCCTATCACAAACTAACCTCTTCAGAATGAAAGTTCTTGAGCATGCAGATTGGAGTTCACTCTGTTCAGAATCGCGGCCGCTATGGCCATTATCGCGCGCGACATTGAACCGCGACGCAACGGGCGTTCTGTGGCGGCCGAGGACTGTTCCGTGCCACTATGCCTGCTATTGACTACCCTGAGTTCACTTCCTCTAAACGTCAATTTCCTAGCCTAGTAAGCATTTTGACGAACATGTGAACTGCTCCCTTGTAACATAAGGATGAAACTACTTCAACACAATTGTCATTTTCTTTCAAATCTTAAATCATTATCTCTCCCAATATAATTTTCTCCATTGATAAGTAATGTTCATGTATCTAATAGATTCTAAACTAGTAATCTTTTTATCTCCTACTAAATCAGTGTAACCAGTGGATGTTAAACCATTTATCTCTTTAACATGATACTTGCAGGCTGCAGTTAAAAGGTTTTCTTTCAAAGAAATTGAAGATGCAACCGAAAATTTTGGAGAGAAAATAGGAGAGGGAGGCTTCTCCAATATTTATGCTGGACAACTAGATGGAAAGAGGATAGCCGTCAAGCTATTGAAATTTAATCAAGGTTCAGAAATAACCATGAGGAACAAAATAAATCAATTGAAACAGCAAATGAAGGTAATCTAGCCCAATATAAGATCCTTTTTGTGAGTTTGTAGTATTTATGGGAGTATGTAGCATTTATGGTTGGACTATAAATGAATTCTATTTTTAAAAAATATTAATGATTGTCTGCTCTATCAGAATGAAGTGGAGGCCCTCTCCACAGCAGCACCACATGATTCAATAATAGAACTTTTAGGCTATGGAGAAGAAAGAGAGCACACTTTTTTAATTTATGAAAGGCTTCACCAAACACTTACGAAGGCCTTGAAAGGTATGAAGTTAATATATATAGTACTGTTATATTGTTCTGCGCATTAATGTTTATGCAATTCAAATGATAACATAGCCTGCATAGAAACTGGAAAATTGCTGAGTAGGAACTAGAAAAAAAAAACCTTATAATCCCCAAGGAGGAGGATAAAAAAACAAGAAAAACAGAACACAATGACAGCTCACTGATAGGACCATGGGCCGTGTATACTCCAGAAGAAAGAAGAGAGAATTGCGGGTTTACAAAAGGAGGGGCAAAGAAGGAATTGGAGGGGATGTCACGGTAGGAAACATGACAAAAGAAGAATTAGTTACGCGGGGGAGGTGGAATCTGTTCATGAGCGGGAACTAATGGTGATAGTGTTCGCTGTTCAAAAGTGGTGCCATTATTTGATGGGCCAACACTTTATTATCCGGACTGACTAGAAGAGCTTTAAGTTCCTTATGGAACAAGGTTTAATGGCTGATGGTCAACAAAAATGGGTGGCCAAGCTCCTGAAGTTTGACTTTGAAATCCAGTACAAACCGGGAGTGGAAAATCATGCTGCAAATGCTCTTTCTAGGGTGCTGGATTACAAGGAAATTGCTGTTATCAGTAGTCCAAATTTGCAAAGCTTGGCAGAGGAGATTTTGAAGGATAGCGGATTCTCCATGATCTGATTCAAGATCCAGCTTCTCACCGTGGTTTTTCTACTTCCAAGGGGTGCCTTTGGTTTAAAGAACGGTTGGTATTACCCCAAAAATCAGAGAGAATTCCCATGTTACATAGGGAATTTGATTCTACTCAGTGGGGAGGTCATTCTGGTATGACCAGGACGTACAAACGGTTGGCTGCTGTCCTTTACTGGAACAGCATGAAACGAGATGTCCAAGTGTTCGTAGCAGGTTGTGAGACTTGCCAACAGAATAAATACCAAGCTCTACAGCCTGGGGGATTGCTGCAGCCCTATTCCCAATTAGGTATGGGAGGATATTTCCTTGGATTTCATTGAAGGGTTACCTAACACCAAGGGAGCTAATTCTCTTTTGGTGGTAGTGAATTGCCTAACTAAATATGCACACTTTATTTCACTTGTGCACCCTTTCTCGGAAAAGGAAGTGTGTTAGGAATCCAAGAATCAAGAACAAAGAACTCTAGGAAAAAAGGGGGCGGTACCCCTAAATTTATTAATATCAATGGGAAATTATTACACTCAAGAGACTTTTCTCTTCTTCACTGAGTTTTCTCAGTCGTATCTTACAAGAATTATCAAGAATGACTAACTACTCCCTAAGAGTCTTATTTATACTCCATTGGATCGGTAACAGAGTCCTCTTGCCTAACAATATCACCCGCCTGAGAAACAACCTTGTCCTCAAGGTTGAAGTCTGGAAACTACTCCTTGATTGTGGTGACCTCCTCCCATGTTGCTTCTTCTGTCCCCTTTCCTTGCCACTAAATGAGCACTTGTGTCACTGGAATGCTAGGTTGATTAATCACCCTGTCCCCCAAAACTGCCACTGGTGTGTACACTTCTGCATCCACTTGTAATTCTGATGGTAATTCTAATTCGACTGATTTAGCTCCAATGGCTTTCTTGAGCTGTGAAGCATGAAACACTGGATGTATACGAGCCTCCGCTGGTAGTTGTAGCTTGAAAGCCACTGCTCCTACCTGTTTCAGCACTAAGAATGGCCCATATATCTCGCTGTCAGTTTCGGGTGCAGCTTTGTAGGCACAGAAACTTGTCTATGGGGCCTAATCTTTAAGTAAACATAGTCTCCCACTTGTATGTTGCAGGGTTTCCTATGGGCATTGGTATACTTAACCATCTGTGCCCTGCTTAAGTGGAATTTTAATTGTTTAAGGGACTCATCCCTGCTCTGCAATTCTTGTGCTACGGCTTCCACCAAGGTTTCTCCTAGAATGAATCTTGCTAAGGAGGGGGGTGGTCTTCCATAAACTATCTCAAATGGGGTGCAATTTGCTGCACTTTGGAAGCTGGTATTGTACCAGTATTCTGCCCAAGGGATGAACTCACTCCATACTTTTGGTTGTTCAAAGATAAAACATCTCAAGTATATTTCCACCGCCCTGTTTAAGACTTCGGTTTGCCCATTCGATTCAGGATGGTATGCTGTACTCATTCTCAGCCTTGTGCCTTGTAACTTGAAGATTTCTTGCCAAAAGTGACTTAGAAAGGTAGGGTCCCTATCATTGACAATGGATGTAAAGACTCTATGCAGCCTGGCTATTTCTTTCACAAATATTTCAGCCATAGATCTTGCTGAATATGGGTGTTTTATCAGTACAAAATGCCCATATTTGCTTAATCGATCCACCACCACCAGTATTGCATCATACCCTTTGGACTTAGTTAGTCCTACTATGAAGTCCATGCTGATTTCTTCCCAGATAGCGTTAGGGATTGGCAAGGGTTGTAGCAACCCTGCAGGGGAAGATGCTTGGTACTTACTTCTTTAGCAAACAGGACAATTGGCTACATATGTTGTAATTGCCCCCTTCATTCCAATCCAGTGCAGTGACTGTGCTATTCTCCTGTAAGTTTTGTACACACCTGAACGCCCTCCAATTGGTGAGGCATGAAATTCTTCCAACAACTTAGGCACCCAAACTGAATTAGCTGGAACCACTAGTCTTCCCTTGTAATACAACCTACCATTCTCCAAGGTATAATGTCCCTGACACTCCGCATTCTGTTTTAGGTCTTCCACAATCTTGGCCAAGACTAGATCTGCCTGCACTTCCCCATCAATTTCTGAAATCTCTTGCCAATATGGCCTAGAGATTCCTTGCAGCTCAGTATCTTCTTGCCTTCTAGATAGGGCATCTGCTACCTTATTGGAAGCTCCTATCTTGTAGATAATCTCAAACTCGTAGCCCAACAGTTTGACCAACCAATTTTGTTTGGTTTTGAGTGGTAATTCTCTGTTCCAGGAGATGTTTTAGGCTTTTCTGATCTGTGAAAACAGTGAATTTCCTCCCCAGCAAGTATGGTCTCCAGTGCTGTATGGCTAAGACTACAGCCATGAGCTCCTTTTCATAGACTGATTTAGTAAGAGATGCATCCGATGGTGATTTGCTAAAGAAAGCGATTGGCCTTTTATTTTGTGTCAAGACTGCTCCCAGACCCTCCCAGAGGCGTCACATTCAATGGCAAAAGGCTGGGAAAAATCAGGCATAGCTAGCACCGGTGTTGTGGTCATGGCTGATTTCAATTGACTAAAAGCTCTTGCACTTGCCTCACTCCATCCAAAATTTCCCTTCTTTAATAGATCAGTGAGGGGTCTGACCAATTTCCCGTAATCTCTCACAAATCTTCTATAGTACCCTGTCAGTCCCAAAAACCCTCACAAGGCTTTGATTGATTTTGGTGTTGGCCAGTTGATTACGGCATTTATTTTCTGGGGGTCCATTGATACTTCTTCTTGGGAGATGATATGACCCAGATATCCGATCTGCTTTTGCCCGAAGCTACACTTCTTTTGATTGGCCACAAACTGGTGTTGCTGCAATGTACGTAACACCTCTTTAAGATGCACCATATGTTCAGCCCATGTCTGGTTGTAAATTAGTATGTCATAAAAAAAAACCAATACCCACTTCCTCAAAAATTGCTTTAAAACTGAATTCATTGCACATTGAAAGGTGGCTGGTGCGTTTGTTAAGCTAAAAGGCATAACTAAGAATTAATAATGGCCTTGATGTGTTCTAAAGGCCGTTTTCTCTATATCATTTTTATGCATTCTGATTTGGTGGTACCCTACCCTCAAGTCTATTTTTGAAAAATATGCAGCCCCATTTAGTTCATCTAATAGTTCTTCTATCACGGGAATGGGGAACTTATCTGGGATTGTAACTTTGTTTAAGGCACGGTAGTCCACGCAAAAACGCTAGCTGCCATCTTTCTTCTTCACCAGGATGACGGGACTGGAATATGGGCTATTGCTCAGCCTAATGATCCCAGAGTTGAGCATCTCTGTTACCAGCCTCTCAATCTCATTCTTCTGCAGGTGGAGGTATCTATAGGGTCTCACATTAACCGGGTCAGCCCCTGTTTTGATGGGGATTCTGTGGTCGACCTCTTTGTTGGGTGGTAGCCCTTCTGAGATGGAAAAAACCTGCTCATATTGATTCAACACTTGCTGCATCTGAACCCTCTGCTGCTCATTCATTTCCTCTTCTAATCTTTGACCCTTAGTATCCTTTTCAGCTTCCCGCAACCATAATACTGAGATTGCCTCCACCTCAGCCATTTTCAATAGTGACCTTGATGAAGCTAGTGACTTAATCAGGCTATGATCTCCTTTTATTTCAACCATTCTGCCTTGGTTCATAAAGGTCATAATGAGTGTCCTCCAATTGACTCTGACATCCCCCAAGGTGCTTAACCAAGCTACTCCCAGGATTAGGTCTACTCCCCCAAGATCAAATAGGAAGAACTCCCCTGACATTACATACTCGCCTATCTGGACTTCTAACCTTCTGCAACAACCTTTTGTTATCTTTTTCTGTCCATCTCCCAACCTGACTTGATATTCCACTGAGTAATCTACTGTCAAACCCAGCTTCTGTATCAGTTGGCTCGAGATGAAGTTGTGGCTTGCTCCACTATCCACCAAAATCATCACTGGTTCCCCTTGCACTTTTCCTTGCATCTTCATGGTTTGTGGCTGTGTCAGCCCTGTTGCTGAACATATGGATAGACCCAAGCATTGGTAAGCCACCTCTGATATTTCCTCCTCTATCTCTCCCTCACTCCCCTCTGCCTCCATATTTACGATTTCACCCACTTCATTTAACTGTTCACCTGGGGCTAAAATTATTATGCGCAGGCTCTTCTCGGGGCACTTGTGTCCAGGCCCAAAGGCCATCCCACAGTGGTAACATCTACCCTCATCCCTTCTTTTGCAAAATTCAGGATAGGATAAGGTTCTTGTTTCCCTACTCTTGTACCCTTGGTAATTGTTGTTGCTGCCTAGTTTGTTTACCGATGCCATCGATGATCCCTTGCTGTCCTCTTGGGGGCCTCGATTTCTTGAATTGGAGTTTTGTGAACTCCCCGTGTTTCCCCCAGAAGCTCCAACTCTTGTCACAATTCCTCCTCCACTGGGGTATCTGAACCCTGTGTAGGTGTCGCGGTTCAAAGATCCTCGAAAATCCCTCGCCCCCTTCATCGCCTCCTCAATATCCCTTGCTACTTCAATTGCGCGGGTCACGTCTTGAGGATCGTGAGGGCAAACCTGCGCCCTAATGTCTGGGCGTAATCCGGCCAAGAAATAGCCGAGCATTTGGTCCTCTGAGGTCTCGGTAGTTTAGGCCATTAATAATTCAAATTCTTGAACATAATTTTCCACTGTTCTCGTATGTCGTAGAGCCGCAAGTTTTTCGTACACTGTTCCCCACCCTAGACCTCCATATCGCCTCAACAGCGCCGCCGTGAATCCTTCCCACGTTAGTGGTTTAGCCTTTTGGCGCCAAAACTGGAACCAGTGCACCGCGTTCCCCTCCATGCTTATGAATGCAAGCCTTAATTTTTCTGACGCCTTCACTTGTTGCACCTCGAAAAAAATTTCAGCTCGTGCGATCCAACCTATTGGGTCACTTCCTTCGAATGTAGGAAGTTCCACCTTTTTCACCCATGTTCGCGAAAGATCTTCTTCTTCCTCTGACCCAATACGCTCACCATGCTCTTCTTTCTCACCTGATGAGCCATTCGCAACACTGTGCTTCTCCATGAATGTCACGAGTAGCTCGTGGATTTCCTCCATCCCAGCAACATTCTTCCTTATTTTTGCAATATCCGATCCTTGCTCGCTGGTCCTCTTCTTCAGGTCTTTAACCGAGGATTCCAACGCTGCAAATCGAGCCTCCATTTTCTCCATTCCATCGACGAATCCGGCAGGTCGGACCATCTTGTTAGGAATCCAAGAATCAAGAACAAAGAACTCTAGGCAAAAAGGGGGCGGTACCCCTAAGTTTATTGATATCAATGGGAAATTATTACACTCAAGAGACTTTTCTCTTCTTCACTGAGTTTTCTCAGTCGTATCTTACAAGAATTATCAAGAATGACTAACTACTTCCTAAGAGTCTTATTTATACTCCATTGGATCGGTAACAGATCCATTCCTAGCTGACTCAGCAACTAACTACCACTAACCAACTCTACCATTCCTTCTTCCTACTCTATTCTGTTACATTCATGTTTCCCTTAGTTTTTCTAGTATTCTTCTTATAGTAGACTATCAACTTTCCGGTATTGTTGGTAGGAAAGTCCTCTTGCCTAACAAAGTGGCTGCTATGTTTGTTAGGGAGATTGTGAGATTGCACGGGTTTCCAAAATCTATTGAATCGGATAGAGACAAAAAAATTGTGAGTCAATTCTGGGGAGCATTGTTTAAACTTGTTGGGACCAACTTACAGTTTAGCTCAGCCTATCATCCTCAATCGGATAGTCAGACTAAAGTCACCAACAAGACCCTTGAGACTTATTTGAGGTGCTTTGCTAATGCACACCCACATCAATGGCCTAAATGGATCCCCTGGCAGAATTTTGGTTTAACTCCTCCTATAATGCATCTATTCGGATGACTCCTTTCAAGGCTCTTTATGGGAGAGAGGCCCCTAGCATTATCCATTACAGTAAGGACAACACTACCATTGATGCAGTAGATCAATTACTGCTCACCCAAGACAGCATCTTAGATGAATTAAAGGACAACTTGTCTAAAGCTCAACAGCAGATGCAGCACCAGGCAAACACACATCGCCGCAAGGTTGGATTTCAACCAGGGGATTTGGTGTATTTGAAACTCCAGCCTTACAGGCACAAGTCTTTGGCCAAGAGGATCAATGACAAACTTAGTCCTCGCTTCTATGGTCCATTTGAGGTGCTCAGTAAGATAGGAGCAGTGGCTTACAAGCTGGCCTTGCCTGCGTATTCACGTGTTCATCCAATTTTTCACGTGTCTCAACTTAAGAAAGCTATCCACGCTACTACTCCATGCCAACAACTGCCAGAATTTTTAACAGAAAGCTTGGAATTGCAGGTCCAGCCAACTGCTGTACTGGATACACGGAGGCTACTGAATGGGTCCCTTGAGGTGTTAATTCAATGGGAACATCTTCCCACTCATGAGACAAAGGTGAGACTTTTTTTTTGGGGGGGGGGGGGTTATTGATAGGACATGGGCCGTGTATACTCCATAAGAAAGAAGAGAGAATTGCGGGTTTACAAAAGGAGGGGCAAAGAAGGAATTGGAGGGGATGTCACAATAGGAAACATGACAAAAGAAGAATTAGTTACACGGGAGGGGGAATGTAACAACCACGCCAGCTGGCATGCCCTGAGTGGCAGAGGGGATTCTGTTATGAAATGAGAAGGGAATATAGAAGACGGAGGGGGAAAACATGTGAGGGCAGAGAATTGAGAAGCAAAAGGTGGGTGGGGGCAAGAGGAGGGGTGCTAGAGGGTTTGCACCTAGACTATCGTTTCATTTTCTTTTCTAGTGTTATGGGCTTACAGAGAGATATCTCTGTGTGTTAGGAGGAGACTCCATATTCTCTTCTTCTTTTCTAGTTTTGTAGATGGTTACCTCTGTTTGTAAGGAGCTAGGCTCCATTAATTCCTAGAAGATATCCAAGTTCCTATCACTTACTTATAATCCCCATCAATTATCAAAATTCTAGTATGTGATTACTGATTAACTTTTTCCTTTTTTAACATCTATTTTTGTTTTTTTCCTCAACAGATTTAGATTGGCTGCAGACCATAAATATTCTGCAAAATATTGCGGCAGGGGTACATAGACTACATACATTGCAGCCAGTATATGTGCATGCGGATATAAAAACTGATAACATTCTTCTCACAGAGGTAAGAAGACTCTTGGAATACATTGTATCAGTTAACATATACTTTGCATCAGTTATGACAAGTTAAGCTATTCTTTACAGGATAATAAAGCCAAATTGGGAGACTTTGGGAGTTGCACAACAGAGGGTTCATACATATCTAGCTTTACCCCTCAGTATGCTGCACCAGAGCTTACTACAGGTTAGAAAACCATCAATAATCCTAGCTTCCATTTAAATAATCAATAATGGTAAATAGTAACAACCTCGGAAAATGCAGGTACTGAGTTGAAAGCAAAACGGACCGCAGATGTTTACACATTCGGGATGCTAGTTCTTGTCCTCATGACTAAAGAACCAAGTATTAATATCAAGGAGATCCAAGACTCCATGAAGAGGGAGAACACAAAATTCATCCATCCACAAATCAAAAACTCGGGATGCAAACGAAAGGATGGAATGAAATTAATTAGTACTGCACTTGACTGTGTGCAAGTGAATCCCGCTTGTCGTCCTACAATTGAACATTTGCTAGAACAATTGAGTTATTATGTTTAATTATATTCCAAACAGTTGATCGTTTTCCTCACTCTCTCTCTTTCCTGTTATCTTCTTCATTCTATCTGTTCAATCTAAGAACCTCAAACTGCTTTGCAGTCTTTTACAAGAATAAGCAAATTGAAAAGGAGGAGAAAAAAAAGGACAAGCAAGCATATTCTCAAACAGTATGTGTAGGTAACATGGCAAATCAATAATCAACACGTAAGCTTTGCAACCAGAAGCAACCGGTTAACATACACAAATCAACAATCAAATCAACAGCTTTGAAACACATCAAAGCACAATGAAGACAGATCTATATCAATAAAAACCAAATCCAAGTTTCAGCCCATCAAAAATAAGATTTAAAAGAACTAAAATATTAGAAATAAGATACAAAAACAATTACCAGGCTATGTGAAGCAGATAAAACCTTAGAGATCTTGTTGAGCTTCCGTCTCTGTCTATACTCTATACTCAACAGATCCGATTAGCGATGGCAATTTATCAGGTCTGGTCAGATCCGATCTGACCCAGCCACGACTGCTGGATCTGGCAGCCGACCAGGATCAATATTTGACCCAGATCAAACCCCCCCCCCTTTTTTTTTTTTGCTTCAGCCTATAAAACGTGTCACTACCCACCACCAACTATAAAACTCACTTGACCCTTATGTAGCAGGAAGATATCTGTGGCAATCGTGCACCTACTTCCCTGTATCCAGTAATTCAAATATAAGATACTCAACATTTAAAATAAATACTGAATAATGTAATATATTAGAATTCCAAAATAAATAATGCAAAACAATTCAAAGAGGACTACTAATGCTAAATTCCAAAAGACTAATATACATAAACTTAATTCAGTGGAAAACTTCCAGTTTAAACATGCAACGTTGAACAAAAAATATTGTCTATTCCAGCATAAATGACAAGGCAAAATGAATAGAGAAGGAACAGAAAAATAAATTATGACAAACCTGATATACTGATACGACAGCTGTGCAGCAGCTACAAGAGCCTCATCAGTATAACAGAGCCTGAGGTGAATCTCATAGCGATCTTTAAATCCTTTCAGTATTAGTATGGTTTCATCCACAGTTGGCTCTGGCACTTTAACCGGCTCCAATGGTCTCTCCAAAGCTTTAAATTTTAAAAGTTTTAGTCGCCTTTAGCATAACATTATCTCATTGCGGGAATAGTTACAGTAAGTATAAGAGAAAATTTTAAAATAACTCACTGGAAGGAAGCACAGGGGTCAAAATATGTTGGATATTGAGTGCCTGAACAAGTGAGAGGACTTCATCCGTACCAGTTGCTATAAACAGTCTCAGATCTTTCTCAGTCAGCTTTCCAGCTTTCGATATTCTCTGCCCATGAAAATCATGTAATGAAATGAGTAGAATGAAAGAGTTATCCATAGACAACAAAAGGATTGAAACCAGATCTACAATAGTTCCACTTCAAATTATGAAACATGAGAGTATCAAATTCCAGTGCTGCCTAAAATTATAAAGAGGCCTTACCTTTTTTATCCAGTTAAGATCCATTGCTTACAGCAACAGGAAGAGGAAAACACAAAATTTTATAGCCCAAAAAACATAACTATTAATTCAATCTTCTAATAATGAGAAATGAACTTTGTTCGACATTTTCCTCAACACACGCACGCCCTTATGATTTTCAAATATCAGAAGCAATCAATTAAAGACAAAGAGCTTGCAGCAGCCACCTCTACAGAATTTCATATAAATAAGACACAGATGCAGACAGAAAAAGAGTTTGTCTCACAAGAAGCTAACAACACTAACATCAAGGACCCTCTTTACACATATTATTGCAATGACACTAATTACGGCCAAGTCTTGTCTTTTATGGCAGATCTAGACATCAGACGCTAAGAAAACTAAATGGGTCCTTTCCAATCGAAGCAAATAATGGCAGATCTAAACACAGATGCAAATTGCAGACTCAAATTTGACATAGAAATTGCAGCAATGATATATAGACAGCAATAAGAAAGCAAAAGCCCAGCAAATTGAAGGAAACCCATTCCATTTCATTTCTCAAATAATAACTCAAAAAAGAAAGAAAAAAATCAGAGCCTCGAACTTCAAAGCCATAAATGCATTTTCAAACATGTAAATCCAAAACCAAGGGATGAATCACGGTGGGTACCTCTCAAGCAAGCAGTTGCAGAGGCTGATCCTCGCCCGGAACAAGCAAGCATGGGGCGTGGTCGGAATTGGAGAATTTGGTGCAGCTCGACGTTCCCCCGATCCATTCCCATCACTGGATCCGATCAGCCTCGGTGTTTTTTTTTTTTTTTTTGGTAATCACTCGGTGTTTTTCTTTGGCACTAGGGTCTGGGGACAGATATTGATGGGATTTGCATATATACAATTATGTAATGTTATTATTATCTCTATAATATCAATATTGATAATTATTTATTTTAATATTTAGTGAAATTATAATATAATATCATTTACTAATTCCCTCGCCATGACACTAACCATATATGTATTAATTAGTACAAAATATTTTATTTAAATTAATTTCAAGTAAATTATTTAAAACTCTTAAATAAAAAAGTAATCAGAGAAAAATTAGCACGTAAGTCGACAATGGGGATGTTATATCTAATTCCAACGATTTTAATATAAATAGATAAAAAAAATCATCAGAAATTTAGGAGTTTTTATTGTTGACTGATTTATACATCTATATTTTATTATTATAAAATATTGTTTATGTAATTTAAATAAATGTCACATGTTATTAATGTATGTACTTTTTCTTTCAAATTCTTTATCTTTTAATATATCACTCTTTTTTATCTATTTAAAACTTAGTTAAAAAATTCAAATTAAATTAAAATTTTAATATTATTTTATTTAAATGATAAATCTAATTACTCTAACTTTTCAAATGTTATATTAATGTAAATGCTAATTACTTTCTTACTTATTAATAAGTGTGATCAATGAATATCATACATCATAACATATTCAAATTATTATTTTCTTTTAAATTTATAGCAAATACTCAAATTGGTCCTCTAAAGATACATGAGACATCAGTTTGGTCATTCAATAATTTTTGACATTAAAATAGTCTTCCAATGTCATTTTTTTAACATCAAATTGATCCTCCAAAATAACTAATTTGATGTCAAAAATAATTAAAAGACCAAATTGATGTCCCGTGTATATTTGGAGGACCAAATAGAGTGTTTATTCTATAAATTAATTAAATATTAATTATACTTATTTACCTATTATAATAAAGAAATATTCTAAGAAACTTTTAATTTCAAATATTTTAAAACTTAACCAAATACTTCAAGTTATATATTTTTATAGTTATTATTTTTTTGACATATTGCTAGACACTAAATATATTAAATATTTCATGATAAATTTAATTTGTATGAGTTTTTTCTAAGATAATTAAATTATATAGTGATTAGCCTTTTATTCTTTCATAAATATGATTAAAAAATCTTATAAAAATATGAAAATAAACATATTATAATGACAAAAAACCTGTACACATATAATATAATAAACTCGTGCATCACATGCGTAATAAAACTAGTAATATTATAAAAGAGAATACATTCAAACTCTACTAATGTCATATGTCACTCATATAACAAATTTTTTCTCTTCAAAATTTTTAGACGCTTATGCGTATGTGAATCATAAATCTTTACCAAAAAAAATATATGTGAATCATAAATGAATTTTAATTTTCATGTATTTAATTTTTTTTCTACTTTGTAAGTCAACTTTTTCTTTATGACTCCAAAAATTATTATTAGAAATTAAATTTCATAGGTTTTATTAATTATAATTATGAATAATAATTTTAAATTAAAATTCATATTTTAATTATAATTAGTTTTATTTTATTTAAATTGTTACAACAAATTCAAAATTTGAATCTTCATTAATTATTTATGAAAATATATTTAATTTTCTTTACTATAATATTCATGACCTCAAATTCAAATTGATCATTTAACAGAAATATTCATAAACTCAAATTTATTGCCTAAAAATTATATTTTAAAAAAATGTATCGATTGGGAATTACAGAGCTATTTTCATATTTTTGAATATATTTTACTTATATTTTTTATTTAAACACAAATCTTGACAATAGATATTTAGAATTTGTAATAAATGGGTTAGAAAAATCTTATTTTATTTTAATTATTATTTATAGTAATATTATCGTTAAATATGTTGTATCATTAACTCTATTTTATTGCAATTTGATATGATGCATTATGATAATTTAAAATATAAAAAAATTATAGTGCATTCACCACGCAACACTATTTCAACATAATTTTTATCTTTTGGGTTAGTCTTATTCTTTTACTTTTTGATATTCCGTCCAACCGCCAGTGAGCTCCTCTCTGATATCCTTTCTCTCATTCTCTCGCTCTATTTTTTAATTTTTTTTTATATTTGTCTTTGATACTAATTTACATTTTTGTCTCCTTATTTTTTTTTTTGTGTTCTTTTTGTCTCCTCCTTATCTTTATTTTTCAACTTTATGTAAATGGTTAAATTTGCCTAATCCCTCTATATTAGACGCAATTTCAGTTTTCTTGAAACCTATAACCCTCCCTTGCTTTTATGTGATAATATCTTTTAAATGAGAGATTAAAAAAGCTTAGTGGTTAGGCAATGAAACAATTGAAGAATCCTTAAAAAAAATTATGTTTTCTTTATTCGTATATAATGGTATATATTGGTTGTGTAGGATGTCCTTCCTATTAGTGGTAATTTTGTTTGTTTCCTCTCGCCAATGAGGAACTTAAGCCCACAAGTCATTCAATGAAATATATTATAGGGGTATATAATATAAAACGACAATTTATTTTGTATAAATAAAAAATAATATGATTCAATCAAAGTGCCACCTAAATGTTTGGTATGAGTGATTGATAATTATTTTCATTGCATTGATATTTTTATAATGATAATGATAATAAACAACTACCATAAAAACTGTAAATGAGACTAGTACATGCTTCATGCAAAGTATTAAATTCTCCTCTTCAAGGGAGACTTCTATATATATTTAAGTACTGTGTCCTTCTTGTTTCTTTTCTTGATGTACAAGAAACGTTGATTATGAATATGAATGGCTTGGCAAAATTTGGCATCATGAAACAATCGCAGATCAATGGCCAATGGCTAATGTCAATGCATTCAATTTGGTAACATGTAAATCTAATAAAGCATCGACAACTTTCTTCATAGTAGGGCGATCCTCACGGTAGTGCTCAGTACACTGCATTAATAATTCTGTAATCTTTATTCCATCCCTTTAATCGTAATCATTTTCTCTCTCTAGCATATAGTCAACAAAGTCGCAATTTGGCTGGTACATCCCTGCCCATTCTTCCATAAAGAGAACTTTATTGTTTCCTATAATCTTCTCTCGATAAACACATTTCTTGGTAATTAAGCACAAAAGCATTATTCCAAAAGCAAAAAACATCAATTTTCTCAGACCATCCAACCTATGCCCATCCTACATGAATTTTTCCAAACAGATTAATCATATATAATAAAAACAAACAAAGTAATTAAAGTCATACATGGGCATACGCTTATCATGGGGCCATGAAAAATGACTTATACATAGAACTCATGTTAGCATGTTTAAGTTGACCATTCCTTCCTCCTTCACCACCTCCCATCCCCCCACCCCACCCAAAAAAAACTTGAAAGACTTCGTTTTATTTCCATTTAGATAACACGTATAGGAATAAAATCCTCTTAGCGTTGAAGTATATAAGATTAATAGTACATGCATGTCAAATGTGGTTCTTTGAATTGAAAATTTTCTAATTCTGCTGCATACAAGCATTCAAAATATGCAAAAATATATATGAAAATTAAACATTCAACGATATTATAATTATATTCATGGTTTAATTTGGAAGAATGAGTATACATTGAGTCACAAATTCTGTATTAATCCAATTTATTTTTGTATATACATGATGAGATGTGGCACCGTTGCACCGACATTGAATTAAGATAATAATGCATATAAACCAAAGCTACCAAGACAATACAAGACATGCATGGTAGATGTAACAGCCCGTGCTCCAGGTTTGACGACTGGCCCCACAAACCAACACAAGTCTTTTCAGCGTGCTTATGTCCTCACTCACACACTCCCTAAGAACTTCCTAGGGGGTCACCCATCCCAGAATTTCTCCAGGTCAAGCATGTTAATTTCTCCAGGTCAAGCATGTTTAACCTTGGAGTTTCTAAGTTATGGGCTCCCGAAAAAAAGATGCATCTTATTGATATAGGTAGTACCTATCAAATCCTATATGAGCTTCCTTAATTGCACAGTCCCATACATGCACAATCTCGGAATTCCCCTCTTCTTCTGGTGTGGGCTCGTTTCATTCATGTCTCCCTCCGCCTAGAAGCCTGCCAGGAGCTTCTCATTGTCCGTGTCTCTTTGCACCGGCAATCACTCTCCGCCCTCTTCATCCCCCGTTTCATTCATGTCTCCCTCCGCCTAGAAGCCTGCCAAGAGCTTCTCATTGTCCGTGTCTCTTTGCACCGGCAATCACTCTCCGCCCTCTTCAGCCCCGAGTATTACATGCCCACCAGCTTCCGCTTGTTTCGTCCCCGAACCACACACCATACTAGTTGAGGGTCGGCTCTAATACCACTTGTAACAGCCCGGCATGCTTATGTCCTCACTCACACACACCCTGAGAACTTCCCAGGGGGTCACCCATCTCAGAATTTCTCTGGGTCAAGCACGCTTAACCTTGGAGTTTCTAAGTCATGGGCTCCCGAAAAGAAGATGCATCTTGTTGATATAGGTAGTACCTATCAAATCCTATATGAGCTTCCTTAATTGCACAGTGACAAGAGGTTGTCGAGACCTATCAAATAAAATAACTGGTTCACAAACTAATTTGTAGTATAGAGAATGAACCGAATCGTCTCTCAAGGATCCAAAAACAAAGATTCAATTAGATCAAGATAATTAGAAAATGGGGGTTTTGTTGTTGATTAACAAGATTAATAAAAGTAGGAGATTCAAAGTTGTAAATAAATCTAAAGAAACAACCAATCCAAGGAAATTTACCGATCTTGAGTTTAACTCATCATTGATCACAAGGAATTCACTTAATTGCTAACCATGTTCTTGGCCTTAGATCACATCAAGAAGCCCTAACATGATCCAAGAATTCTTTACTAGATAAGCATCTAGGATTTGATTAACCAAGGTTAGATAAAGTAAGCACCATCCAACATAGATTAACTTAAGATCTAGAATTTAACCAAGCTAAACAATCTATCAAAAAGCTTTAATATATTGTTTAATCTTTATGATCCTCTTTGAATACATGATAATAAAGCTATTACCACATCAACATCTAAATCAAATTAAGCAATTTAATCTAGATAAAAATCAAAAGAGGAAGAAGAGAAACTTGAATAACAATTAAGCAATATGAACAAGCAAAACAAGATCTCCAAATTAAACAACAAGATGGCTAATCCCTTGGATTGATTATGAGAGCCTAGCCTTCCATGGATGGGAAGGAAGAACTCAGAATTTAAAGAACAAAAACGAAATTGCAAAGAGAATGGAGAAGAAGAGAAAGAAAACTCTCACAAATACTTAAACTTTCTTGAAACTTACTTCCAAATTGAATGCTTCTAATACAAAGAGGTTGGGTCTATTTATACTAATCCTAGAAGCCAATTTGTACATGTACATAATCTGAATACAAGTTATAAGAATCTGAAATTTGTCAAAAATGGAAGCTTGATGCATGGTTGGTGGGTTGGTGCATGGTAGGTGGGTTGGTGTATGGTTGGTGGCTTTTAGTCAACAACTCTTATCCGACTTCTGGCTTCAAATTCATCACCTAGACGGTACATTTTGGCTTGGATGTCTTCATCAAAGTTGTAGCCAGTTGTCTCCTTGAAAATCTCCAATTTGAATCATGTCATTTGGACTTTTAGAACTCCAGAAATGCCAAAAACACTTCACCTATCTCAAGTTAGGTTGGAAGAACGTGTTTCCAAATTCAGACCAACTTGTAGCTTCTGAAGCATGCCTAAAACGACATCTATTGACAAAATGGTCTTCATTGAAGTTGGAGATATGGGTCTTATCTTTCAAGTGACCAAGTTTCAGCCCAAGAGGAGGCCTATAACCCATTATATAGTCCAATATGTGCATACTGTCCAGATGGTTCAGTGACAGCAAACCCACTCTGCATTGCAGGGATATTTTGGACCCTTAGCATTCCGATCCAGCTCTTGAGTTCTTCATGAAACTTGTAGAGCATTGTCTTAGCTTTCCAAAGACACCAAGATCACCTCAATTGGATCACCGAGTCCCAAGTTATGACCTAACCAAGGAAGAAAGGTCAAAATGCATCAAAATCCGAAAATTATTCAATATTTGCATTAAAGCCCAACAACATTAAACTCATCTAAAGTACTAATATTGAGCACAATAAACATCTAATAATGCCTAATACAAAGCTAACATAAGTGTCTCAAATTGATTGATCAAATTCCCTCACACTTAAGCTTTTGTACTCCTGGGCAAAACACATAACAACGAAACTAAAGAAAAACAAGAAACATCATATTATTAAACTGAAAACATAAAAACTGATTGTACCTAATCTAATCCACTTCCGTAGGAAAACACGATGGCACTTAGCATGTGCCACAAGCCTTTAAACCCCTAGGTGTCCCTAGTGGACGAGTTATAGTCTCGTGAGGGTTTACCAGGATGATACCCACAAACATGTAATATTTTATTTAATCAATTCAACTAATTTTTAAATACAAGCATTGTATCAAATATAAACCATAATTAATAAGTCAAGTATGCTTAACAAAGAATAGTTGAATCAAATCAATTGAGAATAAAGTATAGCATAATCATGCTTTAATCAAAAATAGGCATGTTCAGATTGAATAAAATTCTTCACAAGTGTCACTCAAATCACACAAGGTGTTTAGGTTAACTGTTTACGCTCAACTCAGTCAAATTATGAAAGTATTTTACCATAGGCTTGCATATACATCAATTCTCCACTATTTAGATCAAATAAATTGCAAAAATCAAGAGGTCTTTCAAAAAGGTTGTAATGGAACTTATAAGGTGAAGGAAGGGAACAATATAGATAATAACAGGTTAAAACCAAAGAGAATAAAAGAGCATTGAGGAGTAATTCAAGTAGAAAGAATAAATTTTTTTACCCAAAACCATAAAATGCTCATTCTCTTCACACATTCCTTCCTTTTTCTATTCTTTTTTTTTCTTTCTTTTTTTTTCTCTTTTTTTTTGTTTTTTGTTTTTTTTTTTGTACCAAGCATTTCATATCAGCACACCAATTCCCCCACACTTAAATCATTGCAATCAAAAGAACTCCTCCAATAAGAAAATCAATGCTCTCTCATTCCCTAAGGTAAGGTAAAACATGGTTTTTCACTCAAAGCTTGTAATGAGCTAAGAACAAAGAATAGGCAAGTAGGCTCAGAGGAAGTTAATATTTAGATAAATGCAAGGTAGGTTTATTTGGCTAAAGCAACTAAGTCAAGAAAAAATGCCTCTGTCATTTTCATGCAACATACAGACCAATGTAATCTCAAATCGATTCAATGCAAGTTCTAGAAAATAAATTCATAATTGACATCACTCATGAAAAAAATAACCAAGTGTAAGTATCAAACTTGGAAAAGCCCAAAACTCACAAAGGTATGGAACATTCACTCAATTCAACCATGCCTTCTTCCTAATATCCACAATCATATACATATGTATATCATGAAAATGATTCAACTATAAACTGTTTTGCATACTTTTATCATCAATTAAGTTCAGATTCAGCACATGCTTGTATCAAAATCAATTGAAAAGATCAAAATTGTGTGTGTGTGTGTGTTTTTTTTTTATATATATACAAGAACAAAGATGATTTAAGACCTATTATGAAATGCAAGTTAAGATGCGTCTCAAGAGCAAAACTACTCCTTACTCTGCCATCATACATCTAAAAAGTTAGTAATAATAAAGATTAGCTTTTTTTTTTTTAATACTAAACTATGTACATGGTAATGTCAACTATCCCTCCCCTCAACTAATTAAAGACATTGTCCCCAATGTCAAAATAAAGATAGGTAGAGTGTAGAAGGTCTTACCAGAAAACTGCAAATCGGGCCTAAAATGAGAAAAATTACAAAAAACTAAAACCATAAGAGAAAACAAAAATTCACAAAGACAAAGTCAAATCAAGTTTTGGCTTTTTCCTGCTGCTGCTGCCTTGTTCCCAATTCAGTGGAGCCATTGCTGGATCACGTTGTGGTACAAATGCATTGAGTTGATCGAGCAATTGTTCAGGAGTTGCGCGATTCTACAAGACTTTGACGTGTCGCTTGTGAGATGAACATTTTTTCTACAAAGATGATCAAGAAAACAAAACAAACTCGTCATAAAAACCATTAACATTTAATATACCTATGGGTTTTTGGTGAAAGTTCTCATTGACTGTGATGTAATTTGAAAGAGTTCTTCCAAAGTTTCAAAACCACCAGGTAGGGCAATAAAGGCATCGGCATTTGCTATCATAATGTTCATGCGTTGGTGCATGCAAAATACCATTACTTCATCCCCTAATGTTTTTCCAATGGGCTTCTTTGGTAGATAAAGGACTGGAATGACACCAAGGACTTTGCCACCTCCTAAATGTGCAGCAGTTGCTACACAACCCATTAACCCAAGACTACCTCCTCCATAAACTAAATGGATTTCTCTCTCAGCTAGCACTCGACCAAGATGGTGTGCAATATTTACAAACTCTTTATCTTTCCCAGGATTAGATCCACAAAAGACACAAACACTCTTGATCCGATGAACTGAAGTGACTTCCATTTTCTCTTTTTTTTTTGTACTCTCACCTTATCAATGATCTGAAGAGAGCAAAGTGCATTATTTAAAGAATCAAAACTCAAATGTAATAATTGCACCTATAAAGGAGGGTAGATCCGTGTGTCAGGTAAGTTTGAAAATAAGCACAACAATGATAATAGCTATATAACAATGATAAAAGACTAATTTATATGTGTCAGAAGAAGTTTGAAAATATGCAACGCATATTTCTAAAGAATACGGCTACTTTTGATTTGATTTGATTTTTTTTTTGTCTCTTTTTTTTTTTAATTTTTTTTTTACCAATGCTCCACCACTTGCAGCATCAATCATACTCCTTTCCATTGGCATCAATCCTTCATAGAAGTATTGGATCAGCAGTTGATCACTAATTTGATGGTGTGGGCAGCTTGAGCACAATTTCTTGAATCTCTCCCAATACTCATGGAGAGTTTCACCATTGATTTGCCTTATGCCAGAAATATCTTTCCTTATTGCAGCAGTTCTTGATGCAGGAAAGAACTTCTCCGAAATAATCTTTTCATGTCATTCCAAGAAGTGATGGCGGCGGGTTGTAAGTAATACAACCAATCCTTAGCAAAGACCATCCAAAGAGAAAGGAAAGACCCTTAGCTTGATGTGATCTTCACTATTCCATGAGGTTTCATGGTGGAGCGGACAACATGGAACTCCTTCAAATGCTTATGTGGATCTTCACCGCAAGACCATGAAACTTGGGCAAGAAGTGTATCAATCCGCATTTCAACTCAAAATCAACATTAAGTTCAGATATTGAATGCACAAAGGTTGATAATTCACATCAAAGTGCGACCAATTCCTTAAGGGTCCTATTGTTATAGTCAGCCATAGTAAAATCAACAGACTCGATGACGCATTAATCAAGTACTAATGTATGCACTCAACAGGATTAAAAGAGTCAACAAGATTAGGTGCAATGTCAAGTTCAAGTCCAATTCCAGAAGTAATTCTATTAGCTCTATGAATGCTACTACCAGTCCTATGAATTCTATGAAGTGTATGAAATGTTCTATCAATTTCAAGATCAAATGAATGCAAGGTACCAGGATCAGATCTAGTCATACAAAGATGCGTTCATAAGAAGGTATTAGAAAAGCAATAACAACTAAAACACTAAAAATTCCTAAAACAAATACTCCAAAAAAATTAAACAAAAATAAAAACAGTATAAAATGAATTTTAAAAATTATGGAACCACCACAGGATAAAATCTACACAAAAATTCTATCCAACAAAATAATAAAAAATCTTAAAAAATTGAAAACGTGGTCTAAACGATGGAATTTGGCCAAACTAAGGGTGACCTCACTGTATACAGTGAGCCTTTCTCAGAATAATATTTTCCATTTGTGTACCAAAATTCAGATCAATCTGAGATGCCCGAACCAAAATTCTTGACACAACGCCCTTTATCCAATTTCATAGAATCCCACTTGAAAAAGCTTCAAAAACAAAACAAACACATTTGTTAGAGTTAGATGGGATCTTGAAATGATCAAATAGTTGCCTTGGATCCCCGGCAACGGCGCCAAATTTGACAAGAGGTTGTCGAGACCTATCAAATAAAATAACCGGTTCACAAACTAATTTGTAGTATAGAGAATGAACCGAATCGTCTCTCAAGGATCCAAAAACAAAGATTCAATTAGATCAAGATAATTAGAAAAGGGGGGGTTTTGTTGTTGATTAACAAGATTAATAAAAGTAGGAGATTCAAAGTTGTAAATAAATCTAAAGAAACAACCAATCCAAGGAAATTTACCGATCTTGAGTTTAACTCATCATTGATCACAAGGAATTCACTTAATTGCTAACCATGTTCTTGGCCTTAGATCACATCAAGCTAAGGGCCTTTCCTTTCTCTTTGGATGGTGCTGCTAAGGATTGGTTGTATTACTTACAACCTGCTGCCATCACTTCTTGGAATGACATGAAAAGATTATTTCTGGAGAAGTTCTTTCCTGCATCAAGAACTGCTGCAATAAGGAAAGATATTTGTGGCATAAGGCAAATCAGTGGTGAAACTCTCCATGAGTATTGGGAGAGATTCAAGAAATTGTGCTCAAGCTGCCCACACCATCAAATTAGTGATCAATCACGATCCAATACTTCTATGAAGGATTGATGCCAATGGAAAGGAGTATGATTGATGCTGCAAGTGGTGGAGCATTGGTAGATAAAACTCATTTCTGCCGAGAAACTTAATTGCAAACATGGCGGCAAATTCTCGGCAATTTGGTACTTGAATGGGTGCTGCAACCAGAGTAGTCAATGAAGTTAATACCTCTTCACATGCTGATCAACAAAGGGTGGAACATAGATTGGATGAGCTCACTTCTTTGGTTAGACAAATGGCAATAGGACAACACGAACCACGTGTGCAAACCCCAGCAAGAATTTGTAGCATATGTTCTAGTTCCTCTCATCCTACTGATTCGTGCCCCACATTGCAAGATGATTCTGAAGTTTCAAGACCAATCGTAGGTCAGCACTGGTATATTTCTGGGAAGCCACAATTCCATCGGAAGCAACAACGTAAATATGATCCATTCTCCAACACTTACAACCCTGGGCCGGAGGGACCATCCCAACTGAGATATGGAAATGCATCAAATCAAAGACCACCAAACCAAGATAGACCACCATTCCAAAGAAGAAGCAAGGACAAATCGTTTGACCACATCTTTGGACCAAGTAGACCACCATTCCAAAGAAGAAGGTCCTGTAGCCACAAAATCTGAGCCCTCATTGGAGGATTTGGTGAAACAGCTTGGCCACCAATAACATCCAGCTTCAACAGAGAACTCGAAACCACCATTCGTAACTTGGAGACTCAAATTGGTCAACTTGCCACATCAATTCATGAATTAAAGTCACAGTGGTTACGGCCAATTACCCTCTCAAACCACTCCAAACCCTAGAGGCAATGTTAGTGCTATAGCTTTACGCAGCTGGTAAGCAAATCAATGGACCAAAGGCGAGATACTTCCATTCTACCCTTGGCCCGAGAGAAACAAGATTCTACAAAGAACTTCAAGTTCTCGCAGCTAATTCAGATGTCGTAGCAAATTCAAGACAAATGATCCTACAATGACCAAGCGTAAAATCGGATCAAATCAAATAGCTGACGTAAAATTTAGTAAAGCAGAAAAATGAACATCCACAAAAGTCAGCTTGCAACATTCCTCTTCCTTTTCCAAACCGAATGATACATTCGAAGCATATGGGTGAAACTGACTTGGATAAGGAAATTATGGAGACCTTTCAGAAGGTTGAGGTGAATATACCTCTCTTGGAGGCAATTAAACAAATTCCCAAGTATGCCAAGTTCTTGAAAGAGATGTGCACCCATAAGAGGAAGCTAAAGGGCACTGAAAAAGTGAGTATGGGGAGGAATGTCTCTGTTACCAAGTGGCTTCAATAACTCAAGAGGGGGGGTGAATTGAGTTTTCAAAAACTTTCGCAAGGTTTATTTTAATGATGCTAATTATTTAAAAACAATGGACTTGCAAAGGATAATGACTAAAATAATGAGCTTTTTAATACAGAAAGTATAAGACAAGAATTCACAACATTAAACACATCAAGTTTAGATAAGTTGATAGAATATAACTTATAAGTAAAAGATAAGGGTTGAGAGAATGCAAACAAGATTTATACTGGTTCAATCACTTCTTGTGATCTACGTCCAGTCCTCGAGATCGTCCACCCGAGATTTCAACTATACTTCAAGCTTCTAACTTGGGTGCTTGATAAAAACCCTTACAATAAAGAGCACTCTTCACTTAGTATGGGATCCTCCACCCTCTATGTGCAAGAGCCTCCTCAATACAACAAGGATTTTCTCTCCCTTCAACTTACACAAGATAATCTAATGGTTTTGGTAGATTGTAACTCTCACAAGAGTAGATATACAACTTGAAGAACAGATGAGTATATGATCAAATCACTAAGCAAGCTTTTTCAAATAGAAAGCAGTATGATGAATCAAGATTAGAAAAAGCTCTTTCAAAATGAATTTCTGATCTTTGGTCTGTCTGAAACTTAATTTAGATGAGCTATAAATAGCTCTTACAAGTTTTTGATCCGTTGGGTAGTAGGTAAGTATTAAAACAATATTCAAACTAGCCGTTGGAAAAGTTTCTGGAGCGTGTGTAGTCGACTACACGACTGTTGTAGTCGACTACGAAGCCTTTCTGACTTTTAAAAACATGAGAGTTTATTATTAACAGAATGCATGTAGTCGACTACACTTACAAGGTAGTCGACTACAATAGCTCTCGGATTCTCTTTTAAAAGCAAGGCAACTGAGATATATTATCAAAAATAATATGTAGTCGACTACATAGCTTATGTAGTCGATTACATGTCTCCTCTGGTTTATGCATTTTTGAAAAGGAACAATTTTTAAAACGATGTAGTCGACTACAATAGCTTTGGTAGTCGACTACAAATGTCCTCGGGTTAACATGTATTTAGCACAAGTATTTTTATCAGCATTGTAGTCGACTACCTCAGCATTGTAGTCGACTACAAGCATCCTCGGGACATTACAAAAAGACAGGCATTTCAAGGTTTTGCCTATTGGTAGTCGACTACAATACTTGTGTAGTCGACTCCAACACTTGTGTAGTCGACTACAATACTTGTGTAGTCGACTACAAGTTTGTTCTGACTTTTGGAAAGCGTTGTAAATTTAACATTTTCCAGTTGTGTAGTCGACTACATCAATCTTGTAGTCGACTACAAGTAACTTGAAAACTCATTTTTGATAAGTTAAAAAATCTTTCTTTCCAAAGCATTTTTAAAGATAACTATCTTTTTATCAAACCTTATTTTAGGAATAGTTTTGAAAGATTGAAACAAAATGCTTGCTAGGTGATTTAAGCAATTTACTACTCTTACAATGATAAGTAAAAACCTATAAGTCTTGAGTACTCCTTGTGAACTTGTTCTTGTCTTCTTGGTGCGGAATCCTTTGTTTGGTTATCATCAAAATTCAATATGACAAATGTTGCTCACATTCTCCCCCTTTTTGATGATGACAAACAATATAACTGTGGAGTGAGAAATGTCAGTAATAAAAAGAAATAGATAGACAAAATCTCCCCCTTTGATAATCAGAGTTTTAGGAAATGTCGCAGCAAGAGCGATTTCATATTGTATTGACTCCCCCTTAGTTTTACAATAGGAGCATTTCAATTTTTTATTTATAACATTGTACCTTCATTATGAAATATATATTAGCAATGTTATTTAGTCATAGAAGCATATTCATTCCATATCATTTAACATAAGCATATTCATTCCATTTCATTTAACATATTTCTCCCCGTTTTGGCATTATCAAATAAGGGTAATAAAATAGTCATGATAGACTTTGAGAGAAATCAAAGCATTAAGTCAAGTAAAGTTCAAACATTTAACTTGTTCAATATCAAATAACTAAATGGCATAAACTTTGGATTTGATCAAAACATAATAAGATAAAATAAAGAGAAATCCTAAGAAAAGTCTAAGCCCCATCATCGTCCTCGTCTTCATCCTCATCCTCGTCATCTGAGCCAGCCAATTCATGTTGAGTAGGATCATCTGCTGGAATGGTCAGTTGGTTTAGCTGGAAAGTGACATCGGTCATTTGGGAAGTCAAGTCTCCAACTGAGGTTTCAAGACGTTCAAGCCGCGCATCCATGGAGTGAAGATGAGTCTCCATAGCAACTACCCTCCCAAATAAGTCTTCTTTCACAAAGGAGGTCAGACTGTGGAGCCCAGTCCTAATCTCAGCTATGCCGTGAGAGTAGTCCGGCATTGGTCCTGAAGGATAAGCGTTAGATGGTGGTGATATTCCTCCATGTGGTGGTGATTGGACTGATCATCAAACTCCTAATCTTCAGCGTCTCATACCCAATTCTTGTCTTGCTTCTTAAAGCCCATATTCATAAGGTTTTTTTCACGGATCCTGTTAGCATCGGTGGCCGTAATTGAGTTTTCACCTTCCAAGGGCACATTAAACTTTTCTAGAATTTTGGTTATCAAAGATGGCGTATGGAAGTGCAGTCCAGGTTTCTCGTGAGACACGTTCCATATGCTTCATGATGCGATAAGCCCAGTTGAGTTTCACTCTTTTGTTTAGTGCCCACATGTATAGCAAATCTTCTTCGTAAACGGTGGCATAGTTCCCATTTCTCTGGAAGCAAAACTCTCAAGACAAAATATAATGAAGTAGCCGATTCTCAACAGATAAAAATCCTACTTTAAACCTAGAGGTTGGAAATGGTCCACCTTCTCTAAGCACACTCCAAGTTGCTGCAGTTTTCTCAAAATCTTCTAAACTCTCTTCACTACGGCCGGGGATAAGGGGAATGTCGGTGAGTTCAGCGAGTTCAGAAAAGCCTAGATCTATCTTAATCTTCTTGACTTCAGAGAAAATACGTTTATTATGATACTTGAAGTTGCAAAAGAATACCTTCACCAATTGTGGGTAAATCGGACAGAGAATCCTAGTGAAGGCATCGAGTTGCAAATCTTTGAGCAAATGCGGAAGAGCGAAACCTTCGATCCGTAGAAAGATCTCATCTAGATAGCGGGGTGCCACTATAGGACGAGATTGAAAGTCATTGGTGAACTTGATCATCTGCTCTTCCTTGGTGAAATACCGTCGCAGGTTGAGGGTTGGAGGAATTGAGACATGGCTGTGGGTGGTTTTCTTTCGTTTGGGAGCAGAGGAGGAGCTTGCCATGATGAAACGATGAAGTGAGAGGAGGGTTTGGTGAAGGGATTGGGCGGCTAGGGTTTGGGAAGAGATTTGAGAGAGAGAGAGAGGAGTGGGTCGCAGGAGAGAAGAAGGAGAAATGAGATGAAGGGCTGCCGTGGGGTATTTAAAACCCGCGATTGTAGTCGACTACGCCCAACTTGTAGTCGACTGCAAGTTGCTTCTGTTGCAACTTGTTGCACTGTGTAGTCGACTACAAGTATATGGTAGTCGACTACAATGAGCTTCTGAGATTTTTATTTTCAGTTTTTAAAAAAAAACTGTAATTGTAGTCGATTACAATATCTGTGTAGTCGACTACCAATGCTTTCTGGAAAAAATAAAATTGCACGAGAGAAGCTTCATTACCTGTGTGTAGTCGACTACAAGATCTGTGTAGTCGACTACCTTGCTTCTGAAAACACTTTTTAGCTTAATCAATTTGTCCAAAACTTCATCAATCTAAATTGGGGGACTTAGGCTATATTAGGATTACCTGCAAAACAAATTTAGGGAAACCTCCGATGCCTAAGTCAGTAATTGAAATAAAAAAAAATGTATAACAATGAAATAGAAACAAGGTCTTTAAATGCAACTGTGATCAATCATTCCAAGTTCTCTTCTTATAAAAAAGAAATTTTCTTTTGCAAGTGGTTTGGTAAAGATATCAGCAAGTTGTTTTGTTGTTTCTACAAATTCAACTACACAATCTCCATTTTGTACATGATCTCTTATAAAATGGTGCCTAATTTCAATGTGCTTGGTTCTAGAGTGCATTATGGGATTTTTAGTCAAGCTAATTGCACTAGTGTTATCACATCTTATAGGGATGTGATCAAGCTTAAGTCCATAGTCTAGAAGTTGTTGCTTCATCCAAAGGATTTGAGCACAACAACTTCCAGCCGCAACATATTCAGCTTCAGCAGTAGACAATGCCACACTATTTTGCTTCTTGCTATTCCAAGAGACAAGAGAGCATCCTAGAAAGTGACAAGTTCCACTAGTACTTTTCCTATCCATTTTGCATCCAAAGAAAATCGAATCTAATAACCAACTAGACTACTTGAGGCACCCTTGGGGTACCACAAACCCATTTGTTGAGTGCCAACTAGATACCTCATAATTCTTTTAACAGACTTAAGTGTGATTCCTTAGGATTTGCTTGAAATCTAGCACACATGCACACACTAAACATGATATCCGGTCTACTAGCAAAGAAGATATAGTAGTGAGCCAATCATACCTCTATATTTTGTAATTTCTAAGGGCTTACCACCTTCATCTTTGTCCAACCTAAGCAAGAGGTGCTCATGGGAGTGTCAAAAACCTTTGAATTTTCCATTTCAAATCTTTTGAGCAATTCCTTGCAGTATTTGGATTGGTTAATGAAGATTCCTTCACTTGTTTGCTTGATTTGCAATCCAAGAAAGAAGGTGAGCTCTCCCATCATAGACATTTCAAATTCACTTTGCATGATGTTGGCAAATTCCTTACATAGAGATTCATTAGTAGCACCAAAAATGATATCATCTACATAGATTTGTACAAGGAGAATGTCATGATTTCTATTTTTAATGAAAAGTGTTGTGTCGACTTTTCCTCTAGTAAAACCTTTTTCTAAAAGAAACTTGCTCGGGCTTCTTTCATACCAAGCTCTAGGAGCTTGTTTTAAGCCATACAATGCCTTTTAAGTTTAAAAACATGATTGGGCAGTTTATAATTTTCAAAACCAGGAGGTTGGTCAACATACACTTCTTCTTGAATAAAACCATTTAGGAAGGCACTTTACGTCCATTTGATAAAGTTTAAAGTTCATGATGCATGCATATGCAAGTAACATTCGAATAGCTTCTAATCTAGCAACAGGAGCATAGGTTTCTTCATAATCTATTCCTTCTTCTTGATTATAACCTTTAGCTACTAGCCTAGCTTTATTTCTTGTAATTATTCCGGTTTCATCAAGTTTGTTCCTAAAAACCCATTTGGTGCCAATAATGGGATGATCATTGGGTCTTGGAACAAGTTCCCAAACTTGGTTCCTCTCAAATTGATTTAATTCTTCTTGCATTGCCAAGATCCAATTTTCATCATTTATGGCCTCATCTATGTTTTTGGTTCAACTTGAGAAACAAAAGCTAAATGATTGCATACATTTTTAATGGAGTTTCGAGTAATTACCTTTTGAGAGACATCACCAATTACCAAGTCAAGTGGATGGTTCCTATGCGTTCTCCATTCTCTTGGTAAGTCATTGATTTGAGATTGACCTTGTTGTGGGGAAGCAATCTCTCCTTGTTCTTCTTTCTTAAGGTTCTCCACTTTGTCATTTAAGTGAATATCAACAAATTTTCCACAATATCATCAACAACATCTTCTTTTGGCTCTAGAGAGTTTGTTTCATCAAAAGCAATATGTATTGATTCCTCAATTGTCATTGTTCTTTTATTATAGACTCTAAATGCTTTGCTAGTTAATGAATAGCCAAGAAATATTCCTTCATCGATTTTGCATCAAACTTGCCTAAGTTATCCTTTCCATTATTTAAAACAAAGCATTTGCATCCAAAGACATGAAGGTGGGAAATATTTGGTTTTCTTCCTTTGTAAAGTTCATAAGGAGTTTTCTTCAAAATGGGCCTTATTAGTGCCCTATTCATTACATAACAAGCGGTGCTTACCGCATCGGCCCAAAAATATTTAGGAAGATTAGTCTCATTGAGCATGGTTCTAGCCATTTCTTCTAAGCTTCGATTTTTTCTTTCTACAACTCCATTTTGTTGTGGAGTTCTAGGGGCTGAAAAATTGTGTTCAATGCCACTTTCATTACAAAAGTTTTCAAAATCTTGATTTTCAAATTCCCCACCATGATCACTTCTTATGGATACAATACTAGAGTTTTTCTCATTTTGGATTAACTTTGCAAGTCTTCTAAAAGCTTTAAAAGCTTCATTCTTATGGGCAAGAAATAATGTCCACGTAAATCTAGAATAATCATCCACAATCACAAGTGCATAGTAATTTCCACCAAAGCTCATTGTTCTTGATGGTCCAAAAAGGTCCATGTGTAAAAGTTGTAAAGGTCTAGAGGTTGAAACAATATTTTTGCTTTTGAAAGAGACCTTTACTTGTTTTCCTTTTTGACAAGCATCACAAAGTTTGTCTTTTGTAAAATGAAGCTTTGGGAGTCCAATTACTAAGTCTTTGGAAATTAGTTTATTTAAATGATCCATGTGAATGTGTGCAACTCTTCTATGCCATAACCATGAATCATTTTCCTTACTCACTAGGCATTTTGCATCATTTGAGGATATTTCATCTAGACTAATCATATAAATGTTATCCACTCTATGACCAACAAACTTGACTTGTTTATCATTTTTATCCTCAACTATGCAACAATTTGAATCAAAAATAACTCTATTATTCTTGTCACACAATTGACTAATGCTAAGTAAGTTATGTTTAAGTCCATCAACTAACAACACATTTTCAATAGATGTTGAGGGAGTTTTACCAACTTTTCCAAAGGCCAAGAATTTTTCCTTTATTGTTATCTCCAAAGGTGACATGTCCATGCTCTTTGGGTATAAAGAAGGAAAACTTTGACTCATCTCTGTCATGTGCTTGGAGCAACCACTATCAAGATACCATTTTGAACTCTTGGCCTTCAAGCACACCTACAAGCAAATTTAAGTTTTGGTTTTAGGTACCCAAACTTTCTTGGGTCCTTTGATGTCGATTTGGGCAAGGTGCCCTTAGGAACCCATATCTTCTTTTGTCCAACATGTAAATTCTTTCTAACTCTACATGTAGATGCACTATGTCCTTTCTTGCCACAATAAAAACAAGTTATAAATGGGCTACTTGACATTGTTGTGGAAACAAAGAAACTTTTATAGGATTTTTGTTGAGTCTTGGGTTTGTATCCCAAACCTGCTTTATCAAAAACACATCTTTGTTTTCCAAGCAATGTGTTGAGATTGTCTCTTCCAAAAGTAAATTTTGCAAGAGTGTTTTTCAAGTCCTCAATTTCTTTTTCAGAATTTAAGCAGGAGTAACATGAAGAGGATGATGAGGGAACATTTTTATGAGATATACAAGTAGAGCAGGAAGAATTAGCATCAATCAATCCAAGGGTTTCATTTTCTAATTTTAGTTCCTCAATCTCCTTATTTAAACAAGCAATTTGATTTTCTAAAGACATGATAGATTTTTTTGAGGTTGAGACTAACTTTGCTAATCTCATAGATTCTTCATGCAATTCTTCAAATGCTTCTTGTAATTCATCATAAGAAGGTTGTATATCAAGGGATTGAGATGTTACCTCTAAATCATCATTTGCCATGAGACAAAGATTGGCTTCCTCATTGTCGGAATCATCCGATAAGCTCAAGTCATTGTCCTCCCATGCAATGTATGCTCTTCTTCCTTTCTTTTCTTGCTTTGGTTTTCTATCAAATCTTTCCATCTTCTTTTGGTATAGCGGACAAATCCATCTTCATGTGACCTGGTTTGCCACATTCAAAGCAAGTAGGTGGAGTAGGTGTTGAACCTTCTCCTTTGAAGTTTTTCTTTGGAGGAAAGGGTGGCCTTCTTCCATTGTTTTTCTTTTTGAGAAATTTTCCAAATTTTCTCACAAGAAGACTAAGGTTTTCTTCATTTATTTCAAGATCCTCTATAGAGCCTTCATCATCATCTTCATTATCATAGTGAGATGAGGTTGCCTTTAGAGCTATTCCTTTCTTCTTCTTGTCAACTCCTTCATGTTCACTCAGTCTTATTAACTCCATTTCATGTTCTTGGAGTTTTCCAAAAAGTGTTGGAAGAGTCATTGTTGCTAAGTTTCTTGATTCTAAATTGCCGTCACTTTGGGTTGCCATTCCCTGCTTAAACATCTCAAAACTTTGTTAATTAAATCTTCATCTGGAAATGTTTTTCCCAATGAAGATAGATGATTAACTATATGAGTGAATCTCTTTTGCATATCTTGTATGCTTTCACCTTGATTCATTCTAAAGAGTTCATACTCATGTATGAGAGTGTTAATTCTAGACCTCTTTACCTCACTCGGTTCCTTCATGGGTTACTTGAAGTGCATCCCACATTTCTTTTGCAGCTTTGCGCTTGGAGATGCGAAAATATTCATCATAACCTAAGGCACTAGTAATGATGTTTTTGGCCTTAGCATTATGTTGAACTTTCTTTTTATCATCATCACCATTCACTCTTGGTTTAAGAACCTCATGGTTATCAACCACCTTCTTTGGAACAAAAGCACCATTTTCAACGGCATCCCAAATATCAATATCAATAGATTCCATGAAAATTCTCATTCTTTCTTTCCAATAAGTATAACCAATACCATTGAAAGCTGGAGGTCTATTTATAGAAGCTCCTTCGGGTAAAGCAAATTGAAAAGAAGCCATCTCTTGAAGCTGTTAAGCTCTTTACACAAGAGTCAAGCTCTGATACCACTTGTTACCAAGTGGCTTCAATAACTCAAGAGGGGGGGTGAATTGAGTTTTCAAAAACTTTCACAAGGTTTATTTTAATGATGCTAATTATTTAAAAACAATGGACTTGCAAAGGATAATGACTAAAATAATGAGCTTTTTAATACAAAAAGTATAAGACAAGAATTCACAACATTAAACACATCAAGTTTAGATAAGTTGATAGAATATAACTTATAAGTAAAAGATAAGGGTTGAGAGAATGCAAACAAGATTTATACATCGGTTCAATCACTTCTTGTGATCTACGTCCAAATCCTCGAGATCGTCCACCCGAGATTTCAACTATACTTCAAGCTTCTAACTTGGGTGCTTGATAAAAACCCTTACAATAAAGAGCACTCTTCACTTAGTATGGGATCCTCCACCCTCTATGTGCAAGAGCCTCCTCAATACAACAAGGATTTTCTCTCCCTTCAACTTACACAAGATAATCTAATGGTTTTTGGTAGATTGTAACTCTCACAAGAGTAGATATACAACTTGAAGAACAGATGAGTATATGATCAAATCACTAAGCAAGCTTTTTCAAATAGAAAACAGAGTATGATGAACTGAAGATTAGAAAAAGCTCTTTCAAAATGAATTTCTGATCTTTGGTCTGTCTGAAACTTAATTTAGATGAGCTATAAATAGCTCTTACAAGTTTTTGATCCGTTGGGTAGTAGGTAAGTATTAAAACAATATTCAAACTAGCCGTTGGAAAAGTTTCTGGAGCGTGTGTAGTCGACTACACGACTGTTGTAGTCGATCACGAAGCCTTTCTGACTTTTAAAAACATGAGAGTTTATTATTAACAGAATGCATGTAGTCGACTACACTTACAAGGTAGTCGACTACAATAGCTCTCAGATTCTCTTTTAAAAGCAAGGCAACTGAGATATATTATCAAAAATAATATGTAGTCGACTACATAGCTTATGTAGTCGATTACATGTCTCCTCTGGTTTATGCATTTTTGAAAAGGAACAATTTTTAAAACGATGTAGTCGACTACAATAGCTTTGGTAGTCGACTACAAATGTCCTCGGGTTAACATGTATTTAGCACAAGTATTTTTATCAGCATTGTAGTCGACTACCTCAGCATTGTAGTCGACTACAAGCATCCTCGGGACATTACAAAAAGACAGGCATTTCAAGGTTTTGCCTATTGGTAGTCGACTACAATACTTGTGTAGTCGACTCCAACACTTGTGTAGTCGACTACAATACTTGTGTAGTCGACTACAAGTTTGTTCTGACTTTTGGAAAGCGTTGTAAATTTAACATTTTCCAGTTGTGTAGTCGACTACATCAATCTTGTAGTCGACTACAAGTAACTTGAAAACTCATTTTTGATAAGTTAAAAAATCTTTCTTTCCAAAGCATTTTTAAAGATAACTATCTTTTTATCAAACCTTATTTTAGGAATAGTTTTGAAAGATTGAAACAAAATGCTTGCTAGGTGATTTAAGCAATTTACTACTCTTACAATGATAAGTAAAAACCTATAAGTCTTGAGTACTCCTTGTGAACTTGTTCTTGTCTTCTTGGTGCGGAATCCTTTGTTTGGTTATCATCAAAATTCAATATGACAAATGTTGCTCACAGTCTCTGCTTTGGTTCAGCCCAACCTACCTCCCAAATGCAAAGACCCAGGCACTTTTACCATCCCTTGCACCATAGGGCACCAACAGTTCACTCATGCTTTGCTAGACTTGGGAGCCTCCATCAATGTAATGCCAAAGTCAGTTTACACTTCCTTGCATATGGGAGAGCTAAAGCCCACCGGCATTGTCATTCAGTTAG